>OU898277.1:8263422-8934811 GCA_918026665.1 Diabrotica balteata | reverse complement strand
AATAAAATTCATTGAATAATATTGAATATATGGATGCTCAAATAAATTGCTTTTTCTGCACAAAATATTTTGAAATTATTGTTTGTATAAAGACTAAAGAGGAGAAAACATAATATACCAATGTACAAAAACATGTAAATTGCTTTAAATTCATAACTAGAGAGTTTATATTAGTTTAACTATAAAAAATTTTCAAAATATTTGGATGCGTTTAAGAGTTCCTAGGGAAAATTTAAATATTTAAGCGACTCTAAAGTCTTTTTTATTCGATACCGATCTGTTGTGAAGTGCAGAAGTGTGTTTCAATATATAGTAGACTCGAGATTATCCAAGGTAAATGGGACCGTGACTACTTCGAATACCGAAAAAACTCAGTTAACACTGAGATTGGTTATACTAATAGAAAAATAAGTACCTAAAAACTATTATAAAAGTAGTATATAAAAGATAAAAATATTACCTTATAAATGTCACTGTTTAAAAAGTCTTTGATTGATTTCTGGTTCAACTTCATTTCTTTTTTGAGGCAACGATGTGCGCCAACGTTGAAAATGTAGGACGTCTAATGGTGTCGATTCTTATTGTTGCTCAATGTATAGCGAGAGCTGCTTCAAAGGAACTTCAATTCATCGGAATGAGAAATCTTTTGAGTTATCTCGTCTGTATCTTCTTCTTCACCTTCATGAGTGGACGTTTAGAACTAGATTGGTAAATTGCATCATCTGTCAGTTCTATTTCTTCACCTAGATTCATCCAATCAATGATGTCTTCATTTCCAATTGTTTGGATTATTTGTTCTACTGGTCATTAATTGGCTAGGTTGGCATAGAATCAACACAGTCATCAGTTTAATTTTGAACGTCTTGTGCTTTGTTGTCTATCTGAAATGATTTAAAATGAAAACAAGCTTACCGGTGCAGATTTTTGTTTATTGGGTAGGCATCAATGACTGGCACGAAGTCATTAAAAACTAGTCCTTAAAAGTATTACAATTCATCCATGCATTGCGTTGGTTGCTATAGATTGTAGGTAAGTAGTGTATTTGGATATTTTTGAATGTCCTTGGATTTCTGTATTTTCCAATTAAAAGAGGTTTTAATTTTAATGAACCAGAAAGATTATTGCAAATCTATTGTGAATCTCTCTTTGCTTTTTTTTGTAACCTGGTGTAAGTTCCTTCATTTTTTAGCGGCTATTGTTTACGATGGAAGCATTTTTTAAAGTAAGGACTGTCATCACAGTTAAATATTTGGTCTGAAGTTAGCCATCTTTAAGGATTTTTAAGCGTCTTGTAATTTTTCGGATGCCATATTTCTTTTTCCTTAAGCAAATTCATTGTTCACTAGCACAAAAGATTTCTCCTCCATCCTAAACTACTTCTTCAATTCAATAGCTTTTGAATTCAATCCTCCATTTGTGAAAACCACAGAACATACGCCTTAGATATTTGATTATGGTCCCCTTTCTTCATAGTCTTCCGGCCATTCCACTACCACCACTCACACTTCTTTTTGACTTGGCTTCCAATTTCCAAAGATACTTATCCGATACTTAAATCTGAAGCAACCTTCTTTATTGATTCATCCTTGTCTAACCTCTTAATTGCATTTAAATTTGTTTCCAAAAATACAACTATCTCTTTCGCTTTCCACTTATATTGCACAGAAATATGCTCTCTTACACTCACAACAATCAACTTATGAAACCGAAACTATAATCTCGAGTAAATACACAAAACAGTACATAAAAGCTAGATAAAAGGAAAAATTTCTGATAATAAGGCGGAGACCAATTTTGAGAATAACCGGACTTGACATCAGCTTGACCTAGAGCATACCTTCAACAATTCCCTTCTTATCAATAATCCACAATTTTCAATATAACTTGTGACCATCGACCAACTTGTGTTTTAACAAGTATGAATTAAAAGTATAACCGAGGGGCTCGGATAATCGTGAGTCCACAGTCTAACACAGAGTGTTTAGCAGAGTTTATTTGTTTTGCTTTATATTTTAATTTCTTATTAAAAACTATTCTGTCAACTGTACTGTAGTAGAAATTGTTTTATATACTTGTTAAATGTCGTGCCCTGTAATGTCCGCGGCCAAAAATGGCATTTCTGGGAAGGATCCACCAGATCCTGTTGTAGAGGACATTGAATTTACACATGGGAATGGCATAGTTATACCCATAATACTATGATTAGAAGATAGAATATTGCGCATAAGTCGTGACGTCATTGGAGAGTTGGACGTTCGAAATGTCAGTTTTTTGTATGAATTATAAATAATCTTTAATAAATAGTTTGGAGATATCCTTATGTGTACGGCTATTGTAATTATTAAACTTCTAACTTATTTTCGTCTAGTAATTTCATCACATAATGCAAACAAATCCCATTTACCTTTTACAAGAATTCAAATTCTACTCTTCAATGACGGCATGCGCGAACACGACCGATTTGTGCTACGGGAAGATCCTATCTTGTTAGTCATAGTATCATGGTTATACCTACAAATCTTAGCATTTGTATATATTACATTATATGTATGTATATATGTATATATTAGTTTTATACATTTTAACATTTTTATATTTCATTGAAAAGGCTTATAAATAACCAAAAAAATACTAAAATTAACCCAAAATATTTTTTGGTAATTTTACAGTTAAACCTAACATATATTTACAGCTAATCTCTTTCGACATAAGCCACCGAATGAAGGGTGATAAACTGGCAGAACCCTGAATCCAATCAACTGCTCCCTGTAAATCCCTCCTTCATCCGGATAAGAGTGAACAACGAAAACTGTTGATTTTTAACGGAACATACAAAATGTACGGTTTGTTTTAGTTCAGCGGTTGACCATTTATTGCGTCTTCAATATTCTGATTATGATTTTTCCCAAGAAATCTGTTTTTATATTAAAACTTTTCATTTTTATAAATATTGTGAGTAGTTTATTTTAGACAGTATGCAAAAACCTTAAAGATGAAATTTTCAAATTTAAAACAAAAATTGATGATGAAAGATTCAAAAGTTCGATCAAAGTGCTCTGATATATCAGAGCACTTGGCCTTGGGTTCTTCGTAACCACCATGTACTTGGTCTTGTGTTCGTTGACCTTCAGACCAAGTTCCTTGGCTCCGTTTTCGAATAGAGTGAAACCTTATTTTGCATCTCTGGTGGATTGCGCAATTGTGCCCACGTCATCCGCAAACGCCAATAGTATTTTTGATCCTTGGGCGGCAAATCCGTTTGTCAGTACTGGTTGAGTTTTTCTTGCCGCATGTTCCAGTGCAAAATTAAATAGCAGGGGGCAAGAGGATCTCCTTTTTTAAGCCTGGTGTCAATGAGGAATTCCTCTGACGTCGTGCCGTCAATTCTGATCCGTGCGGAAGCGTTTTCTGTGCTGACGTGTGCAAATCGTTCCAGCTTTCCAGGTACTTCCATTTCTACCATGTTCTTCCACAATTCTTATCTGCTGACAGAGTCGTAAGCTTGTTTAAAGTCCACGAAGATTCGTTCAGATCAACAGAGCGACAATAAACACAACCGTCGTAACCTTTTTCGCTGGGACCGCTAAATCCATGAATTTGGATAACCACGCGATTTGATATTGTAATAAAACGAAAAATATTTAAATTTCTGTAAATTTTAACTGAGTCTGAAATGACAACCATAAATCGTGAATTTCGAACAGAACTGATTCATCCCAAGTTACTTCCGATTTCCAGCACATTTACATAATTATTTTTGCGTATACGACAACTGGGTCTAAAAATCTAGCGGATAAAAACAATTTTGCGATTTTCGACAAAATACAGCGTTTCGTTACAGTTTCGATACTTGAAAAAAGAGTATCTTCGTGAGAATTCCACTAAAATCCTAATGCCTTGATGGTATTAGCAGGATCTAAATACATGTGAGTACTCTCAACGTGTTTATTTTGATTAAATTATAAAAAGCTAGCATTTGATGCCTATTTTCAAAGAAGAAAATAACCATTTTTTAACGCGATAACTTTTCACGCAAAGCAGACGCTTCTGCGCAAGTCTTTGCACCAATGAGAGGATAATCAACGTTAAGGTCTCTGTTTAATGCGATAGATGCGAGAGGATGCACAAAACTATCATTTTGAGCTAATTTGTTAAAAGTTAGAGTTAATAAATAATATAATGCTGGCGCGAAAATGTATGTGACGGTATTAGGAAGGTACGTTTTCATTGGCTTTTGTGGATTTTTGCGAAACAAAATTTTTTTTATAAATAGCGTTATTGGGATTTACGAGAATTTAACGAGTTTTGAAGTTACAAAATATATACAAAATATTATTATATTAAATTATATATAAAATATAATTCACCACCATAATAGTGGTGGGTTAAAAATAAAAAAAGTCGGACATATCGAAATACTATGTAAATTACTTAAATTTCTTATACTTCTTTATATTTTTCTATTATATATTTCTTTATTTCACTATTAGAAATATCAAATTCGGAATATTTATTGTCATACTCATATTTATTTTGATTTTGTTTTGGATATTATAAGTAATAAAATTTAAAAAATAAACAGATTATTGTAAATGATTCCAAACTAATTTTAGTCGTTATGCTCCACACCTATAACTAGAAAGGTGAAGAAAGAGAATTGTAAGGAGAGAATTGAATGGAATCGGAGACCCGTGAAGGTTATTCGAGAACTGAGAGGACTAGCTGAACTGTGAGATAAGAATTGTTTGAGGTATGTTATTGGATGATTTTTAGGCAAGATGTGAAAACGCTGATTGAATCGAAAATTTAATTTACTCTGCCAACGAGGATTCAACTAGAAATGTAGTTGGTCTTTTGAGATTTATAATACTATTTGGCTGTGTGGTCATATATATATATATATATATATATATATATATAATATATATATATATATATATATATATATATATCGGGTTTTATGGGAATTTAAGCGCTGACTTTACCAAAGTACTTTTTTATACAAAGTGATTTCAATGTTTTGTTAAAATAAATGTAGTTATATGTATAATGTCTTATTTTATAGTAGCATGTGTTAAAGACAAAATTAATATGGTAGTCAAAATTACTTTAATAAACAAACTAAAATTTCTCAAGTACTGATAAAAAATGTTATTAATAGTTAATATCATTTTTTTTTTCTTTTTGTATTACATTTTGCTTTTTTTATTTTCACATTGATCGTATAAATAAGTATCGTAAAATTGGGTGACTTAATATTGTTGGGGTGACTTAACAGAGAAGAAGTATAAGAGAGTGTAGACCAAGAGAAACTACCACGACTTCAATAAAGATGAATTAGAAGAACCCTTAACAAATATTCGTAATGGTAGATGGACATTGAATGAAGCTTCAACTTATACTGGTAGATCAAAATGTATATTCAATAGTATTCTTCTTTTTCTTCTTTTTGTATAGACAAGACTGTTTTTCAATGTGCCTCCAGTAAGTTTGTAACGATAAGAGTAATTTATCGTTACTGAAAACTTTAAAACAACTTAATTCTGCTGTAAGGTATGCAACCAACTATACATAATGGTATTATCAATTTTTATCCATTGGTCAAACTGCTTACCTACCGCTTCCGGTTACCTTGGAGCTGACGGAAGCCAACGATTTTTAAAGTATAATAACTCACTTTATATCCAGCCTTTGATCGGAACAGAGGATTGATTAATTCCAGCGACCAACGCACGTGGTTTTTAAGTTAACAGGACAGCATTTTAATTTATTCAGAGATCCCACTATTTAAGTTACAGAAGCGTTTTTTGTTTTAATATTAGAATTTTTGGGATAAGAAGATTTTAGTTTAAATAGTGAAATAGTGTTGCGTTGGGTGAGTTTCATTTAATTAAACTAAATCATTTTTTTTAAACCATTCTTAATTTCATATTAATATCATTTATACAATAATTTTACCCTAATTATATCAGTAAATCACGTTCAGAATTCTTTCTGTTAGAAATTCTCCTAAGTACACGTTCTTATCAATATCCAAGCAATTCGGTAATGTAAGGAGATCCTCCATTACTCTTGGCCTATAATATATTCGTTAAGATATGTTAAATTTTAATTTTTTTTTTAAATCTTCATAGTTAATCCAACATTATTTTTATAAATACATAGTTTTCAATTAATTTTCCAAGGTCACAAAAAGTGTACAAACCTTCACTAAATATCATTATTCGGGCTAGTTTTTCTTGTCCTAACCGCCTTTTTGTTTATCAACTCAGAATAAAGCTAATGAGAGCTTTCTTTGATTTAGTTTTAGTCGCTGGAGTAAAAACGAATATAAAGTCAATTAAAGATTATTTTGAATTTGAGATAATGAAGCCCATATAGTTTGGTTGAAGTTTTTGGTTTTTCCCGATTACTGGAATAGCTGTTTAGTTTAACTACTAGGAGAGTGTGCTTATATAGCTTTCACCTTTACGAGTCCCAGTGACGTAAGGCGTCCAGAAGAAGAATCTTCTCTGTTGGGAAGTAGTCAGGTTTTTTTTTTTAATTGTGTCAGACTATTTTTTTTTTTAAATAATTTACCTTAAATTTTGTGTAAACTTTAATCAGTGAACGAACAAAAAAAAAAACTTAATAATCATTTTAGTCAATTTCTTAATTAATATTTTCATATCATTATTTATATAACATTTAATTTTTTTTCTCAATATCATTTACTCATTTTTTGTCATCAAATATTTTAAATATATACATATGTATTAGTTATAACAGGGTAGGGGTGGATTTTAATACAATTTTGTAAGGTCATTTGTGCACAAAGGTCAATTTTGTATTTCTACACCCCTACTGGTAATATCATCAATTCATATTGGATCTGTTCCTTTCTGGACAGACCAATTTAGATATATCTACAGGTGGTCTGATTTGAATCAATGTAGAACTTGTCAAACTGATAAATTGTAATAAATATAGGGAGGGGTTGTAGTTGTTCAAATATATAGAAACATTGGTTGTCATCAGATTTGGCGTTAATTAATAAATAAAACTTAACAAAATAAGTTGATACTTTCCTAGTAAACTATTGAATGTAAATATATGTATATTATAAGGGTATTCAAAATTAGAAAAGGTATATATAACTTTGTTACGGGGATTTTTATATAGGGTATTAAGTTAATTTGTACCTTACGGGGTTTATAGGTTTTCTATTTTATAGTTATTAAATTGGGTTATTGGTAATACTCTGTTTTATTAAACCACCTATTTTTTTTCCTTTTTTTTTATAAGGTTATATCTAGTTATAGAAGACATATTTAACAACAGCAATAAAGTCACTAGGTGAAGTGTTTGTTAGACTAAGAGTCCAGTCAACATCTTCCCTGGCGCCCAAATCATTCTTCTTTCCTCTATTCCGGTTTTCAGTACTTACTCTTAGTTCGTTTTGGTTTTTCTTATATTTTCTTAGATAATATACATCTTTTCTATTCCTTACTGTTTTCTAAGGGCATGCAAATAGGCCTAACCCTACCTTGAGTATCAAACTGGCCAGTCTCAAGCAAACCCAGCTAGCCGAACTGCATTCAGTTTCAACTTTCTTTTTAGATTGGTTTCCAACTTCTTCACACTACTTTACCGATCTTAATAACATCAGGACCTTGTCCAAGTGATCTAGCTACTATTAGTTACAGTAGCTTCCCAAAGTGAAGAAACATAATAAATTTTGTTACAAGTTGTCGTTCCATCGTTTTCGTGGTCTTCCTACTGATCGTCTCTTCCTAATGGGAAACCGTCTCTTGCCGTCTTTACCAATCTATTTGTTGTCATTCGGCTTATATGATCGTCCCATTCTACTCTTCTATTCCTTAACCAGTACTTGATGTTCTCCACTTTGCATCTATGTCGTATCTCTGTACTTCTAGCCCTGTTTTATAGTGTCTTACCACCAATTTTTTTAAGTGTTTTTATATCTGCTGATTCTAACATTCTTTTTCTCCTCTTTGTCTTGTTTCTGCCGCGTATGTCATTATCGGTCTGATGACTGTTTTGTAAATTCTGCCATTCGATTCTTTTCCGATATTTTTATTTCTCCATATTGTTTCATTTAGGCAGCCTGCGGCTCTGGTTGCTCTATTCACTTGATCTTCCACTTCGGTTTCGAGCTTTCGGTAGCTAGATAATGTAATGCCTACATAAACTTTATCACTTATGCTAATTACCTACCTTCAGTTCCAATTTACATCTTAGCAAATTTGCTGTTGTAACCATGCATTTTGCCTTTTTTGGGAAATTAACATATTAAACTTTCTGGCGGTTATAATCAATTGGTGCCACATATTTTGTAAAGAGCACATTGCAGTCTTTACATTGAGAGAGTAGTATTACGTCGTCTGCATAGCAGATTGTTTCAAGTTGTTTTTCTCCTATTTGGTATCCTTTTTTAGTTCTTACTTTTTAATATTTTATCCATAATCAGGTTAAACAATAAAAGACTCAATGAATCTCCCTGTCTCACCCATTGCCAGCTTCAGTAGATTCGGTTAGTTCTTCTTCTACTTTTACTTTTATTGTATTGTTTTGGTAGATATTTTGGATGGTTTGATCATTCCAATAGGTATCTCTCTTGCGTACAGTAAGTAAATAACGTCTTTTAATTTGACCAGATCAAATGCCTTTGTAAGGCCCACGAATCATAGATATGCCAGTTTGTTGTATTTAATGATTTCTCTTGCACTTGCCTCATTATAAATATAGCGTTGTCGCATGATTTTCCCGACCTTAAATCCTGTTGTTGTTCTGCTAGTGTTATCATTTCATTCAATTATTTGTTGTAACTTTGGTTGTTAATTTTAGTGTTGTATTTAATAAATTTCTTCCTCTGTAATTTTCCGAATCCGATTTGTCTCCATTTTTAAAGATAGATTTGATCTCCATTCTTGAAGAATTCTATTTTGTTCTATTATTTTTTGGATTATTCAATAGTAAGAACTGTAATATCTGACTTTATTCCTTCTTCGTTTGCTACGTCTTGTAGTGGGTTTTTTTACAGGTGAAGAGGAGCAGGTCTACGTCCCAACCTCCTACCAGGAGGACCAGGATTTCCTGGTAAGGTTTTCTCCCTTAATCAAGAGTATGTAGTAGAAAGAAATATATGTGACCCACCCGTCTACCATTGAAAACCCACTAGTCATTTAGAGTCGGAAGAATCAAGAGTTAGCCAAGAGAGGCTAGCTCTAATGTTTTTAAATTTTTGAGGAAGTTGATTATACAGTAGTAAACCACAGATGGTAGATGACTTCCTGCTTATTTCTAAATGTCGATAGGGTACTACAAACTGTCTCTTATTTCTTGTATTGTGGGAGTGAATATCACTGTTACATAAAAAAGTTCTTTTATTTTTATGAATTAGTATCAATAATTCCAAAATGTAAATTCCATACACTGTTAATATATTCAAATCTCTAAATAGGTTTTTACAAGACCGACCATACGGAACACCTGCTATACACCTGACAATACGTTTTTGAACCTTGAAAACGTCCTTTACACTAGAAGAACCACCCCAGACAGTTATACCGTAACTTATTGTCGATTGTACCTCAGCAAAATAAAAAAGACGAAGGTGTTGCAGACTAAGTATTCTACCCAAATTTCTCAATTGATAACATTTAGAATTGAGTTTTTTACATACATTCCAACAATGAGTCTTAAAAGATAAATGAGAGTCGAAAGTCACTCCTAAAAACTTCACATCACTACAACTCAAAATATCCTCACCATTGATGGAAATACTTAAATCAGGTTTGGTTAAATTTGAACGTGATGTAAATGATAAAATTTAGTTTTGTGAACATTGAACTTTTGTTGGCTTTTGAACATTTTGTGAGGCGTATAGAAGCCTTTGAGATGTGGGTTTTTCGAAGAATGCTGAAGATCTCTTGGACAGAGCACGTGACCAACAACGAGGTGCTAAGAAGAATGGGTACTGACAGAGAACTCCTAAATATTGTAAAAAACCGAAAAACGAGTTTATAGGACATATCTACAGAGGAGAAAAATACAACTTCCTACGACTTATAATGGAAGGGAAAGTGGAAGGAAGAAGAGGTCCAGGAAGAAGAAAATGCTCCTGGTTGAAGAACATAAGAGACTGGACAGGCATGGACACACATGCGATACTAAGAACAGCTCAAGATAGAGAGCAATTTGCTGTAGTTATAGCCAACCTTCAGTAATGGAGAAGGCACCTTAAGAAGAAGAACATTGAACAGGAGCGACTGATTACTGGACCAATCAGAGAAGGTCTTCAGAGAGTTTGTTATTTTATCTTGTAAAAAATGTATGTCTTTATCGCGATATAGCATTGTTGAGTCATCCGCGTAAACTGATACAAATGCATCAGGCATTACATGTGTTAGTTCATTAATATACAAAATAAATAATATAGGGCCCAATATTGAGCCCTGTGGTACTCCATTCTTATTAATAATCGGATCAGACATTGAAATCTTGAAGTTATTTTTCACTTTAACTATTTGGTGCGGTCTTTCAGATAGGAAACAAACCAACTATGGGCAACTCCCCTAACACCATATCTGTACAATCTATCGAGGAGCACATCGTGTTGCACACAATCAAATGCACGACTGAGATCACAAAAAATGGCAGTTGGATTTTCACTGTTCTCAATTGAGAGTAAGACTTCATCATAAAAACTGTTAATGGCTGTGGAAGTAGAAAATTTATTTCGAAATCCATGTTGATGCTTTGTGATAATTTGGTTGATATCTAAAAATAATAAAAGTTGTTTTAGCATTGCATATTCAATAATCTTAGATATCACAGATGGAACAGACAATGGTCGAAAATTTGACATTAATTATGGATCACCTTGTTTTTAATACCGGTGAAATGATAGAAGTTTTCAGCATATTGGGAAAAACACCAGTATTGAAAGAAGCATTTATATGTGAGTCAGTGGTGTCAAAATTTGAGACGCAATTTTCTTAATTACTATACCTGATATTTCATCAAAACCACACGATGCTTTGTTTTTAATTTTATATTTTATTATATCTAAGACATCTTCCTCTGTTACATAAGATAGGAACAAACTAGTTTGAACAAAATCATTGGAATGCTGAAAATTTAAATTTGGTTTAATTATTTTACTAATTATATCCACTGGTGCATCTATAAAGTAATCCTTAAATTTGTTTGATATTATATCTTAATCTGTAATCCTAGTATCATCTATTTTTAGACAGATATTTTTGTGATTTTTTTGTTTTCCATTAAGTTCATTTATAACAGGCCATGTGGTTTTGTTTTTGTTAGAGGATTTAGAGATTTTGTTAAAATAAAATTGACTCTTTGTGGCCTCAACAAGAACTTTGTGCTGATATTTTTTTCTCTATGTAGAGTTTTTAGCTCAGGGTAAGTCTTACTCAATATATACAAATCCTTCAGACTATCTGAAGAAGATTTTACTTCTTGGGTGACCCATGTATTTTTTTTGTTTTGGTAATGTTTGGTTTCTCTAATAGGACAACTAATATTGAAATAGAACTGTAATTTATCATGAAAGGCATTATATTTACTCTCAACATCAGTTGCATGATAAACATCTTGCCATGTTTCTTTACTCAAGAGATTGTTGGATGCATCTATAGCGCCTTCATGTGTTACTCTGAAAGTATTTCGAACTATTGTCATAGTTAGATTAATAAAATTCAATCTTAAAAGGAATATATCGTGATCCGATTCAGTATTTACATTTACAGTACCTACACAATCATCACAATTTGTATATAACTGATCCAAAATATTTCCGCATGTGGAAGTCGATCTTGTAGGTGTAAGTTCCTGGGTGACAAAACCATAAGATGCTAGAAGACCAGAAAATCTGTGTGAATTATTTAGTGTCATGGAATTTAAATTAAAATCGCCTGTTAAAAATATGAATTGATTTGGTTTAAAATTTGAATTAAAATAAGGTTAAGTTTTTCATAAAAAACATCAAATTTACCTTTAGGAGATCTGTAGCAAACTAAAATTGTGTGTTGATTTGAATTATAATGCCACTTCAGCCCACATACCTCAATGTCTTTTTTCAACACAGTACTGATCGAGTAAAATGGAATTAACCTTCATACCATCCCTTGCCCAAACTGCAACGCCACCACATTTATATTGACCAGATATTTCGTTTTAATAATTTTAAATTTTATAATAAATATACCGTTATATATCAAAAGTTTTTACTTTTTTGTAAGTTTTTTTTTTGTCTAAATGATAGTTGCCGTGGATAAAAAAAGGCAAATGAATCTACTTCCTAAGTTTACAGCTATCAGAACCACAAGCGTATGTGCTAAAATAATCGAAAGAGTATTCAATTGTGCCTTAATAAATACAACTAATGATATTACCTACTGCCTTATATTATTATTAAAGTTGAGCATAAAGAGAAGTTGTTAGAGATAAAGGTGAATTAATGATTGCTCTGAAAAAGACTTTGGCTTATAATGAGCCCCAATACCACTAATAATAATGGATCTTATTGCTAATAAGTAACATATTATTTACGGTTATTCAGATATTATTGAAGGAAATTTTTAAATTTTCACACGGCGCACAAAAAATTTATTTTGTTTCTATACTTTTTCTTTGTTAGTTTTAACAGTGTAAAAGTCCTAGAATCTCCGATTTCCTTCGATGTAATTCCTAATTAATTCGAACCGCCGACTTCCGCCATAGAATCCCCATAACCATTAGCGATTTTATGGCGCATCCACTGACAAATACTATCAAGAGGACTGCCAACTTAACTGGGAAGTCTTAAGAGATCCGTAACCGAAAGCGATTCGGGCCTATATTTCATGAGTTATCCGGCCCGCTGGAATAATTTACTTATCTTCTAAGACCTTATAATGTGAAACGAACCTGTCGTTTCGTCTTAATAAGGTAATTGCATTTATAGCTGTGGCAAATTTAGTGGAATAATTGATCTAACCTGCATTACTTATGCCTTAGTTGATATTAATAGTAAATACTACCAAATAAAGTCATGTATATAAAGGTAATAGATTTTATTAGGAATTCAGTTCGAGGCAAATTAGTAAGGTGTCGATAAATTTTAGCTTCAAATAAAATGTTTTTTTGTTGGTTTATACCAAAAATTTTAATACAAGTTTGTACTAAGAGTAAAATTAAAGTGTTTTCTAATTACAAAAGAGAAAAAATTGTAATTTATGATTATGTGATCTACATAAAACCATTTATAGGACTTTGTTGAAAACTAAACAAAAGAAGATCTATATTTATTTCAAAAAAAAATGCCGATAAGCTGGCTTACTTACCTTAAGTCAGTAGCGGCTCTAGTATTAACACTACTAAATGAAGAAAATAAAAATTAAAAATGGATAACATTTAAAAAATTGACACAGTAATCACCAAACGATTATTAATGTCTTCAGCACCAACCTCTTCTTCACCATTAACCTACTCTAATACTGTAAGCAACTTTAACTTTCCATTTAAAGAACAAACAATTGTTCTGTCATCAGTACCAGATATAAAAATACACAAATACATAACAGCAATAGGAACTTTAGTACAATCAAAAAATATCTTACAATCTAAGAAAAATTACTACATAATCAAAAATCGACATAGAAATTAAAAGATTAATTACTCCTGCGAGCCGACTAGTCGACTATATCAACTGTCCGCCTCAGTATTCCAAAATACTTTTATCGAAGAAGAGCTCAAAAATTTGGAGGTTATTGCAGTGTCTAAAATAACATTTTTAAAAGTTGGCATGCCTGAATCTGAATAAAATCATATATTAAACTTTAGGCGTCAAGTATTTGTTGCTCCAACAACAACTAATAATCATACCCCAAATTCACTTTTATTATCTCATGACAATACCCCCTACAGAATTTATCTTTCCTTAGATGGTCTAAATTGCTCTTAATGTAATACCATAGGATACAAAGATGAGAACTGCACTAGCATACCAATTAAAATACAAAATATTGACCAGCTATCTCAATCTATAAATGTTATTATCTCTGAAACAGAAAATTATCCAATAAATTAAACATCTCTTACATTAGAAACCCCAACTGCTCATTAATCCAGTACTCGTGCTACTTCTCCAACCAGACCACTACAAAACTACCTCCTCCAATTCACAAAACCTACTCGAATCTCTATCTAATAATACCAATATAATATTTAATATAATACCACATGCTTCTATAAAAAGACAAATGTCAACATCTTCTTAAATAATAGAGTCAGAAAATCAAAAAATAATAATTCCTCTTCCAAAGAAATCTGGATCTCATCATCAGTTGGCGCTACAGCCCTTCGTGAGCCTTGGCTGTTTCAAAACATTCTTTCATCCATCCCTATCGAGTGTCCGTCTTCTCCAGCCCCTCACTCCAATCTTCCTGTACATCGTCCAGATATCTGAGTTTAGGTCGCCCCCTTCTTCGTCTTCCCACCGGCCTGTTTAGCATAATTAATCTGCACCTAAAAGGATTAAAAAAAGCTTTAAACATCTAAACCTTAATAAAACTTATAGAAGCCATTTTATCGTCAGCTACTACTCCTTACACACTAAAATACGTTATCTAAAAATGTTTTCTGAAAACGTAGCAAAGGATTATACAAATGACCTAAAAGGACTTAGCGCTGAATTGCAAATGGTACACACAAATACATGGTCTTAGAAAAGATACATGGAACAGATAACTCGTCTATTACTAAGGAAAAAAGCGACAGCAACTCTATTAAATAACCAAATTCATAGTTCAATAGAATTTGAATGGGTTTTACAGCCATATCGAAAGTGTATAAATATTAATCAATGAATTCTCACCTTTAGTAATATGTTGCAAGAAAAACGACTTTCTAATAATAATGTAAAATGGAAAAAACTATACTCCATACATAAAAAATAGATCGGTGCAGCAAATAGCTAGCGGTGGTGTTGGCTAGAACTACAAAAAGTGATAGAACAAATTCCATCTCCTAAATAATACTTGCTGACACAAATTGTCGTAACGAATCTTGAGGATCTGCGAAAACTGACAAAAATGGCAAAACTCTATTAGAAATAATTAACTAACTTAAACTGGTGCTATTAAACACAGGAATGCCTACCCGTTTCAACTCATACAATGACACTTTTCCAACCATCGATTTATCCCTCAACAATTCAACTTAACACCACTACTTAAGTGGAATACACTTTCACACTTATTTGACAGCGATCATCTACCAATTTTAATTACTCACATTAAAGACACAATAAAATCACAATAACAAATTTTATTAATATACTAACGAAATCAGCCAGAGAAGCGATTGGAGAAACTAAGGCTACCACAAAAAACACCTTTACGCTGGTGGAGTATCGAAATAGAAACTTCTTGAAACATACAAAACACTCCTTTAATATATTAAAAAATACAATTCCGAAACTAACTTAGCTAGATTTAGAGCGTTAAAAGCCAGGTCCAAATTTCTAATAAAATAAAGCTGAGCCAATTATGTCTCATCAATAAATTCATCTACACGAATAAGTGATATTTGGCAGAAAATAAAAAAATAAAAGGCTCAACCAAAATACATCATATCGACACCATTACGACAGGTAAACTTAATTACTTCAGAAAAACTAGAAATTGTAGAAATCTTAGCTAATCACTATCAATCATATTCGAGCAATAATCAGTACAACTGTACATTCTTAAAACACAAAGAAAAACCCGAATTATCACGAATCAAAATAGAAGATATTTTCTCGTCCAATATCTCTCAACATTTGCAAAGCAATGGAGACAATATTGGGTAAGAGACTGAAATGGCACTTGGAAAAGAACAAACTTTTTACTCCAATACAAAGCGAATACCGTTCAGATATATTGACAGCTGATAACATTGTTGTACAAGAATCCGAAATTCATAAAGCATTTACAAATCAACAAAAAGTAATCGCAATATTTTTCGATTTAAAAAAAGCTTTCGACTAAATATTATAATTTTACTATACTAATATAACCAAATAAGTTATATTACGTAGAGATAATAAGATATAATAAGACTAAATAAGTTATATTTTATATGATTCTGCATCCTCTGAGAATATTCCGGTAACTGAAACACATAATTCTGTCTATTTAATGTCTTATTCTTTAAATAAAAGTTCAGAAACGATTATTGACTTAAACGAAGCTCCCCTGGCTTGTAAGGAAAAGATATGCCTAAAATAAGCAAAATACGATACGATACTATAGTGAAATAGTATATGTTCCCTCTTTTTGCCAAACATTTAATGATACAATTAAACTGTCATTTGCTGATTGCCAAAAAAAATGACGATTCTGATTAGAGTGTTTTAGATTGTCCTATTTTATTTTATTTTTGATTTTCTGCATAATTACAGTGATATTATAGTAGAATTTATTATTTCATTACGTACTTTGTTCTTAAGTTAGTTCCTTATACATAATAAAAAAAGATCTTTTGCAAAACACAGCATTTTTACTATTTTTTCAGACAATGTTTCTTAGTTTGGTAGCAATAACCATCGATGTGCAATATTTAACATCATCATCATCACCATATAACGGGGGTCCTACGGCGATTGCCGCTTCCCGCATTTCAGCCTCCATCTTTTCCTATCTCTCCAATCTCCCTCTTCTAAGCCTCTAGATTGCATTGTTTTTGTAATTTCTCTTCTCCAGGAATTTGGTGGTCTTCCCCTTTTCCTTCTTTCTGGCGGAACATACATTAAGGCTTTCTTTGGCCACCTTCTTCTTCTTCAAGTGCCATCTTCGTTCGAAGGTTGGCGATCATCAGGGCTATACGTATTTTCGAAACTGCTGACCGAAACAATTCGTTGTTGCTACAACTATACCATTCCGTAGATTCTTTAGCCAGGAGTTTCGTCTTCTTCCTATGGACCTTTTTCCTGCTATTTTCCCTTGCATAATTATTCGAAGCAGTTCATATCTTTCGCCTCTTGTAATGTGGCCCAAGTATTGCAGTTTTCGTTTTTTGATTGTAAATATGACTCCTTTTCTTGTTCATTCTTCTCAAGACCTCGACATTTGTGACTCTCTCGGTCCATGATATTCTCAGGATTCTGCGATACATCCACAGTTCAAATGCCTCTAATTTTTTGGTATCAATCTTTTTTAACGTCCATGACTCCATTCCGTAAAACAGCACAGAGAGTACGTAACATCTCATCAGGCGAAGTTTCATTTCAAGGCTCAAATCTCTTCCGCAGAACACTCTCTTCATTTTAGTGAATATGGATCTGGCTTTTTCTATTCTTATTTTTGATTTCCGCTGAGCTATCGTTGTCTTCATTTATAAAAGTGCCTAAATATTTGTATTTGCTAACTCGATCGATAATTTCATTGTGTAAATATAAATTTTGGACATTTTGTGTTGATTTCGATATTACCATAAATTTCGTTTTCTTTATGTTCAAAGATAGTCCATATTCTTCGCTGCAGTCTGCTATCTTATTCACCAATGTCTGTAGCTCTTCAAGTGTTTCTGCGATCAGAACGGTGTCGTCGGCAAATCTCAGATTGTTTAATCTAACACCATTTATTTTAATACCTACGGATTGCTCAGAGAGTGTTCTATTCATTACGTCTTCGGAATAGAGATTAAACAGGGTTGGTGACAGTATACACCCTTGTCTCACACCTCGCTTTATCGCACCTCGCTTTGGCCACCGCTCCTCCTCTATTCTCATCACGTGACCATACCATTGTAATTGCCTTCCTTGTATTCTATCTGAAAGAGTATCTCTAATTCCTGTACGGTTTCGTATTTCCTCATTCCTGATTCTTTCATTCTCGATACTCGACATGACCTTCTAAGATAATCCATTTCCACAACGTCTACTTTATCTCGTTCATTCTTTGTCATCGTCCAACATTCGGCACCATATGTGGTAATTGGTTCTACAATTGCTCTGTATACGCGAAGTTTGGTATGCATCTTTATTTTATTAGACCACAGTAATGAATTCAGTATTCGGATGCATTTTTTCCCTTGGGTTATTCGGTTTTGTACATCTATCTTAACTCTGCAATCTGCTGACATGATGCTTCCTAGATATTTATACTGGTTCCAGCCTTTTATGACTGCGTTTTCATGCCTCAGATCTGTGGTATTTTCTCCAATTTTTAAATATTCTGTTTAATATATTTAACATCAACGTTTTACAAAACAACCTAAGTAGAATATATATACATATATTGTTAAAAAATATTAGCTTTTGCTTATATTACAAATGTAAAATAAAAAAGTCAGATAATTTCAACTGTGACTAAATGACACTTTTTTCTTATTTTTCTCAAAACTATGCTACATTATGTTCATGACACGTTTGACCTGACATAATACCTTAGACCTTTCAAAACAAGTTTAACAATGACGTCAATTCATAAATTGTGTTGTTAAATTGTGTTTTAAATCAACAATTTTTTCAGATGCCCCAGTAGTGGTAGTCCGTGTCGAAGAGGTGCTACTAGTGGCCCTGGTGCTCGTCATTTGGGTGGCAGCCATCGCTCTGTTCTTCAACCGTTGGGGAAAGATTCGAATGCTGGAGCCCTACCAGCCCAAATTCCATCAACAGCCTCACCGACCATCCTGTCCGTTGGCCCCCCTTAGCCCCCCTGGGGGGGTGACGAATCAAGTGAGCCTCAGCAACTCTACTACTTTGCCTACCAGGGCTCAGAAACAGCCGAGCGTATGTGTGCTAGTTCTGAGAATGTTAGAGCACGTAGATAGAGTGCTTTAGCACTTAGATTAATTCAATAATTTTCACTATAAATACCGCAGACCACGTATTTTATTACATACACCTTCTGGCAAATATACACCAATGCTATCTGTACAAAGTTTTAAGTTTTTTTACAATTATAGCTTAAAATATGTTTTATATATTAGACTGCAATTTACCTAATAGAATTAGGTAAATTGCATATTTTCGGAAAATATGCAATTTACCTAATTCTATTTTTAAGAACACAATTTAAGTTTCATTTAGGGATTCGAGATGAAAAATTCACTCACCAAATGTGAGATTCATATTGCGATAAAATGGTGAATGCGCCTAACTCTCCCGCCATAATTTCGATAAAATAAAGCTCACGGCGCGTGTTACTAATGTTTCGTCTGACATACAGCTTGAAGCTTATTTATCAAAGTTCTATGTTAGTTTAGAAATTTTGGATTACAAATTGAACTCATTTTAACCACTCCGCTAGCAAATTTGGCTGTATTACTCAGCATGTATCCGACGTTATCATCGTCAGGCATTATATTGGAAAATCTGGGATTGAGCTGAAGGTGATTAGCATTATGATAATTAATTAGAGGTAAATAGTGGGCTGAGGCTTGCATTAGTCTATAAGCTTTCGCGTAGGGTGGTTTTAAGTATCTAAAATTGGAGATTTCATCTTGTCGGTGTTTAAGAGTTTACCGATTAAAAGCTAATCCTAGACACGAAAAGGTAATTAGATAATAAAGTTTTGTTTGGAAAAACATGTAGTGTGTTGAAGTTAAACCACATTAACTAACATAAAATGTTTTCCCTTTTTTAACCCTTAACTAGTCGCTACATGGTCAAAAAGACCGCACGTATTAAAAATTGCTAATATTTTGGAAAAGTGGTTACTTCTTTTTGCTCCTTAAACCATATTGGCGGTCGCTCAGCGCATGCTTTTCTTCTAGCTCTTGCTCAAGGCGGCCTTTTATAAGCTGTTCGTATGATATAGCTATCGGATTAAGAAGGAAAATTAGCCAAAATCGTAACTCTTCCTCTTCACCTCTACCTTTCAGGATAAGGACAACCTTAGCTTCTTTCAACATTATTTTAAACTGCTGTTGTTGAAACAGTTTGTTCAGCAATCTCAGAAAAATCTGCGGGTATATTAGTGCGGCAAGTCTTACTGTCACCGGCATGACTCCATCTATGCCAGATGATTTTCGGATCTTCATCTGTCCAACAGCCTCGACGAGTTCAAACTTAGTAAAAGGTTCCGCATTTAAAAAACCAATAACCCTTTCACGCCTATCCTCCACCTGAGGAAATAGTTTCTATATTAAACGGAGTTTCTCGTTCTTAGGCAAGGGGTATGGTATCTTTTTTCCCTTCAATTCGGTACAGACAATCTTTAAGCCCTGCCCCTAGATATGCCTCTCGAGACACTGAGGCAGGTTACTTCACCTTTATTTATTTGATCTTTTTATCTCATTCCTATATTCGTTCTGCATTCACTTTAATTCATTTATTCTCTCTTTCAAATCTACTGCTTGTACACTTCTTAACCTCTTACATTCCCTTCTCACTCTAATAAAAAGAAGTGTCTATTTTAGAGTTACATAGCTTTAAGATTAAGATTAAAGTTATAAACTATAATCAAATGATGAAAAATATTGAAGATGATAGAAGAATAAGTTTTTATATAAATAAGATTTTTCAAAAAGTAATTAAAATATCATCAGGCCTCTTCAAACTCTTGAAATGTTTTACCTAATTTACATAATTATTGTAGTTCATAGCTATTCGAATATACTCCATATAGTTGGCATCAAAGTTTATAAAGGAAACACCACATTTCGTTTTTTAATTTTTCTTACAAGATATTTGGTTTTAGTTTGCAAACTTTTAAAGTTTCAGAGACTTTTCAGTTGTTTTAATGACTTTTAGAGATTCTTAGTTGTTTTAATGTCTTTTTAGAATATAATATACGTTTTTAATAGCTTTGATAGTAACGGTTATTTCTTGATTTCATAATTCTACTAGTTTACTTTTGCATACTATGGATTTGTGTATGTTAAATGCATTTTTCTTTTCAAAGTATAGTTCAAAATAAAATGACTTACAAGCGAAGGAGATAAATATTAATTGACAGAATTTAATAATATTGGTATTTACTCACTTCCAAATTCTTACTTGTATCGGTAAGTAGATCGTGCTTAAATATAATTAATAATTTGCTATAAAATTTGCTTTATATATATTAAAAGAGAAAAAACATACAAAATTTACCAAAACGCTACAATCTTGCTGAATAAATTAAAGTTAGTTTTCTTATATTATAAAATAACTCTTCAACTTATGTAATACACATTGCTATATGTTCTTTGAGTCTATTACAATGTAGTTATTAACGTCTATAAATATAGAAGGGATGATTTTTCAAAAGTTAAATTGCAAAATACTTTCCAAGTTGCTGGTGTGTCTAAATTTGAATAAAATACATCCAAGATTTTACTTTCTGCAGATACTGTATTAAATATAACCTTGAAACAAATTGGCACTAAATCACTTCCGAGTTTTCAGCAAAACAAAATATTTAAACACGTGTAGTCCAGTAATTAATACCAAAGCTATTGAGAGTATACAGTCCAGTAATTAGACAAAAGGTACTTTAGTATAAGGTTGAATGTTCGAATAAATGAACTTTGATGGTACACAAGGCAAATATCGAACACAGTAGTTAATGCCCAAGTACTTTCGATCACAAGATCATCTTCAGGGGCATTTCGTCAGTTGTGGCCTATCTAACAGAATGTCATAAATGTAAATTGGGACATAACAAATACACTAAACAAAGACAAACAAACACTTTAAAATTAAAAATGGAGAAGCTACATTTTATATAGAAGCCGGAGACAGAATGGAGACTCATTCTCATGACAGAATGAGACAAATTATCTTCCAATCTCATTACTGCAGTTCTGAAATATATTTTTAAACAATTTAACTGAGACAAGGCTCTCTCATCAACTGCGTTTACTGAGTAAGATAGCGTCTGTAAAAAAGTTGGTTTTAACATAAATTTGGGAAAGACACAATACATAAAAAATTTGGTAGCAAGCAAAAATCCAGAAGTCAGCCGCAACGAAATAACATTAGTTTATAAAAACAGGCAAAAAAAATTTAAATTCAATGACTAAAGGAAACCAAATCGCTGAACTGCAAAAAAGAATCACTTTAGGATCGGTCGCAAATGGGGATCTATCAGAGATATTCAAGAGCAGCATACCAAGGTCTTGAAAAAGAAGACGTTAGATTATTACATGCTTTAAGTCATTAAATAGCGTTAAAACATTTTTACGAGCAGATAGAAGAAACAGAGGGCAGAGGTTGACGACCTAGATAATGGATAAACGACGTCAAAAGAATTGCTGGGAATTGGATGCCTATGTTTAACTTTGGACAAAGAAATAATAATGATGATGTCATTATGAAATTATTATACTGACAATTTTTTAAAAAGCTATTGGTACTAATTTTATGTGAACTTAAAGATTTAAGATAAATTTTGACAAATATGGGTTTGAGATAAGTTTGAGTAACTTAAGGATATATATTTTAGATTGGTAGTAATGGCCTCATTAGAAATAAATAATCTTAAAATTAAGAAAATATCTCTTTAATTATACACAGTAGATAAATGTATTAAAATAGTTCGTTCTAATCTTATCCGAAATTAAGAAACTCCCTTCAAACGTAACAGATTACGAAAGTTATCAAATTTCTGGGAAACGTATTACAATTTGCTCATTTGCTAAATGTGTAGGACATTATTTCACCCGTCATAATATCCGTCGTACTCCCCCAATTTCAGAATATTATATTTTGATGGTGTTTCCGAAGATTAATTACTCGTTTAATTTTGATACAATTTACCTACATTTGAATCAATATTTATATGAGTTTCCTACGTTCATGGAAAGGGGCTGGGACGTTCGCATTACTATAATTTTAGGGTGTTTTGTTCTTGACACCTAGAGGACCTCTTCTGGGTTGGAAGTGTGTGTTTGAGATGATTAATTATATACGGAGTTGCTAGGTTTAACTTACAAATGTGTAAATACATAAAGAACCCCGGAACTTTTCGTCTGCAAAAGTAGTTTCAGTTAAATTGGGTAAAATTCTGCAGAGAAATAGCTTTGGTCATGTTGATTAAAAGTTTTAATTAGGTACCCTAAGGCTTTAAAATCAATCATTTCTGAGTAAGGAGGCTTTAAAGTCTTTTTTTAAGCCATTTGAATAATACATAACATGACATACGTACATTAAATGATATATAGGGTTTAGTAAAAAAGTGCATCAAACTTCAGAAACTCATTCTACATGAAAAAATACATGACTGTTTACAATACAAACCTGTGTTCGCGAATGCTTCGTTTTTGGAGATACGGGGTGTAAACAAAAAATTAAGCACATACTTACTTCGCCAAAATACCAAAAAGAACGGAACATTTTTAAATAATGTATCCAGTAGAAAAAATTAATTATAAGCTCAAAATTTTTTGCATACTTAAATATGTATGTATTTATAGCATTACCAGGCCTTTTAGGTCCATTGACAGCTTTTAATCTCTGATTTCCATCTTTCTGACATCTTGCATTACTACGGTAATTTGCAATAGTTTGGAGAGTACCCTCAGGTACTCTCTAAATAATATTCTTGACTAGTCTATTACGTTGCACTCTTTCTAGATATCCGAGCAGATCTTTCTAGATGTCCGTTTTCACCAGTTTTGTTATTATAGTTTTAGCATAAAATTGGTACACTTCTTCATTAGTTCGTCTTCTCCATTCTTCCTCCACTACTTTTCTAACAAACATTCTGTAAAGTATCTTTCTTTACCGTGCTTCCAATCTGTTCTGTATGGTTTTGTTTACAGTTCATGTCTCGGCAGAGTATAGCATTGTAGTTTTCTATACTCTTATTTTTGTATTACGAGATATATCTTTGACCTTAATTATTTTGCTCATGACTTCAGCACATCTGTTGGTCATGGTCACTTACATGTCAGATCAATAAGAGTACTCAAATACATACATTTATCAGCAAATTATAGCAAATGTTACTGGTAATTCAGATTTAATGTATAACTATAAAATACAAAAAGCCAACTTTATTCGTAAGGTAAAGGATATAAAAAAAGCATCATATCAAAGTTATTTACATAATCAAAATAATAATAAAAGAAGGAAGGAGATATGGAAAACTGTGAATCGTCAAACTGGTAAAAATAAAAACAATTTTGAGTGGAGCATTACTGATAATAATAAATTATTGATACATCCAGAACACATAGCAAACAAATTTGGTGAGTATTTTTGTACATCAGTCAAATACACATTATTAAAACATTTCAATAACTATACCTTTAACGATTTCACAACTACGACAATTAACAACACATTCTTTTTTTCTGAAGTCTCACCATTTGATATTGAGAATGCTATATCTTCCTTAAACTATACCAGCTCAGTAGGTATTGATCAAATCCCCACTAAAATAATTAAATACATTTCTTCATATATATCTCCTGTTTTGTCTCACATCATCAACCTATCTGTCAAGGATGGCAAGTTTCCAAGTGACCTTAAAACGGGAGTAGTCGGTCCAATTTTCAAAAAGGGAGATCCATGTTTGGTTGATAATTACAGGCCAATCACCGTAGCAAGTGTACTCTCTAAGATTATCGAAAAGTGTATTTATAGTAAAATGTTAAATTTTCTGAATAAATATGATATCTTAAAGAAATGCCAGCATGGGTTTCTTCCTAATAAATCTACAGAGAGTGCATTTATTTCATTATTTAATTATATCCACGCTGCTTTGGATCGAAAAAGGTATGTGGGTGCACTCTTTTTTGACTTAACTAAGGCTTTTGACTCTATTGACATTGAAATTATACTGCATAAATTACAAGCCCTTGGTTTTCGGGTTATTTCTTGAACTGGTTAAGGTCATACTTACAACATCGTAAATTCCTAGTAAAAGTCGATAATAAGAAGTCATCTGTTTTTAATCTTGATAGAGGTGTACCGCAAGGCTCCGTATTGGGACCCCTAATATTTCTTTTATATGTCAATGATTTGACACATTTCTTAAGTGCAGACCATACAGTTCTTTATGCAGATGATTCAACAATTGTAGTTGACGAGTCAAATGAAGTCGAACTCATATCAAAAATGAACTTAGTAGCACAGGAATTTACAACCTGGTGCAAAAGGAATTCTTTAATGGTAAATGCAAAGAAAACTATTTGTATGCAGTTCTACTCGCGCTTTAAGCCCTCCCATGGTTATAAAATCACAGTTAGTTCTGAGAAAATACCTTTTAGTGATACAACATTATTTCTTGGTAGCATTCTAGAAAGTAATATGACACGGGATGAAAATGTCACTAAAGTCTGCAAAACAATGAATAAGATTTACTATGCGATCCTTCAGTTAAAAACTCTATTTAATACCAATCAATTGATAAGTGTGTATTATGCATTGGTTTATTCATATATGGCCTATAATATTATCTTGTGGGGAAACTCTAGAAACTCTTATAGAGTTTTTATAACTCAAAAGAGAATTCTTAGATTGATATTCAATATTAATAATAGACAATCATGTCATAAATATTTTATTGAACACAGACTGTTGACTTTTCATGCTTTATATATTTATAAGTGTATTATTCACGTCAAAACTAAATTTGAAAATTTTACCCTCAACTCTGACTTTCATAATTACCGACAAGACACGGGAGGTTGATAAGCGTGTGTAAACACTCCACAACTCTCTTTGAAACCAGTCCTGATTTTGCAGGATCTAAATTTTATAATTGTTTGCCACTTAATATAAGAAATGAAAACAATATTCAAAAATTCAAAAATAAATTAAAAGCATGCTTGATCCAATTATGCGTTTACAACCTAAATGAATATTTTGACTTAATAAAAGACTACAGAGAATAAGGACCGACGGGTTTAGAGACGCTCTATATTGCATATCTTTGTTTTTTATTTTTATATTAATCTATATTTGATTGATTTTGTTTTATGTAATTGTCCTATATAACTTGTTGATCATGCTTTATGTACTATATGACTTGTCCTATATCACAATGTGATCTGACGGGATTAATAAAGAATATTCTATTCTATTCTATTCTATCCACCTTCTCAAATTCTACAACTGATCCATCCTTCACCTCAAATTTAAAGGAGCCCCTGGTGTTTTTTCTTTTTTGCTCAAGATCTTTTTTGCTACACTTTCCAGTTTTTTTCCATTTCTTGCTACGCGATGCATTCATGCTCTTTGTAGCAAAGAGTGCCGAACCTATTTATCCCACTTACCCTCACAATTTTTTCTAGAACTACATTGAATAGCAAAGAAGGCAATGAGTCTCCCTGGCGAACACCGTTTTTTACTTTGAATTCATCTGAGACTGTATCGTTGCATTTCACAGCACAAATAAATACGAATACGCTTTACTTTATCATCCATAAACTTTTTTTTCCGCGTTCTTAGGATTGTCTTTACTTTTTCTCGTTGTTCTTCGTATTTATGGGAAACTTATTAAGAACAAAATGGAAAATGACTATAAAGGTTACGAAGCAATGGAGCAAGCTGGTTTTAGAGCTGGGCGATCCACAGTAGTTTAGATGGGCAGGCCACGTGGTACGGAGTGATGACGACAGACTGATTAGCAATGTGTTTTGGGAAAGACCAGATGGTAGAAGATCGTAGTTGACCATAAACTATGGTCAACCCTACAGCAAACCTACATTAAGCATAGTCTTATTAAAGTTTGTATAATGGAACGACTGCAAAAATTAAAACTGGATCAAGGATATCTGAGGGATTTAAGGTCACGAAAGGAATAAAGCAGGGTTGCTGTATTTCGCCTACACTTTTTAAAATTTATCTAGAATAAGCACTTAAGTTGTAGAAAAGAAAATATAATGGCATGGAAATCCCTCTCAATGACGAGACTACACTGTACACCTTATGTTTCGTTGATGACCAAATACTGATTGCTCAGGATCATGACGACTTAAGTTACATGACTCGGAAGCTAATAGAAGAATATAACAAATGGGGTCTTGAAGTCAACATTAAGAAAACTGAAACTATGTGTATTGGAGTGACAAAGCAGTCCATTATATTAGACGATGGGGTAGAAATTAGACAATGTGATGAATACAAGTATCTGGGTATGAAGATAACTCAAGATGGAACACCCGATGATGCTATAAAAGACAGAAAAATACAGGGCAGAAAAGCCATATCCATGATGAACGACATTCTGTGGGACCAAACAATATCTAAAACGAACAATCAACTCATATACAACACTATACTAAAAGTAGTAAAAGTGTAATCACACATGGCAGTGAAGTTTGGCCAATAAAACAATAAACAGAGAAACTGTTACTTGCAACAGAAATGGACTTCTGGAGAACAGCAGCAGGCAAATCAAGAAGAGATCGGATACCAAATGAGAGAATACGAAAAATGATGGGAGTCAAGCATAAAAACAAAACAGTTACGGTCATATACAGAGAATGCCAGATAACAGGATTCCGAAACAGATTTTGACGTGGACCCCACAAGGGAGAAGAAAAAGAGAAAGGGTGAGAAAAAGCTGGAGAGAGGTAATTGAAAAAGAACTAGAAGAAAGAGAAGTCCCTCCAGGCCTATGGCTAAATAGAGAAGAATGTCAGTTAGGAGTTGGAAGGCGTCGGAGAACGCTGTAAACTAATAATAGTAGTAGTAGATTATATCTTGTTTGTGCTCCTTGACATCGTGTAACTTTTTGAACGTAGTCAACCTATTGACTGACTGATGACATCCCTGCCTTCATTGCTAGTGCTGCCAATCTAAGCTATATCATACGTGAAGAAACAATAAGGCATAACAACACAACAATATTCCTAAAACTTAACGGAATTGTAGAATTTTAACAACGATGATAATAAGTGATACTTATTTCTATAATTTTATTGTTCACTGTTTAATTACAATAACGTATTGGTCTTTAATAAATGTGAATATTTTGTTGTTTCTTACAAAAAAAAATTTTTTTTTTGAGTAATTTTACAAAAACATGTTATTTTCAGTTTGTTTTAATTAAAATATATTTTACTATATATTATACCCAAGTAGATATTACACCAGCTACAATCTTGAACTTATCTATTCTGTTTATATAAAACTCATTACATCCAGAAACTCATATAATTAATTTTGCTATAATACGCCTACAAAATAGCTTGTTCTGAAACAATAAGCAAATGAGCAACTACGCATTTCAAAGTTGGGTCTTAAGTAAACACTACATCCTAAACATGAACAATACCCATTACGTTAATTAAACATTAAGTCCTTTAGTATTGTATTTGTTTGTTATATAAGAAACTTATTAAAAACTGTTTTTAGTGAAGAAAAAAGTTTTAAGTAACGCTATAAGTAGAATAATACACAGTATGACCTTTTAAAAACTTTTCATTCTCGTAAATTGTGTTGTAAACGACAAATTTAAGATATTCTCAAAAAAGTATAACTGATTTTACCGCAGTGATTCAGAATATCATTAAATTGCTTTTTTTTTGCTAATCTGTCTAGTTTTAAATCCACAAGGAAAACAAATTCCTGCAGCTGGCTGCAAACCCTTTTACAGGGTTTTGTCTTTCCTATATTTTCTAAAGCTGCTTCTATAATAATATTATTTAAAGAGGTAATACAATAGTTTATATTATTGCTTAAATAAAAGTTTTCAAGTTTATCATTAATATAGGATGCCCAATTTGCATTTTTTAATTTCCAGGACTGATATATTGGAAATCAAGGGGACGAATGTGATCTGATGTTATAGAAATTGGAAAGTGGTCACTATTATATAATGATTTCACAGTGTTACATGACAATGTAGTTGAGAGTGATTGACTGCATAAGCATATATCAATGACGGAAAATGAGCTGTTATAAGAATTAAATCTAGTTGAATTCCCTGTATTAAGTAGCAATAAATCTGAACAATTAATTAGGTTTTTCAATAAGTTACCGTATTTATCAGTTTTGTGACTTCCCCATGCCGGGTGGTGGCAGTTCATATCTCCTAGAATTACTTTGGGATTTGGAATTTGGTCAATAAGATTATTTAATTCGTACATATCTAGATTACTAGGGTATGGTAAGTAAATGTTACATATGTTAATCTTTTATGATAGGTAATAGAGACTGCTACAGCGTCAAGATTAGTACTTAGCGCTATCGGTGTAGCTTCCAAATCAGCTCTGGTGAAAACAGCTACTCCACCACTAGCTTGTTGAGTTTTTCGATTTTTTTTTAAAACATTGAAAATTTTTTAAATTCATGTTATTTTGTTTGAAGTGGGTTTCTTGAAGAGAAAGAATTAAAGGGGAAAGCTCTCCGATTAATAGTTTTACCTGTTCATAATGGGTATAAAACCCATTTATGTTCCATTGCACTATAAATGATTTGGTCATCCCTTGATTATCCTTCAACTAGTGATCTTTCGTCAGTATCGTCAGCTGAAGAAGGGTTAGGGTTTATTTTTTCTTTAGTCGGGTGATATTATTTCTTAACCTATAATTTTGTATGTAACAATAAACAAAGTTAAGGATTTGAATTAGTTCCTCTGGTTCATTGGAGTAATCTTTGGAAGTTAATTTAGGGTTACGAGAGTTTAAAACATTTTCCATAAAATCACATATTTCATTGAAATTTAGTATAAATAGAAGTAATCTATTTTCGATTTTGTCTTTGATGGATTTTAGGGAGTGAATGACATCTTCGCAGGGGGTTTTGGAAGAGGTTTTGGGTTTCTTTTTTGATTTATGTTGTTTCTTCTTCTTCTTCAAGTGCCGTCTTCGTTCCGAAGTTTGGCTATCATCAAAGCTATGCGTATTTTTGATGCTGCAGATCTAAACAGTTGGTAATTGGTGCAATTGTACCATTCTCTCAAGTTTTTCAACCATGAATGCCTTCTTCTTCCTATAGATCTCTTTCCCATTATCTTTCCCTGTATAATCAATTGCAGCAACTGGTATTTATCTCCCCTCATAACATGTCCCAAATATTGTAGTTTGCGCTTTTTAACAGTAAGTATCAGCTCTTTCTCTTTCCGCACTCTCCGCAAAACCTCCACATTTGTTACTTTCTCTGTCCAGGGTATTTTTAATATTCTACGATACATCCCCAACTCAAATGCTTCTATCTTTTTGGTATCGATCTTTTTCAATGTCCATGTTTCCATCCCGTAGAGGAGAACTGACATAACGTAACATCTCAAAAGGCGAATTTTAAGTTTTAGACTTAGATCTCTTCCGCAGAACACCTTTTTCAATTTAGTAAATGTGGCTCTAGCTTTCTCTATTCTGGTTCTGATTTCTTCAGAGCAGTCATTATTTTCGTTGATAACAGTTCCCAGGGGTACTAAACATTGGTTGTTTAGGGGTACTAAAAACGGATGAGTCGGTTGTTGGGTTGTCTTCGTTAATTTCAGAAGATGATATTTTATGTCTTTTTAGCTGTTTAGAATTGACTGCATTATTTAAGGTTATTGATGTTTCTGGTGTCGTAGTATTTTCAGTGTTATTTACAGCTGGTGGTGTTGTTTTGGAAAAAAAAGACGAAGTGTTTGGATTATCTTTAGTCATGTTTTGGATAAGGTCGATTTCTGTAGTATTTTCTGTGTTATTTACAGCTGGTGATGTTCTTTTGGAAAAAGAAGATGGAGTGTTTGGATTATCTTTAGATATGTTTTGGATGAGGTCGATTTCTGTAGTATTTTTAGTGTTATTTACAGCTGGTGATGTTGTTTTGGAGGAAGAAGACGAAGTGTTCCTTAGATATGTTTTGGATGAGGTCGTTTTCCGTAGATTGATATATTTTATCATTAGGTTCATTAGGTTAAATAATGACGACGTGGTTTGAGTTGAATCTGAAAGAGGAGTTGAATTAGTTTGGTTTGAAATGTGAGCGCATTTTGATTCTTGATGACCAATGCTTTTACATTTGGAGCAGCTGAATCCGTCTATAAAGAGAAATACCCGGTAACAAGTATTATCATAAGTTATGGTAAAAGAGTCAGGAATAGACATATTTTCCAGGAGTGTAATGAATGATTGCCTTCTAAAGCTCAGAACATGACTGTACTCACTTTCAGACATACCTACTCGAAGAAAAGTCATTCTGGATACAGTGTGAATACCAAGTTTTTGTAATTCTTGTTCAATTATTTCGTTTGGGATTTTAGGACATGCATTAGATATTAGAAGTCTCTGGGCTGGAGAAATTAATCTTCTTACTTCGACTTGACATCCATTTATTTAGATATATTTTTAAGAATGAAGAAGAGCATCAACAGTGTTTTTTAAAAAGAGGTATATGCATATCCTATTATTAGCAATTCTGGAGGCAAAAAGTACATTAATTGGACCCACTATTGATCCATCAGCTACGACGTAATCGTAGATTTTTGTACCTTCAATGCTGGAAATGATTATTAAATGACATCTTAATTATTTTCTTAAAGTTTAAGTTTTTTTTTCTAAATCTCTTTAATTTAAGTTTTCGAAAAAATCTCTTTTATATGTACGTACACACACATTTATCAAAAATCCAAAAAAATATTAATATATTTTTATATCTTGTATAGATGTTTTTAAAATTCTGGTCATCTATAACCCACAATAGTAATTATGTGGGTGTAAATATACCATACTAGTTCAAGGTTAAAATCAATGACAAATATAATTTAAATATTAATCAACATGTAATTGGCAAATGTTCCGTTTCGTTTTAATTAAAAAACCCTCTATATATTCTCTGTGCAAAAACCGTTAAGTACCATAACGATGGTTATCTCAGAATATATATCTAACGATCTTAATATAAATGCAGCTTGCATTCTGTGCATTATTTATATCTCCTCAGCTCAAGTGCTTTGGCCTACATATCCAAGTATCTACGATATTAAGTGGATACAGGAATTAAGTAGAATCCACTAGGATGCCGAAGGATTCTAATCAATACATCAACATTATTGCATACTTGCATTAGATACTTGGTGGTATATATTTAGATAATTTCTGGTATTAATCACAATATAAATAACAAATAATTCAAATAAACTGATTCTTAAATATTATAATATAGTTAATCACAAGCAAATAACGCACAGAGAGAGAGACAGACCAAAAAAAAACTTACAACACAGTAAAGCAAAGAAAACATAATAGTAAAGCTCTACCGTTTGGATATAAATATCTTATATGAAAAAAAAAATATTAATTAACAATCACTCACTAGAAAATGTAAGTGATTATAAATGTTTTGTGAAAAATAGATGTTTTTATCTCATATTAAATAGGTTTCAGTATATACGTTGAACATTAACTCAGTTGAACAGTGTGTTGAAGAATAACACTAGAAATTTTGTAACCGTAAAACTTTGTGACAGTTTTTTTTGTTCACAAAGATAAAAATCAATTTAGTAAACACATAATAAATTATTGAGAGAAAGGAAAAAATGTACAAAACTTTATAAAAAGGGGGCAAACATTCATGCCGGACAACCTTAGATTACTGAAGGTGACCAAAATGATACAGAAGAAATATTACAAAACTTTTACCCAGAAATACGTTGCCAATTTCGGTTTCAACTATAAAGTTGTAATTGTGCTTTTAAGTGAACTGTAATATTTATTAAGGTTGATCTGCACCCCCAAAAGACAAACTACAAATTCAAAAAATTTGAAAAAAATTGAGAAGAAATATGTGACCACTAGAAGTATTTTGACAAAGTTTAAGCACACTTTATGTTTTCGTTTTCGAAAAAACTCTAAAAAACTACTTTTTTTCAAGTATAAAGCGGGAAAACCAGACATACAATTTTGTTAATTTTCTTGCAGAATAAAGATATAAGCCTAAGAAATACTTATGAATTTTTGCAAATTTTTGAATTTACAGTTTTGTCACAATGGGAAAGATAATATGTTCTGGCTTATAATAAAGCTACCGGTAAGAAACCGGAAAATTTTTAATAACAACATAATATATAAAACTGTACATGTGGCAACATATATAAAAGTGTACCTGGGACATGAAATTATGATTAGCGGAAATAACCAGACTCATGAACTGAAGAGAAGAATCGGCCTTGGGTGGGCAGCATTTGGAAAACTAAGAGAAACTTTTAAAAATGAGCTGCCCACATGCCTAAAGAGGAAGGTACTTGATCAGCGCGTCCTCCCAGTCTTGACGTACGGAGCAGAAACACTTATCTTAACAAAAGCCGCAGCTACCAAACTGAGAGTCACGCAGAGAAGAATGGAGGGGTCCATGTTAGGAACAACTCTGCGAGACAGAATAACCAACGAAGACATTAGGAGAAGAACCGGGGTGACTGATATCATCGAGAAGATAGCCAGACTAAAAGGGAGATGGGCAGGACACATAGCCAGAATGACAGATGGGCGATGAACAAAGAGGTTATTGGAATGGAGGCCAAGGAAGGACAAGAGAAGCGTCGGTCGACCACCTACAAGATGGACTGACGATTTGAGAAGACTCAATAAAAACTGGATAAGAGCGGCGCAAGATAGACGGGGTTGGAAACACGAGGAAGAGGTCTATGTTTAGCAGTGGACTCTTGAGGCTGCATGACGATGACAAGTGGAAAATATTTGCAATATAACGTTGAATATTTTTTTCTAAACATATGAAAAATCTCGTTAAACAAGAATTATATCTTGAACTGCCACCATCAAATTGTATACTAGGGAGATGCTCCATCTCAAACGTTGGTAGTCTATCATCGATGATAGATTGCATTACTTTCGGCCTCGAAACGCTTTAAGCGAATCGTCATACTAACATGGTTGCCATATCAATTATCTTGTACAACATTTTGGCAGATTACAACAAGATTTAATAAGAATGTTATCGGTTTGAAGGAATTTTACCTGGCATGCTGAAACTTACAGAATAGTAGTAACTGTTCTATTCCATCTACAAGTAATATATCTATAAAAAACGTATTTAGTTTTTGAGAACCTATTTAGGCATTTTTAGTTAAATATTTTAGTATTTATAAACAATGGTGTTGCTTGCATAACATATTAGTGTTAATTTTTATATTAGTATAAGCATTAGTTTTTCTCAAGGAATTCACATTTGTTAACTTGTAGTTTAAATCTTGTTTCTCTTAGTTTCTAAAAAATAATATTAAGATTTACCATATGTTCTTAAAGTGAGGTTTAAAATGGTTGAAAATGTCCATGTAAACTAGATATATTTCGCCTATAAGTCTTTTTAGGTCATACTCCATTATTCTCTGAAATGTTGAGAGTGCATTTTAAGTCCGAATGGCATTCCCAGGTATTCATAGTGGCCATTTTCAACGTTAAATGCAGTCTTCTAGATATATTCTTCCTTCATTTCAATTTGATGGAAGCCACTGGCTACATCTGGGTAAAAAAATATTGGCAGCGTCCTAGTTTGTCCAGAATATCTGTTATATTTGGAATTGGATATAGATCATCGATGTTTTTCTCGTTCACCTTTCTGTAGTTGACAACTATTCGCCATTTATTTTTTCTTGGGGCATCTGGTTTCTTTGTAATGACTCACATTGGGGATGACCAGGGCAATTAACTCGGTTTGATGATTTCTTGATCGATCTTCCTTATGGATGTGTGGATACCGATTTGACTTGGTGTAAACCGGAACTTCATCTCTTGTTCGTAGATGGTGTTTTACTTGTTATTTGGTTAGTAAACGTTATCTGACTGTCTGAATGATGAAATATGCATAATGCAAACTTCCAGCACTTTCGTATTCGGTGAGATTCTTCTTTTGTATTAAAATGGTCGGTTCTTAGGAATGAATTTCTTAGATTTATTGGTTGACTTTTGATGGGGTCAGCTATTGCTATTTGTATATATTAATCGATATTATTGATTAGCTCGGTCCAGGCAAGTTGATTTCATGCGACGGTGAGAGTTTTAAGGATGGTACCTTCCACTTCTTGCCTTGGGATGACGATTTTACCTGATGTTTCTTTTACTGGCAATTTAACTTGTATAATTGTTTAGGGCTTTTGGTAGAATATATAGAATTGGGCTTAATTTGGGACATATTATATTTTATATAGCTTTTCATTTGTAAATTCAATAGAATAAAATGTTTTTATGTTTGATTATTAAGAAACCTTTTAGTAAAAATAGAACTACAATAGAACTACAAAAAATGCAGGTGTGTGATTTATGGCTTACAGTTCCGTAAGCTCACAGTTTACTATAGAGATAAAATATTTAAGGACCCGCTATTAAAGCTAGTAAAACCTTTTAGTTAGAATAGAATATGTAGTTGTCGATTCAAATTGTTTGTTTTTGCCGACAGATTGGCACCAGAAATAATCTTTTCTTGTAATAGATTAAAATAACTTACATTGTTTCTTACAAAGTTTGACTTACATTGACCTAATAATAACTGAATTTTAAAATTGTGAAATCTGCTGTAGTTTTTAATTTTTTTCTATAATGGACGTGTCCAAATATTGTATATAACTAATATTTTAAATACGTGTCTGATAACAATAATATTACACCATGAACCATATATAACACAGTAGTCAACTATACTACTAAAGTAAACAAATATTTGAAAATATTGCTTACAAAGAATTGCTTACAAAGCTTCAATTTTCTTTGTGAAAGTCACTAAAGCACTAAATAAACAAACCTACATTGCATTTGACGCATTGTGTTCTCACAGCGCTCTATTGTGTGTGACTGCCAGCAACGTGTTCTTCTATTATGCGGAACATATTAAACATAGTGATTAATGTAATCGTACCTAATATCAAGAGCAATCCTGTTTTCAGGTAAATATGTGGATGGTCGTCCAGCAGCCTAGGTAGGTTTTCAAACCTTTTTAAATACACTTGTGCTGACTCTTCAAAAATTCAATTGGGTTGCACCTGGCTGATGGTTTTTATATATTATCCACGAATTTTGAACAGATATATCTAGTTGTCAAGTAAAAATGAACCACTACTATTTCTTGTTTCTAATTCCAACTCTAAAAACCTTTTTATTCACATCCATTTGATCAGTACAATATGTATCAGTACAGTACTATTTTCTTTTTTTCGGTTGATGAGTAGCAGCTTGCATACGATATTAGGGAAATACCATGAACAGTTGATTTCACAGTAACTAACGAATTATCCATCCAGCATGTAACCATTAGTTGTTGATCTGTTTTTACGGCATAGTCATCTAGGTAACTCTTTTTCTGTTGGGAGTGGACAATTTATGGTTTTTCTATTTTCTCTAACTGTCCCTGTTGCTTCATAACCATTTTTTTTTAAATAATAAAGAAGTGAATAGGTTATCAAAATAAAAATGATATGGCAAAGATGGACCTCTTCAATAAGCTGCAATAACGGAGTTGTTGCTTTACCAAATTTTTCTTTGCTCTCGACTATAATTTGGCATATTTACCCGATAAACCTCAAAATTGATAAGGTGACCGTTTTTTGGAATTGAGGCACCAGACTTTATATACAAACCGGATGGGTTTCTCTTGAATATACTGCTTACATCCGTGTTTTCCAAAGTATCATGCTTGCATCTTATCATGCTTGCATCATAGGCAATTTCTTGATCCGGAATATAATGTATTCAGAAAGTTAGTTTTTAACTTATTTATAAGAGGTCTAAGTTTAATCAGTTATCTTTGGGTTCAAGAATAGTGTTATTGCCACAATGTACGAATCTCATGTATCTCATAAACGGCTGTGTTTCGCATATCATCTCCAGAATCCCAGTTACTTTTTTTTATGGCTATTTATCACAACCATAAATTATAAGAATTGCTGAAAACATCTCATTTTGTGAGTTATAATTTTTAAATTGAGTGTATATATTTGCATATTTCGAGAAATTTAAAAATGAAAATATATTTTGGTTTGTAATTTTGGGTAAATCACAATTTTTTAACGAGTTTAATATTTTTTTTATTTTTTTTTATATTTACCAGATTTAGTACGGAGTATGGTATTAACTTCATAAGAATCTTTATGTGCAATATCTTTTTCATAATCGACAGTATTAATTCTTTTTCCACTATTGAATACTATTTCTGCAGAAGCTTGCAGTTGCTTGCTTGATCTATTGTCTAGTCCACCACCAGATTCAATAGTGGTAGAAAAAAGAAATTGTTTTCTGATGTTTTAATTACTTAACCAGACTTGTAAATTATTTTTATTGCTAATAAATAATAGTATTTTATTAATTTTTGTTAAACAGAAGTGTTTTGCCAGTGGTAAATCCCAAATTTCCAAAATTTTCTCCCACTTGCAATTTCTCCGCATTGGTCAGAACATGTTCCAAAACTTGTAATGTTAAATTTGCATTTCCGGTTTGTTAAAATATGATACGAAGGCAAACGGCAAATGGAAATTCCAAAAAGGATCAAACGCTGAACGCAAACAAATGAAAGTTTAAGGATTTAATAGAGTGGAACACGCACACTGTTTACCAAAACGTTGGATTCCGTTGCTGTGTTTGTTTCCCTAATTTTAAGGATTAAAGATTATTTTCCTTGAAACCTTCTGGGGTAATCAGCTTTTATTGGTTTACATTGTGAAATTTATAATAAAATTAATATATAATGGACGGTTTATATTTGGCTCACATCATAACATTATAATAGAATTTTTAAATAAGATATTACGCTAAGATATTACGATTTCCTTCAGTCATTATATTAAAGAATTGATTTTTCGTTGTTTTTTTATATATGTCTTTTATAAACCGTTTTCTATTTATAACCACGGAGGTAAGAAACCACAACTCAGTAAGTTTATGGAGCATCGAGGTTGGCAAACTTGCGGTAAGGAGAATTAAAGCGGTCTCTCTTTCTAATAGCTTGTTGTCTCTTTCTATAATAGGCTACTCGGCTAGCCAAAGTTACCCGAAGTATCGTACAGTACCGTATCCACCGTATTTATAAAGTTTTTAAACTCTACAATGTATAGGATGCTTAATTGTGGACATTGATAACGTTCATCTTCAGATGTTACAAAAATGTTGAGAAAGCTATAAAAACGTTATTAAAAAATTGTGGTAAATTACCAGTATATAAATAAAAAACCGAGCATTTACTAATGAAAATTGGGCAACAATTTATTGGCAATAATATTTTCGCAAATTTAAAGAATGACACAAAAGTCCAAGAGCTGTTGAAAAATCATCGCATGCATAAAGTTAACGGAACTAATGTTAACAATCTCAGATACGCAGACGACACTGTACTCATTGCATCCAATGAAAGAGAGTTACAACGAATTATTAAAAACACAGTGACATAAATATGTGTTGAATATGAGCTTAAGCTTAATACTTCTATGACAAACTTATAGCAAGACAGAGTTACAACCAATAAACATAAGAGCATATGAAATAGAGTTAGAAAGAATTCACAATATTTATTCCACATCACTAGACTTCGGCAAATATGCAAATAAAAATGTAGAAAATATGCGCATAAATATGCACGTGTTTACCCGAAAATATGCAAATATTTTACAAAATTGAAGCAAGTTACTCTGAAAAGTTTGTTTAGAATCCAAAAGAGATTGGGAACTTTCATCTGTTAACGTATCAATTATGTTCTTTATTTTAACAAAATGATCTGCATAAAAATTAGCTGCTTCTAACCATGTTCCCCATCGCGTTAAAATAGGTTGTGGTGGAAGAGGAATGTTAGGTAGCATTTCTTTATAAAGTTGAATTCTTATAGGAGATTTAAGAAATACTTTTTTGACACTGGATATCATGGTATTTACAAGAGGAAACTTTTTTCGTATTTCCTCTGCAACTCTGTTTAATCCATGCGCTACACAAGTAACATGTATTAAATCTGGGAAAAATATTTTAAAATTTTGTCCTGCTTTCACCATATAAGGAGCAGCATCCGATAAAATAAGCAGTAATTTATTAGAAGGAATAGTTGTCGGAAGAAAAAAAGTTGCTAATGTTTCTTGTATAAAACGCGAAATTGTTAAAGCATTTGTTTTCTCAAGTTGCTGGCATGAAATAAGATGAGATTTTGGTAAGGTATCTTCTTTAAGAACACCAATCAATAAATGAGCAATATACTTTCCTGAGGAATCAGTGGTTTCGTCTACAGATATGTAGAAATAATTATCTGCAATTTCTTCCTTAATATGAATTAACACCGACGAGTATAGCCCGTTCACATTATTTCTTCTTAAAGACCGATCACTTGGAACATTAAGTTTGCAATATTTTTTTAGAAACGAACTAAAATTTACATTTGCTAATTTTGAAAGCGGTATGTTTGCAGACACTAATGCGCGACACAAGTCTTCATTAAAAGTTTCTTGTTCATCTAATTTTTTTGAAGTAGATTGGAAACATTTAGCCATTGAAGTTTGATGTTTTTCGCCTATTTTTCCTTTTTTTGCAATGTATGAAGCAGTTCTCACATGTTGGTCTATCTGAAATTTCTTCTCACATGCTATCTATAAATAAAAATAAAAACCTTTAAAATATAAAAATATACAAGGTGTTTTCGGTTAATCAAATAACTGGTTTGGAAAAAAAAAACACTCGCTAAGTGTTTTAAATGCAGTATTAATCCACAAATTAGTTTTTGTTACTAACCATTAGTACATCATATAACTTATTTTAAAATTCAACAAAAGTTTTTTTTGTTAATTCAATTACAATAAAAATAATTGTGTTTTAGAATGGCTGACTTCATTAAAAAAGTAAAGGTGAAAAATTTTTCTAAATACACACCATTGTATTGTACCATGGACAATTTTTTCTCACTAAAGGAAGCTATTTTTCATTTAAAAACAACCTAGGAGTACTAAATTTCAAGTAAATACGTTTATTGGTTTTGTTATTGTTGTTATTAACTAAAAGAATTTAATTTTTTTTTAATTTTAACACCCTGTATCTCGAAAAGTAAATAAGTTTGACCCCTCATTAACTATATCGTTTTGTTCAATTTTTCGAGAAGTATCTACAGTCAAACGTTGTAAGTGTCATTTGGAAACACCCTGTATGTATGAAATATTAGATATTTAATAGAAAATATTAGATACTTACAATTTTGCCACAGACTGAACAGTAGATTTTTCCCATATTCATAGACAGCTCTTTATAAGGTTTAATCCAAGTTGAAGCACTGGTTGTTTTAGGCATTATAATTATTACAATCTTCCTTTTTGTTACGCACAACGGGTGTTTACGCTTTGAATATCAAAACAAAAATGATTTACAAATCTGAGCATCAAATTAGAAATGTTTAGGTACTTAATTCAATAAACTGGGAGATTTTGTATAATCCCTAAATTAGGAACAAAACTATTAGCCGTTTACCTGCTGTTAAGATACAATAAATTGTAGATAGATTTTGGGATTAGATCATAAAATGCAAATGAGCGAACCCTTAGCGATTATCCAATAACTGAATGCCTCAGTGACCGAGACTTTCTAAGAATGTTGAGGGCTACTTAAATTGATCTTCTTTGAAATTGTAAATGTTTTGTACCTGTAGAGATTACGTACTTAGATCATTTCTTGATTAAAATGACTACAAAATTTTATACAAGAATTGAAATAAATTGGTATGTTTAAAAATTTTCAAATACAGTATAAAAATCTGAACTTCTATGCACTTTATGCAAACTTTTATACTAATATGCCAAAATATGAAATATTTGCATAAAATATGCACAATATGCAAAATATGCAATATGCATATTTGCCGAAGTCTACACATCACTATATCATTATATCCACCATATTTATTTGAGAGCCAATGTTAACGATAACAGACATATAAGCAAAAAAATAAGAATACGTATTGAAAAAACCAGAGCCGCCTTCTATAAACCAAAGAAAATTTTCATTAATATTGCATTAAACCTTATAATCAGATTAATACGCTGCTACATATTCTTCACATTGCTGTATAACATGGGGAGCTGGACTTTTACAGCAATACTAATTAAAAAACTTAGGACCTTGAGATGTGTATTTACCGACGAATATTAGGGATAAGTTTTGTTGATCAAATAACAAATAAAATAGTTTAGAAATAACAAAAATAATAAAACGTCGAAAGTTACAATATTTTGTCCACGTAATGAGAGATCCAGAGAGGTATAACCTTATGCAGTTCTACACCTCATAATACAGGGCAAGATCACCAAAAGAAGCTGCCTAGGTCGAAGAAGAACATCTTGGCTCTGAAATCTCCGTGAGTATTATTAAGAGACATCCGCTTATCTGTTTTGATTTGCCTTCAACAGGGTTATTAAAAGAAGAATTATTCTTTCAATCTTCTTCTTCTTCAGATGCAAATCCACTAATGGATGTTAGCGATCACATTTTCCATTAATTCTCTATTTCTTGCAATATGTATCAGAGATTGTATGTCGTTAATCCCTGTCCATTGCCTTATGTTTCGGAGCCAGGACATTTTCTTGCGTCCCATTCCTCTCTTGCCTTCAATTTTACCCTCGATTATAAGTTGGAGGAACTGGTATTTTTCATTTCGCATGATGTGACCTAGGTACGCCGTTTTCCTTTTCTTGATGGTTTCGAAAAGTTGGCGTTCTTGGTTTATTCTTTTAAGGACATCTATATTTGTGATTTTCGCTGTCCATGGTATTTTTAGGATATGACGATAAAGCCACATTTCGAAAGGTTCCAATCTGTTTATATCCCTCGTTTTTAGTGTCCAGCCCTCTACGCCATATAGTCAAATATTCTTTCAATATTTGACTATAATTGGTCGATCAATCAGAAATAACTTGTACTACGTTTTAATATAAAATATATTCATTCTCTGGAATCATCGAAAACGTGACGAAAACACCTAACCTAACCCTAAATCTGCAGATTTCTATTGCAGAAGGAGAAAGCAGTACACTCCCTTACCACAAATTTGCCAATACCACTGCTTAGCGCTCCCTCCAGTGGTTTCTTACCTCCATGGTTATAACTAGCCTTAAATTTTTATTGTGGTGTACTATTATATTATTCCCTTTTATCTCATAGACTGTTTTTATTACTTCTAACTATGCCGTATTTCCAAGTTACCATATAATTCTAGCTAAAAAGTAGGTATCATTTTTGCCATGTTAACAATTTTGCATTATAAACACAGGCGCACTTCCTTTCAACCTATTAAAAGATGTTTATATTAAAATTGAGTTCTAATTAGTCGGGCTCTACGATATAAATAATACTTAGATGCCACTATTTAAGACATATTGGTTTTGGTGTTCAATGACGGCAGATGTTAATTAACTAGTCTCTTAAGTACAGTTTAGTGCCGATTACTCTTTTAGCGGTAAGCTCTTTTAATTTTGTCTCTCATTGAATAATCACACATTCAGAACTAGAGAGGTATAAACATAAAGTTAAATACTTTGCTAAAACTCACAACAAAATTATACAAGTGCTAAGAAATCAGAGGATAAGTTTGTCAGATGAACAACTAGATTTTCGGAGTGAAAGATCGTGTAGAGATGCAATATTCGTTCTAAAGCAAATTGCTGAGAAATCACTAGAGTACAATAAACCAGCATTTCTGTCTCTGATTGATCTAAAAAAAAGGCGTTAGACAGAGTAAGACTCAAAGGTGTAATCCATATTTTGTATAATACAGAAGTCTCCCTAAGTTTTATAAAAACTATCAAAAACATCTATTAAAATAACAAAATGAAAATCAGAATAGATAGACAACTTACAGAAACTTTAGAAATAGGCAGCGGAATAAGACAAGGGTATTCAATGAGTCTCATGCTCTTTAATTTAATCATGGATGATTTTATCAAAAGCATTAACAAAGGAAGGAAACGCAGGATATCTTAATAACACTATATATCAAAACAGACACACTAACACTGAGATAAAATCAACAATTTATAAACCCAGTGTAAGACTAATAATGACATATGCCTCAGAAACAAGAGCCGACATAGTCAGAATGCAAAAGCTACTGGAAACTGCAGAGATGAGAGTACTGAGAAGAAAGAGAAGTAAAGACTTAGGTGTCCAATAGAGGTATTAACCCGCCAATAAACAAGCAGAATTGGCTGTAAAGAAAAAAAAGAGAGAGATTTTTTGATCACGAAAATAAAGAAATATTTATCTTTTTAGAGTTATATTGCCGGGCCAGATTCAGAAGTTGACATTATTAACATGTTACCACCTCTTCTGTTTCATTATTGTTTTTGGGTCGGCCAGATAAGATTGGATTTCGACCTACATTTGAAAGATCATGCCTACCTTTTTTTACTGTACGACACACAGCTTAAGATTGAAATAGCTTTAGGATATTGGCCTGGTAATTTCGAGTAAATTGTGAAAAGATATCTTTTCGACAATTAAAAGTTTATTTATTTGGTTTTTTGTAAAGTTACAATAACGTTCATATACTTATTGAGTATGTTACGTGTAGAATTTATCAACCAAAAAGCTTTTTCGGTTAAAAAATTGTAGTGCAGACTCCTCAATTTCTCATTTTTAAAATTTTAAATAATAAATTATTTACTTTTTTATTTTCCATTTGTTTAAATATTACTTGTCTGTATATGCTCTTTTCTAATTCATACCCACCCCAAAACGCTTTCGATAATGAGCAGCGAGTCTTTCGTATTGGTTTTGTGTGAAATCCGTTTCACTTTAAGTGAAAAAAGTATAAACTATTTGTTTTATCATAAGACATGCCCAAATAACTACTTGAAAGAAAATTTGGTCGAATTTATTAACATAACAGTAAGTATTAAAATATGATTCTTCTTGTGAAGCCTATTAGTTTCAAATATTGACGATAATGATGACAATTTTGACTTTATTTACAGCTAATTGAAAATTTTATTATCATTTAATATGTCGTATTCTTAGGAGTTTCCTAATAAACACTTTTCTTCAATAAGCAACTAAAATAAATCACATTCTTCATTATTTATTATAACATGTCTTAAGTTTTCGTATGTCCATTTTTTTTTCGTGATAAGCACCAGAATTCGTCACAAAAATAATAACAAAAAATGGAATATGCGACTGTGAATAAAACTAGCGATTAATTGAAACTAAAAAAATACCTGGCGTAACTCATTAATGTTATCTGTAAAAAGAAAACACTTATCATTTATTGAAATATGTTAATTGGAGGGTGAAAATCAGCGTATGCGTGTCGTGGCGCGAGAGACGGTTGGTATCTTACCCATTATTTTGCATTTATTTGGGTAGATATGGTAAATCTACTGATAAAGATCGTCTGTTTTAGTTCCAGTTGTTTTTTTAGTTTTTAAATATGGTTTTCATTACTTTTCCATATAATTTACTAAGAGTGTTAGTAACTAGTTGCAGCGGTAGTTCTTGCAGTTTGCCTTGTCCCTTGTTTATGAAATGGTGTAAGTATAATTAATTATTTTTTCCAGTTTTAGGTGTATTACGGTGTATGTTTAGGTATCTATTAAAAAGTTCTGTCAGCGTATTAACAAGAATTGATGTTGCATTTTTCCAAAGGTCAGCAGGGATTTCTTCTGGTCGATAGGTTTTTTAATTTTGTGGTCCATGGATCTTTAAATACATTGATGTTAATGGCTTGTAGGTTTATTATACATATTTATGAGCTCCCTTGTTAGATTTCGTACGAATCTCAAGCTTTCAATCACTTTCTCGAATTTTCGTTCCAAGGTTTAGTTTGTATTCTCATCGCCATTCTTCTAAAAATTGTTTGCTTAGTGTGATTGTTTTTATTAGTTTTTTTTTATTGTTGTATATTATTATAATAATAATTATGTGTTGAGAACAATTCACTAACATACAACGGCACACTGTATATTTTGAACTAATTCTGATACTTAACCCTTTCAGTCAGCTAAAGTTTTGGTCTTTTGTCGAAAGTTAATTCGAAGGAGCGTTAATTAAACTTAGTAGGAAACAAATTAAAGGAATTAGTAATACGGTTATACCGTCTTGACGTCGCCGACGAATTCTTGAAACAAATATTTGGTAAACAATTCAGATAAGGGATAGATGATGGATTTATATAACTCTTTAGGCATACATAAGGAATGTTTTAAAATGACTATATATTGTTTTGAAAATGAAAACAAAGTTAAAATTGCTCAAAAAGTTTATTTTGACATGTAAACTTTATCTTAACCTAATATTCTACTCTAATAAATATCAAAATATTCTAAGGTACTATTTTTGTAAAAGTGTGGGTAATTTAGGAAAATTTATTGGAAATCGCTTCTTCTTGTTCTCGTAAATCCTTATGCCTGAAATGCTGGGTGAACTGAATAATTAAATTACTTTTTTAAATTGAATGAAATCAATTGCATTAGGTAGAGTATCGGATAGTCATTACAATGTTTTCTTTTCTAAAATATCGAAATTTTAATTCCGCTTAAATAAAATTTAAGTATTTGTATATTATATACAGTTAAAATAGTAAATAAATTTTAGAAAGAAGATATTTAAATAACATAAAATTTATATAAAGTAAAAACTGTATAGAAAATAAATTCATATAGGAATAAAAATGAAAAATTATTGTCTGTTTGGTAGCAATTGACAGTTCGTTAGAATCGTATATCTCAAAAAATAATTGAAAGAGCAGGTAAAGTAGTCAAAGTTAAATATAAAAACATCCTTTCTTGTTTAGATGTACATCTGCGGTCATTAAATAATTTACTCCTTTATTTTTATATGGCAATAACAGAATACATCACCTACAAAGAAGCGAAACTAGGAGCTTTTTCGCAATCCACATTTCTTTGCGCATGTGCCATACTCTAAGCAGTTTTTCTGGCAACCTACAATAACTGAAGTTTGTTTACAACTTACGTACATATCGATATCGTATGTATCATTTGTAAGGAGTTCGTGTTAAGATGTGTTGTTTAATAGTAAAAAAAGAATTAAACAATTAGACGAAAGCTTGGAGAAGCAAATTTAAGCAGTTGCAGACCTGCCACAGGCCTACAACTTCTCAGGAGCCATCGAGCTGCGCGGCTTTAGTTTGCCAGAAACCATGCTCATATTACTGTAAATAATTGGAGGCACGTTTTATTTACCGATGAGTCCAGGTTCACCTTAAGGTCTCCAGATGGCCGTGAGAGCGTATTGCGAAAGACCGCATAAGCGTTTTGCAGAATGTACCTTCAGTCCTAGTGTAGGCTATCAAGCAGCTCAATTATGGTGTGAGCTGGAATTTCTTTAGAGGCACGTACAAAATTGTACATCGTCCCGAGAAGCTTTATAACAGCTGCAGGCACATTGATGAAATTCTCCAATATATTGTTGTGCCTTATGCTAGTTTTGTTGTTAATTACTTTGTTTTGATGCATGACAATGCCAAGTCTTACAGTGCGAGAATGACTCAACAGTTTTTAACTGAAATAAACATTCCTGTAAGTGCTCAAGCTAAGTTAATCTCATTTTTTGCTCTTTGGTTCGGACTTTTTTATGTCCATTTACGTTGGGGTTTCTTTCCAAAGAATGAGTTCATCACAAACAGATTTTCCTAATGTAAGAAGTCAAGAAGTCTGTTACCTCTTTCATTTCTCTCACCAAATCCAAAGTTTCCCATAGCAGTTTCTGCATCGTCTTGTTTGAATCCCAATTTGGCGTTAAAATCACCAATTATCAATGCATATTGTGTTTTAGAAAGTTTTTATACCTGCTCTGATATCTTCATAAAATTGATCAACTTCCTCATTTAGCCTGTATAATTTAAGTTTTTATCTTGGGTTTAATTTAAAAATAATTTTAAAAATTATTTTTAAATTAATATAAATTAAAAAAATTAATATAGATTATACGTTGGCAAATAGGTTTGGCAAAGGATATTTGAAAACATGTAACTGCATTTTTGTCTTTATGTTTTTTCTGAAAAATTCAATTAAACTACAGCCAAACCATTCACGGAGATTGCATAGTAGGGTGGAGTGAAACATGAAGAATTTTTTTATTTTTTATTCGAAATGTAATAGCGCGGAAAAGTTGCTTACTGCATATAGGAGTACCATGTTTTTTTTAATTTTTTTTTCTACCATTTCATCTTCGGGATTCTACAGGGTGAAACAAAAAAAATAATAAAATTTTGTTTAATATAATAGCGCGGAGAAGTTGCTTACTCCATAGAGGAATACCATGTTTCTTTTATTTTTTTGTACTATTTCATCTTCAGGGTTGTACAGGGTGAAACAAAAAAAAAATAATAAAATTTTTTTTCTAATGTAATAGCGCGGAAGCTAAATGTATTAATGACTATTGGGCTTTTTACCAACTTTTATAGTTTCAAAAAGTCTTCTACATTTAAAAAGACAAGAAAATACAAATCCCTTATTTTATAAAAACTTTTAATATAGAAAACAATAAAAATCTCTAATATAGAAAACAAACCGTTGACTAAATAAACAGGTTCTCTTTAAAAAAAAGTTCAACCAAATATTATTATCTAGACTATTAAATGGAAATTAAACTGCTACTTGTCTTTAAATTCCTAAAAAATGTATGCACTGTATTGCGCCTTAGTGTTAAATCGAGGGAATATGGCTCTTGAATCAATCCTTGCTCGAACAAATCCATCTCTGGAGTCATAGTCGAGGACAGAATTGGAAGCTTCTGTTCTTTGAAAATTGTTCGAACAACCATCACATTTCTTTCTAGTGCTTGAGTATGACAAGAAAATGACAAAAAATTAGTTGGAAAAATTTCTTCACCATTAATACATTTTCTAATATCCTCATCAGTTGTGGTAGATAAAAGGGGAGGAATTGTAACAGAGCAATTTTGCCAATCAATAAGTTCATAATATTCACTAGCATTGAAATTTAAATCAGGAATTAAAAATTATCTTACATTCGTGTCCACAGTAGGTATTTTTGTGCGCGTCTTCAACATTCTGCGTAAGGCAAGTTGTCTTATGGAAGGACGATCATCAAAAAGCATTGCTAGGAGAAGGTTCTCTGGATGACAAAAATACGAATTTCTTTTAATAACAGGATCAATGACGGCTTTTAACTCGTTCCTCAGGTAGCGTGACGATTGAATAATTTTAAAGACGTGTCTTGCTCCTTCACTACACGATGGCTTAGTTTTAATATTAAATCACACTGGCGCATAAACTTTTACCACAAATTCAGCCAAAGATCTTAACACCAAAGACAGATTTTCACTTCCGACGTAAACACGCAATATATGATTTCCCTTTGTAACCCATCGTTCATGTGATAATTTACCCGGATTACGAGTTGCTAAATCTATCGAGCACTTTCCACTAGAAACCGAATGACAAATTTCGTATAAGTACTTTTGATCACTGCTAAGGTCCGTTATAACTGCAGCATCTAATTATGTTAGAGTGGTATGAATAGGAACAAAATGGATTACTGGCAAATTTTCGCAGGACTCAAATAGTTTACCCATTTTGCCAGAGTATTTACGAGGTCCCAAAGTTTCTCCATCGAGAGATTGAAAGATATGCCGGAGGAACAATTCATTCATGTGTAACAGACAAATTGACCACTGCAGAGGACGTTTCAGTTCTGTCAGTTCTGTTCAGTTCTCTACCTGACGTTGGAGTAATGTGATTTAGATATTTAAAACCTGGTTCTTCAAGTAACAAAATGTGTTCTTCGGTTTTTATCTTGCAATGAAGTTTATCTCCTTTCAACCTTTTCTTGGCACAGAGTTTTATCCTTTCTGCCTGAACTTTTTTACTCTTAAATTAGAAGTCTCAGTTTTTGTTTTGGATATCTGATGAGAGTTTGGTACTTACGCAGGATATCACGAATTAATCGAATAATACGATTGCTTGATACAGTGGGAACTCAGGCTTTTTCCCAGATGGCTTCGATTTCACTGGTAACTAATTGAGAACTAACTAGAACACTAGGTTCCTTGCCGGAATCCGATACGTTTTAGTTTATTTCTAATAAGTAGATATCGCTTCATAACATCTTCTATAGTTGGCAAAACATTATAAGGTATATTCGCAGGTGCACCAAATATAGGACAATTAGAAGTGCCCCTAGTATTTTTCACTAGCAAACTCATTACGTACCGATTAATTATTACAATAACGATCTTTATATATCTACGGATATCACAGTGGGACTACAGATTAAGCTAACAGGTCAAAAAACGTTTTACAGGAAAAGATTATTTCACGGAAAGCCTTTACTAGTGACGTAGCTTTATTTAATAAAAATTAACTGTAAGACGAATATTGAACATTATTTGATGAGATTTTTGATCTGTTTTATTTCCAAAAATATTGCTCAAAATATTTACCTGGGTGACAGATAGAGCTCTAATAACATTATTTTTAACTAAAATAATAGAAAATAATTAACATCAATAGAAGCAGCTTCTTTTATTTATTAAAAGTAAAAAATAAATAAAATCGATTTTTCTTGATTTTTTTCTTTTTTTGATGCGCGGTAGAGCCCTGAAGATATTTTTATTTTCTACTGAAATTTTAGCAGCAAGTATACTATAGGTAGGGTCAACTTTTCGCAGGTATTACATGTCAAAAAAAAATATCGATTTTTTCGCTCCACCCTATTGCGTCTACCTACGCTACTTTTGCCTTTGATTTTGCCCTGCATTATATTTCTCAACCTTGTATTTTTTACCGCACATAATAGTTCCCTAATATTTCCACGTCCTGATTTATAATGATTTTAAACCTATCACTGTAATAAGAGTAAAAAAAAAGAATATTTTAATATTTACAATCAAAACATTATAATGCAACACTATTACAGACAGAGGCTAACTAATTATGCTTACATTCTACAACCTAACCCTTCCGTTGATTTGAACCCTTCTATTAAGGTAATCAACATTTTACGGTGTCACGGAATTACGGAACACATTATCGTTACATTTGTCCACTTTGTCAGCAAGTAGAGTCGGCCGTGTATTTATAAAGGACATGCATTATATGTCTTGTAAATACTTTAGCCAAATGATGCTGTATAAATGAGGGTTAAAGCAAATGTTGGTAAAGTTTTAGCCTTGAGGTTACTATATTTGTTGTTATCGGAAGTTTACTTTACAAAGCAAACAGTTTTAGCTGTTTTATGGTTGTGGTTATCACTGAGGAGTAATTATAATTTTGAAAGCACTATTTGGTTTGTATAAAGGATGGAATGTATTATTTGTTTGAATGGAAGTTAGTGTTGCACTATAAATATATATTATTATGATTTGCAAATTTGGATCTTTTAGAATAGAATAGAATAGAAATATGCTTTATTGTCACTGAAAATTATTGAACAATTTTATGGACAAAGCTAAAAAATAAATCAGTCAAATAGTACAAAAAGTATAAAACAAAAACAAATATAGTAAAATACAGAATAACACAATTTTAAATTAGTAAAATTATTGTATAACCTACATAATTTGTACAGAAAACAACAAATGAGACAAATTGTAGCCACTGCTTGAGACACCCAAATGTAATTATAAACAATACTAATTTTGTTTCTTTGTTATACATTAAGAAACTCGTCAACTGAATGAAGGATGTTGCGGATTTAATTTCTCTTAGAAGGTGATTATAAAGTTTCCTTGCACGATATAGAATAGAATTCTTTACTAGCTGAGTGGACGGGATCGGCAAATAAACGTTACAATCCGAATTTCTAATGGAGCCATGGTCAGGTCTATCGGGAAAAATGTTTAGATGCTTTCGAATCAAACAAACCGTTTCCAAAATAAATAAAGAGGGAAGCGTCAAAATTCCGTGATTTTTAAAGTAGGTCTTGCAATGAGTTGTTTGTTTGAGACCAAATAGATAACGGATTGCTCTTTTTTGCAACTTAAAAATAGTATCAAATTGGGCTGCTGTACTAGAACCCCAAAATGGAAGCCCATATCGAAGATGTGACTCGAACAATGAGAAATATGCCATTTTGGCAAAAGATAAATTTAGTTTCTTCGAAACCGATCTTATTGCAAAGCAAGCTGAGGCTAGTTTTTTCCTTTAGGAGTCAGTATGCAAGGACCATTTGAGATCACTGTCAATGAGAATACCTAGAAATTTCACGGAATTTACGATATTGATTTGGCTCTCATTCAAAAGCAAGGGTTACATGACTCCTTTATAAGATAATGCTACAGTCTTATCCACGTTAAAGCTAAGTAAGTTGGAGTCTGACCAAGCCTTGATTATAAGTAAATCAGCGGTTATAATTGAATGAAGCGTTGAAATATCAGAGCTGTTCCAAGTAATACTGGTATCATCAGCAAATAGAAAAATTTTCCCTTTAATTTTTAAGTAAGTGAAGTCATTAATGAAAAGTAAAAAAAAGAATGGGACCAAATACTGAACCTTGCGGTACTCCACACTCAATATCTTTACAACTAGAGTCGGTGTCATTTATTCTAACCAATTGTTTCCTACCTACCAAGTAAGTTTTGAACCAGTTCAAAGACACCCCGAATTCCATAGAAAGTTAATTTTTTTAATAGAATGTCGTTATTTACGCAGTCAAAGGCTTTGGAATAGTCGCAGAAAACGGTGGCGGAGGAGAGGTTACTGTTTAGTGATAGATATACATCATGTAACACAGAAAATATGACATCACTAGTCATTTATTAGACAAAAAGCCGAACTGATTTTGCGATAAAATATTATATTTAAGGAAAAAGGGCATAAGTCGAACTTTTATAAGTCTATAAATAATTTTTGACAGTGCTGGTAACAAGGCAATAGGTCTATAGTTGCAGGCATCAGATTTTTCTCCACCTTTATGAAGAAGAATGACGATGGCAGTCTTTAGGCAGTTAGGGAATGTACCTTTTTCAAGGGAATCATTTACTAGCGAGACCATGACCTCCAAAACATTATGCGGTAGATTTGAGAAAATTTTAATAGATAATCTGTACTACAAGACGATGTGCTTTTTATACTACGAATTGTTGAAATGAGTTCCGTCTTATCAACTGGTCTTAAAAAGAAGGTATCAGCAATGTTTTTTGAATTAGAGAGATATTAAACTGGATCTTGTTGTGGCGAAATAGTTGAGGTTATATTTTTACTCACATTATCAAAGTAATCATTTAGATTTTCGGGGTTAGGAAAAGAAAAGGTTTGATTCGCTGTACTGGTTTTATTTCGAAAATCGTTTATTATTGACCAAGTTTCTTTTGAAATATTTTTGTAGCTTGTTAAGCGATTATGAAAGTAGGATTTTTTGGCTACTTTGAGTAGTTTTATATAGCATTTTCTGTACTTGTTGATATAATCAGAGATGGGGATACTGTCATTAAATTTTTTAATATATAGCAGAGAACGCATATTTTTCGCAGATATGCGAATGCCTTTGGTAATCCAAGGTTTGTTATGTTTTGGCCTGATGTTTAATAGAGGAAATGCTTTATTAAAAATAGATACAAGTCTATTTAGAAAATCACTAACATTACAGTCAATTTCCCCAGAAGAAAAGCTCCAGTCAGAAGTCAAGCATGAATTATAGAATTTACGAAAGTTTTGAGTGGAAAAAATCCTACCTTATCGTCGGGTTTTTGAGTGAGATGTTTGTAAACTGCTAAACTTGGTATATACCGCTTCATGATCAGAAAGCCTCCCACTAATAACTGTAGAATGGACGTCAGCGGGTGGAAAATCGGAAATTTTATATGTTTAGTTTATTTTTCCATAGCTAATGTTAAAGTGTTGCTATAACAACTGTTTTGAGTAGATAAAGTATCACTTTAACTGCAAGGGTAGATAAAGCGACACTTTAACAGCAAGAGTAGATAAAATGTCTTAACTTTTTCTTATTCAATAAAATTTACAAATTCAAACACATTAAGGTTTAAAAACAACTGAAATGTTACAATTAACATTATTAGAAATATCTATTTTTTGAGCATCACAACTTGTATTCGTTTGCTTAAACACTTGATTAGAGGTACTGGATTGATTTTCTGGTCCGCTAAGTATTCACTTGGATACAACAATCTTGTTGCTTATTGACTCTTTAACAACGTAAAGTTCTGCAACAGATGACGATTTCCATCCACCTAAACGTTTAACTTGTACTAGATCAGCTCCAGAATTTGCGAACATAGTATTGCGAAACATTGCATCGTGTACATTTCTGAATTTGCAAGTTTCAAAAAATCTGCAATCTTTTTGGGGATATTATAAATAGTGTTAATCCCCACCGGTTGAGTAGTGCAATTTTGCTGTCGGCAATTTACAAAAAACTTACTGTGAGGTACGTTTTTGGGGCGCAAGGCAATATACTTTCTCACAATTTCCAAGAAACTAGTCCATTTTTTTTGTCAGTAATACATAACGACCTTTCCTGCTTGGTTTTAGCATCAGATAATGAAACGATTATCACCGATTTTCTGTCGTCCATGTTAAACACTTCTAACTTCCTAAACCTCAAAAAGGTTTTTAACTTCATCTTTGGATAAAAGTGTAAAACATTTATTTCTAAAACAGCACTCTGGTCCTTTTAACTTTTCTTTTTGTACCATTCCCTTACCACGATAGCTGAGATATCTTTCGCCACTGTTTCTTTTATTCTTTTCCTTGGTTTGTTTTTTATTTTCACGTTTATATTTTCGTCCTTTTTTTTCAGTGTTTGTAACTTCAGTTGTTTGTCGTGTCAAATTTTCCTCATTTATATCCTGGTCTAACGATGTTGATGGAATTTCATGTGCTCTTAGATTTCTGCAGGAAAAAAGACAATATAAATATATGTATACGTAGAACTACCATGCAAATAACCAAAACATGCGTGTAAAAAATGGTATCTGAATTAGCTTACCATTGTTTACATGCAATGTAGTTTATTCGATAATATGTAAAAGAAAAAGTAAAATCAAAGTAAGCTCGAAGAAAAATGTAAAGAAATAGAAGAATTAGAACATAGACATGATTACTTTAATATGTACAAGAAGGTGAAAGAATTTTCATTCATCCGCAAAAAACAACATTGCCCACTGGTAAATAACAACGGAGAGTTAATTCATAACACCATAGATAAAATAGAAGAATGGGAAAAATTTATACAACAGCTGTTCCGAGATGAAAGAATAGACATTACAGTAAATAATGTTACTGAAAGCCCACCAATTCTAAAAGTCGAAGTGGAATATGCCATTAAACAATTAAAGACCAACAAAAGCCCTGGACCTGATGAAGTTTATCCTGAAATACTTAAATTGATCGAAAGTAATAACATTGATTTGTTAGTAATTTTGTTTAATACAATCTACGATAATGGGGAAATACCAGAGGAATGGTTAGAATCTATTTTTATTCCCTTTCCAAAACAAGCCAACTCCAGGCGATGCGCAGATTTTAGATTAATAAGTCTTATGAGCCAAGTGCTTAAAATTCTATTAAAAATACTTCACAATAGGGTATACAAAAGGTGTGAAAAAGAAGTTGGATACGATCAATTTGGATTCAGAGCCGGAATGGGGACCAGAGAGGCCTTGTTTTCATTACAAGTACTGCTGCAGAAGTGTTACGACCAACAAAAGGATGTCTTTCTATGTTTTGTAGACTTTGAAAAGGCATTTGATCGCGTAAACCATAATAAAATGTTAAATTACTTGCAGAGCATCAACTTGGATAGTAAAGATCTCCGATTAATTAAGAACTTATATTGGAGGCAAAGTGCCAAGATTAGGATCGACGATCATACATCTAGAAATATTAGTATAAATAAAGGAGTAAGGCAAGGATGCATACTATCCCCTATGCTGTTCAATCTTTACTCGGAACTACTATTCAAGCAAGCCTTGGAAAACCTTTCCACAGGAATAAAAATTAATGGAGAACCAATATCTAGCATAAGATATGCAGATGACACTGTCCTACTGGCTGATACAGACACAAACTTACAGAGGGTTATATACCACCTTAAGGATGCTTGTCGAGAGTTTGGAATGAAGATCAACGAAAAAAAAAAACAAAAGTAATGGTGATCCAAAGAAAACAGAATATCCCCTTACCTATAAAAATAAATGTAAATATTTTAGAACAGGTAAACCAATACAAATACCTTGGCTGTTGGATTAATTGCAAGCTGGACCCAGAACAAGAAATTAAAGCGAGAATTGCTCAAGCTAGGGATAGTTTCTTTAAGATGCGCGTTCTATTCTGCGATACACATATAAATATTAAATTGAGATTTAAACTTGTAAAATGTTTTATCTGGTCTGTTCTTCTCTACGGAGCCGAAACGTGGACTTTAAAAATAAAGAGCCTGAATAGAATCGAGGCATTTGAAATGTGGGTGTACCGTAGAATTTTAAAAATTCCTTGGACAGCACGAAAAACAAATGAAGAAGTACTAGCTAGACTCAATTTAGAAAAAGAATTATTGAGAACAGTCAAAAGAAGAAAAACCAGTTATTTAGGGCATTTGTTGCGCAACGAGAAATACTACATCCCTCAGTTGATAATAAAAGGCAAAATAGAAGGAAAGCGAGAAATTGGAAGAAAAAAATTGTCCTGGTTACGTAATATCAGAAACTGGACAGGACTTGGATTTGAGGAACTCTTAAGAGCAGCTGAAGATAGACAAACGTTTGCCACCATAATCGCTAACTTCCATTGATGGAGACGGCACTTGAAGAAGAAGAAGATGTCACTTAGCTGCCACTTGCAACATATTTACAGCGCCATCTTTTAAACTAGTAACGAAATATCAACAGATTCCTGTTTAGAACTGCATATGCCATTGTTTTCATGCAAATACTTAATTTCGACAATTTTGTCAGATACCATTATTTACACCTCAGCCCTTCATTTGGTCCCTAAAAAGGATTTTTCTTCTAAGAAGACCGCTTTACAATTAAATGATGGTAACTTTATTACTAGCGGACCAGATAAGCGGCGATATATCTTACACTACCTCTTTGAATAACATTTTACTGCTCTGTTATTTCAATCAGCACTGCTCAACAAGTTATCGTTTCTTGGTTTATAATTTTATTGCAATGTTAATTTTTTTTTTTAATTTCTTCTGAAGTATCGTATAATGTAGGTTTACCCAATAGTTAAAGTTATGCATTAACAAAAACATATTATTTAAAAAATAAATAGTAAATACCATGTGTCATAATAATTGTAATCTCAGGAAAAAAGACAGTTAAGATTTTATACACACTCAAAAAAAAAAAAACTCATTGTGCCAAATACTATGATGTAGTGATTTAAAGTCCTTCCCCTTTTAAATTCAATGTTTGTTTCGTCCCTTCTAAGTGTTTTCTGTTTTTAGTGTGTTTAAATTATCCTTAAGTGTTTGTATTTTACCATTTTATTCATTTTATTCACTTGACCATTCCAATAATTAACACATTGCCAATAAAACTTTATCAAAGTAATTTGATAACTACAAGTTTGGAAATAATTGCACACCCACACAATTTTACATCTACACTTATTCATTGTCATAAATGTCACCTTCATAAAACAATTACTCAATAAATTACACACATTTCAAAAATATATCTCTGGAATAAATATAAATAACTTTCAATAACACAATAATATATTACACCACTTGCATTTAACAAACAATCTCACACACATCTCAAATTCATTGGATCAAATCTACCTCCTCAAGAACTCCCCGTTTACTGTCAAACAACTGCAATAATAGTATTGAATTCTCCATTCAACAATATACAGTAGTTTTAAACATATTCTACCATCCATCTATTAATAGAGTACCGGCATCATTTGTTTAACTTTGTACCGAGACCTGAAGATGCTTTGCATATTGTAGAAAGCGAAACCGGTCGTCGGATAGTTAAATTAAATTGATTGTGAGTAAGTCTGATTTATTATTTCTTTACCTATTTGAAATGGACTCACACAAGCAACAAATTCATGACTTAAAAATTTGTTTACTAATGTTTTTCTGAAATTCACATAATCATTGAAAAATGATTCATGCTGTTTAAAATATCTTGGTTAACGACAAAGTAGATCAAATTCAAACGTCATCATATTTCTCTTTTGTTTATCGTTAAAAATTAATTAATGGGCGTATTTTTGTATTTTATTAATTTAACAAAATACATAATCAGCAAAAACCTTATTTAAAACATGCGAACGGCTTTTGCAATCACAATCAATACAGTGTTTATGCTGGTTTAACATTGGCTGTTAAATAACTTGTGTGCGACTGTTTTTAGTCCTTAAACCCTCGTCCTAGGATTGTAGTAGTTGTATATAAGTACCTATTTTTTTATAGTAGTGTAGTGAAGTGGTACTTTAAAATAAAATGAGTAGGTTATTTAAAAGAAAATAAAATACAGTCGAAACGTAGAGTGTTATCTCCAGAAGAACGGCGTTTAGTTCTAAAAGTCGAAAGTTATTTCAATTTAGAAAAAAATAATATGGGTCCAATGACATCTGTTATGGCAGTTCAAAAACGCACATGCGATGCTTGCGGTATCCCAGATAGAACATTCCGAACATGAGTGAGGATGAAATATATAAAGTAAGCAAGAGAATTCGTCGACATCCAAAAACTTTAGATTTGCACCAGTCAATTAAACTTGCAATTAAAAATATTATATATAATCTGTATAAAGCAAAAGAACGTGTAACAGTTAGTGCTGTGTTGCAAAAAATAAAAGACAAGAAACTGTGTGATATTAGTTTAACAAGTTTGTGGAGAGTGTTGAAACATTTAGGTTTTCGATATAAAAAGACAAATAATAGACAAGTATTGTGTGAACTCTCTAATACTGTTTCAAAACGGTGACATTTTTTTAAAAAATACATGAACAATAAAATGTCTGATAGTCCGAGGCAAGTTGTATTTTTAGACGAAACTTGGATTTTCGCTACTAAAGGAAATATGTCAAAATCATCTTGGCAAGATGGCATTACGAAATGCTATTCTTCTAGTCGTTCCGGTAATGGTAAACGCTACATTATACTTCATGCTGGAAATAATGAGGGTTTTATTCCTGACGCTAGTTTAATTTTTTCGTCCTCAAAGAATACAGGTGATTACCATGGAAATATGGATGCAAATATTTTTAAAGAATGGTTTGAAGAAAATTTGTTAAAAAAATTGGAGCGACCATCCATAATAGTCTTAGATAATGCATCCTACCACTCAAGAGTAAAGGAGAGATTCCCTTTAAGCAGCTGGACAAAGAAGAAATAAAGTTGTGGTTGACAGAAAAGAAAATTTATCACAGTGATATATTTTTAAGTCGATTTACTTCAAAGGTGTGGAGAGCACAAAATTCAAAAAACTTTGTTACTGACCAAATGGCTCTTAAATATGGCCATGAAGTTCTTCGACTTCCGCCCTACCATTGCCATTATAATGCAATTGAGTTAGTTTGGGGTATAGCCAAAAATTTTTATGATAAACATGCATCCAAAACAAAAGATGACGCTAGCGTTCTTGGTTTATGGAAAGAATCGCTAGAACAAATAAAGGCAGAACAATGGCAAAATTGTATTAGACATACAGAAGACATAATCGTTCAGTCTTTTCAAACCGAGCGAGTTATAGATGAGGTCCGGATGATAATTATTTGGATAGACAATTCAGATAGTGACGACATTGCTAGTGAAATATCAAACAGTGAATAGGACAAATCTTTTGCTAAAAAGAAGAAACAAAAAATTCCGTTAAATAGTTTTGAAACACAATTCAGATTTCTGCTTATAATCTGAAACCTATTAGGTCGAAATACGTATCGACAAAGACGTATGATTTGTTTGCGTGAAATCAAATATTTGCTGTCTTTTTCATTTTAAACAAAAAAGTGTTTCGGGAATTCAATTCAAACTTTGTGGTGTGTTTTAGTGAATGATAAAGTTCCTTCGGTCTAATTATTGGACTGCATACTCTCAATAGCTTTGGTATTAATAACTGGACTACACGTGTTTAAACATTTTGTTTTGCTGAAAAAGTGATTTAGTGCCAATTTGTTTCAAGGTTATATTAAATACAGTGTCTGCGGAAATTAAAGTCTTGGATGTATTTTATTCAAATTTGGATATACCAGCAACTTGGTAATTATTTTCCAATTTAACTGCATGCAAAACCATTCAAATAATTTTTACTCTACGCCAAATAGAGACTTATAGAGCCCTTGATGAACATTTGATGTCGACAAATAATTTCAGTTATTCGAAATAATCCGTCTCACTTCTTAAGCGGCCTGTATATACATATTATATTTATTTTGTTTGCCTTTGATACAGTTAAATCCAATATTATTACTGAACATAAAATACAGGAATTTAAATATTTTTTCTTTTCAAGCGATCGAAATTAAATATTAACTAACGCCCCACTGTTTGAGGCCTACTGATCATATCTTAATTACACATAGGCTAAAAGAAGTATATTTATTTATTTACTTGATGGAAAGCTTTTTCCAAATATACAAAAAACGCTGCTACTATCCTTTATCCTTTCTTTGTTTGCTACAATACAAGTGCTTTATTTTTGAACTTGTTTAATAGTTTATAAAATATGTAATTTTCCGATCATCTACGAAACAACTATTTAAATTTGTTTATATCAATGTTACAATAAATCCAGGTTATCTAAACCGACAGCCAATTTTATTGAAACATTTGTACATAACAGAAGCTTTATGTTACATTTAAATATTCACAGAACAACATGCATCAAACAAAGCTTCGTTGTGTAACAAGTTTAACTAGATTCGTTATTGTTTATCCTGTTACGTAAATTTTTCACGTTGTTTAGGTTAAAAATAATTAATAACTGACAGAATTGGATACCTTTGTACTAAAAGGGTTAAATAATATTAAATATATATGTTGTTTTATAAAATCCATTGTTATGTAAATTTTAAACCATATTTAAAAAAAAATAACAATCTATGTTTTCTTTTCCTAATTAGTCTTAGAATTAGTTCGCGCGTTCTTAATTTTTCCGGTATTTTATTGTGTTTTAGAATTTTATTAATTAATGGTGTTGATTATACTCTCATTCCTGTTTCACAATATTCCAGTAAGTCGTTTGGTAGTCGTATTTACCTGCGACTTTTCTGTACTTCAGGTTTTCAAAGTATATTCCGAACTTCTGGTGCGTTTTTATTAAGTTCTTGATTTATAGTAATTTCTAATATATAAGTTTTTTTCCTGGTTTTTCCCTCATAATTTACTGGATTTTTCACCTAAGAAGACCACGTTGCAATTAAATGCTGGTAACTTTATTACTAGCGGACCAGATAAGTGGCGATATATTTTACACTACCTTTATGAATAACATTTTACTGCTCTGCTGTTTCGATCAGCACTGCTCAACAAGTTATCGATTTTTGGTTTATAATTTTATTGCAATGTTAATTTTTTTTAATTTCTTCTTATAATTTAACCGTATAATGTAGGTTTACAAAATAATCAAAGTTATCTATTTACAAGAAGATATTATTTGAAAAATAAGGAGTAAATACCATGTGTCATATTGTAATCTCAGGAAAAAAGACAGTTAAGAATTTATACACACTTAAAAAATTGGTTTAGTAATGTATTTCTTAAAGCGGCTTCCCACGGTCGGCGATATTGCGGACGGAAGCGGACCAGCCCGCACCACGCACCGTGGGAAAGGTCTCGTCCGTGGTAGCACAGGCACGTGTGTGCTGGTGCGTCCTATCCATCTAGAGTCGGTAACAATAAAGGTGCGGTACATGCTCGTGCGACGCGATCCTAGTGTGTCTGTGTTTTAACAGACGACAAGTGCAAGTCAGAAGTTTTTCATTTACTGACACGAGTAGTTGTCTGTAGTGTTGTCAAAGTTGTTTTGCAGTTTTTTTGCTAAAAAATGAAATGAACAAACGAAGTTATTTTTGATTTTTTAAATTTGTATCAAAATGAACCAAGTTTATGGAATTCCACGGCGCCAGAGCATGAGAACCGGAACGATGCATACGATATATGGAACCGAATAAAAATCAATTGAAGAATAGTACTATTTCGATTAAAGAATTAAAAAAGAAGAGAGATCATTTAATATCGACATACAGAAGGCAATGATGTTTACAATACTGAGTGGCCTTTTTATGATATAATCAAACACTACTGTCACGGACCTACACATACTGTCACGGACCGTAGGAAGAGCTCTGTCTGCGGTGCGTTGTCGTCCGTGCTGATCGGCTATCCGCGATGATCTGTAGAATCGCCCATCGTGAGAAGCCACTATTAAATCCACACAATCGTTGAAAAATGACTCATGTTGTTTAAAATATCTTTCTGTTAACGACCACTGTCATCCACTAAATAGATAAAATTCAAACGCCATCATATTTCTCTTCTGTTTATCGTTAAAAATTAATTGATGGTCGTGGGTTGTATTTTTGTGTTTTAATAATTTAACAAAATACATAATCAGCAAAATCCTTATTTAAAACGTGCGAACGATTTTTGCAATCCTGCTAGTGAAATATCTGACGGTGAAAAAAAAATCGTTTGCTAAAAAGATAAAAAAAAAAAGTGTTTCGGGAATTCAATTCAAATTTTGTGATGTGTTTTAGTTACAGTCTAATTACTGGACTGCATAGTCTCAATAGCTTGGGTATTAATTACTGGACTACACGTGTTTAAAAATTTTGTTTTGCTGAAAACTTAGAAGTGATTTAGTGCCAATTTGTTTCAAGGTTTTATTTAATACAGTGTCTGCAGAAAGTAAAATCTTTGATGTATTTGTAAATTGTTAGAAGAATTTTTCACTAAGTAACAAAAAACAAAATTTGTTTAATTTACTAATGTTTGTATTTTGAGAACGATTTTCGAAGTGAAAACTGAAACGTCAATAAACGTATTTAACCCTTTAATTGTGGCTTATTCCCATTTAAATAGTAATTACAATAAAATAGATAATAAAAAAAGCGACCAATTCTACAGTACAAAGTTGAGAACTTCAAAAAGTTAATGTCTGTTGTTCTATAATACCTTTTTAGCTTTAAAAACTTCCGGAAAAAACCAACACCGAACCTTCACACTTTTAATGAGCACCAGGAGAAAAATGCCCGGAAACGTTAAAGAAATCTGAGACATCGGGGAGGGAGTAATTTTGCGGAATAAAACCTCATTGTATATTTGCTACCATTTCGGAGAAACTCTTATATTTCGCTGAGTGATAAAGTGGCGTCATTTACACCTACAACATATAAAAGTTTTCTTGTAAAAGATTTGTCACTGACAGATCTTTTCCTGAAAAAGATTTCTAGAGTTGGACGTAGATTTGCGGTGAACTCTACGGAAATTGATTAATGATGAAGGAAAGCAAAATCAAATAAAATCGAGTAGGATAATAATTACTTTTGTTGGCAGTAAATACATTAATAGTCATAGTATTTTCTGGAGCTTTAGTACAAATTTATTTTAAAGCTGTTAATTAAAAAGTCTACCTAGAGCCAGATGTATTGTTATTTTTCAAGGATAAAGTGCCCTTTTTGATCGCATCATCTCTCATCTGGTCTCAGACCATCTACTAGTACAGACACGGTTTAGATGCCAAATCAGTCGACAGGTAAAGGAAAAATATTCAAAACAAGAGAAACTAAAGTTAGATAACCTAAAAGTCTATGAGGTACAAGAAAGATTTGAGAGAACAGTGGATGAAAAATTACTAGAAGAAAACAGAGCAAACTCCACAATAGAAAACCAATGGAACATCATAAGCAGTATCATACTCAACTCAGCGTAAGAAGTCCTACGAATAAAAACACAACGAAGAAAAGAAACATTGGTCGATGATAAATGCAAACAAGCTATACAGTAAAAAAATAAAGTACACAAGAATTACATACTCAGACGTACTAAAGAGAGAAACAGAATTTGAGAACAAAAGACGAAGAGCAGATAAACTGTGCTAGCAGAAATAAAGAACGTACGAAAACCAACGGATACTAAACATAGAGAGGGAGTTTAAAGAAAACGAAACACGTAGTGCATACTATTTTATGAAACATTTAAGACAGGGATTGAAATCGAAGACTAGCCTCTGAAAAAATAAGAAGGGTGTAATCATTAGCAATATGGACGAAATTAGGAGAACCTGGATGAAACATTTTAAGGAATTACTAAACAAAGAGAGACAACCAACATTACAACAACAGAGGCAGCAGCAGGCATTCTTCTTCTTCATGTACCATGTCCTTTCAGAACGTTGGTTACCATCATAGCTATTTTAATTTTATTCACTGCCACCCTAAATAGCATGCTTGTATCTACACCATACCAATCTCGCAAGTTCTTCAACCATGAGGTTTTTCTTCGTCCTGGACTGCGTTTGCCTGCTATTTTTCCTTGCATGATATTTTGTAGCAATCTATATTTGGGACCTCTCATTACATGTCCGAAATATTCCAGCTTTCTCTGCTTGATGCTTTTTATGATCTCAGTGGTCTTGCTGAGACGTTCAAGTATTGTGGAGTTACGAATCTTCTCCACCCAAAAAACTTTTAAAATTCTTCTATAGCACCACATTTCGAAAGCCTCAAGGCGATTTAGATCGATTTTATTCACAGTCCAGGACTCGACAGCATAAAGTAAGACCGAGAACACGTAGCAGCGAAGTAGGCGGATCCTTAATGCCAATTTTAGGTCTCTGTTACATAACACCTTGAACATCCTTCTAAAAGCAGCTCTAGCCTGCTCTATTCTGGATCTAATTTCAGCAGGCAGGCATGGTAGGAGATATAACAACAAGAGCTGGGGGAAGATGGAGAAGAAAATGAATTAACTAGATTCCCAACGCTAGAGGAGGTCCAAACGGCAATTCACATACAAAAAAGCCGTAAAGCTTGATTTGTATGTAAATACGATATGGATATAAGAAGAAATCCTCCAAAAATGGAAAAGAAAGTATAATCTACCCTATTCATAAAAAAGGAGACAAACTGTTGTGTCAGAATTATAGAGGCATCTCTTTACTTTGTTCGAGATATAAAATACTCACAAAGATCATTAATCTAAAACTTCAACCTCTCACGGAAAAAATCATCGGGGAATATCAGGCAGGGTTTAGGCAAAATAGATCTACCCTAACCAACTATTTACAATTAAACAAATACTAGCCAAAGCATGGGAAACAAACCATGAACGTTTACAATCTCTTTGTAGATTTTATACAAGCCTATGATTCAATAGATAGAGCAATTTCTACCTAATATATTGGAAGAATTTGGCATACCATCAAAATTAATACAACTAGTGCAAAGGAAAATCACAGAAACAGAAGCACTGGTATGTATTCAAGGACAGATCACTGATGCGTTTACGATAACGCAAGGACTGAAACAAAGCGACGGACTGGCTTCAACGCTCTTTAATCTTGTTCTTAAATATGTAATTAGATGGTTGACGATGAGCGGAAATAACATACTTACAAACAAATCTACCCAATTAGTAGCATATGCTTCTTCTTCTTTAAGTTCCATCTTCTATCGAAGGTTGGAAATCATCATGGCTATGCGGACTCTGTTGACTGCTGCTCTAAAAAGTTCTGCACTACTGCATTCAAACCATTCCCTTAAGTTCTTAAGCCAGGATATTCTTCGTCTTCCCACATTTCGCTTTCCTCGGATTTTGCCCTGCATAATAAGTTGTAATAATGCGTATTTTTGCCCCCTCATCATATGTCCCAAGTACTCAAGTTTTCGTCTTTTAATAGTTAATATTATTTCCGCCTCATTTCCTATCCTTCTAGTTACTTCCATGTTTGACATTCTTTGAATCCATAATATTCGTAGGATTCTTCTGTAACACCAAAATTCAAAGGCGGCCAACTTATTCAGATGAACTTGTTTTAGTGTCCAAGCTTCCAAACTATAAAGAAGAGTAGAGAGCACGTAACATCGAAGCATTCTCAGGCGTAGTTCTAACCTTATATCCCGACAACAAAGAAACTTTTTAAGTTTAATAAATGATGTACATGCTATTTTAATACGTGTCTTAATTTATTTGGTTTGGTCTACATCTGATGTTATCCATGTTCCTAAGTATTTATAGTTATTAACACTCTCAATTGCAGTATCCTTAATAGTCAATTGAATATTTGCATGTGCAGATTTAGTCATGATCATGCATTTTTTTTTCATGAAAATTTGGAAAAAAATGAACAAAGGGGGTACCCTTGGATTTTTTTCAAATTTCGTTATTCGGCTATATTGGCGTCTATTTTTGTCCGAGAGTCAAGCGAGTGGATATTTCTTACATAAAATTGACCGCTCGTTCTTATGCGATTCTCAGAATTTTTCTACATCTAACGGTTCGTGAGAAAAATTTTCATTTGGAGGTCTATATTTGCTGAAAAAGTAGAGAATTTTTAATTCGATTTTTTCTCTTTCCCGGCAAATTTAGGATGGCGGATCAGACTAAGACATGTTTTTGTAATAAGCTGGACCGAGTGCTTGCACCAAAACATAATTTTTTTTTTTTTTTTATGAAAATTTGGAAAAAATGAACAAAGGGGGTACGTTTGGATTTTTTTCAAATTTCGTTATTCGGCTATATTGGCGTCAATTTTTGTCCGAGAGTCAAGCGAGTGGACATTTTTTACATAAAATTGACCGCTCGTTCTTATGCGATGCTCAGAATTTTTCTACATCTAACGGTTCGTGAGAAAAATTTTCATTTAGAGGTCTATATTTGCTGAAAAAGTAGAGAATTTTTAATTCGATTTTTTTTCTTTCCCGGCAAATTTGGGTTGACGGAACAAACTAAGACATGTTTTTGTAATAAGCCGGACCGAGTGCTTGCACCAAAACATAAAAAAAAAATTTTTATGAAAATTTGGAAAAAATGAACAAAGGGGGTACCCTTGGATTTTTTTCAAATTTTGTTATTCGGCTATATTGGCGTAAATTTTTGTCCGAGAGTCAAGCGAGTGGACATTTCTTACATAAAATTGACCGCTCGTTCTTATGCGATACTCAGAATTTTTCTACATCTAACGGTTCGTGAGTTCGTATTATCATAACTATTAATAATGTAAAACAACTACAAATTTAAAACATTTAAAGGGTTTTGACCCATATATTTTGGTGGCTACTAGCATGTACAACCGTTTGCACTGATGATGGATTTATCAATCCGAAAACGTTTTGCAATGTGTTTGTGATAGCCCGTTTGGGGCATTTTTTATATAACTTTTATAAAGGATTTTAAACAATTTTTTGTGATATATGGTATACAGCCAGCTACAGGAACTTAGTTTCCTCGTGGAATTTAATAATAACTTTTTTCATCTTACAAGCTATTCGATTTGACAAAGTAAAAAGGATTTTACGCTACTAAGACGATCCGCGAAAACAGCACTTGTAATAGTACAATGGAAAATATAAAAAATATTAAAAAATAAGATCGTGGTACTTACGATTTTTCTTACAATTCTGAACAAAGTGTATTGTTAGTTAGATGGAATAACAATTCTGTAGTGACGGTTGTAACAAATAATTGTACTATTGAACCTCTTGCAGGTGCAAAAAGATATGACAGAAAAAAAAACAAAATCCAACTAATTCCTTAGCCAAAATTGATAGCTGAGTAAAATCAACATATAAGTGATAGTAGTTTTAACAGTAGTTACTAGGTATACATAAAAAAATCCACTAAATATGTGGGTAAAAACCGTTTAAACGTCGTTAACTTTGTTAATTAATAATTTATGATGTTTTAGTTTTAAACAGATTTACATCATGACAAGAGAATTTGTTACTGGTGCGCGACAGCAACTATTCTTTGTTTCAAGTTAAGAAAATAACATTACGCTTATAAAGATCAGTGTTGCCAAAACTCTCAGACACTCTCTTTTGCACGGATGTCCAAGATATTCCCTTTGCTTAATTTTTGAATTTTCATTTTCAATTAACATTTAACTGTAAAATCAGAATAATTACTAAATAAAAGCCTTATTATCATTATGTAGTCAGAGAACGACATAAAATAGCTGACATACGCACATCGTATTATTTTAAGTTGGAATTAGTAATTAGATATACGCATTCCAAGCGGTCAATATTTTTTACTGATTTCTATGATTCATGGCATATCGTATTCTCACTGAAAAACAAATAAACTGTTGTTACTATAATTAAAATAAGATAAAATACAATTATCTTTTGTAAATACTATTTATCTAATTAAAATCATTTTCTCTAATTTTCATCTCTTGTTTCGAATGGGCACTTTTGGTTAATTACGTTAAAAAACATTAATTTAATTCATGTTTGTGGAAACGAAAATACAAATTATACAACCCTAAATTGTGCTTGTGTGTGTCGTGGCAACGCCGCGTTTCTATCGTCCATAAGAAATACATGGCCCTATCTCCGCAATGTTATTTTCTAAACGTGGAACGTAGTATAGAAGGAGTTAATTGCTCGATAGCAACTAAAACATGTATAATATATAAATATATACTTTAGCGTAAACATTTTATTTTGCTAAGCTAGTTTATTAATATGATCACCAACTCTATAACATGTAGAAACTTCTCAGCTGGATATTCAAATATTTGCAACGACTCCCTTTGTTTCAGGCTCGCATGTCATTCTCAAAGTACAACGTAAACGCCTTGACCGACCCCTTGTCAGTTCTCCCTTCGCCCATTATCAGACGTCCCCGTCAAAACTCCGTTTTCGTCGGGAGTTCTGCAGTGGCGATGCTAAATCCTCCACCGCGCCGAGTCAAATCTGCGATTGATATCCAGCACTTGTTCGTCAACGAGCACAGTCCCACAGCAAGCCTCAAAGGTAATAGAAAAGGTACATGTCTACAGCACATATTTTTTATTTTTAGCACTTACTTAGAATAGTTAGATTATAAATCTATTTCTAATGAGTGTAGAGTAATAAAATCTCATGAAGTATTCAAAAGCGCTACAGGGTAATCCATCAATAATCCGTCAATAAATTACGTCCGCATTGCAAAATTCTGTCGTTTCATAAAGAGCAGGTAGGTATCACCCTGTTTTAAGGGATTAGTCCATTGTTATCGACAGATAAACACTGAGCCAGAGGCGCGCTAGTGGGTTAATTGACAAAAGAATATGCATTCTTAAAAATCATATTAAAGGAAATAAAAATGTAATACAGCAGAACAGTGTTATTAAAAAAATATAAAATGTAACAATAAAATATATACGAACCGAAATCGGGAAATACTCACAAACACACACGAATGAACTTTACATATTGAAACACTTGTGGAGAGTTTAAATCAATTTATTCACAAAAACTACAAAAACTTTACTGGATACGTTATTACAATTCTACATCACTATAGTCTTCATCCGAAGAACTGTCATCATCCCCTGGTGTTATAATTATAGGGTCAACCACCTGATCGACCAAGTTGTCCAGTTCCCACATTTTATCTTCCTCTTTTAAAACATGCTGGATTGCTTTTTGCCAGTTTTCTGATGTGATTTCCATAATGGCTTGATCAAACAATACCTTGACATCTTTCATTTTAAATGTGGTATTGTGCCTTGCAACATATTCTTTAACTTGTGCCCCTATAAGTTCTATGGGATTTAATTCGCGATGATATGGCGGTAGGCGTAGCACAGTTACTTTATACTTTTCTGCTACATATTCTACGGCATATTTTATGAAGCGAGATTTATGTTGTTTTACTACGGCTAGTAGTTCGTTCTTTATTGAATTCGTCTCAAACTGAATACCTTTATTTGACAGCCAGTTAATAATTTCTTGCTTTCTCCAAGCTGAAGTTGGTACCTTCTCTATGCGCCTTGAATGGTAGCTTGCATTATCCATAACCACGACCGAATCAGCTGGAAGAAATTTTAACATTTCCCCGAAGTAGTCTTCGAAGACATCCGAATTCATGTCCTCATGATAATCTCCCGTCCGACACGACTCAAAGCTTAACAAACCTTTTAAAAATCCTTCTTCGCTTCCAATGTGAGCAATTATAAGCCTCTTCCCTTTTCCCGAAGGCACTTTAATACCCGTCGAAAGGCCTTCTATCAAAGCTTGGCGAGCACTTGTTACATTTTTATCTTGCCACATTTTTTGGACTATATAACCTTCGTTTATCCACGTCTCATCAAGATAAAAAATTTTCTTGTGCTCTCTGCGGTACTGTTTTATAGTTCTCAAATATTTTCGTCTCCAGCAAATGATTTCATCACTTTACAGTAATAGTGCCTTTCGATTGTGCTTTTCCCAGGAAAAATTCATACTTTTTAAAGTTTTCCATAAAAGTTTTCTGGATATCAAAGGAATATCGTTATCTTGGCTTATCTCCATTAGTATTTTGTCAAGGGTGGGTATTTCCTTTTTAAAATAAAACGAATGAACTTTTCTTCGAATGTCACGTTTGGTGTCTTCACCTAAGATTTTTATTGGTCTTCCTGATTTTCTCTTGCATGGACTTAACTGGCCTGATATCTTTCTTTCTCGCAATAATTTAAAAATCGTGGACTGTCCAATTCCAGTCATTCGGGCACATCGCTCAACACTTTCTTGCACAGACAAACAAGGTGATCGTGTTTTATGCAATCATATACATTTAAAATTATAACTTTTTCACTAACAGTTAGCGGAGAATTTTTTACACCTCTTTTCTTTGGAGTAAATGTCGCCATTTTATTACTTTTTCACTATTTCTATATCACAATATAACTGTACGTTTAATTGGTGTAGTAACAATTACTAACTCGAATGTCGAATGTCGAATGATAATAATAAAATAAAAGAGGGATTATAATGAAAGTGTAAGTAAAACCTCATTACGCGTTATTAGTCTTCATGTTGATTTATTTTAGTTCTTAGTAATATTAGGAGGTGCGTCATACCCTTATCAGTTTCTTCTAATGCTTTTATTCGTTCAGTAAGGAAGTGAATTTGTTTTTATAAATAAAAATGTAATTAGCTTTAATGACCATATAATCGAATACGAGTTTGAAGAATAAGTTAATCGAAAAATTAAATAAAATTGGTTATCACAAAATATCCAAAATATGATATTTTGAGGTATATCAATTTTTGACGACGAAGTTGACATCCGTCCATTTGCCTACGTCCATGACGACACCGAAATTCAGGCAAATTTTATGACACTTCATGATTTATTTCTCTACACTCATTTGAAACCAATTATAGTGGTAGAAATTTTAAAACGGCATTAAAAATATATTCGCAAAAACACTCAAATAATATTCTTTTTGATTTTTTATTTAAGTTATATTTAAACTAGCTAGATTAAAAAAGGTTCTACCCTATTATGCGGTCTACCTTAAGGATTTGCACAAACTTATGAAATGCAAGAAAACAGAGTAGAAAAAATATGTATTCACAAGAAATAAACATTTGGATTCAAATAAAGACTTAATTAATTAATAAATAAAAACTTTTGTAAATCTACCAGCCAATTTTATTTGAGAAGACGAGTTGATGTTTACGCATACCCTGTAAAAAGATTACGGTGTTGTGGCCTTTCATTTTTATATGAAAACCCGTCTGAGAAGAGAATATGGTAATTAGCAGCTCATGTAGAAAGTACTGAGAAAAACAATCTTTACAAAATGAATAAAACGTATAATTCAGAAGAATATTTTTCTATAAGAAGGATAATTTTGACATTGAGCATTGCACGAGCACCATTTGTGCATATTTCGACGCAATTCTTTCACTCTATTTTGCTTCATTTATATAATCGTTTAAGATAGTAAATAATGCGAGCGACGTTGCTTTCAGTTCTTCTTCTTAAAGTGCCCTCTCCTCAATGGAGGTTGGCTACTACAATTTTAAACTCTTCTCTATCTTCAGCTGTTCTTATTAGCTGTTCAAAATTTAGCCCTGTCCATTGTCGGATGTTTCTGAGCCATGATAGTCTTTTCCTTCCTAGGCCTCTCTTTCCCTCGATTTTTCCTTTCACTATAAGTTGGGCATATTGGTACTTATTATTTCTCAGTATGTGGCCTAGGTATGATGTTTTTTTTACTTTAACTGTGTTAAAAAGTTCTCTTTCCTTGCCTATTCTATGCAGCACTTCTTCGTTTGAGGTATGCGATGTCCATGAAATTTTGAGTATTCTCCGGTAGATCCACATTTCAAAGGCCTCCAATTTATTTACGGTTGATGTTTTAAGGGTCCACGTTTCAACTGCATATAGAAGAGTCGACCAGACGTAGCATTTTGATAAACGTAGTCGAATTTCGAGTTTTATTCGAGAATCACAAAGCAGTTTTTTTATTTTTTCGAAAGATTTTCTAGCCTGTTCTATTCTCGATCTTATTTCTTGATCAGGATTTAGGCTGCTATCGATCCAACATCCCAGGTACTTAAATCTATTGACTGTTCTAAGATGTGCCCATTTATTGTGCAAGGTTGAGGTACGTTTTGGTTTTTTCGAATTGACATCACTTTGGTTTTTTTAATGTTTATTTTCATACCAAATTGCTCACAGGTCGAGTTGGTCTTGTCGATGAGTCGTTGTAGACCTGAGTCGGAATCCGCAATTAACACTGTATCATCGGCGTATCTGATACTGTTGATATTTACGCCATTCACCTTGACTCCATCCTTGGAATCCTCCAATGCTTCTTTAAATAGAAACTCAGAGTAAAGATTAAACAGCAGAGGCGACAGAACACATCCCTGTCTAACTCACCTCCTAATTTCTACTTCTGCGGATGTGGAACCTTCGATCCTAACTCTGGCTTTTTGGTTCCAGTACAAGTTTTTTAAGAATTTGATGTCTTTTCCATCTAAACCGACTTCTTGCAAACGTTCTAATAGTAGGTCGTGTCTTACTCTATCAAATGCTTTTTCGAAGTCTATAAAGCATCGTCTCCGATGATTGTTTCGCACTTTCTATAGATACGATTATGTACGATTTTTAGTAGGACTTTTACTGCATGACTCATAAGGCTTATCAGACGGAACTCATTGCAGTGTTGTGGGTTTGGCTTTTTTGGTAGTGGGATGAATATTGACTCCAGCCAATCTTGGGGTATTTTACCTGTATCATAAATGCGATTGAATAAAAGGACAAATAATTCGATATTTTCTTCGCTGATTAATTTGAACGTTTCTGGGTATATTCCGTCTGGACCTGGGCTTCTATTTGTTTTGAGATGATTAATTGCATTTATGATTTCAGATTTCAGAATTGTTGGCCCTTCGTTGTTATTTTCCAATCTTGGTTCTTCTCGTATGTCGTGAAAAAGAATTTTAATATAGTTTTCCCATTCTTTCAGTTTATCTTCCGTTGATTCTAGCAGTTTGTCATCCGTGTTCAGCATGGTGTGAAAAGTCGTTCTCTTGGTAGTCACAGCTTTCAGTTCTATTGGTTTGCAAAAAAGTAGTTCTTCTACTAATTATATGCCATCACAAAATCGAACCTAGGCAATAAAATGAGCATCTTTATTGCTATATGTTGCCTCATCAAGCTGAATCGAAAACAGCTTGTCGCGCAACTTCCCGAGTAGCTGATCCTGTACATCTTCAGCTATGTCACAAACTCGACGGGCAACAGTATCATTTGATAAAGTATAGACTAAAATTTTTTGGCAAAATTATATCCAAACATAGTTTCTACAATTTGAATTGCAGCTGGCAAAATAAGCTCTTCACCAATAGTGTGAGGTTTTTTATATCTAGCTATTTGATGGGAGGTTTTATAAGAGACAAGTAAAGCTTTTTCATTTAAAGTCAAAGTTATTTTTTTCAAACGATTTTTGTTTTTCATGTGATTTTAATTTTAACTCGAAGAATTCTCGGGGTTGATTAATGCATTCACTATGAAGCGTTTCCAAATCTCTTTTAAGTTTATTTGGTTTCATGCTGTCGGCTGCTAAAATTTTTGAGCAAATAATACATAGAGGCCGTTCTTCTTCATTTACTTCAATAAACGTAAACCCAAAATTTAAGTAATCTTGAGAATATTTTCTGGATTTTATTTTGGGAACCACTCTCGCTTGTACACCTGTTGATGCTTCACTAGTATCGAATGCTCGCTTACGCCCAGTTAAAAATTTATCCATGATTTAGTATAAATTTAAATATATTTACCTCCCTCTCTTCAATCCTGACCCCCCAGGGGGAGTGTAGTGGTCGACGTGACGTCGTGTATTGTCCGTCTCCAGAGATCTCTGTCTCTGGTCATTTCTTTTAATTCATGCATAGGTCTTTGGCATATTCCTGTAATTTGATCTATCCATCTTGTTGGGGATCTTCCTCGTGATCTTCGGCTTTCTACCTTTCCTTGTATTATGAGTCTTTCCATGTTTTCTGTGTTTGCTCTCATAACATGCCCAAAATATTTTAATTGTTGAAGATGGACTTTACTAGAGAGTCGTTGGCTAACTTTTAGCTCTCTTAAAATTGAATTATTTGTTCTGCGGTTGGTCCAAGGAATTCGTAACATTCGTCTCCAACAGAACATTTCAGTGGCGTCTATCTTTCTTCTCTCCGATTGTCTCAGAGTACAAGATTCACATCCGTAGGTCAGTATTGGGAGTATTAAGCAGTTGATCAACCTCATCTTTATCGCTCTTGAAATTTGACAGTCCTTCCATATTTTGGTCATTTTTGCTCTGGCAACTTTTGCTAGATCAGATCTACGTTTAATCTCTTCTTGTACCTGACATGACCCTGTGTTTGTGATTAATGATCCCAGATATAAGTATGAGCTCACAACCTCGAACCGGTCAATTGTGGTTATGTGTGGATGATTGTTGTGTAGTCTATCCACTATCATGATCTTTGTCTTTGATATGTTTAATTGCAGACCAAATATTTGACTTTCGTTTTCGATCAGTCGTATAAGTTCTATCAGCTCTGCTTGAATATTTGCAAGAAGGGCTGTGTCATCTGCGAAACGTAGGTTGTTTAGTTTATGACCATTTATTGAGATCCCCTTTTCCCATGCTTCAAGTGCTTTTCGCATAATATACTTCCCATATATGTTGAATAATTGTGGAGATAGTATACATCCTTGTCTGACACCCCGTTCTGGATGAAATTCGTTCGAAAGTGTGTCAAGTACTTTAACTGATCCACTAGTGTGTTCATATAGTTCGGTTATAAGCGTAATTAGATGTTGTGGTACGCCTACTTCTTTTAGTATTCGACATAAGTGTCTCCACTTGACCCTGTCGAACGCTTTACGGTAATTTATAAAACAGTGTGATGTTGAATTCCCTAGATTTCTCGATTATCTGTCTTATATTCAGCAGGTGTTCTCGAGTACCTCTACCTTTGGTAAATCCAGTTTGCTCTTGTGGAATTTCTCTTTGAAAGAGAATATTTACCTACTGCTTGGAATATTTGAATACCGTGAACTGCAATTAATACACGCAAATTACAACATAAACATTCACAATAAATTTAACAGGTGCAGAAGGACTGACTGGACTGACTATATGATCTAGGTCCAGGTCAGAGGAGGAGAGAGACGAACTCGGAACTCGAAATTTCCCGCGAAAAGAGACGACGGGTTTTGGATTGGTGTTGCCACATATCAATAAATTTACTTATTCTGGGTAATTTGATAATTAAGGTTTTACTGTAAGTTTAGTGCAAGGGTGGATCAAGAGAGACTGGCTAAAAATTTGACAAATAAATATACTTTAATAACGATAAGGTTTGATTGTCTTTATGGCACTCAAGTGTATGATAAGTGCCTTAAAAAAATTTCGGTACCACGGAAAAAAGTTCATGTACCACCACCCATCTGAAAATCGGTCCTGGATTTATATATTTTTATTGTATGAGGGGGGGGGCGGTGTGAAAATATTATATAAAATTATATAAAATAATATTATATAAAATTTGGTCGCAACAGGTAAAAGGTTGAAAAGCGCTGATTTAGACAAATCCGTGCTTGTTATTACGTTTATAAACATATAGGTTACTCTATGTGTTCAAGCGCGATCTAAGAATCACTACAAAGCCAATAAGATTAGTCAAAATTCTGTGCAGGATTACGAAAAGCTAACTTTATAAATATTTGATGCTAACACTACCCTATTTTAAAACAAACTCAATTCCTTTACCAGATTTACTTCAAATATGCACGAGAACAGGTAATGTTGTGAATAAAACAGACACATTTCTGATTTTACTTGAAAATATGCTCAAATATTTATAAAGCACAATGTAACTCTACCTTAAACCTTTTCCCTATACCCTCACACCTTTCCTATTCATAAAGCTTATTACTTTAGTCAACATCAAAGTGAAAATTGATAACGAGTGACGCCACAGCCAACGCCGACTTCGACGTCCGGCGAAACTGTTTGTTTTGTGTTTCTGTGGATTAGGCGAAGCATAAGTTCTTTGAGCTTAATTTTTTGGTGAAAGCTTAAAGCTGAAATTGCTTTCGGGTCTAATTAATTCTGTACTTTTGTGTTGGTGTTTGTTGAAAATTATCATAAATTGCAAAAACTTTCTACATTTTTTATAAGAATAAATAAATTTATTAACTTTGCCAAAATAAATATTACAGAAAATAATATTGTTTAAAAATTATTAAAATAGAATAGAATAGAAATATGCTTAATTTTTTTAAGCTTACAAAAGAGCAGAAAATGACAATAAGGTAAACCCGGGGAAGTGTGATTGTGGGGAAAGTGTGACTATATTATATCTAAAGGCGCGTACAGACCTACAAACACATGCGGTGAGTAGCCACGAATACACATACGTGTGCAAATGTGGACAGCGCTTTCGTAACCTCTCGCCGCATGCGTTGCTTCTCGCGAATGACTTGAGCACACATGCTGCGAGCCAAAGCGGTGTCGGTTTTTTCGCACACATTAAAGAAACATACGTGTGCGTTCGCGCTCAGTTTAGATGGTAGCTTGGGGATTTGTTGCATTTGCAAGACAAGTTCGGATTTATTGAGTTTTATTCATTTTATTGATTTATGTGTAAAATGGAGTGGTCAAATGAACAATGTTTACAATTAATAGATTTGTATGAAGAAAACCCTATATTATGTTACCAATAAACGTTTCTTAACAGGCATGGTTGTTTTTAAAACTGTGCCGTTTTTTTTATTACGGGGCCTATATCATTTAAAAGGCGTTCAAAGTCTTCTACTGACATACGTGTAAAATTTTGAAATTGTCCAGTATTAGGTTCTATCGCCAAATCTACTAGTAAATCGGACTTCATTTGTAGGGTTCTTCTTTTAAATAAATGCGTCGTCCACCATCGCCTATTTTTCCTTTGTTTTTGCTTTTTTCATAAACTAATGACTACAAATGCGGCACTAACCATAAGCAGCTCCCCAGACATTTTTTCACGAATGGATGGAGCGCCTTGAGCACGCATACATATGCGGTGATTTCCAATTTCAACGAATGCTCTGAGCGCGAATGGTTTGAGTACGCACGCATATTCGTGTCTTCTCACCTCATGCGCGTGCTAGTCTGTACGCGCCTTAATATACAAAAATTTCCCTGTCACAATGTTAGTTACCGTACTCCTCCGAAACGGCTTTACCGATCTTTACCAAATTTTATATGCGCATTCAATAGGTCTAAAAATCGGTTACTATCTATTTTTCATACCCCTACGTGATAAGGGTTGTTCACCCTTAATTTTTTTTTAATTTTTCGACGAAATTTTTTATTTTTGTTTTTTATAATGTTGCATTAAAAAATACATACAACCCTTAACTTTTACTTTTTTATCATTAACCCCTATTTTGTATGGCTATTTTAGTCTAATCTAATATATAAAATTTCCCTGTAACAATGTTAGTTACCGTACTCCTCCGAAACGGCTTTACCGATCTTTACCAAATTTTATATGCGCATTCAATAAATCTAAAAATCGGTTACTATCTATTTTTCATACCCCTAAGTAATAAGAGTTGGTCTCCCTTATTTTTTTTTTAATTTTTTGACGAAATTTTTTATTTTTGTATTTTTATAATGTTGCATTAAAAAATACGTACAACCCTAAACTTTTACTTTTTTATCATCAACCCCTATTTTTTACGGTTATTTTAGTAATTTAATCATTTTTATCTCGCTCGATAACTGATCAATTATAGTGTTTTTAACTCTATTTCGATTAAAAATCTAAAATGTTTTTTAAACAGATAAACATTTATTTTTATTATTAAAGTTTAATCCTAATGCTTAGTGTTACCAATCTTAGATTCTTTAAATTTGCCGCACCTTTACTGGTGAGTGAAATGCCACACTATATCATAAACTGAAGCCGGTCTCCTGTTTCACTCACACAAGACTTCTCCCACTCCCTACACAGTTTTCGGCCATCCATGATTATTGTTTATGCATTAAGTGTAGTAGTAACGTTCACAATTATCAATTTTCTATTTCTGTGTAATTCTCATAATAACTATTAATTATTACTATTTTATTCATAATAGTAAAATTATTAATTTTAAGTGTATTTGGCACGATTAGATCAGTTAATGAAGTTTTATTTAAACAAGTGATTTACATAACCTAAAAAGTACTCAACAGGTGTCACGAGCTCCAACCAATAACGGTTTTTGTGTTGTAAGTATACTTTTTTTTATACATTGATTTGAATTTTTTACAACTATTGTTTCAAAATTTGTTTTATAAAGCTAATATTTTCGCTATAATCCTGGCCGTAATTATAATTTGAACGTTTTCCATCATTAAGTAATTTCATTAATTCTATTTATATGTGTTTTGTAGACTAAGCAATGCCAAAAAAAACGCAAAGGATCTGATTTGAGTCGTAATACAAGTAGGTCCAGAAGTATGAGAGATAAAAGATCCCAACGAACCGAAGAACAAGTCGAGCAACAAAATGCTGATGCACGTGAGAGCATTCAGCAATTGTGTCAAGAACAATCAGAAAATACACGAGCTGAGCGCAATAAAGTTATAAGTTTAGAACAAGGACAATCACGCCGTTTTACGGTTAATAGACAAAGAACAAATGACCAACAACGCCAACAGGTACATCGTGTATTTACATCTGATTCATTTTTGCGTCTAGCATTCCAGTACGAGTCCGATATTGAATATTATGCTTATTCAAAAGTGGTAATTGGTGCTATGGATAAGGAATGTCCGCATTGTCATACTCTCAAATTCAAAAATGAGCCACCTGGGATGTGTTGTTCGTCAGGAAAAGTGCAACTACCTGAAATTGAAACACCACCTGAATCATTGAATGGTTTACTTATCGGCACGGATCCAGATTCTAACGTATTATATATCCAGACGTCAACAATTTAAATTTGAAGATACAACAGTTGTTGCCAGAGAACTTGGTATCATACAAATCTATTGATATAGTTTGCGATGCCAGCGAAGCTGTCAATTTTCCCACAGAATTTTTGAACCGCTGTATTTTAACCAAACTGCAGCTGTTAAAACAGAAGCCGGTGATACAGAAATATTCAATATCAAGCGAGGTGTACGACAGCGGTGTGTATTGTCACCACTACTTTTCAATATATATTCGGAAGACATCTTTGCACGAGCACTAGAGCAATCAATAGAAGGTGTTAAAATTAACGGCAGAGTTCTAAATAATGTACGATACGCCGACGACACGGTCCTAATTGCAGAGAGCGCACAGGATCTCCAGACACTCTTAGATTGCGTCAGATCGATCGGAGATCAAGAAAACAAAAACAATGATTGTCTCCAAAACATCCATCCATCCACCCATGGCTTTAAACGTGAATGGTAACATTATCGAAAATGTCAAGAAATTTCGATATCTAGGGTGCTGGATAACGAAAGATATAGATCCAGACATAGAAATAAAATCGCGAATTGAACAAGCAAGAAATGTCTTTTTAAAAATGAAACAAATGTTTACGTCCCAAACACTCAATCTCAAAATCCGATACCGAATGCTGAAATGTTACGTTTACAGTACCTTAGTATATGGAATGGAGGCCTGGACCTTCAAAATTAACTCACTCAGTCGTTTGGAAAGTTTTGAAATGTGGTTATTTCGAAGATAGAGAACTCTTAAAAATAATGAAAACACGGAAAACCTCATATTTGGGACACATATACAGAAATGAGAAATACCAGCTACTGCAGCTTCTTATAGAGGGGAAGGTAGAAGGAAAACGTGGTCCTGGTAGACGGCAGGCGTCCTGGTTGAAGAACATTCGTGAGTGGACTGGTTTGGATTCTCAATCTTTAATAAGAAAAGACAGAAATGATTTTGCTGAGGTTATCGCCAACCTTCATTGAAGACGGCACCCAAAGAAGAAGAAGAATTAGATGGGCATTTGCAATGACAATCAACAAATCTTAAGGCCAAACTATGTCTGTTGGTGGCTTAGATTTGAGTACACCATGTTTTTCACACAGGCAATTGTATATAGCATGCTCTCGAATGGGTAAACCGTCCAGTTTGTTTGTGCTCGCTAAAGATGGGCTAACAAAAAATATTGTTCACGCTGTAGCATTAAGACATTGATTTTGTTTGTTAGGGTTACTATCGTAACTAATATGTGATATGTAATTATCAGTAATAAATTATAATAACTTGAAAATAATATTGTTTGGCGTTTGTCATTTTTATATTCCCTTATCGTTGATAGCGCTCCTCGCCCATTTCACGCATATACCACATACTTACACACTTATAATAAGTAAGGAACTTTTTGTCTACACGAGAAATTGTCTAGAAACTACAAATAATTTATAAGGCAAAACAGCGTTTGCCGGGTCAGCTAGTAAACTTCTACAATTTAGGGATGACAGCGGCATCTTGTGTATATCTATAGATAAAAGTGTGAATTTTTACCTTACCATCACATACAACATACAATATAGGAAGTATTGAGAGTTTGATGAATGTTGTTGAATCGGTGGCTGTTCATAGTAACTTCTTAGGTTTCAATATTTAATGAAAGGCCTTTAGAGAGTTTCTCGGAAGCTGTGGATATCAGCCCGTTGGCAGTCTTTGTCTAAGTAGTTTGAAAGACTAAGTTTGAGATCAGTTGGTTAAGATTTGTTAAAAGCTACCTCTACTAGTAATAGGGTTTGCTAATATCCTGTAAATAATTGTTGTTAAAAGTTTTCATTAAAAAAAAAGTAAGTAAAAGAACAGTATCTTATAGGGTGTTTCAAAAAGGTATGTCATACATTAAATCACGCATTCCGGGGACAAATATAAAGTGATTGAATCCAACTTAATTTAGTACAAAAGTACAAAATAAAAATTGTTTTTTTTACATTATCTCCTAAACTACTCGACATTGTGTAATAAAAATGGATACGTTACTTTCTTGTTCTGAAAACATTTTTCATAAAAAAAGACAACAAAATCTAAGCACACAGAAAAATTTTAAGGGGGTGTGCAGCCCTATATCCCCCAAACTTTTGAGTACGTACAAATCAAATGAATTTTGTGGCATTATTAGTTTAACACATGATTTTTTAAAAAATTTTGCCTTTGATCACTTTTTTCAAAAAACATTTTTTATTGAGACTTTTCATTAACCTTTAAAAAATTTCGTGCAACTAAATAAACGGCTTAAATCAATTAAAAATTACAAAAAATGTCTATAACCTCTATAAAAACGATATTACAATAAATGTTCAAAATAAACCCCATTTTCTTCAATACATATTCGATATCGTTTTAATAAGGAAAACCGAATCCGCTGAAAAATCATATTTTTCTGACGAAATTGCTTCAGTTACAGCTTCAATTATTCCAACCCTCAATTGTTGTTCGCCCTCTAGTGTTACTTTTTTTATATAAACCTCAAAAAGCACAAAAATCCATGGGGTTAAGACCTGGACTTCTGGCTGGCCAAGAAATAGGTGCGTCATAAACCCTTCCAATCTAACGACGAGGATTCTGTCAGAAAAGGTATTCCTGGAATTCATTACTATAATGCGGTGGAGCGCCATCTTGTAGAAACCACATATTTTGCCTTATTGCAATATTCACTTCTTCCAAATACTCGTGTAAATCGTTTGCCAAGAACTGCAAATAATTATCACCATTTAAATTGTTGGGAAGAAATACTGGGCCTATTAGATTGTTATCTACAATTCCTGCCTAAACATTAACTTTGAAAGTCCTTTGGTGATGAGTCGTTTTTTTTGGCGTAAGGATTTTCGTCGGCCCAAATGTACTCGTTATGATGGTTTGTTATTTCATTTCTACTGAGGGTAACCTCGTCAGTAAACAAAATATTTCTAATAAAATTTCGAGTGGTTTTCATTAACAACCAATAGCAAAATCCAATCCTTTTAGGATAATCTTCAACCAATATCTCTTGAACCGTTGTTAAGTGATAGGATTTAAGCAGCTGATCCTTAAAACGCCTGGAAACCCTTACGTGAGAAACATTTAGTTGAGCAGCTATTACCCTTGTACTTGTTCCAGGGACTTCTTGAATGAATAAGTAAAGAAATAATAAATAAGACTTACTCACAATCAATTTAATTTAACCATTCAGACGACCGGTTTCGCTTTCTACAATATGCAAAGCATCTTCAGGTCTCGATACAAAGTTAAATAAATGCTAAAATAATAAAAACCCATATTAGGTGTTGTCTAATAAAGATAAACAAATTAGATGTTATAAATTACAATAATTATGCCAATATTACATGTCTGTGGTTTTTTCAAAATAAATAAAAATGAATAAAAAGGTATAAAAAGTTGAAACAGACAAGGTAAGGTCCACAAATTATTATAAAATAATCTATTAGATTGTAATAAATTAATAAATAAGCAAATAAATAGATAAACATTACTTACATGCCGGTACTCTATTAATTGATGGATGGTAGAACATGGTTGAAACTATCATGCAGTTTTGAATGGAGAACTTAAGTCTGCTACTTTCCTATACATTTTCAATATTTTCCCAAATCGACATAATTAAAGTCTGTACCTCAGAGTTTATTGATATTGTTTGGAATATTGAACCTGTTGCGTTCATTTACAAAAAGTGGACAGTCAATTACAAAATGTTTAACACTGTTTCGTCACAAATGTCACATTTAGGGGGATTATCTCTGGTAAAAAGGTTCGAATGCGTATATCTTGTATGGCCTAAACGTAGACGAGTAATGATGGCTTGCAGTTTTCGGTTTCGAGTTCTAGGTAGCCATGAATAAACATTGTCTTTAATTTTCAGTAGTGTTATCTGTAAATAATTCCATTCTTAATTCCACTTACACGTAATTAAATTTTTTATAGACGTTTTTATATCGCCCGCGGGATTTCGACACTTCGTTACATCTGTTTCGACACTTTTCGACACTTTACGCGCGCACTGGTCTGCAGCTTTATTCCCATCAATACCAATATGAGATGGGATCCAAATGAAGGTAATGCGTCTGGAATTTTCTTCAGCTTGCTTTAGTTCAGATTTTACAATTTTTTCTAGGGGACGTTTAGGATACATATGATTTAAGGTTTGTAAAACATCAAGAGAATATACGAAGAATGTTCGATTTAATTTGAGTCTCTTACCACTCCCTGACACGTGTTTCTGGGTCTACCCGTCATCAAATGGAGTTTGTAAGAAGACTCAAACCAAATCAAAACGCACCGATTACTCTGGAAATTACATAAAAATAACTACCAGAGTATGCAACTAGAGACCTCTAGTGAGGAAAGATGAAGATACGTCGATAGCAATTAAAGTAAACTGTATACCCAAGCTTAAACAAGCCATTCAGAGCGGTACTGAGAATAAATATTCCACTATGTACCAACAATTTACCCATATAAATTACCATCAATTTTGTAATCATTTCATCGAGTAGGGACGATAAATATACGAAGAATGTTGCAAGAGAATCACTTAGAATCAAGCAATTTGGTATTTTATTATTGTTGATATGTTCAAGAGCTTTGAGTATTGCATAAAGTTAAGCAGAGAAGATGCTGAAATATTTGGGCTGTTTGAATTGAAATTGATTGTTAGACGTTACATATGCAGCACCAACTCCTGTGTTGCATTTGGATGCATCTGTAAATATCTTGCAGTGTTTGTAATTATTGTATCTGTAGAAACTAATTGTAATTTTATGACCAACTAGGAAAAAACTAGTGTTTAATGATTAAACTTGAAAGTCGCGAAAATGAAAAATTCCGTGGAGTGCACCAAAAAAACAAGAAGAAGAACAGCGTCGAAATCTCGGCGTGGTGTCGCATTTCAAGTCTGCAATGACAGCTGGGAAGTAATGATATTTCAACGAGATCCACGGTAGGAAAATGCCAGTTTGGTGAAAATTGTAATAATTGTGCCGGTGATAAAACACGACTAACACAATCAGAGAGGTGTTGATTAGAAGGCATATAATGCCGAGTAGAGTGTGGTATCAGTTCTTGTATGTGTTTAATACGATTGACAATTTATGGGTAGAAAAATTAGCTCAAGAGAGCGCAAGCGTAGAGTCAGATCAAATATCGGATGATCGGAAGAAAAACCCTATGACAAAGGTGACTTGATCAGCCAGCACTATGGCTGCCAAGAGTTCCAATCTTGTCGAGACACAGCGAGCATGAAAATTGGACTAGACTCGTTGACAAATGTGACTAGATCAGTCAGCCGTATAGCTGCCAAGAGTTCCGATCCTGCGATAGATGTTCGTGTATAGAACTAACACCAGAAATGTAACACATACACAATACAGAGGTCAGATGTATCTGTTCAGATGTTCCATCATCCCAGACTACATCAAAGTACCACAACGGTTGTAGAAGACGTTTGACTAGCAAAAAGACATGTAAAAGGAATAAAAATAAGAGGATAGCAACAAAAATACGACTGATTTACGAACGAATAGCCCGCTTTGTACAGGGTTTGTCAAAGGGACGAAAAGCATGAGAAAATAAGTCAGTCGTAGGATTCCATTTTAGGCCTAGTACCGTAAAAATGAAAAGTTCCTCTGTGTTAACGAACAACATGTCAAAATGTCTAAGCCAAAGACTTACAAATAAATAAAAATAATTGCTGACACAATGTTGCTTTGTCTAGCGAAAAATAAATATGGTTGCTGACACAATGTTGCTTTGTCTAGCGAAAAATAAAGCGAGCTTTAGAAGCTAAGCGATTACTCACTGCAGAAGGTGAGTAGATCAAAGAAAATCACTCGAAGCGTGATTATGACGTAGGTCCGTCGAGATGGCTGCTGGCCCACTGCCTAGCGAAAACCATTGAGCAATAAAACTAAGCGTTACTCTTGTAGAGTTTGTAAGCGAAACAAAACGCGAGGCCGTGATTCGCAAACCGTGTTCGTTGTTCCGAATTAGGTGGGAATCAGGCTGCGTACACAAAGCGTTACTCTTGTTGAGTCTTTAAGCGAAATAAAACAAAGAAGTACCGTAAGTAACGATACGTAATAACAACTTGGAGAGGTTTAAAAGTCCGATCTCCAGAGGACCCCCTTTTATAGTTCCAAAATTCCTTATTTGCTTTAATTTGTCGATACGTTTGCCTTATATTGCAAATAAAACAACAACGAGGATATCGAAAATTAAGTAAAGAACCAGATGCCCTTTTAGGATCAGTATCAAATGTGTCGATTAGCGTCGAAGCTAGTACGAATTTTGGATAAAAGAAGCGAAATAAAAATTTGTTTTTTTTTTGAAAACTGTGTGAGAGTTATAAGAAATAGTCGATTTAAAATCGGATTCAGGAACCGGCATTATATGTTGAGAAGCAATAAAATCCTCCATGAATGCAACATATGTTTCTTTGAGATTCGGGAATTTCCTGAAGCGATTCTTTAGCATATAAAACGAAGATATGCATAAGAATAACGAATAAGTAGCGAATATAAACAAGAGAAAAAGATAAATAAAAAGCATTGTGTTGTAAAAACGGTGGAATAACAGAAAATAGGCTTGTTAACTTTCAGAAAATCCACAACTTAGAGATATCCTTCACGAGCTGGGTCGTGTTGGGACAAAACTAACAGGTGCCTACTAAGAAAATCAACCACTTGGAAATATCCTTCACGAGCTGGGTCGTGTTGGGACAAAACTAACCGGTGCCTACTGAGAAAATCCACAAGTTAGAAATATCCTTCACGAGCTTGGTCGTGTTGGGATAAAACTAACAGGTGCGTAAAAACAATATAATACCAGAAAATAGGCCTTTAACTTTCGGAAAATCCACAACTTAGAAATATCCTTCACGAGCTGGGTCGTGTTGGGACAAAACTAACAGGTGCCTACTAAGAAAATCAACCATTTAGAAATATCCTTCACGAGCTGGGTCGTGTTGGGACAAAACTGAACGGTGCCTACTGAGAAAATCCACAACTTAGAAATATCCTTCACGAGCTTGCTCGTGTTGGGATAAAACTAACAGGTGCGTAAAAACGGTGGAATAACAGAAAATAGGCTTTTAACTTTCAGAAAATCCACAACTTAGAAATATCCTTCACGAGCTGGGTCGTGTTGGGACAAAACTAACAGGTGCCTACTAAGAAAATCAACCATTTAGAAATATCCTTCACGAGCTGGGTCGTGTTGGGACAAAACTAAACGGTGCCTACTGAGAAAATCAACAACTTAGAAATATCCTTCACGAGCTGGGTCGTGTTGGGACAAAACTAACAGGTGATTACTGTTTTCTGCTTCCCAAAACCTTTGTCGTACATATCTATGTTTGTATACATAGAAGTAGCGAAAGATATGAATAAAATATAGAATGAGTCTTAGAGACTCGCCCTTATGAAACATAATTGAAAATGATTTCCAAGGCCACAGTATGATTTGGTTCGCCAAGAATTCTGACCAGAATGTACGAAATGAAGAACCAATTCAACCCCTATGGGTATGTCTATAAGGTCCGATTATAAAATGTATGATTTGGTAGATCACTGATATAAAATTGGCTGTGAAGCCTGTATTGTGCAAGATACGAAATTATAAGAAAGATGCGAAAACATATTTGATATGTATCAAATATATGGAAAGAAATAGACGAGGATAGTAAATGTGGTTGTGTAGCAAAATAGAAATGTTGGTATTTAAAGAAGTGATTGTCTAAAGGAACAAGATAAATTTGACGGTTGGTTAACAAAAGAAGCAAAACGCGAGGCCGTGATTCGCAAAACCGTGTTCGTTGTTTCGAATGAGGCGGAATCAGGCTGCATGCACAAGAATTATGGAGTTAGCCAACGAGAAAAGTTCTTGAAGCCGTTTAGTCCCAAAAATTACGAACATTTATACCAATGATGAGAAACAGAACACAAAGCACATTTAACAGCTTGATTAGTTACCTTAGGGTGCTCTGTAGCACTAACGAAACCACAAGTAACGTATATTTTATCGAAATATTGAAATAAGACAGCGATAATCGAAAGCGAGTAGAAGAAGACAACAAATTAAATCGAAACAAAGTTGTGAGATTTATGAAAATCTACCCTGGCTACGAATAATAATGAAGGTGTGTGGTTTTGATAATTGAATGCATTTTATAGGCCTCCTTGAATCTAGAAAATGCCGAGTATGGCGCGAAAAGTTGGATTTGTTCATTTTGTTGAGCATTGTTTGATACGAGCACAAAAGAGAAGACAATGCCAGAATAAATTAACAAATCAACACGAAGAGAATATCTAGATTTAAAGAAGCGAACGGTTTTAAACAAAATCAATTGCAAACAAGTGAGAATATCGATCAAAAGGTAAGTAACGAAGAAAAATCGAAAGTAATGTGTGGAAAGTATGAGCAAAACAAAAAATAATTCACAAAAATTAGCATAAAAACAATGTAAAAAAATGTAAAACAAATAGTAAACGTAATATGTATGTGTATAATTAATGTATGAATTAATCAAAATATATATAAAAGTATTTTACGTACTGAAATTATGAATTATAAAAATAGAAATAAATTTAAAAATTGTTACGTAAATATGACCAAATTTAATTGCGTAAATTTAATATAAAAATATAGCGTGAAGGACTGTATCAGATTTAAAATAAAAGAAACACAAAAAAAAACAAATAATTAATTAAAATGAATTTATGAATGAAAAGTTAAAATCCGTCTCGAAGTAGACCAAATGTTTAATGATTAAACTTGAAAGTCGCTGGTTTAAATTATATTGAATCAAATAATTATAACGAAAAAATGCGATATAGTTAATACATAAAATTGATGAAAATAGCAATTATAAATTGTAAAGGTAGAAATAAACTGGTTTACTCATTATCAATGTTTTATACAAGAATAGACTTACCCTTTGGTTCTATTGATGAATCCGTACCAAGCTGTAGAGTTGGCCGGTGGTACCGACGCCCGGGACGCGGGAAGAACCGTCTGGAACTTGATGCGTGTCGATCGATCGTTGTCTTACGAAGAAGTGCCCATTCAGAATGCGTTAATATGGTCAGAGTTAAGAATCAAGCCCTCTAAGCGGTGGTCCCAGAGGGTGTACCAATAAATCATTCCATTGTATTGCGACCCTTCCGCTAATCTTAACTAATTGTGACGGTAACACGAAACTTTTGTGTGTATATTTTTAAACCATACAAAAGAGAAGCCAAATTCTCCGTATACACAACATCATAAATGAGATATCCAGTTTAAGTTTTATGAGACAACAGGAAACAATATATTTCAAAAAGGTCTTTTAAAATACAGCACCAAATTAGGTCATATTACAGTACCGTAACAGAAAAAATATTAATTGTAAAAATATAAAATGAATGCGTAAATACTTTCTCAAACAACTAGTTTTTCGAAAAATTGATAAGAGACAAAAAAGTTTTAAAAATAATATGTTAAACTAATGATGCCCCTAAATTCATTTGATTGGAACGTACTCAAATATTTGGGGGGATATAGGGCTGCACACACCTCTTAAAATTTTTCTGTGCGCTTAAATTTTGTTTTTTCTTTTGTATGAAAAATTCTTTCAGAATAAGAAAGTAACGTGTCCATTTTCATCACAAAATGCCAAGTAGTTTAGGAGATAATGCACAAAAAAATTTATTTTGTAACTTCAAAGGTCTGTAACTTTTTGTGTACACTTTTGTACTAAGGTAAGTTGGATTCAATCAATTTACTTTTGTCTCTGGGATCCGTGATTTAATTTATGACATAACTTTTTGAAATACCTCGTAAAAGAAAAAAAAACAATATTTTGGTCGCTCAACAACATTTTACAAAATATATTTTAAATTACCAATTAAACCCCCTCTATGGCTCAGTGGTAAGAGCGCCTACCTTTGAACCTAAAGGTCATGAGTTCGAATCTCACCTGGGTGAAGAAATTTTCTTTTATTAAAAATTAATAAATGAAAATAATTTCTATCCTTGTGCGATCGGTACTCACCGGAGGGACCGCAGGCGTTCGGATACAATTAGCGTCTCTTAGCAAAAAAAATGACGTCGACTTTACTAAGTATCAAGACAATTACTCTACATACACATACACACACATACTACACACCTGACTGTAAAAATTCACTGTATTATGCCAATAACCATTAGTTCTCGACGCATCAAACTCAATAAAAAAAATTACCAATTAAAAAAATTTACTACGAGCAAAATTTTTTGTTTTAATATTCAGTAAAAACTCTATGCGAACTATATTGGAGATACCCACTACGTTTGATATTCATTCTACACATTTCTACTCAATGGTCGTCCCATACTATACGCTGAAGTTTTTCAATTATATCCGACGCAATAACAGTTTTTAAAAAGTCAACTATGATGTTCATTATTTTATGCTCATTCTGCCATGCTTAAATGCGACAACATGGGTCGTCCAATAGTATTGAATTCAACTCTTTTTGATTTCGATGAAGCATTTCAAATAAAAATACTTTGCTATTGACTTTAACTCTATACATTTACATAATTAAGTGAAACATTCGATTTGATTCAGTTTGAAAAACAGATTGATTGACAGATCTGCTTTTACTGTATTATTGAATATAATAAAATATGAAAAAGGTTTTGACAACGAAAGTAAAAAATGCAGGCATTAACTAATAATGGGGCACTATAAATCCATAGAATAAAGTTGTCAAGAAACACAATAAAGAAAATTGGAATTTTAAAGGAGAAAATACTATACAATCTGTTTTTATAGTACGCGTATATCTATAATGATTATTATTTCCTGTGTTTTATCTTCATGCGGGAATTAAGCTTTCATAATTACATTTCTTGATAATTTTTGATCTTGGGTCATAAAGATATCAATCTTCTTTACCGACAGGTCCTCCGTAAGCGGCTTTCCAAGTTTTTTTTGATATTTCTCTCTTACTTCTTTTAGAAACTTGAAAGTCAGCGATTTTTCATATTGGAACAAACACGTAACAAAATTTTTAGAAAGACCATATCTCAAATTTAATTTTCTATTAGTATGCGTTAATTGTTCTATAAAATTGTTTTTTAAACAAAGTATTTTCTCTTTCAGGTTCCATAATTCCAATTTTAAACAAGGAACGACGTCCCTCCCTCATAACCATCGACCGCCCATACTACACCCGTCACCATCGTCCCTCTATCACAATCGAACGTCCCTACATCCACCAGCCGCGTTCCCGACGTCTCTCCTGCTTCGCCGAGCGTCCTCAGGGCCGCCACAGGAACTTCATCAGCTTCGAGCACAGCTTCGACAGAAAACCATTGGAAAAACCGTCGTGTAGTTATCATCCGGCGATTAGTTTCGAAACCCCGATGGAGTCTATGGAACTTCCTACATTACCGGTAAGTGAGAAATTAAATGAAGTTTGTTTAGTGTAAATATATGGTAGAAAAAATATATTTATTAATAAGTACTATTGACTAAAATAAATAATCAAATTTTTTAATAATTTGACTATATTCTGGTTTATTACTCTTCCTCTTCTTTCTTTTCGTGCTCATCTTCGCATATTTTATAGAAGACTATATAGAAGAGGTCTCAGTTAAGACCTTGTACCTCAGGTAAACCATTCTTACCTGAAATCCGGCTTTTTATACTATTATCGGTTAACGCAGGATGTTTATAGTCGATAATAATTAAAGTCAACCATTTTACTTACGCTTGATTTAAGTATCTCATTTGTGCTTCGACTTTCTGTTCAATTATTATTATTGTAATCATTAGTATTTATTAGTGCCATTATTAGTGTTTATTTTTGCCAAAATGTTTTTGACCGTTGTTGAAACGGCACGAATTGTGTGCATTGCCTTTAGGTAATGGGTTTCCTAACCAGACGTTCTAACTCTGGACTAAGAAAAACGACCACGGCACGAGGTGATCATTTCTTTGTGTTCAGGCTTTACTAAATCGGACCTTAACTGCGGTTATGCATTAAAATCATCTATAGGAAGTATGAAATCGTAATGTTAGCGTTGCAACTGTCAGGATAAGACTATGTTCTTCTGGACTATCTTCTCGGGTAATGGGTTAAGGACCGCCACTTCTCCAGGCGCATCGAGTTTAATAGCGAGCTTCATATAGAGATATTTTTAAATCTTTGGCAAAGTCTCGACGAATTAGTAAATTCTCTATGCGATTTGTGTGTCTATATTTGTTCCACAACTTTCTTTTATACTCGATCAGATATATTAATTCCCCATTAATCCAAGGTTTTATGTTATTCTTGTATATGTTTTTTTTGAAGGTATTTTGGTTTTTGCAGAAATAAACAACGTGTAAGAACTTATTATGTATGTAGTATTATGTTCTTTTCTCTGAAAAAAATTGTAATAAACACATTTACTAAATTAATTTCCAGATCGAACCACCGTCATTACCCCTCTTCTCCAACACTGGGGCGATCCCGAAAACATCACGCAGCTTCGAGCAGCCGAGCGTCAGCCGAGAAAAACCGAAATCCGACCGAAGCTCGCACAGCTTAGACGTAAGCTCGATCAGCTTCGACAGAAGATGCTCCATTCCCGAAGAAGATCGGGGTTCGCCGGTCTACATACACTTGGACGAGACTAGAATAACCGCGCCTCTGCTAGAGGGGCTTAAAAGTTCGGACGTTTGATAGTTTGTGATAACGGTTTGTTTGTTAGCAGTCTATTTTTGTACATTTCAGGAAACGGCTATTTCTTGGTGCTTCACATTACGGACTATGCGTATGCGAGATTTCTGAATATTTTTGTAGCCCTTGAATAATAATTTTTAATAACAACAGTTACTTTTGCAGATAAAATTGTTAAATTCAAACATGTCAATATGTAAGAGTCCTTGAAACTGGCTTTCTACTGTAATTTTTTTTCTTATCTCAAGCTTTTTAAAGCTCTGACAATGTCTTCTTTTATATAAATATGCCATTTTTTAAATAATCGTGTAGTTGAGCACTTATAAAAATGTATTTAGATATCAACTTGCAGAACTCAACGAGTATGAAAGTTATAACAAAGTATACAAAAAAAAATAAAAATAACAGAATTTATTAAATATATAAAATTTTACGAAAAAAAACCGAAAGAAAAATATCACGCAAAATTACGATTTGTGCGGAATAAAATAATCCTGATTAAAGCAGTAGGAACAACATCATTAACTAAGTAAAAAGAGATAAACTAGGATTAATAAAAAAGAAGATCCTCAAAAATCTTTCGGAGTAAAAAGTATGCTGTCGGCCTAATAGCTCAATAGGCTGATAGCAATTCGATATATTGTGTATGGTATAGTAATGGTTAAATGATAAAAAGTATTTGTATTTGTATTTCAAAAAAGTTTACTACTGCCTGTACAAAAACGATTAAGTCAGCGGTAGATAAAATAAACTAGCGCAAAAATAGTTGACGGGATGAAGGAGGAATGTTAAGCAATTTAAATAGAGGTCGAAAGAAAATGCAAAAAAGTATTTTTGAAGTGTGTATATTTTAGGCAATTCCTAGCTGAGCGCTTTCGGCTTTACAAAGCCATCATCAGAGCTATGCTACAATAAAATGTTCTTATAAGTACTAATTGGTAAAGATTATAATTTTTAACTTACGTCAATTTTTTAAATACCACTACAAAGGAGAGATCTCATTTCCTTAAATTTCAAAATTATGATTTTTTCAGGTGTTGAAATTCTTAAAACATATAAAAAACATATAAAAAGCCGACACTGGACTTCACAAACACGTTAAAAAATTGAAAAAATTTTTGTCATGGTACGGGTGTAAGAACCCGACCATTGATTGATGTGAGGACGTAGACAGAATAGAACTAATAAAATCAAATGTCGGTCCTTTTAAACGATTTTTTCAAAAGTGACAGTTGACAAATGTCATATATAGGAAATAGAGATTGTTTTTTTAAATTCTTACAAAATTATTTAATAGTTTGGAATTACTAATAGTCATCAAAGACTTTCTAAAAATTAAGTTTTTAAATTAAATTTTATGTGTTCATCACATCATACAGAATGACATTAGTTTGTAAACTCACTCAAGTCATTGCTCAAGGTCAATGTATGTTCAATCTGATAGCCATCCTTAAGAAACAAGGGCTCAAATTGTTCAACAACAATATAAAGAAGAAACATGGTATTAATGTTACGTTATCTGATACTTAAGTGTATTGAGAATTGTATCTCTTGATGGAAAATTGTAAGAAATTTGCATAAAAAATTTTTAAGAATGTATTTTCATGTTTCAATTAAGAATAACTGTCAAATGAATTACAAAATGTTGTAAATTTCTAATAAAGTTGAAAATTTGTTTAAAAATATAAAAGTATGAAAAATATATAATAAGATTGCATGAGGTCACCCTTCTTCCTCTAAAGTCTCCCATAATAATTTAAAAAGAGGTTTATAGTTGCAATTGAGGTTGATTTGTGTGTTTAAGCAACAATCAGGGTTAAGTTTCATTTCTTTGGATATCTCTAGATATTCCAAGAGATTCATGAGTCTAAAGTTTTTATTGGGAATGTTGTGTAAAATTTTACTGTTTTCAGAAGGAGAAAAGGAATGATTATTAAATTTAATGTGATATCCAAAGTTTGATTTTTCTGGGTTATTGAGGTGTTCTTTGATTCTTTGATTCAGAGTTCTCATTGTTCTACCTATATAAGTCATATTACAGTCACCACAGGACAGCTTGTAAATACCACTTCTGTTTAGTTTGTCAACTTTGTCTTTGGTCTTGCTGAAGATGGACTTGATGTTATATTTGGTTTTAAAGGAGATGTTTAAGTCACTAATTTTATTAACAAGTAATCTTGAAATTTTTTCTGAAATTGGTCCTAAGTAAGTTAAGGATCTATATATGGAAATAGTGTTGGATTTTTTATCAACATTAAAAGCTTGGTTTAGTCTCTTTTTGAGTATAGATTTTCTAATGACTTTATCAACAGTAGTAGAAGGAAAACCATTGTTGTTTGCTATCTGTTTAATGATGGAGATTTCTTTATTGTAATTTTCTTGAGACATAGGGATATTAAGAAGTCTGTGGACATAACATTGAATAGCTGCCATCTTGTGTTGAAAAGGGTGATTTGATGATGTTGGTATCATATGGTCAGTTTGAGTAGGTTTTCTGAATATTGAAAATTCTAGTGTAGGCAAAGAAGAAGAGGAGGAAGTATTCTTTTTGATAGTTAGGTCTAAAAAGTTGATAATGTTGTTGCTTTCTACTTCTAAGGTAAAATTAATTGCAGAATGTAGATTATTAATTATTGACAAAATATTGTGAGGCTCTGAAGGTGGGCCTTCTATAAAGGCTAAAATGTCATCCACATATCTGTACCATAGGATTATTTGTGGTTGAAAATGAACAAAGTTAGTTTCGAGAGAGTCTAGAAAAAGATCTGCAAGTAGAGGAGATAAAGGATTTCCCATTGCTAAACCCTCTGGTTGTCTATAAATTTTATCGTTAAAGATAAAGAAATCTTGGGAAAGGCAAAATTGGAGTTCAGACACTTCAAAAATACTTTTTTTGCATTTTCTTTCGACTTGTCATAAGTGTGTACAAAAAAATATCAGTCTTTTGATTGTTAATTTAAATAGAGTTTCAAAGAAAATAATTAGGTAACCGTTAATAAAATAACTTTAAAGGTGGATCCACATAATGCTCCGAATACCATCTCAAAACCCGTCGCGTACAGCGACGCGATCAACAGAAGTTCGCGACGTCACTGAAATAAGTTAACGAATTGAACACCGTTCCGTACTCCGTACCAAACATTTTGGCGTTCCATCAGTATTTAAGTTGACTCCGCATCTGCAAGATGGAGGTTGCTGCAGGAGCCTACATTCTTATGCATTATTCAGTTAATAAAACAAAAAATACTCTTGAAGGTGGTGGCAAACACAAATGTATAAAAGTAGGGAGAAATATGGTGACAATCACTTATTTTTGAATTTGAAATTTCAGTCGATCAGTGGATTATATAAAAATTCACAAGGATGTCCCCTTCCGACTTTGAATTTTTGATCACATTAGTGGGTCCAAAAATAGGTCAAAAAGACGTAAAATGAAGCAAATTGTTTTAAGAACTTCTGATCTAGTCATACTGTTCCTATATTGGACTGTGTGCCCATTTCTGTTAAAATGATTTATTGAAATCATCCACAGATTTATTCAGCTTACACAATCAAATGCCTTTTGGTAGTCAACGAAGCATATAGTCATAATCATAGGTACTTAAAGTTGTCTAGACTTTTCAACGAGTTGTGCCAGCTTCAGGATTTGTTTCCTTGTACCCTTCATCATCATCCAGCCTCAAGAGTCCACTGCTGAACATAGGCCTCTTCCTCGTGTTTCCAACCCCGTTATATTGCGCCGCTCTTATCCAGTTTTTATTAAGTCTTCTTAAATCGTCAGTCCCTCTTGTAGGTGGTCGACCGACGCTTTTCTTGTCTTCCCTTGGCCTCCATTTCAATAACCTCTATGTCCATCGCCCATCTGTCATTCTGGCTATGTGTTCTGCCCATCTCCATTTTAGTCTGGCTATCTTCTCGATGATGTGAGTCACTGCGGTTCTTCTCCTGATGTCTTCGTTGGTTATTCTGTCTCGCAGAGTTATTCCTAAAATGTACCGCTCCATTCTTCTCTGCGGGACTCTCAGTTTGGTAGCTGCTGCTTTTGTTAAGATAAGTGTTTTTGCTCCGTACGTCAAGACTGGGAGGACGCACTGATCAAATACCTTTCTCTGTAGGCATGTGGGCAGCTCACTTTTAAAAGTTTCTCCCAGTTTTCAAATGCTGCCCATCCAAGGCCGATTCTTCTCTTCAGTTTATGGGTCTGGTTATCCCTGTCAATCATAATTTCATGTCTCAGGTATTTATATCTATCTACGAGTTCTATTTCTTTCCCACCAATACTGGTTGGGTACCAAATTGGTCATGATTTTTGTTTTCGATATATTTATATTAAACCTACATTTTCTGTAGCCACAACGAGTTCCTGTACCATCTCTCTTGCCATATCTAGATCTTCAGCTATTTTAAGTATATTATCGGCAAAACGTAAGTTGTTTAGATATTCTCCATCTATTTTTATTCCCTTTGTTATCCAATCCAAATTCTTATAAGCATGTTCTAGCACCGTATTACCAAGTTTAGGTGACATTGGGTCTCCTTGTCTAACCCCACGTTCTATTTTTATGCGATTACTGTTAGTATGTAATCTGACAGTGGTTGTTGCCTGCAGGTATAAATATACCTTGTTCCCCTTACGCTATATTTAAGATATTTGATATCTGATTTGATATAAGATATTTGGTAATGTAGATAGAATTTTAATTTGTTTTTGATGATATGTAACAATATTTTACCAGCATGTGCTATTAGTGATAGTATGCGATAGTTTTCACTTTGGTAGTAGTTTCTTTTTTGTGTTGCGGGATATAAATTGAGGTACACCAATCAGATGGTCCATCCAAGACTTTTCTTGGGAGTCTTCTTTTTGGGACTTCAAAATGAAGTCAAACGTTCAATACCAGCAGTTTGTAAAAGCTTCCACAGTCTTTTCCAGGATATAGTCTATTTGATTTCTTATTCGTCCATTTGAACTGCGCCATATATATAATCTCCGTGGATGATATTGATAGAACCTGTTTGTAATTGTAAGATGTTGTTCTTTATAGAACTTAAATAGATGGTTGTCATTCTCATTTGTTAGTCCCAGTTCATTTTTGCCCAGCACTTCTTTAATCTTTGCGTAAGATGACCCTACTTTGTAGGGTCATCTAACGTCCCCCTAAAGTTATGATTAGTTCACGATTTTAAATAGCGCTAACAGTTTCTTCCAGACAACTATAGAACCTGATGACGTCTTTTTCTTGTGCACCTGTTGTAGGAGTATATATCTGTACAAGGTCTAGAGTATTGGTAGTATATATAGACCAAATTTTTTTTAGTTTGTATTTGAAAATCTATTAAATTGATGACGTTTTAATATTATTGAATTGAAATTGTTAGAATAAATTCAGACAAATCAAATGTTCGAGGAAGATTGTATCGTTAACATAAAGCCTGTGTGTTCTAACTCTGTCTGCTCTTTGCGATATCGGCCAATATTTTGAAAGTCGTTCATAGATTTGATACCTAAAGGGAGACTAGTATTAAATTACTCGATAATTCGAAAATTCGAAGTAATAAAAATACTAGATGGGAGATGATAAACAAAGGATCAAAAAATGGGAAAAAAGGTCCATGACTTTTACTGTATAAGCCCAAATTTCAGCCAAAAATATTGAAGTCACAAACTGCGTATATATATATATATATATATATATATATATATATATATATATATATATATATATATATAGGTATTAAAATACAAGAGGGTAAGTCAATTAAAAATTGGGCAATTATCTATTCAGTAAATTTAAGAAGCACTATTATATTTCTTTTATTATTCTAGGGCTAGCTAAAAATATTCATACTGTTTTTATGTACATTACAAATACTGGATAATTAATAATAAAAAATAATTAAAATTAAACAGAAAAAACATGTATGTCCTTTTAATTAATTAGTTGATAAGTGATCAATCTAAAAATAACCCAGAACAGCTACCAATTTTATTCGTTAACAGTAAATATGTTATATATCTTGAATTATTACTAAAAGGCAAACAAAGAGTTATTGAACAGGTTTATTTATATAATCTAAATTATTAAGCTAGAAAACTACAATATCACTATAATAAAATTTTATAACTTATTAACATTATCGGAGATAGGAGATTATAATTTTTTCTTAGCAGAAGAGTATAAGTATCTAGGCGTGATCCTAAATAAAAACTCTTATGGTCCAGCCATATTGAGTATGTAAAACAAAAGTGCGAGAGTGGAATTAACCTTCTGAGTATCGTTTCTAAAAAAAGAAGGGGTACAGATCAACACATTTCTTTAATGTTTTATAGATCCTACATAGGATCCATTCTGGATTATGGTTGTATTCTTTACGGTTTAACATTCAAAACAAATCTATTAACACGTTACAGAATATAATTTAAATCAATAATAATTTATCTAGGAGCTATGATATCTTCACCAAACCGGTCGTTGAATATAACTATGGTTCACAAAATAGATTTACTTTTGACATAAAATTTAACAAATTCTTACAGAAGAATAAAAAACTCTCATCCTCTTGCAGAATTTCAATTACAGCTGCCAAAATTTCCTTTTTACGAACAAGACCTTGAAGTTCTGATAGACAAACTAAGCATTATATTGCCCTTTTATTCAGACTTGCCAATTTTAACTAATCTGATATTTAAATCCATACTAATCAAATTAGGGGAAGATTTAACAATAATTTACACAGATGGATCAAAAACTGTTGAAAGTGCTGGTTTCATAATTTTTTGTTTTAAACAGAAATTATGTTAAGAAATATCAAATGCCTGAATGTTGTTTTATTTTTGCAGCTGAGGCTGCTGCTATACACAAAGCACTAACTTGGTGTGTCACTAATTATTGTGAGAACATCGTAATAGTATCAGATTCTCAGGCAGCATTGCAAGCTATTTATAGCCATCCATTGGACAGTTTTCAAAACTCCATGATACTTGATATCAAAAAATTACTACATTAACTAAAATTCACGAAAAAAAACAGTTACTTTGCTCTGGGTAAAAGTACACAATGAAGTAATTGAAAACGAATTAGTGGTCAGTATGACAAAAAATATATTTGAAATATCTGAAGTTACAAGTGTTTAGTACTTTAAAGATCTTTTTGTATTATCAAGGATATTGGCATATAAAGATGGACGTAAATCCATAAAGAGGTTCATAAGACTTTAAGAATTCATTACTCTTCTATTCATCCATGCTTACCAAAAAATATTCCCCATTTTAAAAGATAAAAATGTTTAACGTCATTTTAACCATTTTTTGTGATAAAAAATTCTTTGTCCAATGCTATCACTCTCTCTCTCTCTCTCCCTCGCTCTCTCTCTCTCTCTCGCTCTCTCTCTCTCTCTCTCTCTCTCTCTTTCTCTCTACACACACACATACATACACACACAGAAACAACATTATCGGAATAATTTGTACAATTAGTCAAGAAGCTATGAGGACTCCCAGTTTCTATTAGCAAGTGAGGTCTCGGATAGGTCATTGGGCAACACGCTCCAATTACAGAGCAGATTGACTTGCTAGAAGGAAATACGCTACAAAATTCTCCGCTAGAAAGCTAGTTTTGAAAGTGGCAAAAAGCACCTTATGCAATCAAGCAGAAGGTCTGAAACTGAAATATATTTATATGAACTTAAAATCATAAACTAAAAAATAGAGCTGGAAAAAGGGAAAGTGAAAAAAATCCAAAAAACTATATTTGAACTACTCCTGAATTTATAAATCTGATGATTAATATTTATGACAAAGGTTAAATCTGTTTATTTTTTTTTCACGGAAGGTTTATAAATCCAAACAATTACCGTCTTTATGTCCGAACTATCACGATATTGTGCACTATTATAAAACCACATTTAATAATTTAGTTTGTATAAATCGACGTTTTTTGTAAATTTATGTTTGCCTGAACATTAAGTTTTAATGTCCGTATAAAAAGTGCATAAGTATGTATACAGTGCGTACGCAAAATTTAAATAAGAAATAATAATTTTTAAAAGTATATCTGACGGAATCGACATTTTAGTTTTCTAATCTTATTTTTTTAATAATTCTTTTTTTACACTGTATACTCACCCTGTATATAGTATATGATTATAATAAATGCGCGAGTAGCTGTCACTAGTTCTTTAAATACATCGATTTACCTTACAGTAGACTCCCGTAAGTTCAGCCACCTCGAGACTGGACCCTCGGCCGAACTGAAAAGTAGCCAAACCAACCCATACGTATATAAAAATGCTTATTTATTGTTGTAAGGATCTAGCAAAAACATATAGAAGAATCCTAAAGATATCATGGACATGAAGACGTCATTGGAAACTATCAAGACACGAAAGCTGCAATACCCTGGGGCATGTTATGCGTAATGAGAGATACAACCTACTTCAATTGATTATACAAGGGAAAAACCAGGCAATAGAAGTGTAGAAAGAAGAAGAATCTCATGGTTGCCTAACTTGAGAGAATGGTACGGATGCACATCAATCGAACTATTCAGAGCAGCAGCATCTAAGATCAGAATAGCCATGATGATTGCCAACCTCCATGGCGGAGATGGGATGTGAATAAGAAGCAAAAACATCATTGTCTGCGCTATATAAAATTGCAGTGTTATCGGCAAAACTTACTGTCTTCTTCTCAGTATTGAAAATATATAGATCGTTGACAAGAATATTGAATAGTAGTGGCTCTAATACTGTACTTTGGGGCACACCACATTTTAAGCGAGGTTTATTGCTGTTAATATTATTTATTCTAACAATTTGTTGGCTGTGGTCTAAGTAAAGTTTTTAGTAAATTATAAGCAGTACTGTGTATTCTTCTATTTGCTTCTTCTAGTGCTTCTAATAGTTTTGGATGGCTTACAGTATCGAATGCTTTTGTCAGGTCTAAAAACACACCAGCAGTAGGTTGGCTATTGTCAATTCGATTGTATATTTCATTGTTGAGTTCTATTATTGCCGATAAACCTTCACGGAATCTAAACTGCGAAGAAAGATGTTAATCTGATTTTATACCATTTTTTAAAGATTTTTTTTAAAGTGGTAAATTAGTGAGATTGGTCTGTAGTTTAAAAACTCAGTTTCTCCTTTCTCTCCTATCTCCTGTCTTGTATTTAGGAATTACAACTGTTTCGTTAAATTTGTCTGGACATTGACCAGTTTTAAATATTAAATTTATTAGTTCCACCAACGGTTTGATGATTTGTTTATCTATAATTTTTATTGTTTCTGCTCTAATGTTGTCAATATCGAGTAATTTTTACTTAAGTGTCTTAATAATTCTCTTAATATCACTTTAAGAAACTGGTCTTAAATACATAGAATGCATCACGCTGTTGTATTGTGAAAAATACGATGTCAATACTTGCACATTAAGTAGAATACAGCACAGAGGAATACTCACTCTGACATGCATATAACACAAATCAAAAAACAAAAAGTAACATTAATACTACAAAACAATATATACAGAGCTTTAAGCCTAATAAACTTTTAAAATATTCTTGTATATTTTTGGTTAAGCTATCAATTATACGAAAAATCGATAGAGATTCTGTAGTACTAGGCAAGACTAATAAGGGAAATTGTATTGTAATCTTAGAACAAATTCAATATATAGAGAAAGTAGAATCTTTCCATTCAGATAACAGTTTTGTAGTTTTGGAAAAAAATTCACTTAACTTTTTTATTAATAATACAAAAGCAATAGTTAAATTGTTTAATGATACTATTACTAAATATAATTACAGAAAGTTAACTGTATCTTATCCAATAACACCTAGGAACAGTATAAAGAGGTTCCTAGGTGGTGACCTAGAGGTGACCTAGGTTATATGGACTTCCTAGTCCATATAACCTAGGTTAATATTTGTTAAACTTATTGGATATGACTGGAATAAATCTAGTCATATCCACAAAAAGAATCTATCTAATTCAGAACTAGAAAAAAGATTCTCTAGAGTACAATATTTACAAAAAACCTACTCAAACAGATACGCACGCCACTGTCGGAACAAATTGATATTAAGCAATTGTTATATTTCTTTTTTCATCCACACTACAATAAGTAGGCCACGATACTGCATTAATTTTTTATTGTAGGGACAATCGATAATACATTTATATTTGAAATAATAAACATTTGTTTCTGTATTTCAATCTAAAAGGTTGAATATGGTGTATGATGAGAATCATAAGCTTGATAATATATAGCGATATTTATTACATGAGCAATCAAACATCAGTAATGTATGTTGCTTTTTGATAGTGAATTTCTTTTCAAATTAATATCGGAAAATTATTTTTTTCCAATCGGTGGTTCATATCTCTATAAATAATGTTCACTTCATATTACGTTAATTACAAACAGAAATGCTTTTTAGATAATAGAAAATCAGAGATAGTGAAGATACAAGAATTTTTTAAAGTTGCTGTCTGTGGGAGATTATAGTGCTTATCAGTCAAGGGAGCTTTAAAAGAAGAAAATAAGGTGTATTTTTTAACAATCGTATACCTCCATGTAATAGATTATTGAACATTGTAAATTGCCAATATGTACTTAATATTCCCCCTTTTAAAAGATACCTGCCTTTCCGACAGTTCATATTTTGTTATCTATTTTGTTATATTAGCAGAGTATCAAAAAATGGTTAACAATATTATAAATGAAAAAATTTCATTCAGTTTAATCGTCTATGCTTCTCGGAAGACCTACGGAATCAATGCCATCATGGCAACCGAAAGAAAAATTCTTAGATACTGCATAAGGCAGAGCAGGCTATATCCATCAGCACCCTCCCCATCCCTCAGCAGGAGGTATATCCTTAGAACCATTGCAGGCTCGAACAACAGAGCCAAACGAATACTAAAGACTTCTTGCAAGGGGGCAAATACTCACCAAGCTTTCTAAAAGAAAAATTCCGTTTCCTGCAGCTAAACTTCTTCACATCACTGGACATAAAGTTCCTGATGAGTTTGAAATTTTAGAATCATTCCCTATTATATATCGCAGTTAACTACTGCACGCCAAAAACGCTGATGAGCCGTTCCTATTGTATGTCTGTTAACCCCTGAAGTACTTTATCTGACATGCTTGGCAAGTTTTACCCAAATTCCTCTTGCGCGCTTCTAACACATGGATCACACACACACGCCATCTTCTGAATCCCAGATCCTACGTAGTCCACTAATTCTCCACCAAAATATCATTCGTCACGTTTGTTACACCATTACTCTGAAAACAAAGGAATAGCCCTTCCTTGAAGTGTCTCCTTCCTTGATTAATATATTAAATGTTCTGGCGTATCGAAGGTCTATAGTCAACAAAGTATAAATATGTTTCTATGTTAAACTTTCGAGAAGTACTTTGTTTCCGTGTGATATCAATGTTCATCATCATTAGCCATTTTGCGTCCACTGCTGAACATAGGCCTCCCGTAAATAATTCCATTGCATCCGATCTTGAGCAACTTGAATCCAGTTAGACTGGATGCGCTTTAAATCGTCCGACCACCTTGTTGGAGGACGTCCTCGACTACGATAAGCATCGTGTCTAGGCCTCCACTCTAAAATTTTCTTTGTCCATCTTCCATCTCTGACCCTAGCAACATGTCCTGCCCAGTTCCATTTCAGGGTTGTAATTCTTTCAACTGCGTCCGTCACACCAGTTTTTCTCCTTACTATCTGACTCGAAACTCTGTCCCTGAGTGATACGCCAACATTGACCTCTCCATCGCTCTCTGTGCCACTTGTATCTTATTAATTACTTTTCTGGTAAGTGTCAATGTTTCTGCTCCATATGTCAGAACTGAAAGTACACACTGATCAAAAACTTTTCTCTTCAAACACATGGGAATAACTGATTTAAAGACTTCCCTCAGTTTTCCGTAAGCTGCCCATGCCAGTCCTATTCTCCTTTTTAACTCTGTTGTTTGATTGTCTCTTTCCAATTTAATCTCGTGGCCCAGATACTTATAGGAATACACTTGTTCAATTTGCGTGCCATTAGTGGATATGTTTTTTGCCAGTACCAGGTTGGTCATATATTATGTTTTGGAAAAATTAATTTTAAGGCCAACTCGTGCACAAGAGCTCTGAAGGTCTTGAAGAAGTTGGCATGCATGATCTACCTGATCTGCAATAAGGACTATGTCGTCTGCAAACCTCAAGTTGTTCAAAAATTCCCCATTTATATTTAATCCAATATTTTCCCAATTATTTTTTCTCATAGTACTCTGTAATAGGGCGGTGAATAGTTTAGGAGAGATAGTGTCTCCTTGCCTAATACCTTTCTCCAAGGGAAATGTGTCACCATAGTACATTTTTACAGCAGCTGTTGCGCTATCATATATATTTCGAAGAAGAGTTGTGTACCTATGGTCAATACTGCACTCTGTAAGAGCTCTTAACATGGAGCTATGCTGGACTGAGTCAAATGCTTTCTCAAAGTCTACAAATATTAATATCAATGGCTTGTTGTATTCTATAACTTTCTCTATCAAGGATTTTATTACTTGTACGTGGTCATTTGTTCCAAAGCCACTCCTAAATCCGGCCTGCTCTAGTGGTTGAAGGAAATCTAGCTTAGGTCCCAGTCTGTTAGTAATTATTCTCATATAGAGTTTATATAAATGAGATAATAAGTTGATAGGTCTGTAGTTGCCAATTTCTGTTACATCTCCTTTTTTATGCAATATTATCATAATGGCATTATTCCATTTTTCTGGCGTATTTCCTTCAAAGAGGCAGGCAATATAAAGGGTTTTTAAAGCCTTTATGATGCATTCGCCTCCTAGTTTTATCATTTCACTTACAATGCCATCTTCTCCAGGTGTTTTGTTGTTCTTCATACCTTTTAATGCTGATTTAATTTCCTCTTCGGTTATATCTGGAAGTTCCTCTGACCCTTGATTTAGTATTGCTGGAATTTCTACTTCGGGAATGTGATCATCTCGACTATATAATGTTCTATAGTACTCTTCGATGATTTTTAGTATCTCTTGTTGTTCATGTATGACATGTCCTTGATTATTTTTTAACTTATAAATATTCGTCGTTCCTATTTTCAACTTTCGTTTTAGAACTTTTAGGCTTTTGTTTTGTTCTACGGTATCAGTTATTTCCTTAGTGTTAAAGTTCCTTATGTCTTTCCTAATGGCTTTTGAAATGGTTTTGTTTAAATTCCTTAGCTCTGCAATGTTCGTTGTATGCTTTTCTTTCATTTCCCTTCTTTTTTGCATTAGGTTTCTTGTGTCTTCTGTGAGTTTTTCATTTTTTGTTAAGTGCTTGGCTTGGCACTTCTTCTGTGACTTCTTCAGGGCTTCTACCAATTTTTCGTTAAGCTGTTCAATACTGGTTTCATCTTGCAGGTCTTTCTGTAGATTACTCTCTATTTCTTTCTGGTATGCCCTGGTGTTAGTAATCGCAGTGAATGTAACATTATTAGTCCTTGTTACCATATGTCTTCTTTCCTTCTGTATGTTTAAGACTCTTCGCCCTAACCATTCTATGGTCACTTCCAGTTGAAAATTGATTTAATACAGTTACGTCTTGAACAGCGTCTTTTTTGTTAGTAAATATAAAATCAATTTCGTTCTTGTTTAAACCATTTGGTGATTGCCAAGTCCACTTTCTTTGGTCGCTTTTTTTAAAGTGCGTATTCATGACATATAGCCTGTGTTGCAGAAGAAATTCTATGAGAGTTTGACCCCTTTCGTTTCTATCGCCAATATAGGATATATATCGCCAATACAGGATAGATATCAATGTTACTGTACGGTAATTACTGCAATCTGTCGGTGACCACTTTTTGGTATTTTTCTCTTTTAATTTTTTAAATTTTAGCTTTTTATTGCAGTTCCATGATCAAATTTCAGTATTTAAGGTTCTTTTTCATAATTTCTTTTCTCTGTCTATAACAAAGAGCTATAAATGGTAAAAATGCACAGGTGTTCAATACAACATCTGTGTATTTCCATGATGATCGCCAACCTTCGTAATGGATAGGCACATCAAGAAGAATCAGTTTCACGTTTGGACATGTCCTGTGCTACGAGTAAAAATTATTTGTATCAAATTTATTCAGGAAGCTTTTCGTAGGTCTTGCACGGTGTTGGTTTCGATCATTCTTTGGGTAATACCGACTATTCGGTCTAGGAATTGTAAGTAATTGCTTTATTAATAAATAATAGAGCAATATTCTTCTTTTTCAGTGCCTTATCCGGTCCGGATATTGGCGATCATCAAGGCTATCATGATTTTGTTGACTTCTCTGCGAAACAGCTCTGAGAAGTTAATCCCAAACCATTGTCGGAGGTTTTGTTACCTCCTCCCCGTTCCAACAACCCCTCGTACGCCGCGATCGGACCAATAGAAACAAAGATATAACGTAATGACCTTTTGGCATGCTCCGATGCGCACGGCACATACTGCGTTCAACCCCATTTTTCATCCCCTTTCCAACGAGCTCTCGTACGTCATCCTAGGTTAAGCCGTTTGGCATTTGCAACCGGGGGTTGCGATTTTAGGAGTTGCGATTTAGGGGATGAGCCCAGACAGAGGTAGTATATCTACTGACTTCAACGTTGGTGACATAGCTACCATAAGATAATTTCCAAAAAAATTAAAAAAAGTTTTTTGTTACTAATCCCAACACGAAGCAATGTTGTGAGCATCTTAAAATAATAAAAATATTGTACGATTAACAGTTCCGGTATCTCTGAGAGACCTCACTGGGGGTTTAAAGGTTAAATCCACAAAATGCCTATCCTAAGGGTGCGTTCCTTACGAAGACCATCGCATTGTACCCTCGCCTAGAGCATAGCACTGACAGTGAACGCTCCTATTTAAAATAATGCATTTATTTTACCGAAAACCGATAAGATGATACTATCCCATGGTCAGAGCGAGGGTCGGTGCCTCGTTATGAACGCACACTTGGACTCTTTAGCAATACTCCAGAACTTTTAGTATCAGTTTGAAAGAATTTTTGTTAAAAGCTATAAAATAGACTTCAAATGCGCTGATCATATGCATCTTTTTTTTTATTTTCTTGTCCCTTTGTTGCTTTCTATTTATATATTATGATTACTAAATAATCTCAAACAACACGAATATGTCACGACACATTAATAGTTAATATATCGGTAATAACCCCAAAACCTATGAAGTAAGCTTGGGATCGATATCAGGAAATTAGATACAATATTACTAGCAACAGGAAATAGTATCAGATATACATGGAGTATTATTGCCAAAATGTATTCTAGTATTGACAGAATAAGTATTTACAGTGTTTGATGGGTGTTTAATAAATAGAAGGCTTTTATTAAAGATTCAACGATATAATAACGCATTGACGTTTTTATAATAGTTATTTTGATAAAATGATAATAGTACAAAGAATGAAGGTAAAAATCAACTATTACCTCCGATTTCGGTGAACCTCCATCGATTTGCATAAAAATTTGTGATTGAGTCAACTTCAAAAGTGACATATGCTCAACTTGCGCTGTTTGCATTTTAGGGGCGAAATCCACTCCTTTTGTTAAAAATTATAAAAAAATCCAGATTTAGGAATTCTGGCATAAGTAATCTCGATTTATTAAATAAAATAAATCTTTGCAACATTTATAAGCTCTCTCTCTTCAATCCTGACCCCCCAGGGGGAGTGTAGTGGTCAACGTGATGTCGTGTATTGTCCGTCTCCAGAGATCTCTGTCTCTGGTCATTACTTTTAATTCATGCATAGGTCTTTGGCATATTCCTGTAATTTGATCTATCCATCTTGTCGGGGATCTTCCTCGTGATCTTCGACCTTCTACCTTTCCTTGTATTATGAGTCTTTCCATGTTTTCTGTGTTTGCTCTCATAACATGCCCAAAATATTTTAATTGTTGGAGATGGACTTGCCTAGAGAGTCGTTGGCTAATTTTTAGCTCTCTTAAAATTGAATTATTTGTTCTACAGTCGGTCCAAGGAATTCGTAATATTCGTCTCCAACAGAACATTTCAGTGGCGTCTATCTTTCAACCTCAACCTCAACCGTCAACCTCATCTTGATAGCTCTTGAAATTTGACAGTCCTTCCATATTTTGGTCATTTTTGCTGTGGCAACTTTTGCTAGATCACATCTACGTTTAATCTCTTCTTGTAATGACCCTGTGTTTGTGATTAATGATCCCAGATATAAGTATGAGCTCACAACCTCGAACCGGTCAATTGTGGTTATGTGTGGATGATTGTTGTGTAGTCTATCCACTATCATGATCTTTGTCTTTGATATGTTCAATTGCAGAGCAAATAGTTTACTTTCGTTTTCGATCAGTCGTATAAGTTCCATCAGCTCTGCTTGACTATTTGCATAGTCAATTTATAAGCATGACTTATGATTTTGCAACCCTTTTAGCAACTGTCCTTAAAATCGAAAATCATGAAAAAATCATTTTTTATATTTCTGAAATATCAAATCTCATATTAATATTATCCAAATAGTTAACCCCTTAAAAACCACCCCCTTAAAGCAGAATCATTAAAAAAATTAATTTCAAGAAACTTTATTTGAATAATACATTATTGAATTGAAATCTTATTTACTGAGTATTAAAGTATTTATTTATTTATTGCCTAATTTTGCACCCTTAAAAACTACCCCTTGTCATAAAAATAATGGAAAATGTTTTTTATTAGCTTTAATAGCTTTAATCATTAAGAAACTTTTTTATTGGTTATGATAAACTTTATTAATATATTCCAAACATTATTAATATTATGCTTTCCACACTTTTGCAGTTGTAAAAAATCATTTTTAACAATTCTTCTGGAGCAGGTGGATTGGGATTTTTAGTTGGAAACAAAGACTCTTCAATTTTGCACGATCCCCAGTAAACTGAACAAACATCTTTGTTTCCAAGCCATATCTGGGTTTGTAAATAAACTCTTTTGATATGTCCATCCAATGAAGCAACCGTTGTTGTTCTGTTTCAGATAAGCTGATAGGTCTTCGATGCGTTGTAGTTTACTCATATTCAGATCTTTTGCACTTCCATACTTCCTATTGTACAGTATCTGTCAGCTTCTAAAATGGCATCGATATCAGCGGCTTTATTCTAAAATATATCGATCTTCTCTCTCAAATCAAGTCTTTTGTCTAGAAGATCGATAAGTTTTTTCTCAATTTATTATAAAAAGCAGAAGTCGAGTAACAACCAGAGAAACAATGAGAGAATAGAATATATACTCCTGTGCATGGATAATTTAGTTCTAAGCTTTTTGAAGAATATACCACGGAGTTAACATTTTGTTTTCCAAGTTGTTGAGTTATACTGAAATATTTAATAGACACAAAGTATACTAGAAAATCCCACTATGTTTTTGAGCAGATATACAAAATTCCTTTCACTAGCTTCTTCTATCTTCAAAATATACCTACACACATCTACACATGTATATGTCGTGAGCATATACCTATCAACATGTAGCATGCAACATGAATAATCCCATGCAGAAAGACCACTGAGGTTATTAACGCCATGCTATCCAACAGATGCTTTAAAGTTATATTGGGAGACAAGACTAATACCCAGAGAAAACTGAATAATGGACTTCCACAAGGATCCGTGCTGGCTCCCATGCTTTTCAGCCTCTACATAGCAGACACATGCCAGAAACCACATCAAAAAAGTTTGGATACGCAGATGACTGGACGCTTGCCGCAAGTCATAAAGAATTCGAGGTCACTAAACGCATTCTAACAAACGATTTAAATGCCCTAGGGAATTATTTCCGCAAATGGAGATTGCAACCCAATCCAACTAAGACAGAAGTGTTCTGCTTCCATTTGTACAACAAGATGGCCAACTATCAACCCCAAATCAATTTTGGGAATAGACTCCTTAAATATAATAAACACCCAAAATACTTAGGTGTTACACTTGACAGAACGCTGAACTTTAAAGAGCATCTTACTAAGACTGCTGCAAAACTCCGAACTCGTAACAACATCCTGCAAAAGCTCTGCGGCACTACATGGGGCTCCTCAGCACCCACACTTAGATCGACAGCATTAGGACTGGTATACCCCGTAGCGGAATACTGTGCACCAGTATGGATAAACAGTCCACATACTCACCGTGTTGATGTCCAACTCAACCAAGCCATGCGAACTATATCGGGTACAATCAAGGCCACGCCCACTTACTGGTTATCAGCTTTGAGTCATATAGCTCCATCACCCATCCGCCGGGAACATGCCCTTGTCAGAGAATTTACAAAAATCAATACTGATCCTGAGCTCCGCTCCCATGTCGGAACTTCCGCCAGAGACATAAATAGGCTCCGTTCAAGACACCCGCCTCTAAAAACAGCAAAAAGGCTAGTAGATTAAAACTTTAATGTAACTGAACGGTGAAGAGAACAATGGGAGAATAACGCTGCACCAGCTAACTGGAACATGCCATGTATTACACGCAAACCTGAGGGCTTCAACCAGCCGAGATGAATTTGGACCACACTTAATAGAATAAGGACGAACTGTGGCAGATGTTCCGACTCACTTTTTAGATGGGGAAAAATACAATCACCAAATTGCGACTGCGGCGCCGAAAGGCAAACAGTAAAACACATGGTAGAGGAATGCCCGATTAGATCCTATAACGGCAACCCTTCAGATTTCCTAGCTGCTACAAAAGAGTCAATCGAATATATTTATAATCTAGATGTTTGTTTGTAAAATAATATTTTTGTATTTACTGTTGTTTGTAATTTATAAACTTTATAATATATGTATATATATGAACCTGTGATGTAGCCATACGCTAAATAAATAAAATATTAACACGACTACTTTTTATTACCTATATTTTTCCTATATATACAAAATCTCTGCTCCAAAAACTTTTTTAAAAAAATGTTTATTGATTTTTTTACAATAACTTTGTTAATTTTTATGATATCAGGATTATTCAAAAAGAATTTAAAAGGTAATTTTGAGGGCTATAAAGTCGTGTTAAATTAAATCTGTTATATCTCTTATTTTTTAAAAGATAAAAGGCTAAAGGGCTTAAGTTACATGGTTTTCGCAGTAGAATTTAGCTTTAAACGTTTTTATCTCAGTTATTTTTTATCCAACAAAAATATAAAAACAAGGAAAATCCTTGTTAAAAAACCCTCAAATTTTGTTTTGTATCATTTTTTAAGTATATTGAGTACAACATGGAGTTATTCTCAAGAGAAAATGAAATTTATGAAAATTTGAAAAATTTTGATTTTTTTAAATCAATTTTTTTTTCAAAAATGTGCATTCTAAACCGGAAACAAATTCTATAGTCATTACTGATGTTAAAATAAAGAAAGTCTTATAGGCATTACTATAAATTTTAATTTTTGTGGAAATAGCGTATGTTTTAGTTTCACTTTTTTCAAAAAAAATTCGAAGCGGTTCTCTTATTTTCATCATACCTTGCTTAATTTTGATGCTATCAACTTCTTCTAGAGCATTTTATAGGTATTTCTAAGTACTTTGAAAATCATTCAATAAGTATATTTTATAAAATGCATTGTTTTCCCGTTATTTAAGCTTGAATATTCAGATTTTAGTACTCGCCGAAAAAAAAAATACATTAAAATTAACAATAAATTAACAAAAAAATTAACATTAAAATGTCTATTAAGCAAGAAGTTTATTTAATTTTTATTAGTTTCAATTTTGGTTATGACAACTTTTTTATAAAATATATAGATTTTGAGTTATTTATGAAAAACCGCATTAAAACATGCATTTTTTACGAAAAATCAAAATCTTTGATCTTCAATAACTCAAAAGGTATTGATTTATTTTACAAACTTTATAAGATAAATTTTGTTTAGATTTGTTCCCTTTATCGATTCCTAAGGTTATTTTTAATAAAATAATTTCCACCCCCGAGAAGGGGTGGCATCCACCCACAGGGTAAAAGTGCAAGTTGGCACCAGGTCACTTTTGTTTCTTAAGGTATCCTCTAACTACTCACCAATTTTCATAAAAATCGATGGAGGTTCAACAAAATCGGAGTGAAAACCTTCAGTGACAGTACTATAAAGATTTGATAAAACTTAATGTAGAAATAGTGTAGTAGTATAATATGCTACTTTTTCTGGATCTTTTAATTTCAAAAAATTTACTAGATGTGAAATCAAAGGATCGAGAAAACCAATCTACATCAAGATATATTTCAAAAAAATATTTAATCCTAAACTTAAAAAACAGAAGCTTAAACATAGTTTAACTTTTCAAAATTATGGTTATATAAAAACACCAAGTTTTCAGCAGATCTGTCAGTAAAGTATTTCTACTATTCAATAAATAATTATTTTAATTAAAACAGATATTAAAAAGGTAAAACTAACAATTAAAAATTATTATCGGATCAATATCAAAGTTAAGTTTCAATTAATATTCTTTATCGCGCGCCTTTGAAAGTCTAATGCATTTTAATTGGTCCCGGAGAAGTTGTAAATGAGGTAAGTTCAAATTGTTCTGAACACCGAACTACTCTGGTCAATATTCAACGTTAATTCGAAATATTGATCCAGAATAAGTAATTCTAATTATGCTATGAGATGTTTAAGAGCTGTAATAACAATAGGTAAGGTCAATTGCACAATAGTGGAGCATTGCTAATCACTTACTAAGGATTAAAATAATAACAATAGGGAATAATTGATATATACAATATGTCTATCGATTTTAACGGTGCATTTGATTTTGTGTAATAATGACACTTACAAAACAGTTGAATTCACGGTAGATATACGAATCTCATAAACAATATAACAAATGTCAACTGTCAGATTTAGACATGTGTGGGCTATCACAATTAGAGCAAACAGTGCATCAATAGTTATCTTTGTCCCTAAATTTAGTATCATCTATATCTTTTTAAATGTTGAGCATAGCATATCATAGAAATTTTAAAAAGTTCTATTACACGATTCAATCATGTTATTATTCTGTTTTCACCGCTTTTTATATCGTTTGCATTGATATTTATTTTTATAATTTACATCAAGTAACACTCCCTTATAATCCAAAGTGTCTGTCAATCAATTGTGTTTTGGACATTTATGAAGTAAATAAACTTGAAGATTACAAATCGACAAGCATTGGTTTGCTCTGCAACAACGTGGAATAATTTCGCAGATTTTCTGGTCGTCCGACTTTAACTGGACAAACACTGTGGCGCTTGGCCACTCGTCTTAAAGAGAATAGGACAACACGAGATGCTCCCAAAGCTAGCCGGCCCAAGATCTGCTGAAACTATTGCTGCTGTTGCCCAAGATGTCAAAAAAGGAGCCCGGATCATCGAAAAGATGAAGTGCAACGCAGAGCATTAGACGGCGGTCACCACGCAGAATTTTGGTAAATGATTTAAACATGTTTTCTAATAAACTGTAGACAGAGCATTAGATATTCGCTGTTGACCTACAAACGCGTCAAATAAGCCATCCTGAATTTTAACGAAGAGGAAGACGATTTTTAATCAAAAATTATTATGAGCGATGGGGCTCATTTCAATCTTAGCAGTTGCGTAAATAAACAAAATTATTATTTCTGGAGCACCAAAAATCCGTGTAACACCACGAAGACACATAATACCTGCTCAAAGTTACTGCGTGGTGTGCTATTACCGCTGAAGGAGTCATCGAGCTATATATGCAGGCCAAACGACGACTGTGGACGCCGCTCTCTACAGATATTGTTTCTTTAATTGCATAAATCTACGGTGGAGTGGCAAAATAAAACCACAAATAAATACACCAAAGAAGGTGTAGTCTTATTAATACACCAAAGGTATCAAAATTACATCGAAGAGTGTCAATACATATCAGACAGAATAGTAACAGCAAAGGTAGGAATTAAGAAGGAAGACCTGAACATCATCGAAGGATACGGCCAAGGAAATAACAAGCCTCAAACAACAAGGGAAGCGTTTTACGACCAATTACAATAAGCAATACATACTGAAACCACACAGGATGTGTTCGAACAGACAACGAAAATACCAATTATGTAAACATAGAACGAGGAGTGCGTCAAGGGTGCATTCTGTCCCCTCTTCTATTTAATGTCTATGCCGAAAATATCATCAGAGCTTCTCTTGAAGATCGCCCTGAAGGTGCCAGAGTCAATGCAATCATCATTAACAATGTAAGATATGCAGATGACACCGTAGTATTAGCAGAAACAGAAGGCCAACTAAAAATATTGATGAACATACTATCAGAAAAAAGTCACAGACTAGGTTATTCCACAGGTTATGAGTCTGTGGTATTCCACAAGAACCCCCATGAACAAATTACACCCAACATACAAATCAAGGGTATCACCCTTCAGAGCTCCCAAAGCTTCATATACCTGGGCAGAGAGCTAAACAGTCAGCTAGACCACTCAAAAGAAATTAGAAGACGTATAGAAATAGCAAGATCTGGCTTCATGAACATGCGTAAAATACTCTGTAACCCCAAGCTATCAATCACAATAAGGTTAAGAACACTAAAGTGTTATGTGTGGTCTCTACTACTATATGGCTGTAAGACCTGGACATTAAAACAGTATGACGTTAACAAACTGAATTCATTCGAAACGTAGATGTACCGCTGAATGCTAAGAATAAGCTGGACCAGCAAAACTACAAATGAAGAGGTACTGGAAATAATGAATACACGACCTCATCTGGTTAATACAATCAAAATTAGAAAGACGTCATATCTAGGACAAATAATGCGCCATAAGGAATTTGAGCAGCTCCAGGTAATATTAGAAGGCAAAATCGAGGGTAAAAGGGATATAGGAAGAAAGAAGAAATCCTAGCTCCGAAACATCAGAGATTGGACTCACACAACAGGAAATGACTTAATCCATCAAGCCCAGAACAGAGAGAAATTTGCCATATTGATCGCCAACCTCAATAGAGAAGGCAGTTAGGAGGAGGAGGACAATAAGTAGTTGATCAAGTCGGAAGGAAGATAGTAACCTTAGGGAATTTTAACGCTCGAATAGGCAATCAAATAATACCAGGCATTAAACAATAACATAACGAGAATATTAAGAACGAAGATGGAAAACTGATGATCAACTTCTGCACGAATACCGAACTAAGAATAAACAACACATTTCTTGACCGCAAAGACCAACACAAATATACATTTAATAACACCCATGGACAAAGATCTATGATAAATTATGTTATAACCAACAGAGATATACATATATTGAAAATAATCGACGTAAGATGCCGCAACTCATCAGATTTAGGTAGCGACCATAGCCTACTATTACGTAAAATAAGACTCATCATGAAATACTTCCCATCCAAGAAAGCGACGCCAATACAACCGAAAATCAAAGCCGAAGGACTAAATACGGAATTCACAAATATTTATACAGCAAAAGAATATCAGAAAAAATCGTTTAGAATGAAATATTAGAAAACGATAACATCGAGGAAAGCTGGAAAAAACTCAAAAAAAAACATAATTAACGCAGCAACAGAATCACTTCGAGAGAGAAAAGTAACGAACACTAACATATCAAAAAAGAAAACACCATGGTTTAGAGAGGAAGTGAAGACAAAAGATAAGGAAAAAAAAGCCTTTTTATAATACAGAGTACAACAAATACAACAGGCATACAACCACTATAACCGAATAAGAAATGATACAAATACTTTAGTTAGACAAATAAAAAAGAAACTTTGAAAATTAAGGCAAATATCGACAACAAGTTTAATTAAATCTTGCCCAAGTACTTTCGCTATCTAGAGCACCATTAGGGGCATTTCGTTAAACTTGGGCTATCCAGCAAGAGTATAATGTAATACACATGAAAATGGACATAAATTGTACATAACACTACATTACCAAAAGGACAAACAGTTTAAAATTATTAAAATTATTCTGACGCTCTACATTCTTGTCGGCAATCGGAGAGGAAGAGGTTTCTCTCTAAAAAAATTAATGGTAAGGCCTATGGGACCGACCTATAAGTACATATATACGACCATCGAGCAAAAAGGCAAAAGAGGAAATCTAATCATTATGAAAAGAAGCCCCAAGTTCATAAAAGTGGCCTCTTAATTTGGCGGATATAAAATATTTTTCAGAATGTAACTTTGACAAGAAAGTTTTAATTAAATATTCACGATAAATAGTCTAAAATATGATTTCTTCTTCTTTTTAACGTGCCCTATCAAGTCCCCTTGACGTTGGCGATTAACATGGCGAAACTGTCTCTGTCTCGAGCTATTCTAAAGAGTTGCTCAGCTTTCTTTATTCCTGTCCACTCTCTGATATTCTTCAACCAAGAGGCCTGCTTTCTACCAATTGATCTGCGTCCTTCGATTTTACCCATCATAATAAGTTGAAGAATATTATATCGGTCTCCCCTTACTGCGTGTCCAAAATAGGCCATCTTTCTACATTTAATGTTATCAAGCAGCTCGCGAGCAGCATTTGCTCTCTTAAGGACTGCCACATTTGTCAGCATAGCCGTCCATGGAAGTTTTAGTATACGTCTATGCAGCCACATTTCAAAGGCCTCCAGACGATTAATGGTGGATATTTTTAATGTCCATGCTTCGACACCGTATAAGAGGACTGACCAAATGTAGCATTTAACCATACGCTTTCGAAGTTGAAGTTTCAAGTTATCATTACAGAAGAATGACCTCATTTTTAAAAATGTCGTGCGGGCCATCTCGATTTTACATTTTATCTCTTGATCTGGATCTAGTTGTTTAGTAATATGGCAACCAAGATATTTAAAACTGGACACTCTTTGAATTATATGACCATCAACATATAATCGTGCATCTTGATGTGCTAAACGGCTAAACACCATGTGTTTTGTTTTTGAACAGTTTATGTTTAGGCCAATCTCTCTTCCCACTGTATCAATGGCATTTAACAGGCATTGTAATCCATTCATGTCATCACTTAAAATAACTGTATCGTCTGCATATCTGATTGTATTTATAAGAATTCCATTAACTTTCACGCCCCATTTCAAATTATGCAGCGCTTCTTTAAATATTCTATCTGAATATAAATTAAATAACAGTGGGGATAGTATACAACCCTGTCTGACAACTCCTTGTATTTTACGTATTTCTGTTGATTTTCCGTTTACGCAAGCTGTCGCTGTTTGACGCCAGTATAACTTTTCTATGAATCGTATGTCTTGACTATCAACTCCTTTATCTTTTAATATTGTAATTAATTTGTGATGCTGTACTCGATCAAAGGCCTTTTCATAGTCAATAAATACAGCAAAATCGTCTCTTCGTTGATCTCGACATTTCTGCAGTAATACATTTAGTGCAAAGAGGGGTCCCGAGTTCCCAGTCCATTTCTGAAGCCAAATTAAACATCATCCTGATCTTCTTCACATTTATCTCTGATTCTACTGTGGATGATGCGTAGAAATATTTTGCAAAGTGTGGCTCATAAGGCTTATCATTCTATAATCGCTACAGTTTTTCGGACGTTGTTTTTTTGGTAGTGTTATGAATTCGAACTTTAACCAATCTTCAGGGATATCACCAGTCGAATAAACATCATTGAAAAGTTTGACCAGTATTCCAATGTTCTCCTCATTTATAAGCTTAAATATCTCTGTCGGTATGTTATCAGGGCCAACGGCTTTCTTGTTCTTTGTTAACTTTACAGCATGCAGTATTTCTGATTTTAGTACTTCTGGTCCTTCACCTTCAACTAAAGTCTTCGGTTCTTCGGGTCTATTATCATTATACAGTTCACTTATATAATTACACCAGGTTGTTCGAATTTCATGTTCGTATATTATCATTTCTCCCGACGAATCGGTTATAGTATGTGGAGTTTTCTTATGATAAAGACCAGCTACTTCTTTAACTTTTTTAAACATATTAAACGTATCATGTTTTTCATTAAACTTTTCTAATTCCTTGCATTTATCCTCCATCCAATTTTCTTTAGCCACTTTTATTTTTTGTTTAATTAGTTTCTGTTTTTCCTTATATTCTGTCTTGTTACCTTTCAGTTTCCTTCTCTGCTCCACTAATCCCAGGATTTCATCAGTCATCCATTGTTTTAACAACTATGTCTAAAATATGACACAATTGTTAAAAAAACTTCAATATAAATAAGATTTTGTGTGACAGTTGGGACAAACAATAACATACTCGTAACCCAACTGAATTTGATTTCTTAAACAAGGAAAGAGACTCTCTTTCCTTGTTTAATGTGCCATCTCAAACTGGCACTTCCCGTCTAACAATATTTTTGCCTCCACTACCTTTACATTCCCTCTTTTGTCCTTTTGCTCGATGTATACGACGTAGATGCAAGGTGAAGAACATCAAGAACTGGGTAAGAAATAAAAGAGTAGAAGGGAACGATCATATAAGCCGAATGACAACAAATAGGGTAGTAAAGACGTCAAGAGACGGTTTCCCAATAGAAAGCACATTTAAAAACAGACAGAGTCATATATATTTAAAAAAAAAAAGGAAAAAGAAGAGGAAGAATTAAATAAATTCAGACTAAAGAACATGTGGTTCAAACAGCGGTACAGCGGCTAAAGTTTAATTTCTCGTTTTGGTGATTTGCACTACCCTGCCATATCACCCGATTTAACCATTCCAGACTTGTTTTTATGGAATTAAGTTGCAAATGTACGTCAACCAGCCCCAGACTCTTGATGCTCTCAAGAAGAATATTCTTTAAGACCGCTTTACAGCTTGCAAGAAAACTTGCTGCAACTTCTTGCATGACTAACTTTCATGCAATTTATTGCAGGGTCTTTATGTGCGACTTTACAGCTTGCAATTAATGTTGAAATTTTTACTCTTAACCTAACTTATTTATGATTTTTTTTAATTACTTGTTTATTTAAAACACTTTAGTCGATTTAGTTTGATAGATAGATTGAATTAATTTCGATAGATAGATTTAGAATTAATTTCGATAGATTTAGATTAGAATTTAGAATGATATATTTAGAATTAATTTCAATAGATAGATTGACTTAGATAGATAGATAGTCAATTTCGTAATGCCAAGACTATGCAAGACATTGTTGGTACTTCGGGCAGAAGATAGTTCAATTTTTGATGATACTCTAACGTATTAATTAAAAATATTAAAATTAGAAAAAGCCGATAATCTACAAATCAAGCCAAGCTAAATACAAATGTGTGGGAAAGGAAATAATAAACAAAACAAGAAACAGCTGATCGGCATGTCTCTGTGTCAATCAGTGATTATGACATTTGATATTGTGAAAAAATCAAACTTCCTACAAATTCCCCTAGACTTGCATGAAAACTTGCACAGAAAATGGCACCAAACCGATTATCGCGCAACTGCAATAAGTTGCAGGCAATAATCAGCTGACGACATACTGCGCATGCCTTTGGGCAACTTTCTTGCGTCTTGCAGGTAAAATTGCAAGCTGTAAAACGGACTGTAGATATGCCGCCCGGACTTCTGGTAAGAGTAATGGAAAATGCCATAAAATGAGCATGCATTGTCATCGACGAGGCAATGCAGGCATAGTGGTAGCCAATTATCCGACATTATTTTCTCGACTTAACTCAATAAATTATTATAAAACAATTTATAAGCAGAACACAAGTTTTTATTTAAAAAAATTACAGTAAATGAACATCGGGTGATTATTTTGCCCCACCTTGTTGATAAAAACTATTTTAATATTGTACTAATTTTCAAACAATGCTTGCTCAGTCCATTATTTTCGCTTTTGACGGCACACTAAACTACTAATTATATCGTTCTAACCTTTATTCCACTTTACATTGTTGGTTTCTTAGAAAAGCAAATATGATTCGCCATGTAAACCACATGTTCTACTAATTACACATGGAAATATCCTTAATATCCAGCCAAGAAACTTCCTTAAACACTAAGGGAGTAATTAAATGGATAATACGATAAATCTTTTTATAGTTTAACTTTTATAGCCTGTCAGAACGTAGATAATTAAGTTTAGTTTATCTACTGCTGCCTGGAATAGTATTCATTTGAATAGTGTATTGAATAGGAAAGCCCACCCTGCACAGAGATAAAGACAAAGAAAAAGATTATAAGTATTAAAATTGCTAAAGTTTTATTGAAATTAAAATTGATCTGAATAATCGAAAATAAAATAAAAATTTGATAGAAACCAATCTGGTCGGAAATTAAAGCCTTTTAAACTGCTACATCCTCATGAATACAAATCTTCTATTTAAATAAATTGAATTAAACTTAATTTTGAATATATCTGCATATTGTGATTTAAAAGCAGTTGTGCAGAAAAGCTTTTGAGAACGGCTTTCGATATTCGAGAACTAGTAAACGAGAAGGACTTTTTCCTAGATAAATGTGCGACTGTATGCAAATTCAAGTAAGTTGAGTTAGCTTCGTACGAGCGTTTCAGCGGAATTCCATCAGTTAAAGTTTTACTAACTTTAAATTTTAAAAGAAGTTCTTTTTGGAAAGTATGTCGAAATATGCTGTAAAGTGGGTAAATTTGGAATTTCAGACGTTTATGTCACATGCCATAAAACAGCTTTATGAAATTAAAACTTAGGTAATGGCTCAACAATTATCTTCAAAAAACTTTTATTTAAAAATTCTTTATAAAAGGTATATAATATATATATAAAATAAAACACAATAAAGATAAAGAAACATTTGGAGATAAATATTCGTAAATCAAGTGATGAAATAATTGAAAAAAAAACACAAAAAGACTAAGATCTCCAGAGCTCCAAACTACAGACCACAGAAAAATGTACGACAGGTTTTAATAATTAAAACGGTTGCAAGGTCTGAGTATGTTTATAAATTTATACCACTATCTAATGGCATTGATTATAAACCACTACCTAAATACCTCACTCTAAGGTAAAAACGAATTCAGTGTTAAACTCCGCCCACTTACATCTCTTTGCCCCTCACGCCTAAGTACTACCTGACTGTATGGTGGCGACATTCATTGAAATTTTTGCCAATATTGAAAAATGAATTTCAGTCCTGGTCCGGCAATTCTCTAGTGCATTAGAGGACGATATAAGGATGGCATTCAGCATTTTCACAAGTAATTTTAACGTGCTTGTAATCTATATTATGAAATTAAGATTTTACTTCAGAAAAAACGCTAAAAATTGATTAATGAAAACAGTAAAGGTTTCCTAAAAACTATTTATTTATCAACACAATACAAAAAAATAACAAAATATAAAATACATAATAAAATTAGCAGTGATAAATTACATCTCATGTAAATTACTTTTTTGTAAGTTTTCAAACAAATTAATTTCCAGAATTAATGCAAACTAAAATATTTCAAGCTAATATACAGAATTTATTTCCAGATTTAGTCCATTCACTCACGGTAAAATATTACAAAACCTCATAAGTTTAAAGAATCGCTTAGATTGACATGAAATTTGGCTTACGCCTAGCTAAGATGTCAAAGGAAAAAAGATTATGCTTTTGCCCTATGGATCAGTATCACCCCTTATCGGGTGTGAAAAAATATATGTTCAAGATAAGTTCGGAAGTGCCTAAAATCAGTAATTCTAAGCAACTTTGGTTTTATAGGGGTTTTTCACTATGTCAATACTTTTCGAGTTATTGAAAAAAAGGTTCTTATTCGTCAAATTCCATGTTGAATATTTCAACGTGAAATAATAAAAAACTGAAGCACTTTTCGACGAAAACTCATTACAACTTTTTTTAAAGTGTTTTCAAAAGAAAATCCACAAGGAAAACAATTCCTGTAGCTGGCTGTATACCACGTATCACAAAAAAAGAGATTAATCTTTGTAAGCGGGTATATTTATTTAAAAACCCTTAAAAGGGCTACATCAAAAAAACAAACGTTTTCGGACTAAACAGTCCATCATCAGGTTTAAAATCTGCTAGGTTAAAATGCCTGAGCCACCAAAATACGCCCAAATCGGGTGTCGTTGTCAAAATACAAAAATTATTAATGAATTAAACAAAACTGTTGTTGCTTAGTAAAAAAATTCTTCTAATAATTTATTTAATCTGACTCATTTATATTGGCAATTCAGACATATATTATACATATTAAAGTAGAAGACTTTAAAATGATATTGCCAATATTCATGAGTTGTGTTCCTGGGACTATATTTACATTCTAGCGCGAGAATTTTACTGTCACCATTGCATGTGGTTGTCTATTTAAACACATATTACATGTTATGATTTTTTTTTGTGACGGATATTCTTGAGTTGGGGTAGATTTCATGTAATCGAATTAACTATCTTTCAACAAAGTCGTCCCAGGAACGCAACTTGTAAATATTGGCAATGTCATTGCCAATATTTCATTATCTACTTTAAAATGTATAATATATGTCTGAATTGTCGATATAAATAAGTCAGATTAAATAAATTATTATAAGAATTTTTTTCACTAAGCAGCATTATTTTTGTTTAATTCATTAATAATTTTTGTATTTTGACAACGACACCCGATTTGGGCGTCGAAACGTTAATAAAATCATTTTTTAGTAAAATTGTGGCTTATTTCCCATCAAAACTAGTTAATTGCAATAATGCCACAAGAAAATAGCTTTAGAACAAAATCGAGATCTTCCTCTGGAGCTGAGGATAAGCGCATTAAGATGCTACGTGTTCTCGACTTTGATACATGGAATGGAAAGATATACGCTAAAAGTAGACAATATACAGAAGTTGGAAGCATTTGAGATGTGGTGCTATAGAGGAATTTTAATAATACCTAGATCTAACGAGTTACAAATGCAAAAGTGTTACAATGTTACAAAAGGATTGCAATGTGATAAAGAATATCAACACAAGAAAGCTGGAATATTTAGGTCACATTACCGAAGGTACGAAAAGCTTAAAATGCAATGTAAAATTAAGGGTATAAGATCCATAGGTAGAAAAAGAATTTCATGGCTGAGAAACTTAAGAGAGTGGTATAGTTGCAGCTCAATAGATCTTTTCAGAGTAGCCTCCAATAAAGTACGGATAGCTGTGGTGATGGCCACCCTTCGATAGGAAAAGGAACTTCAACAAGGATAGGATATAAATTTTGTTCTAATAGTAACATTGTACTACAAAAAATTGACAATTTGTCTAGTAATGGCAATATAGAAGTCAATTATATTCTGTGCAAAATAAGAAATTGTATAGAGGTGAACTAAAATCACTATGATCTACTGTTCGATCGCATACTTTTTACATTTAAAAATTTTCTGAGGATTTCCTGGAATTACGGCATCGAGGTTTTAAAAGCAAATAGTGGTGAGTACCACTACAAAAAATACCACAAATTACCAACGTTAAAAATGAATAAAGTAAGTACCTACATATCTTGATAAAATGACAGGGAATTTCCAATACATAAATAGTGAAGGGCCCTCGGCCTAGGAACAATAGGTAAAAGCTGATAAACGGACAGGATTAGAAAGTTTAAAACATCACTAATTAGATCATATTTCAAAACAAAGTAAATAAGTATATTTGAATGTTAATTATTTTCAAACTAAGATTGTAAAATTAAAATTTTAGGAAAAAAATATTTAATATTTCTTGTTCTCAAGAAGTACTTTCATTATTGACAATATCGAAACATTTTATTATTAAAAGTCGAGAAGAATTTTCTGAGGAAACGTTCATATTTATATAAAAGTGCTATAAAAATGTTCCACTGCAAAATGATGCTAGCAAATTACCCTCTGTTTTGGGTCACTGATATCCATCAATATAATATCAATATTCTTGCAGTTTTTTTGCCAAATTTTTGTGCGCTTTACGTCTTTTAGGGGAAATTTAAAGAAAGATATATTATTATTTGTTCCATCGTTTCTTTCAAAACATACCGCGTAAACACATTTATGCGTTACACAGGCCATTTTATCTAAAATGTAAGTCCTTTTATTTATAAAATTTCGCTATAGCTTGTCCCAACACTTCACACAGATAATTCACTTATAGGGTAAGTTCGGCCCTGACACCACTCCTATCTCCTCGCAAGTCAGAGAGATAATGAGAATCTCGATACGGTTTTTGAGTAACGCCATCTAGTTTTTGATACGTCTTTCGGTTACCACGAGGTGAGTTATCTAGGTAATGGTTTATAATCAATGCTAATGGGTAACAGTTGTAGAAATTAATTGAAAGTAAAGATTTTGGATATTAGAAAGGCCTTTTATATTGAAATATAATCTTTGATACTAGAAATTTTTTTTGTTAAAATAAAATAAAAAATTAAATTTTAATTGGACCACTTCGTAAAAATAGGAAATAAAATCCTAAGTCGGTGTTTAAAGCAAAGCTAAAGAAAGGAAATATGATGGCGCTACAGATCAACACAAAAAGTTTTTGTAGGAAAACGGATTGACAAAAGAGAGGTAACATTTTTGACTACAAAATCTTGTCCAGAAATGGTCGACGTTCATACAAAATCAAGAATAAAAAGAAAACCGTCTACAATATTGGAATATAATTCCTGTAAATCTTACTTTGACGTCTCTGATTCAAAAGATTCCTACAGTAATCCCATCAGACGTTCTATAAAATGGTATTGGAAAGTGGGAATAGAGTTATTGATAAATACAGCCGTAGTGAATGCTTTAATTCTGTACAATAAAGCGTTGAACAAAAAAATGGATGTAATACAATTTCGCGAAAAACTAGTGACTGCCATTTGCAAAGACAATGATGTTACAAAACCTTAACAAACACACCATAGGCTGGGAGAATATGACAAAAGAGGACGATGTGTTATATATGTTACAGAACACTAACAAAATTCTTTGGTCGCGCACATGCATCTAAGAATTCCAAACACTGCAACACTAGGTGTACTCGTACTGAATGCATTGAAAAAAAAAATTATTTGTAATATTTGTTTTTTTTTAATACATAATGTATATTTAAAGTAGAGATAGGGACACCTCAGCCTGGGAAAATTTTGTATCTCAATAGCATTGCAAGCTCCTCCCACTCTGACGTCACAAGTGCGTTGGAGCCGATGAGCAGCCGTGGCGGTTGGAACCGTACGCGCAACGGGATTCGCGAAGCTATGGGTAATACTGTTTCGACTACGTGAAGGCCGTGGGGTACTGTCGTCGATGCACGGGGGCCGGAGGTACTCGAGGTGACGCTATCTTCACGTTTGTACGATTTTATACGAAAAGAAGAAGAATTGACGCTATTTTCATGTATCGACGACACCTCGAGTACCCCGGCCCCCCGTGCCCCCGTGAATTTCTTCAGGTAATTGCCACTGACTGGCTCTCAGACATATGTAGCATTATTTACTTGTTGGTCCTCTTCTTCGTCACTTGATGATAAAACTTGCATTTGTTGAATAACAGCTTCAATGGTATCTGCTATATGGTTTATTAACTGGTTGGATAATTTCACTAGATGTCGATGCACCTAGGTTCACTTCGTGTAAATTGGCAGTGCGTTTTAAGCCACATATTTTTGTTAAAACTTTCTTCTTCTTTCAATGCTGATATTCTGATAAATAAGAGTAAAACTCGTTCTCTGATTCGGGATCAAATTCATCTGATGTTCCATCGGGTTCAAAATCGTTCACATCCTCTTCGTCGGAAAAACATTCTTGCAATAACTTTTCTAAACGTTGCTGTTCTTTTTCAAAAATAGACATCTTTACTTACCAAAAGTTGAACAAGAACTGAACCGATCCGATATTGTAAATAACGTTCGAGCCCTGACGTAAACCTTTGCAAGTCGAAATCTGTGAATATATTGACACCAATGTGTCACCACACCAGCATGATGTGGTAACACGTTGGTCTCATTTCCTAAAAGCAAAAATTGAAACTCAGAGGCCGCCTGACACCAACGAGTCACCGTTTTTGTTTTTTTTTTGTTAAATTGCAGGTTTTTTATTTTTTAATTTTTAATAGCACAAAAAGTTATTTGTATTTATTTTCATTTAACATTGAGAGAAAAAAATTAGCACGACGGATAGTTTTTTTTTGGATCATACGTTGCAATAACAGATGAAAAAACACAACTTTATTCTTACACTCTGTATATGATTAAAACGTTGACATTTTTTGAAAACATTGGTACAGTAATTTCTTAAAAATACATCTATAACCTAAAAAAATCCTTAAAATCCAATTAAGGATGTAAAAAAATAGGTTCAAAAATCATGCTACAGTTGAGGTGGTACGTTAATTTTGTAGAGTGGTATATTAGAATTCAACATTTTACAGAAAATATAAAATGTATACAGCAGATCTCATTTTAGTGAATATTCGTCAATCTTCGAAACTTTACAGAGTAATAATCCCAATCCTCTAAGTATCAACGATCACAATAAATTAATAACAGACTCGGTTAGAAAGGCACAATTCAAATTTTGCAAGAAAAGTGACACCAAAAGTGAAAAGATTAGCAAAAATACAAAAGCTCTCATGAAAATACGACGAAACCTAAACGAGAACGAAAAGGGGAAACAAAGAAGAATATAAAAACTAAATAAAAGAATTTCAGCGAAAATTAGAAAAGATGTAAGAAAATATAATACTAATGTAATTATTCAAACAGTAGAAGAGAACAAAGGTTTATAAATAATGAAAAGAAAAATCACACAAAGTAAAAAGGAAATATACAAGCTGAGAGTTAAAGACGGAAAGGCAACAACAGATAAACAAAACATTCTGAAAATAACCAGAGAGTCTTATAAAGACCTCTATATCAGCCAAAGACCATAAGACAATTTCCCGGCACGAGTAAAGACTCGCATAAATTAGGGATCGGAAATACTTTTACCCATTACTGTGTCAGAAGTAAGAGCAGCTTGAAAGGAAATAAAGAACCATAGATCGCCTGGTGATGATGGACTCGTTATCGGGGCAATAAAAGCAGGAGGAGAAATTTTATTTAAATCAGTAAGCGAGCTGTTTAATAAATGCTTACATGCGCGTACGATTCCAAAAGACTGGGACAATGCAGTAATAGTCTTGTTACACAAAAAAGGCGATATTACTAAATTAGAAAATTATAGACCCATCAGCCTCTTGACACATATGTACAAACTCTTTATGAAAATCTTATCAAAGAGGCTAATACCTAAACTTGATTTCTATCAGCCCAAAGAACAGGCAGGCTTCAGGGCAGGATATGGCACAAATGACCATTTTCATACCATAAAGATCTTAATAGAAAAGTGCATCGAGTACAGCATACTACTGGTTCTTACATTTGTCGATTACGAGAAGGCTTTTTATTCTGTAGAGTTTGAAACAATACTGGAAGCCCTAAATCAAAGCCGTATAGATTACAGGTACATGACACTAATCAAAAACATGTACGAGAACGCTACATCAAGTATACGACTACACGAAGACACAGAAAAATTCAGCTTAGGTCGAGGAGTTAGACAAGGAGACAATATTTCACCAAAAGTGTTCACGGCAGCTCTAGAGTCAATATTTAAGAGCACTCAATGGCAAGATACGGGCATCAATATAGATGAAGGAAGATTAAATCACCTAAGATTTGCAGATGATGTTGTATTAATCGCAGATAACTTACATGATACAGTTTCTATGATGCATTCGCTTAAAAGTCTGTCTGAAAGAGCAGGAGTAAAGATAAACTTTAAGAAAACTAAACTTATAACAAATCTCGTAATGAGTGGAAATATAATTATTGATAATAATACCATACAACAAACAGACACTTACAAATATCTGGGACACGAAATCAAAATAAGCAGAGACAATCAACCACATGAAATACAGAGGCGAATAGGCCTAACATGGGCAGCATTTGGCAAATTAAGCCATATTCTAAAAAATTCTCATGTGTCTCAAGCGAAAGGTTTATAACCAATGTATTTTACCTGTACAAACTTATGGAGCAGAGACTTTAACACTCACGCAAAAATCTGCGAATAAACTCAGAGTTACACAACGAGCCATGGTGAATTGCTGAACGTGAGCCTTCGAGACCACATAACAAACCAACAAATCAGGCAAAGATCAGGAGTTCAAAACGTCATAGAAAGAACCACAATGCTTAAGTAGAACTGGGCAGGGCTCTTAGCCAGAACACGAGATGAACGGTGGACAAGACGTATTATGGGATGGAGGCCCAGAAACTATAAAAGAAGCCGAGGACGACCACCGGTTAAATAATGGACCAATGATATAAAACGTGTAGCGGGAAACTGGTTACAAGCGGCCCAGTGTAGAGAACACTGAAAAGAACTGAGGGAGGCCTATGTCCAGCAGTGGACGCGATTGGCTGATTGATGATGATGAATATCAATCTTCAATCGTGTACCAGATTTTAATTTGACGTATACAACTGACTTTTTTTATTAAAAAAAAAAACCTTTTATCAACACTCTACTGTGGTAATTCATCAGAAAAAAATATTTATAAACTTTGTTATTTTTGGTGCGCACTGTATAACTAGGGAAGCAAATTCCATATTTGTTATAATAATTGAATATTTCTAATCTTTACAGCATTCAAGAAACAAAAAAATTATTTCTTTAATTAAAATATTAGCACTTAACTATACTCCAATAAAATAAACAATATTTGTAATTAGTAAGGTAGTGGTAGCATATCATAAGTTGATAATTTATTTGTTGAGTATCTGCGTATAGCATCACCGTTGAATATGAATCGAATATATGAGACCGTAGAATTGATTAGCTTCTGTGGATTTCCCGTTTTATTATTTTATTATTATTTTTTAACGCAACTCATATTTAATACGTGAATACGCAACAAATAAATACTCAACTCTACTTGTATTTTATAACGTATCATCAAATCATATTTTTTTAAAACTCTGCCGCTCTAAAATCTATTAATTACCATAATTGAGCAATTTTAAATGTCATCACAGCACAAAATGTATATCCGTAGTGGTATGACAACAGGCGGTATGTTCAAATTTGCGAAAATTATTTTCTTTGACAAATATTTTGTTGATTAAAAGTTGATGTAGTTGGAAAGGTAAAACTGTTTAAAAACATTTGAAAATTTCGCTAATTTTATAGCATTCTTAAATTTTAATAAATTTAAAAAAATTTAATAAACGTAACAAATTTTGCCATACCCCTACAGATACCAGGTTAAGTTTACGAAATTTGCGACTATTAGGTGTTAATTACTTAACCACTATACTGTTGTGATCTGCTTTATGATGTTTTATTATTAACTAATACTAATTTAATTAGTCCAATTATTTAATTAATTAATTCACTAATTTATGAAGAGTCATACAATTCAATTACTATTAAAAATTCTCAGGGTGCCTTTTTTTGTTAATTATTACTTTAATCAGTTTACTTTATATATCTCTTCTAGTGGGTTCAGTATCTCCTAGTTGCTCATAATCGGGATAGAACAGGTAACGGAACTAACATTAAAACAACATAAATATGCACACAAACTATTATTTATTTTCAATAAGCAATACGATGAATATTAATAAATAACTTCTGTGGGCAATTATCTTTCCCAACAAACTCCTATACTCTAAATTTAATTTTAGTTACAAACTATCTATTGATCTGTTTTATAATATCTACTAAAAAAAATGACCATATAAAAATATAATTTATTCACAAAAAAAATAACTCTTTGAAACTTGGAATCTTAGTTCGTATGCTTATATTTGATTTTATCTTTAGAATATCTTAAAATTTTCTTTCATTAAAATTATTTGACTGACCTTTATTTTTACACCAATGATGTCTCCTCTCGATCAAACCACAGTTCCTTCCTTGATTGATTATGTCCGGCTACCATCAAATCTTTCCCGTTCTCAGCATCGATCCAAACCACATACCAGCAAACTACTTCTCCGAAAACACAAGCCCAAGCCTCTTTTGACCGATACTCTTTATTCACAAATTCTCCTTTCTTCCTCACTTATATCTCGTGGACTATGCAGACTCAAAGAGGTAATAATCTTCTCGATTTTGATCTGCTCTCAGCTTCCACCTTTTTCACTAACAAACGAAAACACTGGTACTCAGATTGACTACACGAAAACACGTCTTCTCTTCTGGTCTGCCGGTAACATAATAATCTTTCAATCTCTCCCAGGCAACCTTCCCAACTCTCTCATTCCCACCATTCTATTTTAACCAATCATAAGCATTCATCTTTCCCACTTATTTTCGATTTAGAAGATTTCCAACATAATATTTAAAACAAATAAATTACTTTCACTCAAATTACTTTTCAGAAACCATTAACAATTTTGCCTTTTTCAACTGAAATAAGTTTCCAAATTCTTGTTATCTCTAATCTAAATCTAATTCTTATTTACTTTCGAAAAATGCCCACCGCAAAATACAATTACAAGTTTATTCCTAAATCTATAATTATACTGGTTCCATTGTCCTTTCACTATTCACTCAGTCTTTCACGGAAAAACTCGTTAGGGTCCCGTCACTGAACAATGTTTTTTCTTATTCTAACTATTACAAATAAGTACAGGGTTGTATTTTAACTTATATGCCCGCGGTATATTAAAATAATAAAAAAGTCTTATTCTATTTCTGATCGATAAACTGATCCATAACAATACATATAGTTAACTATTCCTGTGTAGAGTTGCTTTATGTTTTGCCATTAAAAACGAACCGCCTGCATGCCAATTAATATAATGATCTCTATAGAAAGAAACATAATGTCAAAAGACATCTGATCGATGGTGAATTAACCAATCCATAAAATTCGGGCTTGTTAAAGCTATATGAAGATAAAACTCTCACTTTTCTGATTATACATAATAAATAGCACAACTTGATTTTAGGAATATCTTTAATCCGTTAATAAATAGAGCGGGAAATAGAGGCTCTACTAAAACTAATCCTCGAGCTTAAAATCAATTATTGCAAACTTGTGTGGTAAAGTTATCTCACATGCAAAGTTAAGACAAAAGAAGAAGATATGAGTGCTTGTATGTATCTTCTGCTTCTTCTTCAGGTAATATGTTCTTTCAAAACGTTGGTTACAATCATAGCTGTCTTAATTTAATTCACTGTTACCCTAAATAGCAAACATGTATCAGTACTATACCAATCTTGCAACTTTTTTACCTATAAAGTCTTTCTTCGTCCTGAAATGCGTTTGTCTGCTATTTTTCCTTGTAGAATATTTTACAGCAACCTATATTTGGAACCTATAACATTGATCAGAATAATCTATAGCTATAACATTGATCAGAAATGGGAAAATATAAAAGTAGCAATGATTAAAACAGAAAATGAAAACTTAAAACCAAAGAATAGAAAACATAAAGATTGGATGACTGAAGAAATACTACTATTAATGAATGAAAGAAAATCATTCAAAACAAAAAATCCAATTAAATATAATGAAACTGATCGATTAATAAAAAAGAGAATAAAAGAAGCTAAGAAGAGAATGTTACATGAGCAGTGGCAAGAACTAGAAGAAATTGAGAAAAAATATGACTTTTTTAACATGCATAAAAGAATTAGAGAATTAACGGGCATAAGAAAAACACTTCAAACTAGGCAACTAAGAGATGAAGCGGATGCACTTATAACAGATATAAACCAAAGAATGCAGAGATGAACACAATATATAGCACAACTTTTTGAAGACAAAGAGAAAACAGAAGCACCAAAAGAATTTAAGGATGATACTGGGCCTGACATTCTACGAGAAGAAATTGAATATGTAATGAAACAAGCTAAAGGTGGTAAATCTCCCGGGCCCGATGAAGTTCCTATCGAATTACTTAAAATTGTGAATACTGAATCTATTGATCTTCTTTTGGATCTATTCAATACCATATATAGAACAGGTATAATACCTAAAGAATGGCTCCAATCAACATTCATACTGCTTTCCAAAAAAGCCAATGCAAAAGATTGCAATAAACATCGCACCATAGCCTTAATGAGTCATGTCTTGAAATTGTTTTTAAAAGTAATTCACAATAGAATACATAAGAAATTAGATGACGGCATAAGTAATACACAAATGGGATTTAGGAAAGGACTACGAACACGAGATGCACTGTTTGCAGTAAGTGTTCTTTCGCAGAGATGCTTAGATAATAATCAGGAAGTATATGCCTGTTTCATTGATTTTGAGAAGGCATTTGACAGAGTGCAGCATAATCGACTTAAAGAAATTTTATTAAATAAAAGCATAGACAGTAGAGACATTAGAATCATCTGTAACCTCTATTGGAATCAAACAGCAAAAGTAAAAGTTGAAAACGAACTGACCAAGGATATCCAGATTCGCCGTGGGGTCCGCCAAGGGTGTATTTTATCACCCTTGTTATTCAAGCCATCTCAGAATTAGCGCTTGCCCAGATCAGTGAGGGCCTTATAATAAACGGTGAGCCACTTAATAATATAAGATATGCTGACGACACCGTCCTTCTGGCGGGAACACTAGAAGAACTGCAACACCTTGCTGAACAACTAAATATATATTGCAACGATTATGGACTAAAAATCAATTTAAAAAAAACCAAGTTCATGGTATTTACAAAAGCACAAAACATCAAAGTTAAGCTAGTACTAGATAATACAGAAATTGAACAAATATCTTCGTACAAATACCTTGGAGCATGGATCACAGAAGATACTGATCAGACAAAAGAAATAAGATGCTGCATTGAAATTGCGCGGTCAACTTTTAATAGAATGAGAAAACTTTTTTGTAATCGCGATATCAGTATATCGCTCCGGATAAGAATGCTTCGATGTTATATTTTCTCTACCCTTTTGTATGGAGTTGAAGCTTGGACACTTAAAAAATCCAACATTAAAAACTTAGAAGCATTCGAAATGTGGTGTTACCGACGTATTTTGAAAATATCATGGATGGATCGCAAAACAAACGAACAAGTTCTCGAACAACTAGGAAAACAATGCGAAGTTTTAAATTCCATAAAAATCAGGAAATTGGAATACTTGGGGCACATCATGAGAGGTAAAAAGTACGAACTACTAAGGAATATAATGCAAGGTAAAATCAAAGGTAGAAGAAGCGTAGGAAGACGTAAAATCTCGTGGCTACGCAATCTCCGTGAATGGTTTGGATGCAGTTCAACTAAACTATTGAGGCGAGTAACCAATGAAATTATAATTGCCAGAATGATTTCCAATCTCCGATAGGAGTGGAACTTGAAGAAGAAGAAGAAGATATTTGGAACCTCTCATTATATGTCTAAAGTACTCCAGCTTTCTCTTCTTATATGTTTTTATAATCTGATTGGTCTTGCTTAGCCTGACTCTCAAAAGCTTTAAAAAGATATAGATCATTCTTATTCACACTCCAATACTCGACACCATAAAGTAAGCAGCGAGAGCACCTAGCAGCAAAGTAAGTGGGTCCGCAATAATTGGCATTGCGGATCCACTTACTTTGCTGCTTAGGTTTTTGTTACATAATACTTTGGACATCCTTCTTAAAGCAGCTCTGTGCTGCAAACCTACTAAGATTTTGACAAGCCATAATCCCCAAAGTATTCAAACATCATCCTTTGCCAACTTTGCAGTTAAAATTTTTGCAGTTAATATTTACAACATCAGTAAGATCATACTAAAATGCTTCTAAATTATTTTGTACCTGTATATACATATAACTAGAGTGTTGAAGATTACTAACATTTTATGCATGGAGAAATAGACTAACAGACTTTTTTAACCTATTTCATAAAAGGTCCTTTATATAGGTATACACTAAATGTTTGTGAGTTAAATATGTTTTAGTGCATTCCTTATTGGATAAAAATCTTACTTCAGAACTTTAACTGTTTGTCCTCTGTTTACAAAAAAGGCCATTTCTACCATAAGAAAATAAAAGGCTCAGACACTAGACTCATCACAATTATCAGCTAAGTATAATCATATTTTCGACAAGTATATATTTTGAATACACAACAGAAGAAGCAAGGCTATTCAAATATTGATAGATCAAGGCAATGTAGGTGCAGAGGAGGGGAATAAAATAAAGAAATTTTTTGAATATTTATTAAGACTTTTAACTTTAAAATATATGATATCTCAATAAAAACTTAACATCTAAAATTTCCGTAAAAAATAATTTTACATTTTTATCTACTTGTTCTATTTTGGCAATGTGCACTCGTTATTCTTCTATTTTTCATTTTAAAATACCGTAAACTATACTCTATAGATAAAAATAACCAAATAAGTAATACAAAGTACAATATATGTATAAAAAATACAATTTTTGTTAAATGTCACACTCTTATGTAAATAATTACACCAAAGTACCCTTCCATTTTATTCCTCAACTGTCGCAAATTTTGTAAACCTTTTTTATACTATTTTCCATTGGATCGTGAGGACAAAAAAAATTAAAATAAAACTTTAAACTTTTCTGTACTATTCTTAACCGCAAGTAATGAGCAACTGCCTTGTATTAACTTAAAGACATACAAGTAAATCAACTGTAAAATGAATAGTACGACATTATTATAGTCCATTGTGGAAAAACTTGGACACAAACAGAAATTTAATGTAATTAATAATATGTCCAATTAAAATGTTTAAATCTTTAACTTTTGATATTGAATATTTCTAATTGTTATGAGCCCCTGATACATTTTTTTTTGGGTTTTTGTAAATCGTCAACAATTGGCACAATAATCATTCAGCTCATAATTTTTTTAACGGATTTGAACAAATAAAACGAACACAAAAAGATAGTCTTAATAATTAACTAAAATCGACTAAAATTGTCGATAGGAAGCTAAACTGGAGAAATGTGGCTTCGAGGGAAATGTAGTAAGAGAAGCATTGCAGAAAATTCATAACATATCGACCTTATTCTGTACAACAACAATATTCTCGTGGATAGCACTGAATAATTAAGAAATTAACTCAGAAATTACAAACATGAAACAGTTTGGTCAAGAAGTTGTTTGATAATGAGTAAAGATAAGTGAAACATTTGTTTTATAATAAAGGAATTGTATGGTAATCAATGCTCCAAGCTCAACACAATGTAGATAAGATTACCGATACATATCCCTCATCAGATACATCTATCAGCATGCTACAGCCTGTGTAAGGCTTAATGAAGATAGTAGGACCTTTCGTATTGAAAGAGGCGTTCGGCAAGGAGACATGTCTCCTAAATTATTTACAACTTTGCTAGAATACGCTTGTAAAAGAATAGATTGGAACGAGAAGGGCATCAATGGAGATGGAAACTTTTTAAATACCCTTAAATTTGCAGATGATATCATTCTTATTGCAGACAGCTTTGATCAGGCATAGATAATGCTTCAAGAACTCCATACTACCACAAAAAGAGTCGGTCTTAAAATAAATTTTTCAAAAACGCAATTTATGACAAATTTAGTCCATAACAAAAACATCTCCGTAGAAGACAAATATATTGAGCTAGTTGACTTCTGTAAGTACTTGGGAACATGAGATCAGAATAAGTCGAGAAAACCAAACAATCGAGCTGAACAGAAGAATAAACCTCGCTTGAGCTGCATTTGGAAAGATGAAGAATATTTTGAGGTCTAAGATTCCAGTGTGTCTGAAAAGAAAAGTATTTAATCAGTGTATTTTGCCAGTGATGACCTACCGCGTGGGGATTTCTCTACGTGATAGAATACCCAATGCTACTATACGCAAAAAATTCAGGAGTAGCAGACGTTATTGAAAGGATAACAACACTAAAGTGGAACTGGGCAGGTCTAGTAGCAAGATCAGTTGATGACCGGTAGACAAAAAGAATTTTTAAACCCACTAGGAAACTACTGAGAAATCCATTAGGAAAAGTTCCTGTAGCTGGCTGTATACGATATATCACAAAAATTTTTATTTCAAATCCTTTATAAAAGGTATATATTAAAATGCCCAAACGGGCTATCACAATTACATTACAGAACGTTTTCGGAATGTTAATTCCATCATCAGTGTAAACCTGAAAGTATATAACCACTTTAGTTAAAAAGAACGTTGAATTTAAAATGTTGACTAAGGTTTAAGGACCTTGTACTTGTCTTATTGTGAATATGTGGTCTTGCGTGCTTCCGTCCTTCCTGAATCCACATTGTGTATCTTCCATAGTTGGTTCTATTTGGGTTTTTATTCTTGTTTCTAATATTCATAATAATTTCCCAGAAATACTTGATACAATAATACCTCGGTAATTATTACAGTTTCTCTTGTCGCTGTTTTTGTGTATTGGTAGTATAATGTCTTTCTTCCAGTCCTGTGGTATTTCTGCTCTCTTTATGATATCATTCATTAGTTCTTTCATGCTGTCCACCCCCTCTATTCCCATAAATAATATCATTTCCGGGGTGATATGATTCTTGCCTGGTGCTTTGCCTAATTTAACTCTTTCAATTGCATTTTCTAGTTTCCCTATTGTTATGGGTTCTACTTTTTGTTCTTCATTTTTTTTTTGTATTTCCACTATGTTGTCTACGTCTGTATGAGTTAGCTCTTTGAAATGTTCTCTCCATCTTTCCATTATTTGGTTTTCTTCTGTTGTTACCTTTCCATTTTTGTCTTTTACATTCGGCATCATGTGTTCTTTTTTTTTGTCTGAGCTGTTTTAATGCGCCATAGAAGAGTTTTTGATTTTCCCTATAATTAATTATCATTTTTATTCTAAACTTTTCCCATGGACCCAACGAGTTACAAATGCAGAAGTGTTAAGTTAAGAAAACAAACAAGCTGCACCAAAGGTGCGAAGTATGAGATATTAAGGCTCATAATGCAAGGTAAAGTCAAGGAAAAAAGATTGTGATAGATAAAGCAACAAAATGTCTAAATATTTTTCCAGTCATGACATTAAAGAAAAATAGAATTTTAATACTCAAAAGTTATGTTTTTTAATACCTTTTTATAATGCTTCATAAACCCCTACGGGGGCATCAATTATTTAGGCAAAGCAATAAGAAATGACCAGATATAAAGTAATCTCCTGGCCAAGGACATGGTTTCAATAGTATAGAGCAACATATTTTGGTAATGAATCGGCACTTACAAAAGAAAAATACTGTTTTCAGGGCAATTTATCCCATTTTTGTTTTATTTTTTAACATCCTTTTTAAATGGTACCCATCTTGAGAGTGGAATTTTTTTATCAATAACTTATAGATCATAAAAATGATTAAAATCTTTAAATGTCTCTAGATGTATGGCCAATAGTTAAAGCCAAAATTGATTCTTTGGCAAATACTCCGAAAAACACACTTTCAAAATATTACAAAAATACTTTTTTCTGCAAACATTTGCCTTGTACAACAATATGATTTAAGTAAACAAAAATTGTCCTCACGAACCAGACATTTCTATATATGTAAAAGTCCATCCGTTGTGTACAAACCCTTAGTAGACTAGATGTTGTAGTGAAATATATAATAACATTGTGATATGCATGTATAAAAACTATATAATATAGGACCAACTAGAATATGAGTCCATTCTGTATTCCAGTCTTGCAATTTTTCTCTCTGGTAGTAATAAAAGTCGCATCAACCAAGTGGATTTATTTTTAATGCTGTCACGTAAACTAATTCTAATTTTATGCAGTGCGAATTTTATTTTCACAGTGACTGTAGTTTTATGCAAACTACCTTTTATTTTCTCAGCAATGAATTATTTTATTTATGTTAAATAAAAAACACATCCGGTATTTTGATTAGGATTTTAGCGTTGCAACCGGTAGTTTAATTATATTAATATTTATTGCATTATACCGGATGTCTGAGAAATACATTTAAAAAAATGTGTGCTGGGGAACACCTCGAATAAATTGAGTACTTTAGTCATGTTTGTGATAAACTTTTGAAAATTTTCATAAAACTAATATTTTTTGGGATCGAAAAGTACCTTTTTTAAAGAATAAATGTGAGTTGGTCCCAGAAGTACTTGCTTCATTTAAGAAAATACAAACATTTTTAACCAAAAAATGTTTGTTTTTCAACAAATCTCCTTTCAGCTCTATACCTTTTCCCGCGATGTTCAATAAGTTCGATACTCTTACTAGACAGTCAAAACTGTCCTCCTGCTTAAAGTGTTTAAAGAGTCAATGCTCAAAAAATGCAAATTGTCAACTTAAAAGAAAAAAGAGCACTACAAGGCCTTAAACCATTGGTGCTGGGAGGAACAGAGATTTCCTTTGCCAAAGAGAAACAAAATATCTTGGGGTGTATTTTGATCATAGGTTACATAAAATGATCACATTCTGAAAACCACGCGAACAACTACTATGTCCCTGGGCAGATGTAGAAGAATGTGCGATAAGAATTGGAGACTTAACCCCAAAATGACTCTATGGTTATACACAAGGGTTATTAGAATAATGATAACATATGGCTCGGTGACGTGGTATTCAAAGGCGCAGCAAGTGGGAGCAATAAGGCTGCTAGATAATACACAAAGGTTGGCATGCCTGTGTATTACAGGGGCCATAAAAACAACTCATACTGCAGCGTTGGAAGTCCTGTTAATCTACCACCACTTCATATTTTACACAAGTCTAAGCCAGATCAGTAATGCACATATTAATCCATAGTCAGCACATATAAGCCAGATGCATGGTGCTGATAACAGAAAGCTAATCGAGGAGCTAAATGCCGATATTGTGATGTAACAGCTACGAGATGTAGCTTTAACAATAACTTCACAATTAAGAAACATTTCCTGGTAAGTCTATCTAAGGAGGTGCCAGTTTTCCAGGCCAAAAATCCAGTATTCAAAATAATTGCAATCCATCGCTGCATGGAATAAATAGAAAGACATGAAAGATTGTTTCGTTTGGATACCATCTTCACAGATAGTCAGGCAGCGCTTAAGGCACCTACTTCTCTAGAGGTCAATTCTAAACTAGTATGGGATTGTATGTATGCCCCAAATAAACTATGAGACCATAGCAAGGTTACTGTAGCCTGAATACCGGGACACGAGGGTCATAAAGTCAATGAAAAGCAGATGAAATGGCCAAACAAGGCTCATCAATGCCAAATGTTCGAAAATTTTCGAACGATTTCCGAAGTGGAAATTAAAACGTCAATAAACATTCTTTAAGCTTAATTGTGGCTTATTACGTCTCAATAATACGATGACATGAAGATAGTGTTGATCGTCTCTACAGGCCTTGAAAGATGCCCATGTTCATCATCACATTATAACAGAAATAACAATAAGTTGTTGCTGGTAACTAACATCCGCGAAATATGTATAAGTCTTTGTATTTTGCTATCCTAACGTCCTATTCTTTTTGTTCTAAATAACTTCTTGGTTGAATATGTTTTACATCTTTCTTAAGCGATTTCAACATTTATTTTTTTTATATGTATATTCAGGTACTTGTTTAATAATTTTATTTAATGTTTCAACTGTCTTTATTATGTCTTCTATTTTAATTTGTTTTTTTGTTTGCTTCCGCATAGAATAACTAACATTTTATGAAAGTCGTTCAAAGTTCTTTTATATTACCGAAATCTAGAAAGCTACATCTAATAAAAGTTTTGCTGTTTCCGTCACGTCTTCGTCCTAGATTTTATATCATTACTTCCTACTTGCAGTACTCCACACACGTTCACTGTAAATAATGTAAACTGACTCCAAAAAGATTTGATAAACTTATTAAAATCCGCCTCACTTAGCACAAAACTTTCAAGAGCAACTCGCTTAAATCTTTCGTTGTTTTTCGAATTATATTGCAGGTTTCTTCGGCGTGGAAAGCTCCGAAAATTAAATATTATAAAGAAATGCAAACAAAAAAAGTTAAACAGGGAGTTAAGATTGGCTTTTCAATCAAAATGTCATTCTGCAGAAGTTAGTAAATATAATGTCAAGGAATTTAAATTGGCGGAAAAATATAAATAGCAGGAGAATGTTTTATAAACTTAATATATTTTGAATATAATTTTGAGCTTATTTAAGGCAGTACATTAATATAAAATAATAAAATATAATATGCAAGCGGTTTAAGGCCAGATTCGATAATTTTTTAATCAAAAAAATAATAACATGGTAAAACGCATTTGTAAAGAAAGAAAATATAACAAAAATATAACAAAATATTTGCTGTTATTTTAGCTGTTACTAAAATAACAGCAAAAAAACATTATCGTTATAAAATATTCACTTACGATAGTTTGTTGATATTTCTGTAACATGAATTCTTACGGTTTTCGAGTAATTAAAGTGAAAATTTTAATAAATAGCTCAAAATTTCGTTTTTTCAGTTTTTTCGTTTTTACGGCAAATTTTCTAAGAAAAGTGAATGTAACCAAATGAATGTAATGTTTGCCCGAGGTATAATACGTGAAGCTATAAGTGAAGGTTAAGTGTATTGCGTCGGGTGTCTTAAGGCGCGTACATACTAGCACACGCATGCAGTGATAAGCCACGCATATGCGTGCGTACTCAAACCATTCGCGATCAGAGCATTCTTTGAAATTAGAAATCACCGCGTATGTATACGTGCTCAAGCCGCTCCATCCATTCGTGAAAAATGTCTGAGGAGCTGCTTATGGTTAGTGCCACGTTTGTTGTTAATACTTCATTAAAAAAAAGCCATACCTGTTAAGAAACGTTTACTGATAACATTAAGGGAACACTCTATATTTTTTTGTCCCAAGAAATTGGTTTTTTTATTACCGCTTTAATGATGTACCACATTTATATATTTACACTAATTTTTATTTTCAACCGGCATCTTAAAAACCTTGGTAGCCGATTTTTGTTTGCAGCATTAAAAGTTTGACGAAAAATTAGCACAGGTCTGTTAAAACCGCAATGCTTTATCTTCCATAACAACCGAAATAACCTATAAAAAGGTCCGAATTGGGACACCCTGTACTTACTGTAAAAACACAATACTTTCTCGTATATCCACGGACTTCTTGCATTTACTCCATTGAGCCCTAAAAGACCCAAGTAAGCTGCTTATTCTCTTCTTCACAACTGCTAAACCTATATCAAGATTTCTTGAAATTGACTACCATGCATCTTCTTTCTTTTTGTTTTTGAATAATAAAACTTATTTTTTGGAGTTTATAATATAGGGTTTTCTTCATACAAATCTATTAATTACAAACATTGTTCATTTGACCACTCCATTTTACACATAAATCAATAAAATGAATAAAACTCAATAAATCAGAACTTGTCTTGTAAATGCAACAAATCTCTACGCTATCCATCTAAACTGAGCGCGAACGCACACGTATGTTTCTTTAATGTGTGCGAAAAAACCGACACACTCTGGCTCGCAGCATGTTTGCTCAAGTCATTCGCGAGAAGTAACGCATGCGGCGAGAGGTTACGAAAGCGCCGTCCACATTCGCACACGTATGTATATTCGTGGCTACTCACCACATCCGTTTGTAGGTCTGTACGCGCCTTTAAGGTGCGATCTGAGAGAATGCGAAGCGGTGTTCGAAGAAAGATAAAAACTACATAATAGAAAAAAGACAAAATATAAAAACGTGATAAACCCAACGTCAAATACGAAAATTGGAATCTGATTTATAGAAAGTATTTGCCCCACTAAACTCTCCGATATGACTAGAAGGAGGCAGATAAGGCCAGTATCATGGTAATTTTAGTATGCAGTTGTCTAGCGAAGTTGTGTTTGAATTTTTATCAATGTATAAACTACCCAACTTACTAAAATTTTTACCGGCAACACTTACCAAAACTTACCTAAACCCTGATTTCGAGGAGACACGCTTTATTGAGATAGTTATCAAAAAGTAAATCATTTTCACACTAATATGAGTGTGTGATTTCATCAATGGCCTCTCTTCTCTCCTCTGAATATATTTTTTGTTCCTTTTTGCAGACGTGAACCAGCGAAGAGGGAAGTTCCACGAGCTGTTTGATGCCGCCTTTGTAAGGACCAGTTTTTTAAAAGTATCTCCTGTCTATGACACAGTGTATCCTATCTGATAAAGGGTACTACTATTATAACAAAAGTCTTGCACTTTCTAGCTATACAGCAGTATGAGAACTAGAAACAGCCTTGGATAAATATAATTCAAGCGACCAAATAACTTTTTTAAAAGCATTAAAATGAATAATTGTGGTTGATGTGACTTAATACCAATTCCATTTTGGCTCAAACTTTGTAAATTTCCTAGTAAATTTCAATTGTCCATATAACATTTTACCAAACTTTTTACCTTATCTAAATTGTAATCTATATTTATATAGCTCAATAAGTAGAAATATAGCAAATGCCTAACCTTGTCAAATGCTGTAAGAGGTTTATATTTGGCTCAAATCAAATTTGTTTTCAGTAACAGGAAATTTATAGTTCTATTTTATACAAAGGGGGGTTTAATTGTGTAATATGGAAAATAACACGAATCAGTCAAACATTAAGTCAAATATAAACTTTTTGCAGTGTTAAGTAATGTAAACTTTACCTTCTTTCTGAGGTAATACACGCTGGTGATAAATTATTAGACCAATATCATTAACTACATATTGTGTATTTGAAGAGTGATAGAAAAAAATATATATATTCTAGTTTTATTTAAGAAAAGATTAGAGGAAGCGTTAAAAAAGATATATAATACTTACTGTAAGCAACATTATATTAATGTGTTATATTGGTACTGATATTGTTATAATAGATTGACAAAAATATCAAATGAGTTTAATAAAAATATTGTATCGATATGAAGTTTTATTTATTTATTTATATAGTAATAATATATAGATTAACACAGATATGTTTCAAGGTGGATGTAGGATTTGGCGTTCGGATTTTTGCAGAAAACGTTGTGTGATTACTTCAGTAATAATAGTTGAATTTTCCTTTCTCCTAAATAGGTCGGGAATATTAACCCTTAATTGAGCTGGTGAAATAATATTGCACATAGTTGCTCATAGATTCCTAAAGACCCCTACAGTAAAAATACATTTCTTCAAGAATTAAAACTTTATTTAATTGATGGATTCGTATATAGTCTTTATTGAAATAGGCTGAGGAGGGGAAAACTGTTTGTTTTAAGTTCGTCATTCAGAATTATATCTGTGTTTTTTAATTTGTTAATTTTCATAGATTCTAACAAAGATAGCTTAAGGCCTTTATTTTGAATGTGAAGAATTTTAAATTCGTCATTAAAAGAATTATTATAAGGTGAAGTGTGTATGTAGAATCTGTTTTTCTATTATTGAAAGCCCTTTTGTGTTCTGCTATTCGTTTATTAAAATTTCTACCAGTTTGACCTATATAAGTTTTTGGGCAGTCGCCACATTTAAGTTTGTGCACACCATTGTGTAAGTGCTTTTTATTTTGGCTCTTGTTGTTTTTAATATATTTGCCTAAGTTGTTATTAATTGTTCTGAAAGCTATTGTTATTCCTTTCTTTTTTTTCAAGTTTTTGGCTATTTTTGTTGATATCAACAAAGAAAGGAATAACACCAGCTTTCAGAACAAATAACAACTTAGAGAAATATATTAAAAACAACAAGAGAAAATAAAATGCACTTACACAGTGATGTATACAAACTTAAATGCTGCATAAAAACTTACATCGGTCAAACTAGTCGCAATTTTAATAAACGAACAGCAGAACACAAAAGTGCTTTCAATAATAGAAAAACATATTATACATACGCACTTCACCTTCTAGAGATCATAATCATTCTTTTATTGACAAATTTAAAATTCTTCACATTCAAAATAAAGGCCTTAAGCTATCTTTCTTAGAATCTACGGAAATTATCAAATTAAAAAACACAGATATAATTTTGATTGACCAATTTGAGACAAACAGTTTTCCTCTCCTCAACCTATTTTTCCAAAACAGGTTTAATGCTTAATATAAAAATATTTTTGAATATTTTATTTAATCTGTCATAATTTATTCTGCAAAGATATTCACAATAATCGTTTCAACAATCTCTGTTGCTTGTAGTTCATAGCAAAATTTAAAAAACTTGGTTTTCAATATTAATAAACTCAGGTAAATAAAATAATCAACAAAATACTCTTTAACAATCGAAGATGAGTAACAGTTGTTTAGAATACGATCAAACCAATCAAGATCTTGATTTACATCAAAACGTCATAGGTCAACGACAGTTTTTTACTACACAATTTTCCCGCACTATTAATTTTAATTGATCCTATTACACCAATGACAATAAGAAAACATCCCGAGAATATACACATGAGCCAAGATTGTTGATGCTAAAATTAGGATCAGTGTAGGGAACTACACCATGAAATCTATAGTGAGTGACGTGAGTTGTTATCGTTTGGGATTATGTGAACTTTTACACCAAATTGAGGGCCCGATTCTGGACAAAAATTGTGAGTGTGTACTTATGAATGGAATAATTAAAGTTATGTAAGTACGTAGAGTTGGACAATGCCCAAGATCATTTGGTTATGAGCGAATTTAATGAATTATAGTATTGGTTTTTAAATGTGGTATTTACATAAATATAAACATATGGGAATTAATAGGTTAAAATGATGTTGCCAAAGTTTTCAAGGATATGACCCAAATACAAAAATTATTCAATTCAATACCAAAATCATCAGTACAATAAAATATTCTTTATGTTTCAATTGCCCATTTGATTATTGAAGGATATATCTATTAAACAGCTACAGCTTAATTTTATTTTAACAAATACCAATGGGATGTTTAGAAACAGTATAATCTGATCAATCAATATGATTAATAAGCCGTGTTTGTTTAACTTAAATCATTTCAAAAAAATTAACTGCTAATAGGCCAGATAACTAACAATTTTCTTATGACACTACTTGATACAGGTATCTAACAACTGGTTTTGGAACTATTTGTAATAAAGTTTATAGGATTTATATACTTAAAATATATATACAGGGTGTTTCAAAAAAAGGCAACCCCTGTCTGTAGGCTAGGTAAAAAACTGAAAAATTTTTGGGGTATGCTTAGTGAAAAATTTTTGTAACGCCATCCGTTTTCAAGATACAGGGCGTTGACAAAAAAACATTTTACGCATTTTTGACAATTTTGCCGAAACTACTGGCAACATTGTAATAAAATTTTATACGAATATGTTTTGGAAGCTGATACATCCCCTGAATTTGTTTCTATACCTGATTCTCATAGAGGGCGCTAGTTACGTGGATCGTACTAAATATTAGTCAATATAACTTTTTTAAGAGTATAATTATTAATCAAAATTTCAGGTAAACTTAAACATCATTCAATTTTACACGAAAAAGTTACTCTTGGTGAAACTTGATGCTGTGTACCATTTTCGGATAATTTTGATTTGAAAATTATGAGGTAATAATTGATGCTGGTAGTAATTATAAAGTTCTAATAGGTATACCTCTATTTTCTCTAAGTGTGCCATGGAAATCTGACATGTATTGATTGTTATTAAGATAAATCAACAATAATTAGAGTTTCGAAACCGTGTTATTTGTAAAATCAAATCAAAATGTACTCAAATGTTGGATACACTGACATGTTATTAACCTTAGGCGAATGTGTAGGATGTTCTAGTGCAGCTGTGACACGCTATGCAAAGAAGTTTTCTAGAAGAAACTTACCAAGTAAATAAACATTTAGAGCTGTTGAACGACGTTGTCGAGAAACTGGGAATGTGAGACCAAATAAAATAAATTTGGTAGACCAAGAACAACAAGACCAATTAATAAAGAAAATAATATTTTAAATTTACTTGATCAAGATCCAACAGTTAGCGTAAGGAATATAGCAAGACAAACAAATACTTCTAATTGAAGTACTTGGCGGATACTAAAAGAACAGCAATTACATCCTTATCATTACAGACAAGTTCAAGTGCTCTTGCTAGATGATCTACCGGTTAGAGTGGATTTTTGTGAATTGCAACAAAGGACAGCCCACAATACAAATTTTTTTAAATGCATTCCTTTTACGGACGAGGCCACCTTTACGCGACAAGGTATGTTTAACTCCCATAATGCACACTACTGGTGTGATAAGAATCCACGAGTCAAAAGGGTATCACATTACCAACACTCATTTAAAGTTAATGTTTGGCAGCAACTTTAGGTAACAAATTAATAGGTTATCATATTCTACCTGGAAAATTAAATGGTTGTATGTATCTTAATTTTTTAACCAATTCCTTATTCGAGATATTAGAAAATGTAACGCTAAACGAGCGAAGATCTTTATTTTTTATGCACGATGGTACTCCACACTTTGATAGAAGGTGTCGTAATTGGTTGAGTAATCATTTTCCGAATCGATGGATTGGTAGAGGTGCAGAAGCTCCGATTCATTGGCCTCTTCGGTCATGAGATTTTAACCCTTTGGACTACGCAGTTTGGTCGTATATTAAGGAAAAAGTCTATGCTACAGAGGTAAACTCACGCCAAGAATTGGAAGACAGAATTCAACGTCAATTTAATGACATCATAGCTGATCCCCTACCGTTTAGAAGGTTAATGGAATCTTTAGAAAAAAAGAATAGTTTTGTTTTCGCGAAAACGGAGGGCATTTTAAACACCTACTGTAATTGAATTTAATTTTATATTCTTAGTCATTAATTTAATTTTCTTCTCGTGAGTTTTGTTTAATTACTAACTATTTTATACCAGCATCAATTATTACTTCATAATTTTCAAATCAAAATATTCCGAAAACAGTACACAGTAGCGAGTTTTACCAAGAGTACTTTTTTCGTGTAAAATTGAATGATGTTTAAGTTTACTTAAAATTTTAATTAATGATTATACTCTTAAAAAAGTTATATTGACTAATACTTAGTACGATTCGTGTAAAAATAACTAGCGCCCTCTATAAGAATCAGATTTAAAAACAAATTTATGGGTTGTATCAGCTTCCAAAACATATTCGTATAAAACTTTGTTACAATGTTGCCAGTAGTTTCGGCAAAATCGTAAAAAATTCGTATTTTTTTTTTCAACGCCCTCTATCTTGAAAACGGATGGCGTTACAAAAAATTTTTACTAAGCAATCCCAATTATTTTTCAGTTTTTTACCGACCCTAGAGACAGGGTTACCTTTTTTTAAAACACCCTGTAAAATGGAGACCAAGGACGAAACCAAGAAGCATGGGAAGACCTCAAGAAATATGGGTAGATGACATAAAAGCAGTGGTAGACAAACAGTGGATTAGATTGGCGCAAGTTCGAGAAAGATGAAAGCAATTGGGAGAGACCAACATTCACGAGTGGATGGAAAATGGTTGACAAAGGGTGAGAGAGCTTACACAATGTAAATCTTGCTTGTGCATTAGACCAAGATAATTCTAAGCAAACAGTTTAGATAGCACAACTATATTAAAGAGCAATAATGGCGCTTAGTCTATTATTGCAAAAATTAGAATAGCATTTAGGAATATAGTCTTGTTATGCAAAACAAAAAATCCTTCATAGACAGAATGTTGCTTGGTTTCATTTTAGCGTGACAAAAATAGAGATTTTTTTAAAATAATTTTACCTATTTGCCACCATAATTCGCTATAATCTCTATTTTAAAGAAATGGCGCTTGGGCAAGTTATCCATAATGCTGTCCAAATAATAGTAGTTATAATTTAATGCTAAACTTGGTAAAACTGAGCAAGATTTCACCTGAACTGTCACAAACAGATACACTATTAAAACGATTCAGTTTCTGGTGACTTCCATTATGATTTTGTAAACAATATTTTACATTAACTATGAGTCTATGTGTGTCATCCTACGTCGACATAATCTATTGTCATGTAAATGTGTTTACCCAGTGCAAAGTAAACTGTATAAATGTACCGTGCAGTTGCGGTCAACCATGATGCATTTCCGAAACAAGTTAACAAAGCAATTGCTATTGATTTGTTGCATAATTTTATTCGCGAATTCCATTTAATATACAGTAATAAACGGAAATTTAATGAAGATCACGGTAGAAGTGAGCACGAGAATTTATTATGAACATGATTAGACAATGTATACAAATGAATTATTTAATATGTAATTTTAATTAACCAATGCGTTGTTGCATTTGTTCTATTCGAATTTAACAACGTCAAACACAGCATTTTTATGTTGTCCAGCAGACAATACAACATTTTTTCTCTCATTCCGCGGTGTGAAACATTTTTTAATTATAATAATTATTGTTGTTAATTAGTAAAATATTTAATTTTATCGTTTTTATTATACCTATAATATAATTTCCGTATAATTATTATAACACAGAATGTTAGATATTGTTACTAAATTCACACATAAATATAACACAATATTATTTATGAAAAAACGTCAAAAAACTGTCAAAGTGTTTAGACGCATTTCAAAGTTTCTCTTAACAAATTAAATATTTAAACGATTATTATTTAAACGGTAAATAATAATAAAACTAAAATCCTATTCGATAAATAAAAAAGGTAAATTTCAAGGAAACCGGGGAAACGCTATTTTTGCAATTTTTTGGGACTTAGCCTAAAAAATGAAAAAAAGGCTATTTTTTGTAATTTAAGGGAATAAAACTAAAGAAATTGCTAAAAAACCTTAAAATAATGAAAAAAAATTGTAAAAAATAGGAAATTACTATAAAAATGTTGTAAAAATATAAAACTACTTACAAAATCATATGAAACATATATATAAATAAATAAATAAATAAATATATATATATATATATATATATAATATATATATATATATGTTATATATAATGTTAGACTGAACTTTCCTCCAAAGCCGTTCCACGTTGTTGGTATGAGTACTAGTTTCAGGGTCAACAAAATGCTTCGAATGATTTACTGTTTGATGAATAAATCCTTCATGGGAGAAGCAATCATAAGCTCTCCAACAATCGCTATAAATTGTTGTCCCAGGAAGAATCTATTCGTTAATCAGTCCAAGTAAAGCGTCTTTATCCCTTTTTTTAACCGGTACTAAAAAGAATTTCTTGGAGTTTCGTTCAACACCACCAAAAACCCATTGACTGGTGTACAACCGACCTCTATTGTATTTTCTCCGGCCAAATTTGCACTCATCAATTTCAACCGGTATGTCCTTCCCACCCAATTTCTTTGAATTATTCATTGCGAAACTTATAAAGACCTCGCGAGAGAAGGAATACCAGTCTACAATTGTTTGAGCACCAATTTTCAACTCGTTTCGAATAAAGTTATATCTAGGAGGACATAGATGTAACAAAATACTTACCAGCAAAAATATTTTTTCTACCGGTAATTTAGCATACTCAAAAAAGTACCCTTCCTTGCCGATGTAGAAAAACCACAGCGTTTCAGCGTTTTTTTATGTTTGCTAATACGCTTGTAACACCTAAATTTTCCTTCACTATCCACTTTCAAAACACTGCCGCAAACTGGACATATTCTAGTATTTTTTAACACCCCATGTGAATAAAAAAAGTTCATTATTTCATTTTTACAGTCCATTCGAACGGTATCATTGTAAGAAATTTCACATGAGGTGCAACTAGCCATTTTGTTTGTAATAAACAAATACAACTCAACGTTACTAAGAACAAATTATGTATAAAGACCCACCTAAAATTTTTGGAATAGTCCAGGGGGTGGATTAGAATGTTGTCAAGTTTAAATATTTTTATAAATATTATTTATAAAAATATTTAAACTTGACAATATCTAATACTATTTTAATATATTTTTTCATATTTAAAATTGATTTAAAATAAACATCTTATTATACTTGAACAAAGTGGACTTAGAAAAAATAGATCAAGATAAGGTAACTTAATATCATTAGAATCAGAAATTTACGAAGCATTTATATGCAATCAAGAACGTTTAGCCATATTCTTTGATGTAAGAAAGACTTTTGATACAGTATATAATATTTTAACTACACTCTACAATTTAAAGATTCGCGGTAATATGTTTCAAACTTTCTACTACAACGATAATTCCAAGTTCGAATTAATAACCATTTGTCTAAATCCAAATTACAGCAAAATGGATTTCCACAGGGCTCAAATCTAAGCATAGCGTTATTTTTAACAATGTTGTGTCGTACTGCAATAGCACAATTAAAACTTTTTATATGCTGATGATCTGGTAATTCTAGCAAAAAATAAAAAAATCATCTGCTCATAATCGTATTGCTGCAGCTCTTAAATCGATAGAATCGTACTCTAACAATATTGGGCTTGTTTTCCACCACAAAAACAAAAACTATACATTTTTCACAAAAATCAAACCAGCAAAAGATCCCAAATCTATTTTCATACAATTCTCCTATAGAATATACAAAAGAAATAAAATTCCCATGGATGCAACTGGACTCAAAATTAAGTCATATTACACTCGCTAAGACTATTGTGCCAAGCTAGACTAAACATTATGACATGTATCACATAAAAATTTGGGGACAGATTTTCCAATTCTAATAAATTTATATAGAGCTTTGATTAAATCAAAACTGGACTACGGATGTGTTGTGTATAATACCGCAAACCAAGCATTGCTCATAACTTTGAATACTTTGAATACTAGGAGCATATTGCACCAGTCCTGTGTCTGCTCTGTGAAGCTGTTGAGCCACCCTTAAACCTAAGAAGAAAATACTTAACTCTATCGTATGTCTCGAATATAAAATCTAACCCAAAAGTTCAGCCCTTTATCCTGCTGTTGCTAACAGGTTCCAGAAGTATAAAAAAAAAAGGGGTTGTATTAGAAACACTGTAGTTATTTATGGATGGATGGATATTATGGATCATATAAATCACATCACCAAAAATTGGATGCAAAAAACTTAAGATAGAAATAGGTGGAAAATTTTAAGGGAGGGCTACGTTCAACTATGGAGAAATATAGGCAAATTGTTGTACATTTTTAAAATTCAACTATATTTTATGATTTGTATCCGGTCTAATCATGTGGCTGCTCTTTAACCTCAAGTATTCCAACATATTATATCTTGTGTCGATGTGTTTCCCAATGTGTTGTCAAAAACCACTTTCTTTACAAATGCTGCAAACTCCACTCCATGCTCCACTTAATTGCAAATGCTCCACTTAATTGCAAAAATCTCTGCTGATCACTTGCTATTATCAATTTTAAATTTTGTTATTTTTTACTGTTTAACTTTTACTTGAAACTACAATTGAAAACAGCCCAACTCACTTTTCTTTTATTAACATTAGACACCTCTTTCTTCAAAAACTCAGAATGATATTTAAATAATCGCCCCCTTTGCTCCCTTTGCCCCCCATGTCACTACATCTTCCAGACTCTCGACACAAACGACGTAAACCTTTTCTTTAAAGAATCTTCTGTACAAAAGTTCTAAAGGGTTTAGGTCTATAGATCTGGGAGGCCGTAGTACAGGTTTATCTCGTCCAATCTAACATTCGAGGAATGTTTGATTTAAAGCTCTCACTTGTGAAACATAATATACAGGAGTTCCATCATGTTGGAACCAACAATTCAATCTAGTTGCAAATAGAACTATATCGAGCAATATCATTGAAAAATCATCTTTTTTTCACTTCGGAAATGGGTCTCAAAATACAGGTTGAATAAATTTTATTTTTTCACTCGATAATTCAGAAAATTCTTCTAATAATTTAATTTTGTTATCTGACTCATTCATTTTGACAATTATTTTGATAGTTCAATATTTTTGAGTTGCGTTCCTGAGACGACTTTATTGAAAGATAGTTTATTCGCTTACTTGAATTCAACTTTAACTTGAGAATATCTGTCAGAAAAATTATAAGTGTAACGTTAAAATAAACTTATTTTAAACTAACATTGTGGTTCATTCTCAGTAAAAATATTAAATTATATTTAGATCTTTGTTTTAGAGTATTACTATACGACCGATTAATAAAACCCTCATATTGCTTTTGTTTTAAAAACCTAGAGCCAAAATGTGTTGCTAACATATGGAACTATTAACACGGTTGAGTAATTTTTAATTTAATTTTGAAATATAGTACAGTTGTGTTGTTGACAATACAAATGCTTGAATGCGGAGCTTGGGTTACTTTAGCGAAAGAGCTAGTGTGTCCTTTAGGTCGACTAAACGACATTTTCTACACAAATTCAAAAAAGTGCACCAATGGCGTATGGAAGATATATTTCTAAAAGGGTTGTAGTTTAACTGTAACAATTACTAGTATTTTAACTTCTTTGTTTTCAATAATTTTATATTAAAATTGGTTTTTTGATTCTACCATCGTACATATCCATATCCTGTCCATAGTACAGTCCTTATGCATCTCGTTTATACTACGTCTTAAGTGGTGTTACTGATAGCCTTTCTGCAATAACATGCTTTTTTGCACATTTTATTTATTAGTTATCAATAAATTGTATACAAGATCTAGCAAAATATCACTAAGCAAAAAATATGAAGGTATAAATTAGTAACTAAAGTTATATAGGGAAAAATAGATGCATAGTAAAATGCATACAATAAAATTCCTCTTTGTACGCTACCATTTAGGCGGCAAAATATGTATAGATGTCTTGTTGCTGTGGGTATATAATGATGGTAATGGGATATAAATGAAAGTAAAACAAAATATATGGAGTGGACAAAATTGAATCAGAATGAGAATCTGAAGGTATACAACCATACATTTTTTTACATCTTTAAAGAGAAGAAGGAAAATCTGCGTACAGACACCTGCGACTCACACAGGTAGTGTTGGGTTTCTAATACCCTAGCAAAGCTGTGCAGGGGCGAGATGCCCAAGGAATTTAGACCTTTTACACCTCGTCCCGTCACCACTTCGAGACGGTCGGCGTCCAACTAAAAACCTCTCCTCTGTCACACCAGACATCAGGATGAAAGGGCCAGTTAAGGCATACATCTCTCCTGATACCCTTCTATCACCCGATTTCCATTCTTTCTCCGACACATTCATCGAGGAAACCACACCCACACGAACCACCAAGGACTTTCAACCCCCTGCCTTAGCGAGGCTGCTATCTCTCTCGCATTGTCTGTATCGCATTTACTCTTATTTCGGTCTGCGACAGTCCGAACCCTACCAAGGTGCTACTCGCTTGTCTTATAATTCTGTTGCGAGTTCCCTCTCCTCTCGTTCTTTTAAAGAGAGCAGCTCCCACAAATTTGTGGATCCGTGTCCACCACTACTCATTCCTCATTATTTTCTCCACCATTTCTCTCGCAGAATCAAATATTCTGCAGTTACACTTTCTTACAAACTTCTCTCTTTCATCCGCCCAACGCTCACACTCCAACATCGTGTGTGTCACAATATCCGAGAAACCACAGTAAAGCCACTGATCGGAGTGAGCCCTCCTAAACTGAAAAGGTAGGTGCGGAAGCAGCCATGGCTTGTGAGCATTTGCGTTAGATAGTAATTCAACTGCCTATGCCCACAATCCACCCACCTTCGAAGGTTCGTCCACTCCGCCACATCACGTGTTAGCTCTCACTCCTGTTGCCACTGCCCAATTGGAACTAACCTCTCGGCCAGTCTTATCTCATTCTTTTCTCGCACTTCAATGTTCCGCCCCCTACGACTGTGAATCCTTGCCCAGACAACCATACCTACAAATATGCCTCCACTTTTCCCTACCTAGGCTCCATAATAAATGACAACAACATCAGTCAAGAAATACAAGCACGAATTCTTAGCGGTAATAAGTGCTTTTATGCATACAAAGACAATAAAAAGTAAGTTACTGAATCGTGAGTCTACTTAGAATCTACAAAACAGTAATAAGACCATTGGTCACATATGGATGTGAAATATGGACCTCTTCATCCACTGATGAAAATAAACTGCGAATATTTGAGCGCAAAATACTAAGGAAGATATTTTTATCGACCCAATGCAGCAATTGTTCGTGGACAATTAAAATGAACCACAAGCTGTATGAACTAATGCAGAGCGCAGATATTGTTAGATTTGTAAAGTCACAAAGACTAAACTGGCTTGGTTACCTACAAATAATGCCAGATAATCGAGCTGTAAAAATAGTCCAGAGATGGAAGCCCCAAGGAAACAGAACAAGAGGAAGGCCCGGTAAAAGATGGATAGACGACGCAAAAAGGGATCTTAAAACCATGAACATCAGGCAGTGGCGAATGAAAGTATCCGACGGGGCAGAATGAAAGAACATTATTAAGCAAACCAAGATTAGCAAAGAGTTGTAGCGCCATTAGAAGACGAAGAAGAAATCTTGTTAGTGTTTGGATTTAAGTTCGTATATGTTTTCTCTAACTCTCTTTAGATAGGAAATTGTATCTATGGAAATCATAGTTCTAATTAAATTTTGAGCTGGCCAATTGGTCTAAACCAAGATCATTAATCTATCTCTATTTTATCTCCTATATTTTTTGCTCTTCTTTACTAATACGATACCATACGCAAGGAGCATTAGCCAAAAAGAAGCCCCTCTTCTCTGTCAGTACATCCACAGCAATATTAAACACGCAGAAACTCAGCGAAGAACCTTAATTCAAACCAAAAAAATTCTTGGTTGGCTTGAATTCAGCCAACAAACCAACAAAATTCAGCAGGCCAAGACTAAAAGACTTTCGATCAATTCAACAAAAGGTTCTACTTTGGTGTACACTGCCTCATACATATCCTTCACGAGCCTAACCTACTTCTCAGGAATCCATTTCTATCTCATTCATCTCCAGAGCTCTTATCTAGGAACTGACGTGTGTCTTCTTAAGATCAATAAATACTAAATGTACCTCTCTTCCCTTCTTGATGTATTTCCTTTTTTTACTGTCTCAAATCAAAAAAGACTTTCGTTGTCCTCCTTGTGGCATGAACCCAAACTATTCTTCTTCTATTAATGTCTTCCTCCTTAACCTTGGTTTTATAATCATCTTCCAAATTTTGATTTTGTGCTACAATAACTAAATATTATAAATAAAACAGATACAGTCTCTTTAAAAATAAATCAAATATTAATGGTAACTAGATTGATTTGTCTACATTGTCTAATCTAAAGTCACTACCCAAAAAAAACATTGTATTGGAAGAGGAAAAAGAAAATTGGAGAGACCTAATAAATCCATAAAAACATAAATTAAACCAAAAACCTTCTACATAATGCTGAAAGACAGCAATCGATTGACAATAACAGACAAAAACTATTTATCTTAAAACAACTTTGTGTGCCGACACTGAGAGCTTGCAAAACTTATAATTAAGTCTGATCCAATGTTATTGCCTCTCTGGTCAACGAAACACAGAAACTTGTTACGAACTTTCTAAATAAAACGGTGTACGGTAGATTATTTGGACATGTTTGACAATTTGTTCTTTAGAACGTAGTAGTCAGCTAGAATTAATCGTAACTTATGCTAAAGGAAACAGTACGGGATTTTTGGAGAATTATGACGTAAATTCTTTGGCTATATTGATCTTCATAATGGTCTGTCTATTTTTCGATACGTCCGCACTAAAGCCCTACATCAATTGTGGTGCCGGAGAACTAAGAAATAAATTTAAATATTTTTGTTGCTCCGGTTTAACAATGTTTTGTTTTAGAAAACGAATGTAATACTTTTTTAATTTCTATGAATTTCACACTAAAATGTGTTAAAAACACAAAAAGCTATAAATTAGACTATTTATTTTTATTATTTATGTACATATACAATTTCTATTGTAATACTCATATTAACAAATATTGGAAAATACATAACAGACAAAAATTAAATTAAAATAAAATAGAGTAAAACTAAATTAAACGAAATAAAAATAAATTATATAAGATTAATGTAATCATATAATAATAAAATGATGTAAAATAGAATAAAATAGGACAAAATAAACTACTCCTCGTAGTGGAACAAAAATCTATTTACCAAAATCACCAAAATTGGTCAATAAAACTTAATACAAATAACAGTGTTCCACACTCTAAATGAGGGAGGTCTTTCCGGCTGGTTCCCTCAAGTTGTCCGGAATAATATTATAGAAGAACCACCGAAGGAACAGCTAAGGGTGATGGGCAAATGTACAATTACAATAGGGAACAACTCAATTCCTTTTTTCTTTAAATAAACCAAAAAAAAATAAAAATAAAGAATTCTTGACTCCGGATTTTAACTTCTTTAGGAGTAAAAGGAACAGTTGTGTTAGAGATCCTTCTTACTCTTGATAGAAAGTAGAAAAAACACAAGGTTTATTAACCTTAAAAGGTAGTACAAAAAGTTACTGAGAACCTTGTATAAACGCAAAAAGTCTTAATCTTTTTGTAAATAATGTGATCTTCCTATGGTTTGACAAAATTTTTGTATAAAACGGATTAATTAAATAGATCATTTTAACAAAAAGCATGCTCTGGATATATTTTAGAATATAAAAGAACGATATAAGACAGAATATTTTTATAAATAATCTTAATAGATACTAGATAGTTTTAAAGATATATTATTATATGTTTTTAAGGCCAGGAAGCAAAATAGAAAATTAACATAGGATTTTGTATCATTACTATATTTAAATCCAGAATATTTCTTAATAAAATGATGTGAGAAATGACTAGATATAGATATATCAACTATCAAAGAAAAAATGACAATTTTATAGCAATCAAAATGGCTTGATGATTTTTATACTTTTTATTGATAATTGGATTCACTTACCGGCTGAGAGTGGATATAAATTAAACAGTACACACAACAAAACAACTAAAACTTTTTCATCTTCTTCTCCTTTATTCCCAAAAAAGTAATATTCTTAAAACAAATGTAGTACTTCTCCAGCGGCCTACTTTTTATTAACACAACTTCTCTTTTCTCAAGTTAAAACCAGAGTGAGCGCTAATTACTAGTCGGATAAGCATGTCTGGACGTGACATAACTATGGACGAAATTGAACAAGCCATCGATTAGCAAAGACCCGAAAAGTGACGGGACCAGATGAAATACCGAGTAAAATAATAAAGCTCTTCGAAAGTTCAGGTAAAATATTTCTCCTTCATCTGTTTAATACAATTTATGAAACTGGCTATATACCAATGGATTGGCGGCTGTCGACTTTTGTGTCGATACCTAAAAAAGCAACTGCAAAAAGATGTAGTGACTACCGAACCATCAGCTTGATGAGTCATATTTTAAAGATATTTCTACGAATTTTGCACTCTAGGATGTACCAAAAAATAGAACAACAACTTTTTGACACACAGTTTGGATTCCGCAATAACCTTGGAACAAGAGAAGCACTATTTAGTATTTAGGTTATGGTACAGAGATGCAGAGATGTCGGACATACAATTTATATGTGTTTTATTGACTTTGAGAAGGCCTTTGATCGATTAAAACATACTGAAATGATTGCAATTCTTCAGCAGGTATGTATTGATGATAAAGACCTACGCATAAAGACATTTTAGAAGAGCTTCAAATACGAAGAGGAGTAAGGCAGGGCTGCATTTTGTCCCCGCTACTAGTTAACATCTATTCTGAGTTCGTTTTCAATAAAGCAGTTGATAATGTTTAATGTGGTATAAAAATAAATGGCGTCAATATTAATAATTTGAGATATTCGGATGACAGAGTATTAATTGCAAGCGATTACGAAGAACTTCAACATCTACTTAATAGGATTATTACAACGTGTGATGAATATGTCCTTAAACTAAACACCGCAAAGACAAAGGTGATGGTCGTCAGTAAAACGCCAATACAACCGCAAGTGGTAACAGCTTATGGTGAACAACTGGAAAGAACTAACAGTATCACTTACCTTGGTTGTAATCTAAATGAGAACTGGGACATAAGTAAAGAAATTAGAATACGGATAGAGAAGGCCAGAGCTGCATTCTTTAAGATGAAGAAACTGTTATGTGAAAACAATATTACTTTAAGTCTGAAAATTAGATTAGTGAGATATTATGTGTTCTCTACTCTTTTGTATGGTGTCGAAGGTTGGACTTTGACGGATACACTTCTCAAAAAATTGGAAGCCTTTGAAATCTGGGTGTATCGGAGAATCCTACGAATAAGTTGGGTGGATAGAGTTCGTAACGAAGTTGTTTTGCATCGGATGGGAAAAGTTACGGAAGTCGTCAAAACAGTTAAAAATCGCAAACTTGAATATTTTGGCCATGTTATGCGCCACCCAGAGAGATATAATATCCTCCATTTAATAATACAAGGCAAGGTAGATGAAAGAAGAGGGCCAGGTCGAAGAAGAACGTCATGGTTTAGAAACCTGAGAGATTGGTTTAACAGATCCTCTGCATCTCTTTTCCGAGCTCCTGTTAACAAAATTACTATAGCCAATTTGATAGCCAACGCTCGATAATTAAGCACGGCACATAAAGAAGTAGAAGAGACAAAGTGAGGCAAGTGAGCTAGTTTTTTGTAAAAAAAAATATTTTTTACATTTGAATTTCATTTTACATAAGAGGTTTAAAAGTTTTTTTTTAACTATGGTATACAGCACACGAATGAAGTTTTTCCCTTTATTAGTTTAACCATTAAAGACTAGGAAAAACAGAATTATTTAATAAATATATCTCAAATTCTCAAAGCATAATTATATTATTCCTACCTTTCACTAAATTAAAGAAACAGTATTTAATAAAGTAATTGGACGATGGCTTTAACCAATATTGATTTTCCTCTAACGATGCTATAAAGTTTTAAATTAGTTATTGCTGAGAAAGCCTGCGGTAATTATTTTTAAAGTCATCTCCCCTAGAGCTAAACGGGAAAAATTAATAGTCTGGCAATATTAGTTTTAATTAAAATGTATGTAAATATGTTTACAATCTTCATTTTGATTTTTCAACAGTTAGTACTAATAGTTCAATACAAACGACAAAAAATTGAAAAGCACTCGGCCCCGATGAAGTAAGTGCTGAAATACTAAAGTTTTTGTGAGAAAATGGAATTAAAGGTCTGTGTAATCTCTTTAACAGAATTTATGACACTGAGATATTACCAACTGATTGGTTAAAGTCGACATTTGTCAGAATACCTTAAAAACATCGTCCAAAGACATGCGGTGATTATCGGACAATAAGTCTAATGAGTCACGTTTTGAAGATCTTCCTGCGAGTAATACACAGCAGAATTTAGACGCTGTTAGAGAACAGAATTAGCAATACTCAATTTGGGTTTAGGAGTGTACAAAATGTGTACATTTGTGCAATCGATTTTGAAAAGGCTTTTGACAAAGTCCGACATAACAAAATGTTAGAAATATTGGAAACAGCTGGATTGGACGATAACGATCTATGAATAATTACAAATCTATACTGGCATCAAGTGGCAAGAATAAAGGTTAAACAAGAACTGTCGGATGAAACAAATATAAAAAGAGGAGTGAGACAAGGCTGTAGATTGTCGCCTTTACTTTTTAACTTATATTCGGAGGAAACATTTAAGGAAGCCTTAATGGAAACAAACGAAGGTATTATTGTGAATGGAGTCACCATCAACAATATTAGGCATGCCAACGATACCTTTGTCCTTGCTAATTGCGGAGAAGACCTTCAAAATCTAATGAACAAAATAACAGACTTGTGGTCAGTATGAATTAAAACTCAACGTTAAGAAAACTAAATAGGTATATAATAGTTAGCAAACAAAATTATACACAGGATGTCGGTATAAGAGTCGGAGATGCCACACTGGACAGAGTAGAGAAACTCGTGTATCTCGGCATTAATATCAATGAGAGCTAGGATCCAACCCCAGAAATTAAAAGCCGAATACAACAAGCCCGAGCTGGCTTTGTAAAAATGAGAAACGTACTTTGCAGTCATGATCTTAGCATTGACCTTAGAGTTCGAATGACATCTTGCTACATCTTTCCTGTCCTGCTGTATGCAGTGGAAGCGTGGACTCTAACTGAGGCTATCCTTAAACGCTTGACAGCCCTTGAGATGTGGGTATACAGACGACTACTGAAAATAAGCTGGGTCGACGGAGTTAGAAATGAGGAGGTCCTTAGACGGCTGAACCAAACAACATAACTGGTCAATATAATAAAAAAACGCAAGCTGAAATAATTCGGTCACATTATAAGACACCCTGAAAAATATGATCTTTTACATCTGATCATTCAGGGAAAGATCCAAGGTAATCGTGGTCCTGGTAGACGAAGAACATCATAGCTGAAAAATCTAAGGCAATGGTACGGACAATCAACTACATCGTTATTTAGAGCTGCTGTCAATAAAGTCACGATAGCGAATATGGTAGTCAACATGATATCCAACGATCGATAACGGTCACGGAACTAGAAGAAGAAGTGGTAGTAATGGTCATTTAGTTTAAGAAATAATAAATACAAATTTAAGCGCGGAGATTCATATTATGTTCTCTGTATTTTTAAAATTTAAATAATTTAAAATTGAATAAAGTAAATTTATTATTTATTTGTTTTTTATCTTTAACCCTTTTATTAATGTACTGAGACAATGCAAACAATTTCCTCTGGATCATAACCAAGTAATATAATCTGTCTCTGGCCATCTTCAATGATATTCTATTTTTTCCTTAGCTTTAATTTTTAATTTATCTTCTGTAGTTTTTTCTACTACCTCAAAAGTATTTCTCCTTGTAAACTACAATGGTGAAGTCATTTAGTTTGTAGTCGCCCACTTCGAAATCCATACAATTGTTAGTTTTCGGATTTCTACTTCTTTCACCTGGTTTTTTGCTAGAATCAACATTATAATTTAAAATTTCATTTTCTTTCTTATTTGCTTCATCTATGTCTCCTCTTTGGTTTTCTTTATTCTAATGTTTAGGTTTAATTTCACAGCTTTTGAAATTTTAATTTTTTTTTTCTTTCCATCAGCTCCTATATTTTTCTTCGTCATGTTAGATGCTCTTTTCTCTATTTTCTTAAGCTTTTTTCGTTGCTTTCTTTTTATTTTTATTTTTTTTTAGTTTCTGCTCGTCTCTGGTACTCCATAACATTATCATTAATCGTTATTACCGGTGTTAATTTTTTTTAACCTTTTTTTTGGACGTTTGAGATATTTTTCTGAGAAAATAATTGCATTTTTAAATGGGGTTTAAAATTTTGGAGAATGTATTTTGCGCCATGTAGCTTTGACAGTTCGGAATATAGCAACATCAAACGGCTGCATGATATGTATGAAATTTGCATGACATGTATAGACCGTTAATAGGTCGTTTTACCTTACCCTTCTTTACCTTAAAAAAAATCATCATGGAATTTTGACAATGAATTTTTTTGTTTAATTTGAATTGTGAAAAAATTATTTTTAATATAAAAAGAGAAACAATCATTATATATACAAGGTTTTCTTAACTAAATGCTTATTTAATGTAAGTTAAGTTATTTAGTTTTTACACCAAGTAACACCACATCTTCTTCTTCTTCACTGGCTTTACAACTCGAGGTGAGTCTTCGCCGCATCCACTATCGCCTTCCATCCTCTACGTACTTACGCTTCTATTTCTCATTGTGGTACTAAACTTCTAGATAAATCGGCTTTAACATCATCCTTCTATATTTTTTTCGGTCGGCCAACTGATCTTATACCATCTGGTCTTTAAAAAAACAATGTCTTCAAAACACTGTGTTCTTCTGAACGTACCACGTGACCTGCTCATCTTATTCGGTTTGCCTTGATATCTCTACTGTGTTTTCAGTTTCATACTGAGTCACCAATTCAGCATTGCGGCCCATAACATTACATCTCAAAGGTATCAATTTTTTGGCGCTCTCGTTAGCAAAAAGTATTTGCCCTTTATACACATATAGAGAATACAGATTAATTTATCAGTCTCATCTTAATTTTTTAGAGGTATATCTCCCTTATCAAATCTTATGCGACACATCGCATTTCTCGCTATACGAATGTATCTCCGAGCTTTTGATTTTGCATACATTTGAACGAATTTTTGAAACGCATTTTACAACCAAAAAAAACTCCAAATATGAGGTAAAACTGTAATAAATTTAATACTCAGTAATGATAAAACGTCAATGCACAAATTACTTTTAACGTTCGGGAAATAAGTCATTTGTAGACTCACTCCATTGTTTACTTCCTTTTGTTTGTTATCTTTTCCCTTCACATAAGCTTTAAGAACTTGCTACAGCTTTCAATTAATTTAAACTTAACGAAGTAAAGACGTAACTGCATTGAAGCTGCCACTTAAGTTATGGTTGGCTGCCATTGCGAATAAACAGGGTCGCGGAAAGCTCGCAAAAACAACACAGAAAAGGAGAAGTCCATTAAGAAGTCCCTAAAAACCATAACTATAATGGATTTTTAACATTAACAAGATGTAACTGAAGATCTGAAATCGCATTTGTCAATTAATTTGTTTTGACGAGCAGAAAGTGGTAAAGTTTCTGGGATAAGAACACAATCATTAAAATGAAATAAGTGTCAGGTCCCATCACAAAAATATTCATGTTTAATTATTGTTTATTGTGATACATTTTTTTACTACAGCCTAATTTATTTTTAATTCATATGAGAATGTATATAATGCAGCAATATTATTAGGTAATTTAAAAAACCATCCTATTAACTTCTTGCGTTACATTCCTATTAACAGTTTACCATTTGCCACCCAGTTTTCCACAATTATTTTCACTGTGGCCCCTCTCGTACAATAACAATATATGAATCTATGAAATAATAATGTACCTTAAGTATTTTCACAAAAAACTTACAGTAAAATCTTACTGTAGTTACCATATTACCGAGAATATATAAATTTATGGATATGTGGCAACACCGATTCGGAACCGATCGCCTGTCTTCGCGAGAAGTTCCGATATTTTGAAAATTCTCGATCGTATATCTGCCTCATCAAGCAAAAAGACAAAAGAGGGAATGTAAAGGTAGTGGGAAAAAATATTGTTAGACAGGAAGTGCCATCTTGAGAGGCCAAATTAAACAAGGATAGAGAATCTTTCCTTGTTTGAGAAATCAAATTTAGTTAGGTTATGTTATTATTTGTCCCAACTGTCACATGAAATCTTATATATATTGAAGTTTTTTAACAATTGTTTTACATTTTAGACTGTAGAAAATTTAAATTTGGCGCATTGGCATTTCCGGATATGTCCGCCATCAAATGCCACTTTTTTGGTCTCCTTTTCATAACGATTAGATTCCCTATTTGGTTTTTTTGCTCGATGGTCTGCCTGCATCCCCTCTCATTTGTCTCAGTTCTGACCGCGACAGTCTTAGTCGAGTCAGTTTAGTCAGTCTGTATTACCAGACCTAGAGAATTTTCCCTACACCTATTTTGAGCCAGCTTAGGGAAAAATTCATTTTTATTCATTACTATTAAAAATCTACGGAATTCTAGTTGAGTTTACCAAAAGTACAAGCTGATGATAGCCACAAATGTCAAACTTAGAACAAAAAATTTTGGTTTAGCAGTGTTGGCATGTTTTTATAATGTATATGCTATATGCTTTAAATATAAACAGATAAAGCATTGTGGTCACATTTATGAGACACAGACGTGTTAGACCCCCAATTTTGTAGAATCTCTTGTTTTTGATTGATCGTTAGATTAATTCTTTTCCATTTTTCTGTATTTAGAGGGTAGGATAGCGAAAATCTTAACTTAGCCAGCGTGGTAAATACCCATATAATTATAGAAACCTAAGCGTTATTATATCAGGAAATCCCCTAATAATATGTGATGTTATCACTTTCTTTTTCTTTCCTACAAGGTAGTAGGTTGCTAACCTTACCAATCACCCTTCACATTCTATCCGTGCTTGGGACCGGCTGTAGTAACCGCAGAGTTATTCGATCCACCCCTCAGTGTAAAACAATTTTTAGTTATTTTAAAAACTGCTTAGGATTTGCTAAGTACTTAGTAGAACACTAATGTAAAGGAGAAGATATAGAGTAACAGATGGAAGAAAACATGAAAACAAAGGAACATGTCATCATCATCATTGGCTTTTACAACTCTTCGTGAGTTTTTGCCCCGTTTACTATTGCCTTCCATTGATTCCTATCCTGTGCTATTATTTCCCATGGCCTTACTTCCATCTTCTCCAGGTCTTCCCTGACTGCGTCTTGCCACTTTTTCTAGGCCTTCCTGTCGATCTTTTACCATCTGGTCTTTCCCAAAACACATTGCTAATCAGTCTGTCGTCATCACTCTGTACCACGTGGCCTGCCTATCTTAATCTATTGGCTTTTATGTATCTTACGATGTTTCCTTTCCCGAAGAGAGTCTCTATTTCATTGTTATATCTGCGCTCCTCCATTCATTTGTCACGCTGTCTCTGCAAGGACCATATATAATTCGCAGGATTTTGCGTTCCCATACTAATAGCTTATTGATTTCTTTCTTTCTCAATGTCCATGTTTCACTTCCATATGTCACTGCTGGTCGTATTATGGTTTTGTACATTTGGATTTTGGTACGCCTTGCGAGAAGCTTTGACCTCATTAGATGTTGAATGGCAAAGAATGATTTATTCTCCGCCAGTATTCGTATTTTAACCTCCCGTTCTCCTGTGTTTTCACTGGTAATTGTTGCTCCTAGGTATTTGAATTCTTTGACCACCTCAAAATTATGATCGTTTATGGTAATGTTTTGTCTTATTCGCTGTTGTTCCTTTTCTGATACGACCATGTATTTAGTTTTTTCTTCGTTTATTTTCAAGCCTACGCTTAGTGTTGCTTCTTCAAAGTTCGATACTATATCCTTAATTTCCAGTGTTGTCTGTACTACTGGATCTACATCATCTGCAAATGCGAGAATAATCTTTGCTCCTCTGGCAGTTATGCCTGGTTTGACTCTGGTATAGATTTTTCGCATTGCGTATTCCAATGCTAGGTTAAATAGTAATGGGGATAGCGGGTCTCCCTGTCTGAGCCCGGTGCTTATGCCGAAAGCCTTTGAAGTTTTACCTCCTATTCTAATTTGTGCAAAGGAATTGTTGACACATATTCGCGCAATCATGGTCAGCTTCTTTGGTACGCCTAACTCCATCATTGCACTCCACAGTTTTAAGCGATCTATGGAATCATATGCTTGTTTGAAATCTATGAAGATCTGGTGTACTTCTTTATTATATTCCCAGTATTTTCCTAGCATTTTGTCTGATAGTAAATATTTGGTAAATTGTTGATCTTCCAGGCCTAAAGCCGCATTGGTAATCGCCAATAATTTCCTCTGTATATGGCAGTAATCGTTTTAGTACAACTGAAGCTAATATCTTATATGTAGTACCGATTAGTGAGATTCCCCTGTAGTTGCCACATGTATCCTTTTTGCCTTTTTTATGTATTGGCACGATAATACAGCCACTCCATTCTTTTGGCATTATTTCTTGTTCCCAGGCTTCTTTCATTAATTGATGTATTTTAGTTCTAAGTTCATGCCCTCCTTTTTTAATCAGTCCTGCATCAATATGGTCTAGTCCCGGGGATTTGTCATTTTTTAGGGTTTCTATCGCCGTGATAATTTCTTCGAGGCTTGGCGGGGGTACGTCTATCTCGGCCGTTTGGTACTCACAATTTTCTTTATTTCCATCCGCGTCTACCTGGACATTTAGAAGACTTTCAAAGTATTCCGCCCATCTTTCGATTATTTTATTTTCAGCTGTAATCATTTGCTCATTTTTATCTCTCACAAAGTTCGGGGTTCTTATATATGCACCTTTCTTATGTTGCTTACTTCTTTGTAGAATTTTTTATTTTGCTTGCTTCTATATTCACGTTCTACTTTTTCAATTTGTTGTTGTAAATGTTGTCTCTTTTTTCTCCTTACTGTTCTTCTGGCTAAGGCTCTCTCTCTCTATTGTATTGTTCACGCTTTTCATCCGTCGGGTTTGCTAGGTATTCGATTCATCTTTTGTTTGCTTCTTTTAAGGTATCCTCGCATTCTAAAGGAACATGTACACTATAAAAATTACTTTTATTCTAAAAATGTCAAATCCTAACTGTTATATAATTAAGCAAACTTTAATGAATGGCCAAATGACCGAGTGAAATTATTTAGATACAAACTTCATTCCTTCTTCCATAATCGTTTATTTTTGATGCCCTAAGTTAAGTCTCTTAAATGTCAGATGTTAATCTATTCCGACGTTAGAAATAATACAGTCAAAACTAATATTTTCTCAACCCAATTATTACCAAAGTAAAACGGTAAGAACCTCAGACAGCTCCTACAACCGCATTTTAATTTAGGAACTTCCATTCGTGTGTTCTAAGAGATCAAAGCGTCACTGAAATAATTTCACGAAGCTTGAAAGACTTTCAAAGATAGAAACTTTAATCTGTCGACAGACCTTTATGGCTCAAGTTGTAAAATAAAGTGTTTGTACAAAGACACTAGATGGTTACGACATTGCTTGGAAATCGGTGCAGCAGTCACTCGGGAAATTCCTGGTCCCAGCGGCGATAATTTGTGTTAGTAAAACAGATTTTTCAGAAAATATTATTTGCAATTTACTTTTAGAAAGAAAACACTTTTATTCACCTGATGTCTGACTATATTTCATCCATACTTAATGAAAATAAATATGGACTTTACAGTGAGCCCTAACGCAATTCTGCTTTCACAAGAACAGATTTATCAGAAGTATTGTTGAATTTTTCTTTCAGTTTTGGTAAAATATTCTCGTTATAGATTGTACCACTCTTCTCGTTTTTTTTTCATAAATTCCGCTATAACCTAAGTCTTGTCTTATGGGATCACCAACAAAACCTGTCGAGAAACTTTATTATATAATTTCTTAAAATCAAAATATCATTTAAGTGTTTATTCTTTTAATATCATATTTTTCATCAGTTGGTTTTTTAATAAAAAATAAAATGCATCTGTTGTTGATGTTCAGTATAAATCAAAAATAATTTTAAAATATTTCGGCTTCTTCACTTATCTTTCTACTATTTGCTTTTTTCCTTTTTTTTATGGTGTAAGCTCAGCAGTTTGACGATTCTATAGTGTGTCTATTGTTGAACATTTTCTTTGTCCTTGTTAACTAATGTACTGTTTCTATAGTCATCTACCATTCATTACACTTCCATAATTATATTAAACAATTTTTATCAACAGAGTTAATGATTTTCTTGTCACTATAAGGAAGTTGAAATAAGGTTTTACCGGTCAAACATATCTAAATTATAACTATGTTTGACGATCACTAGGTCATTCTAAAGCTTATTTTAACAATATTCTCTAAGAGTTTTTTTACGTATTTCAAGAGCAGTATCTTTCATACTACTAGCCATATTTCTCCAAATTGCACTAGGACTTCCTTTCATGTTCCAACACACTTTGTCCTATATGGACCTTCCTTATATTCTTTAACATCGATCACTTAATATCTTATTGTTCACTCGGATATGATAAGTTGACTTTCTCTCTTTTGGAAGCATGTTTTAACAATCGTAATATATAATGTTGTTGCTGTTTTCAGCACATTATCTCCAGCTTCATTTCTAGTTTCAAAACTAGTTTTCCTTTTAATTCGATAAAGAAATATTGATTTTCCCATTTTCTTTGGAACTTACGATTCTCTTCGAAAATCTGTTACTTCAACACGACACGTGCTACTGAGTGAAGCTAACTGCCCGCTCATCGGGAGTGGGGGTTCAACTACTTTCTTAAGATTACAAAAAGTTAGACAGGGTTGGAACAGGTAAAAGTTATCAATCAATAGCAGACACCCTGGAATCACTACAAGAATTGGTAAATAGTATTAACGATTATTGCATTAGATACGGACTAAAAATAAATAAGAGAAAAACTAAATTTATGATTGTCTCAAGAACGCAACATGGAAATGAAAGATTAATGATAGAGCAAACCCAAATAGAAAAAGTAGAGACATACAAATATCTAGGAACCTGGGCTAATGACAAAAATGACCAAAGCAGAGAAATCAAGTCCGAATTGAAACTACAAGGCAAGCACTTGTGAAAATGCAGACAATGCTTACCAACAGAGACCTTCAGTTGCATCTCAGATTGAGGGCTCTAAGATGTTACATATTTTCTATCTTACTATACGGAATGAAAGCTTGGACATTGAAGAAATAACACATAAGAAAAATAGAAGCGTTCGAAATGTGGTGGAAGAATGTTAAAAATTCAGTGGGTTCAAAGGATTACCAATGCTGAGGTACTACGTCGTCTAAATAAGGAGTTAGAAATTATGAACAGCATAAAACAAAGCACACTAGAGTATTTGGGTCACATAACCAGAGGAGAAAAATATGAGTTGCTGAGGAAGGATCCAAGGAAGAAGAAGCGTAGGAAGAAGACGCATCTCCTGGCTCAGGAACCTTAGAGAATGGTTTAACTGTAGTTCACGACAACTTTTCAGAGCAGCAGCCAACAAAGTGACCATAGACGTTATGATATCCAACCTCCGATAGGAGATTGAACTTTAAGAAGAAGAAGGCGATATTTTTGAAATGTGTTTACGAAGGCCGCAGCTGTTGGGCCACAATTTTAAATAATTGACATTTTAACAATTTATTTAAAATTATATTATAAAACAAAAAAACATTGCAAATATTTTTTCTTGGTTGCATTAACTACTTTTTAAAAATTAAACAAGCTTGAATAGTGAATAAACAAGTCATAGACGAGCTTTTATTCAGAAAAGCTTTCGCTGCGAACAATATTGCCAGATTATTTAATTTTCTGAAAATAAAAATTCACGAATATGGAAAACAATGTACTTTTATTTGGAAACAGTTAAGTTTAGAAAAAAGTGTTAAAGTACTTTTTTGTTTCAAATTGTGTATTATATCCATACAATAAAGGAACGCACTATTATCGGGGACATCCTGTATGGAATTTTTATTATAACTGTCATGCAAGCAATATTTGCATTTTAGCAATACTATAATAGAGGGTCGTTTTCCTAATAGAGGGTTTGATCATACTATTCTTTTTATTTTGTTATCAACAAAAAGACTTTGTTGATAACAAATTGAATATTTAGTATTGCTCTGAAGCTATTTTCTTGTGGCATTGTGAATTAGTTACTATTAAACTGGGAATAAGCCACAATTAAAGATAAAAATACGTTTATTGACGTTTCAATTTCCACTTCGGAAATCGTTCTCAAAATACAAACAGTAAATTAAACAAATTTTGTTTTTTTGTTACATAGTGAAAAATTGACCCCCTCTGTGGCTCAGTGGTAAGAGCGCCTGCCTTTAAACCTAAAGGTCGTGAGTTCGAATCCCACCTGGGTGGAAATTGTCGTTTATTAAAAAAAAAAAATGAATAAATGAAAATAATTTCTATCCTTGTGTGATCGGTACACACCGGAGGGACCGCAGACGTTCGGATACAATTAGCGTCTCTTAGCAAAGACAATGACGTCGACTTTGCTAAGTATCAAGACAATTACTCTACACACACACACACACACACACACTACACCTCAAATTGTAAGATTGGCGAATGGATTTAGTGTCCGCAGTCATTTAAATACAAACAAACAACAAATAGTGAAAAATTCTTCTAATAATTTAATTTTATCTGACTCATTTATATTGACAATTCAGACATACATTATGCATTTTAAAGTAGACGACTTTAAAATGATATTGCCAATATTGTTGAGTTGCGCTCCTGGGACGACTTTACTTATAAGATAGTTCATTCGATTACATGAAATCATCTTTAACTTGGGAATATCCGTCAGAAAAAAAATCATAGCATGTAATTCGTCTTTAAAAAGACAAACACATGACATGATGACAGTAAAATTCTCCTGTTAGTGATTCCATAGTAAATTATGAGGGAAAAACCAGGAAAAAAACCTCATAATACTATTCCGACATTGTAAGTATTTGTTCGTGAATTTAGTTTACCTTCAACAAACATCAAAATTCTGATTTTATATGTTACGTTATTTAAAAAACATAAATGATGTATCCTTTATATGTTACTGGCCTACTAATACTGGTATTTTCTTATTAATAACTTCCTCTTTCAATATTGGTAACCAGATCCTACTACATTCTGCCGAGGAATTTGCGACACAATTGGCTTCATTTGGCATAATTAGAGCCGCCTCTTTGATTTTTCTTTTTTACTATCCGTTTCTTCTAGGATATTCTCAAGTTAAAGTTGATTTCACGTAATCGAATGAACTATCTTATAAGTGAAGTCGTCCCAGGAGCGCAACTCAACAATATTGGCAATATCATTTTAAAGTCGTCTACTTTAAAATGCATAATGTATGTCTGAATTGTCAATATAAATGAATCAGATAAAATTAAATTATTAGAAGAATTTTTCACTATGTAACAAAAAACAAAATTTGTTTAATTTACTGTTTGTATTTTGAGAACGATTTCCGAAGTGGAAATTGAAACGTCAATAAACGTATTTTTATCTTTAATTGTGGCTTATTCCCAGTTTAAAAGTAATTAAATTGAATATTTATTCTTAACTTTTATGTTCCTCAAATAGAACAGAGTACCTAGTACTACCTACCTTCGTCTGGTCAGAATTATTACTTTATTTAAATATTTCCGTTTTCAAATGTGCGGAAATTATATTTTAACCAATCTACACTATCTATACATTATTATATAATACAATTATTATATTAATTAAATTGAATTAGGTAAATTTTATACAGTTTTAGAAATATTTCAGCCTCTAATCTCGAAAACGCCCTTGATGTTCTACCCTCGTGCATTTTCCCTTTCGACCGACTTTCCCTCTATCCCTAAATCAAAACAGTTATTGCGTAATCTCCTTTAGGAAATTAAGTAGCTTTTAAAAATTATTTCTTTATTAAGAGGATCGTTCTCCCCTTTTTGCCATTAATATTATGTGTAACATTATGATATCCTTACAAATCATTTAAGTTAAGTAAAAAATTGCAATATAGAGATACCGCAGAATGTATATTACAAGCTCTCTCATACGGTGCATTAATAAAGTGTGCAAAGGGTCTATTATTTCATGGCTTAATTATTTTCACAGTTAATGCTTTGACAGGTCGATTTTAATTTTTGTTTTTTAACCTTTTGGAAACAAGTTTTTACCCCTCCACTACCTTAGCAGATGTACTTCATCGATATTTTTTTTTAATACAAAGGGCACATTTTTATTTAAAAAATTAAAAGCCTATATTCTTCTAAGTTTCATCAATTAGCCAATCGCGTCCACTGCTGGACATAGGCCTCCCTCAGTTCTTTTCAGTGTTTTCTACATTAAGCCGCTTGTAGCCAGTTTCCCGCTACACGTTTTATATCATCGGTCCATCTAGTCGGTGGTCGTCCTCTGCTTCTGTTATAGTTTCTGAGCCTCATCTTGGTTCTTTCAATGACGTCTTGAACTCCTGATCTTTGCCTGATTTGTTTGTTTGTTATGTGGTCTCGAAGGTTCACGTTCAGCATTGCACGTTCCATAGCTCGTTGTGTAACTCTGAGTTTATTCGCAGATTTTTGCGTTGGTGTTAAAGTCTCTGCTCCATAAGTTTGTACAGTCAAAACACATTGGTTATAAACCTTTCGCTTGAGACACATGGGAATTGAACTTTTTAAAATATGGCTTAATTTGCCAAATGCTGCCCATGTCAGGCCTATTCGCCTCTGTATTTCATGTGTTTGATTTTCTCTGCTTATTTTGATCTCATGTCCCAGATACTTGTAAGTGTCTGTTTATTGTATGGTATTATTGTCAATAGTTATATTTCCACTCATTACGAGATTTGTCATAAGTTTAGTTGTTTCAAAGTTTACCTTTAATCCTGCTCTTCTAGACAGACTTTTAAGCGAATGTATCATAGAAACTGTATCCTGTAAGTTATCTGCGATTAATACAACATCATCTGCAAACCTTAGATGATTTAATCTTTCTCCATCTATATTGATGCACATATCTTGCCATTGAGTGTTCTTAAATATTGAATCTAGAGCTGCCATAAAAAATTTTGGTGAAATATTGTTTTCTTTTCTAACTCCTCGACCTAAGTTAAATTTTTCTGTGTCTTTGTGTAGTCCTATACTTGATGTAGCATTCTCCTAGATGTTTTTGATTAGTTTCGTGTACCTGCAATCTATTCGGCTTTTATTTAGGGCTTCCAGTACTGTTTCAAACTCTATAGAATCAAAAGCCTTCTCGTAATTAACAATTAACAATTTTCTATCAAGATCTCTATGGCATGCAAATGGTCATTTGTGCCATATCCTGCCCTGAAGCCTGACTGTTCTTTAGGCTGATAGAAATCAATTTTAGATGTTAGTCTCTTTGTTAAGATAGAGAGTTTGTACATATGTGTCAAGGGGCTGATGAATCTATAATTTTCTAATTTGGTAATATCGCCTTTTTTGTGTAACAATACTATCACTGCATTGTTTCAGTCTTTTAAAATCATACCCGCATGTAAGCATTTAGTAAACAGTTCGCTTACTGGTTTTAATAGAATTTTTCCTCCTGCTTATCACTCTATTATCACCAGGCGAACGATGGTTCTTCACTTCCTTTAAAGCTGCTCTTACTTCTGACACAGTAATGGGTAAAAGTACACAGAGTCTTTACTTGTGTTGAGAAATTATCTTATGGTCATTGGCTGGTACAGAGGATTTTATAAAACTCTCTGGTTATTTTCAGAATGTTTTGTTTATCTGTTGTTGCCTTTCCGTCTTTTTTTTCTTTTCATTATCTTTACCTACCTGAAATTATTAGAAAAAATCATTGACCTTATGATCACGGGCGTGCATGATTTGGACGCTAAATTTAAAATTCGACACTGAAAAATAAAATTACCTGTTTCTGCATACATGATTTGGACGCTGGGTGTAATTGAAATGTAAATGGAAAGTCAGGTAATAAAATTCTAGAGGTTAAGCTTGATAAGGTTTATTTGTCACTTTGAAATAAATACGACATACATTTTACGAAATGGAATCGATCAATACAATTAGTTTGATACTCATGCATCCTATTTCTAACGAACATATTTTTTTTTTCTACTCTTTGGATCTTTAAGTCTATTACTTTCACTATTACAGACACTATTTATTTTAATGTAAGTTTCAGTTTAAAAATTTTTTAAAACATCAATAAAATGGAAAATATTTGGATGAGCATGGTAAAAATTATCATTAAAACGCTAGTGGAACGATTTACAAGCATTAGTTGTTAATTGTAAACTCTCACTCATCGCAGCCCACATCTCCGACGAAAATGTTGCATGGTCGCCAATGTAGTTGTCCAATAAGTAGTCGGAAAACTTTTCAATTTTTGAATCCTTTGGTTGAATAGCTATAAAATCATATATGAAAGATTCTTCGACTTCTGAGGGAGGTAAAAATGGCAGCCCAAAAATATATTTCAGCCATTTAGATATTTCACTGTCTGCCAATTTATATTCCCGAATTAAGCCACAACCACCGATATTACGATACCAAGCTTGCATAAGATGAAAACGACACAATTTAATGTGCACATTTGGAAATTCAAAACGCGCAGCATTGTGGATAGCAATTTCATAATCGGAGAAAATTATTTTTGGATTGAATTTTAGACCAATTACTTCACATTTGCGTTTCAAAACATTAAATAGTTTTATATAGGTTTGTTCCGATTTGTCGGGAAGTAAACAATAACACAATTTTATATAATGTCCATTGATAAATACATGTATGGTAAAAATTTGCTTGAAATATTGAGCACAGTAACTAAATGTACCGTCAATATAAATCGTTTAACTGCCGCACAGAAAACGCATGTTAGTGTTACACGAAAAGATGATAATGTTAGAACTTAGTTCAACCGCAAATATAAAATTCTCGTCTTTAAGTGTTTTGATATTCATAATATTTACCGCAGTACTAGTTTCTTCTTTACTTTTGGGCAGTTTCGGTTGAGCCATTCGCCGTTCACTGTATATTTGATTTCGTATTAAATTAACGTCTTTAACAGACATGTGGCTCAAGCAATCTACATTTTCTTTCAACGCACTATGTATGATTTTGGACAGCCTTTCGGTCAAATTATCCTTAGCCTTCCTTTTAGCACTGCTACGCACAATCTGTCTATTAAGCATCTTGAAAGCACACTCGTGATTATGTTCTAGATTACTTCGGATCACTAACTTTTCTGGCCCTTTCGTGAATATCTTCGCTTTACACGACCGTTTTACGCACCTCCAATATGTTTCTCCCAATTTTAGTACTTTATCTTGAGAAAAAGTAAAACTGTTCACTGTGAGCAAAATTTTACCACGATTACTTACTAACGTTGAAATTTCCATGTTCACTTTTCACTATTCTCTGACAAACTAATAACTAGTAACTAAGTAAATTTCAATGACTATCATTAAACCCTAATTATATCTAATATCTGGTACCTGCGATAATTCTTCCGGCAGCGTCCAAAACAAGGGTACTTTTTAAGACCCTCAGGTACTTTAGCGTCGAAAACATGCCCGCCCATGATCACAGGTATTTTGTATTCCACATTTTCGTTCTCATAAGGCTTTTCTGAAGATAACCTGCGAGTAAACGTTGAATTGCGTAGGAGTCAAGAAGCATTCTTGCCTGAACCCTCTTGCAATCGGTATATTATTTGTTTTATCTCGTTAACCTTTACTATTGGTTTTTAGTTCCAACAGAAATACCTTTCGAAAGTCTAAAGCATGTTTTTTTTATCATCTTTTATGTTGTCATTTTTTTCTTTTTCCATTGACCCTTAAGCGGAGTTTACATTGGTATAGTAAACGGGTTAGTTGCTTGTACCAGTAGCTTGTAAGGCAACAACTAGCCCAATGTCAACCTACCGGGTAAGTACTTGTACAAGTGCTTGTACCAGTAGCGAGGACAGGTAAGTAAATAGCTAGCCCATCTATTTACTTGCCTACTGTCCTTCCCCTTCCACCACATTTTCGCCTCAACGCAAGTAGCATGGCAAGTGGTTTGGTAACTAGTCGAGTGTAGACGGGTGTGCAAGTGTCCTGGCATATAACGTTGTGAGAGCAGTGTCGCGGTTTTATATTTCGCTATTGTTTTTTAATTTTACTGTTAAAAGTGCAATAATGAAATGGTCCGAGGGAGAAACTGTTAAATTTGTCGAACTTTATCGGGAATACGAATGTCTCTGGAACGTTACCAAACAAAGTTACAGAAATAATCAAATGAGATCGGCAGCTTTAGAACAATTAGTTCAAAACATGGGCATTGAGGGATTTACTGTTGCCGAAGCTAGGCAAAAAATAAAAAGTTTGCGGAATACTTACAGCCAAGAACTACAGAAAATAGAAAGATCAGTTAAATCGGGTATGGGAACTGACGACGTCTACGCCCCAACTTTAAAATGGTTCCACATCATGAATGCATTCATGAAGGAAACAAAAGGAAAAAGATTGACTCAAAGCAACATGGTAAGTTTAATTTTAATAAACTAGCTAGGTACATAAATTTAGATAAATTATTTAGTATGTAGGTGTAGGTAGGTATAATCACATATTTGAATTGCTTTTCGGATGAAACGTTTCATAATATTATTTAGTAATTAACAATAATTCTGAGAATAATTTTCGGAAGCTAAATACCTACGTGTTCTAATTTTTATTATACCGCAATATACAGGATGACCCGTTTATCTTGAAACAATACCAAATTTTATTAAAATGTAGCATGTTTCCTATCCTATCCTAGTAAACTATATTTGTTTATTAAGAATATACACCATAGGTCTTTTTTAAATATCTGCTTACAAAAATGGCAAGCAGTGTATTCGAGCTCTTTGATGTATTTATTTAAGAATAGAATATTATCACAGTTATTACTTACGAAAATGAAGTCCCCACATTTTAAAGCTATGTTGACTCGAAGGAAGTCTACGCTAAATAAAACTAATATTAATTATTAAAGTTATTTATAATACTAGTTATTAATAACACTAACACATTAGTAAATTTTTGCTTCTTGCCATGGTACTGCGCCTTCGTTGTTAACGTATCTTTTAATATAATCTCTGAACTCTCTAGCAAGTCTAGATGATTTGTAACCGGATTTTGGTTTTGCAAGATTTCTTAAATTTGTCATTTCAGATCTCCATCTTCCTGGAATTATTTCTCCCGTATCTATATTTTCTTCATCAAACGATCCTGGTGTAAAATAAGTGTTTGAATCGGTTTTACGTAACCAATTATGTAACGCACAACAAGCTTTCACTATTTTATCAACAGTTGACAATTTGCAAGCAATTTTTTTTTCAAATATTCGAAATCTACTAACCAGAATACCAAATGCATTCTCAATTATACGCCTTGCACGACTCAGACGATAATTGAAAATTTTTTCTTCTTTTGATAATGGTACAGAATTAAATGGTTTAGTTAAATACGTTTTTAGAGGAAATGCATCGTCACCAACAAAACAAGTCCCTTCTGGAAGTATGCCTTTTTCTAAAGCTTCGTATATCGAGCAGTTTTGAAAAACCCCTCCATCGGATACAATTCCATTACATCCGACATCGATGTAGGAAAAACAGTAATTGTGGTCTGCAACTGCCATGAGGACAATACTATTATGTCCTTTGTAGTTAAAAAACTCTGTTCCACAGTTTGGAGGAGCTTGAATTAATATGTGCTTACCATCGATGGCCCCGCAACACCTAGGAAAGTTCCATCTTTCTTGAAAACCTCTTTCAATTTGATTCCAAGCGTCTAAAGTGGGGGGGATCTAAAAATAATAATTCTGAATAGAAAACGTTTCAGTCTCTTTTTTATAAGAATACAATGTTTTATTATGATAGTTATTTACACTTTTCTTTCTCTTCAGAACACGCAACCAGCTGGACAAACGGTAGAAAATACAGAGAACGACCTAGAATTGGAATCTGGTACTATTGAAGAAACATCAATTGTAATTTCTGAAACCCCATCAACATCTGCAGTTTCTGAGTGTCGAAGCTCTAACCTTAAAGAAACTTCTCGAAAAGAGAAAGGACGCAGTTTCCAAGCGGGATCAAAAAGACGATACCAGGATTTATCAACCGCTGTTTCAGAGCTTCGTGACATTAATACTGCCTTACAGCAATCTGGAAATGAGGAAGATGAATTTGACGCCTTTGGAAGATATATGATCCTCGCTCTAAAGAAGCTTCCTTTACACTTGGCTCTGCAATGTCAAAATGAATTACAAAGTACACTGACTCGTTATAGGTGCATGGCTCTTGCTCCATCACCATATCCACAGAATGTACCAAGTCCTTCTGGATCTTCCCATTCCTCTGGTTACACCAATTGGAGTTCAATTCAACCACCGTTCCAATCGCCGCAATCTCCTGGATACCAACTACCGCCGCCACCGACACCGCCATCTTCTAGTCCGCATCCACCCACGCTATCTTCTGTACAGCAATCACCTTTTTCATCTCCTACAATGTACGATTTACCCTCGTCACCTCTAGACCATCAGCATTTTCTAGAATAATGTTTAATGTAAATTTTTGTTAATAAACCGTGGTTTTTGAGTAAAGACAATGATCACTTTCCAACATTTTGACCAGAGCTGTTGCAAGTACGAAATAAATATACTTAAGTAATAAGGATAAGTATTTTTGAAAAATTATAATAAGTACCAGCATCAGTATAAGTACTATCTAAGATACTTGAAAAATTAAGTAAATATTACTCTCTATACAATAAGAACATGATTGGTTATCCTGAATCCCTCTGGTCTTAATTAGTCCTGTTAATCGACGTTTTACTGTAGAAAAAAAAAATGTTTAACTTACCTTTATATATTCACTCAGTACATCATAAATTGCGTCGCAAACTTCTGGTACAAACTTAGATATTGATGTTTTTGGAACTCTAAAAAAATGTTGAAGAGTTCTATAGCTATTTCCTGTTGCCAAAAAATTGAGGGTAACTTCTAGTTTAACGTGCGCTGGTAATGCGTCTCTTAAAAGTGTGTCACTTCTTTGAATTCTAGGCAGAACCATATTTAGCAAGTATTTGAATTTACTCGGTGTCAACCGAAGGCATAATTTATATTCTTCAGGATCTTCCATACGAAGTTCTTTTAAAAGAAGAGTGGATGCCCCTCTTGTAGTTCTTCTATCAATCCACCTTCGAACCCATATCCTTTTTGGACGACATTTTTCTTCTTCAATCAAATTAACAGCTTCTTCAATTAAAATTCTCGATATACGCAACATAATTTTTTTAATGCGATTTTTAATTATTAATTTTGAATTATTGCACAAAGCACGGCGCCGGCAATGGAAAGGTTTCATCTTTACGCATCTGGTGCTCGTCGGGAACTGGTAAATGAATAATATTTTTATGTGTAAACACTTACTAGCATGTCAACTTGCGTATGTGAACTGTCCTGGATATACTTGTACAAGTAACTGGTGCAAGTAACTATACCAATGTAAACTCCGCTTTATAACTTAAAACTCGCTTGGTATATACGGTAAAATAATCAATTAATAAATTATAAAATAAAAATCTATTTAATATTCCTCATAGAGATAACAAACCTCATTTCTCTTTATCAGTTTTGACATAGCAACTGCAAACTTCTCAGAAAGTAGACCACATCCCCTTAATTCCAGCAGGTGGGTTTATACTTCAGAGACCTTATAAGTAGTAGACTATAAAAGATGACTCAATGCCCCTGTTTGTTTTAATATTTTAGTAGGTCGTCGGCGGACATATGTAAAGCGTGTGCGTGGGTGGAATTTAAGCTTATTAAATTCTGAGCTTAAAAGTGAATTTCTTACATCAGCTTTTATTTCTCCAGGTTTATTATCGTCAATTAATGTATTGGTGAAAGTGAGGTAAGAGATTTTTTTAGGGTGTTTGTCTTGTGCTGTTAGACATACAGTGGTAAGCAAAATATTTACGTCCCTCTAAAATTATAATGCTTTTTACTTGTTTTTGTTCTAATTATCTACATTTTTTCTCCTATATAAGGCCTTATCTTAGATTATGGGCCTTATTAAGGCTATCTCGATATAGGTTAAATGGTTTTCCTGGTGGTCTTGTAATGTGGGGGACAAGATATTTGCGAAATTTTAAAAACCGACCTACTGGTAATCTGATATTGATACCTGATTTCCCTGCGTTTTCAAAACGGTACACCCATACAGGAAGTATTAAAGCAGTTAAAATGTACCTATTATATAAATATACAGACGTGCTAAAACTAATACATGACAAATTTTTTTTTATGGTTGCAAAATTAAAAGATGAATTGCATTATCCAATTTATTTTTAAGTAAAATATTTATGTTGATAATAGTTTTTTTAAATCCCATTTGAAAGAGTCTGGGAAAATTTTTATTAGTTGAAATGGTTGGGGAATTTTTTGGGTTTGGGAAGAGAGGAATATTAGTGGGTATTTTAGAGGATTATATTTTTAAATGGTAAATTAAATTTGCATCATTAATTGAATACAATAATTGGATAATATATTCTACTCTCATAGTAACATATTTTTATCGCTAACTTTTTCAACTCTACTACAGTGTATTTTTATGTATGAGAGAGTAATAAAACATTAAATTATGTATGCAAATCCCTAAACTGAGTATGACCACCAGGTATAAAAGTTGGAGCAGAATATAATACAAGAGTTGTGAGGGTTACTAATCCCTAAATAAGGTTGCCAGTGTCGGAGTGATAGAGGTTAACAGGTACTAATGAATTTGCAAGAAATGTAAGATGTTTATTTTATTGGTTATATATAACCAATAAAAGTTTAATAAGTACCTACCTATTTGCAAAATAAAGTTTAATTCTTTAGATAAAATAAAACGTTTTATTTTATCTGAAATGAGTGCATTCTACGAAGTAAGGGTTTCAACAATCAAACATTTAATTCTTTAATTCCAGGAATCTACGACAGTAATTGACTAGATAATTACCTTCTAAACTTATTTCACAGAAAATGTGATAGTGGGTTTTTCCATTTTGTAGGAATGTCCAAGTGGCGTATTCAAAATTCTTAACAGTTCACTAAAAGTAGGTACTTCAGTTGTAAGGTGCAGTTTATTGTGTATACTAGTGTTATGGAAAATTTGGAAGTGCCGTGTTAACGCCGAAAAATTGGTCCTTTAACACTTAATGAAAAAACATTAATATTTAATTGTTTTAAATTATTTACAGACAAACGTTTATGTGAAAGTGTTGATGAGACCGTTGAGTTAGTTAGCATCAAACTTGGTGTTGGTAAATCTACGATTTATTAAAGAAGATAAATGTGGTAGTTTTCAAATGCCACGTAATGCTCCAAGTAAACCAAAATTTCAAATAGAATATCATTTTAAAGAAGGACTTCGACGGAAAGTGCATGAATTCTTTTTTAGACAAGAATTTCCAACATTGGATAAAGTTCTTGTCTCAGTTCGAGATGATAAGGATTACCCAGAAATGAGTCGAAGTACATTATGGAAATTTTTAAAAGAAATAGGCTTCCGATGGAAAAAGAATCCCAGAAAGTCTATTTTATTAGAAAGAAGCGATATTGTCATATGGAGAAGACATTTTCTAAGAACCATAAAGGAAATGAGAAACCAAAAAAGAAAAATATTTTATCTTGATGAAACATGGATCAACGGGGGTCAACACCAAACAAATTTTGGCAGGATGAAACTGTTACAAGTCAAAGGTACGCTTTTGTAAATAACTTATCTACTGGTTTAAACCCACCATCAGGAAAGGGACGCAGGCTGATAATGGTACACATTGGCAGTTCAGACGGTTTTGTTGAAGGTGGTTTATTAACTTTTGAATTAACTCGTACCGGTGACTACCATGAAGACATGAACGCTGATGTCTTTCAATAATGGTTCGAACAAATGATAGATCTTCTTCCTAAAAACTGTGTAATAGTAATGGATAATGCAAGTTATCACTCCAGACTTATAGAAGGACTGCCCACAACCAAGTGGATAAAAAAAGACTTGCAGAATGGGCTGAGTTCAAAAAATATTACGTACCATCCCGGATCTATAAGAAAGGAACTTTATTTGTTGTGTGCCCTTCATAAAGAAAAATTTAAAAAATACGAAATTGATGAAATTGCCAAAAATCGTGGAATGACAGTAATTAGATCCCCACCATATCATTGTGAATTAAACCCGATTGAACTGGTATGGGCAAAGATAAAGAGTGAAGTTTCAAGAAAAATTACCACTTTTAAAATTCATGATGCTAAACAGTTGTTTTTGGAGGCCGTAAATAATGTAAAACCTGAAAACTGGGAAAAGGCAGTAAATCACACTATTAAAGAAGAGGAAAAAATGTGAAAGCTGGACAATATTACTGATAAAATGATCGAGCCAGTTATTATAAATCTTGGTTCTGAAAGTTCATCTTCTGAATCTGATTTGGATTTGTAACAAGTAGCTGTAAGTTTTATATTAATATTTTTATTCATCTATTTAACATACCGTAGACGGTTTTAAAAACTCTTTTTCTCTTTTGTAATTTTTAAAAATTAAAAAAAATGTGAATTTTTTAAAACCCTTTTTAATGTAGGCCAGTCAGTTCTAATATAGTGTGTGATAAAAGAGGTCACTTTTGTTTACATACACATAACACTTTCTAACACTGAAATAATTCATTTATTTTTTACGATTATTCAAAGTAATTTTTCAATTAATCTTGAGCACGCCCATGGAGTGGTTGGAGATACGAGTTAAAATTATGCTAATTACTCTCTCGTTCATAAAAATAAACTATAGTTTCATTTCTTTTTATCTCACAACTTGTTATATGTTTTCCATCTTTTGTGTTATTTTGCCGATTATTAGCGTGCTCATAACTGTATCGAGTTACACATAATTTATATTGCAATTATTTTATATTAATGAACAGATCCTCAAGAACATACACCCTTGAGATAATGATGTTAAGGTTAGGGATGGAGCAGGAAAGGAATGGCAAGTCAGAAGGTGAAATGAAGTACCGTTTGGTACAACCGTACCATCCAGATGGAATTCTGTGTACCATATGTCTAAGATTCAGACTAATGTCCCCATATATAGCTGCAATATTGGCAGATTCCTCGATTAAAAAAGCACCAAGGATGATTTCTGATCCAGATATAAAACTAATCACTGAAATTGTAACCATTTTATCGCCTTTCGATGAGGCCACAAAGGGGATCTCGGGTTCCCATTACATTACTGCTAGAATTGTTATCTCCCTTATGTCTATTATCGAAAGATCTTTAAAAACCCTCAAGCCAAACCTTAGTACAGCCCAAAAGTTATGCCAAAAGCTTATAACTAGTCTTCAGGAGAGGGACACTAAGCGTTTACGAAACTCCCTGCTTTGCCATGCTACAACCACGAGGTTCAAAAAACGATATCTGAATCCTTCTCTAGTAGAGACAGTCACATCCAATTTAGGCTCGGAAGTTAGGACGTACCTTACCGAAATCTAAAAACTTTCTTCTTCCTAATCCTTCCAGAATGACGAAGTCAAAGTGAGTTTAAAATCAAACCCTCTTTGGTCTTCACACGATCTGGACACTGGTTCAAGTTCAAGTTCTTAGGACACACGGATTCAAAGTTATTTTTCAAATGAACTGACTCTATGTCTGCAGCAGCCTTGCTGCCGAGATTAAGTGATACGTTTTCATTCTGGGAGCAGAGCAGAACCTGTATGCCAAGCTTGGCTTTTATATCTAAAAAATACATGTCGTTGGTCGGAAGTTCGGTGGCATCAGAGAGACTGGTGTCACCATTGAATGATATTGTGTTAGATGAGAGAAGCCGCTTAACCGACCAACATATATATATGAACGAGTTTTTCTCAATAGGCTTCATGAAAACTACTGGCCAACATAATGCTAAATCCATTTCATATATGTTGGATTATCTTAAGGTAGATAAATGTTATTCTGGTGTGGACTGTAAATTATTTGTGTGTAAATAAATAGAATTAAATTTAGTAACCTTTTTACAAACTACTTGTGACATATGAATTTGTGAATAATGAAAATTTGGCGTCTTGTTGGAAATTACTTGAATAATGTCAAAATTATTTTTCTTGCCGACTTGATCCTGTCAGATTGTATGTTGGAACAAAAAAGGCACAGACAGACATGTGACATACTCTATGTTGCCGCCCTAAACTAATTTTCTTATTATTATTTGGTATAAAAATGTCCTAACAATATATTATAACCTATTTGTAACCTTCTAACCTATATTTTTTTACTTAAAATATTACTTCACTCTACTTATATTATACTTTTATTGTATATTATTGAAATACGTGTATATTAATCTCACGCTATATTAAATTTAATAATAATCAATAAATATATAATAATAATAAAATAATAAATAAATATAGTAATTAATAGAATAAAACGGTTTTAGTAAAAATTGTGTTTTATTTATATTGATATTGATGTTCTTTTACTAGTACTAATTTTGATCATATTGATATCTAGTCAAATAAAAATGTAACTTTTCCGCAAATCGCCAGGAAATTTTGACATTCCTGTCAAAATTTCTTGAAGAAAAAGTCAGGACTCCCTTACTGTAAGGAAATGTCATTTCCTTACTGTAAGGAAATGATATTTCCGTACACATTATTAGTGTTCTACATAAATGATAGAAAACACATTGCTTATAAGGAATTAATTTATATTTTGAAAACATCAAGTCATTGCTAAATACATTTTTAAGATCAATTTGTTATATTTACAGTAATTTGACAGTTAGCACAATTATTGAACATTGGAGGAACACTCTTAGAACTATGAGAAACATTTTGGACAAAATGCAGGGTGGAAGTGTCATTTTGTTGAATATTTTGTACTGTGAAAATTTTATTTGCCACCTCAACCTTATTGTTAAGCGATTCTTCGATATATCCTTCAGCAACGTTTGATGACTTCCATCCGCCATGCCTCTTTAAACTAGTTATGTCGGCACCAGAGTCAACCAATATTGTTGCAGAAGACCGACGAAAGCAGTGACCAGTATATTCTGTCGGATTTACCAAGTTCAAATAAGTAGCAATTATTTTGGGCATTTTTCTAAATTGATGAATTCCTACCACTTATCTACAACCCTTTCCGCTTTGATATTTAAAGAAAAATCGGTCACTGTTCATATTTTCTGGTCTTAACGAAACATACTTTCGATAAACATTCAAGTAGATCTGATTAATTACAAATGATCTTGGTTTGTTGGTTTTCGAATCACGTATGCTGATTAAAAGCTTAGATTCTAAGTCTTCTATATCGTGTACAGTCATTCGGACTAACTCATCCATTCTACAGGCCCAGAAATACCAAATATTACAGCCACCTAAAAAATAAATAAAGCTATAATCTAAATAGAAATTAAAACCTTGTAAATTACCTTAATCATTAAATTTTCTTTATCTGGAGGTTCCTGGATAAATTTTTCAATTTCTTCCCTCGTTAAAATCTTAGATTTCTTTGCCCTATAACCTTGAGCTTGCTGTTTCAATAAAGAACGAAGTTTTGAGTATGTAGATATATCTACATTGTGTTTAAGTACAAGGGTTGACTTTAGCATTGAATAATTGGCCCATAATGTTGAAGATTTCATCTTTAAACAAAGGTCTAGGAAGTATGCCATTACAACATTTTCTGAGAAAGAACTCGTATTTTTACTCATGCGATAATCCATAAAACGTCTGTGTGCATTTTCGTACTTTTCTCTTGATTTCTTTGGCAATAATTCTAATGAAGCAGTATTTACTGCCTCAACCAAGTCTGGAGGAGTCCCAGGAATGGAAATTTCATCATCACTTATCATTTTACTTTCGAGAACACCAGCAATTAAATTTATAAGCGTCAAGTTTGACAATTCAACCTCAATACGTTTCCATAGTAACCCAAGTAATTTTATTAGGAATTTCAAAGCACCATTTATTTGGGAATAAAATCATAGCGTTTTTTTAAAATCAATCAATATATGTCGAATTTTAAACGATTTGCGGAAAAATAGTATGTTTACCTCGTAGGAAAAGCCACATTCCTGGACTCTGTGTTACTAAGTCTCGGCTTGCGCCTCGACTTAGCAATCTTCACAGTCGTCCAGGAATGTTAAGCTTTTCCTACCCGGTAAACAATGTACTATTCCTTTGCTTCATTTTATTTTGACGTTAACATTATTATAAAAATATAATTTATATTTTATTTGTTTTGACATAAATTTAATACTTATTACATAAAATGTAAGATACAATTGCGTAATTGTTCTGATTGTACCTACTTCTTTTTAGGCGAGGTGTAATTTCAAGCTATGAAAGTCTATCATGCCGACGAATTTAAGTTCGCTAATGTAAGTTTTGTAAACAATATAATAATTTCTGTCGATAATATTTTGCCTTAATCAAATGTAATATGCTACTAAACAACTATTGCACAAATAAAGTGATATACAAGGTAATTAGAACAGTTGCTAAGTGTTTTATATAGTTTCTAAAATGCAAGATAATAATAGGTTTCACAATTCTACACTCATGGACAAAAATATCCAATATTTTGAATTTTTCAATTTCTTTTTGTAGTCACTATTATTTCAAAATAATTTTAGATTACAGACGATACTCATGTAGTAGGCTGATTTATTCAATAAATTTACAATATTTTGACGTTTATTTGGACGTCTATTTCATAGCACACTACCACCTAGTATTGAAACTCCCGTGTTGACGAGTAAACCAATGATTGGCGCATCACCTAGTGATCGGGCGCCTAACTATAAATACATGGCGCGAAATTCAAAAGTATAGTAATATTACCTAGGAATGTAAACTCATTTTAAAGTAAAGGAAAATCGATATAATCCTAAAATAACAAGAAAAATCCTTATCTTATACGATAATAAATATTTTTCGTATACTTTTTGGGTTTTCTTGTTATGTTGAGACTATATTTATTTTACATTACATTAAAATGCCAAAGTGGTTAAAAAAATTAAAAAATAAAATATAGAATAAACTCTTTATTTATAAAAATATTACAAGAAATGTTATATGTGTTACAAGAAATATTAATAATACAAGCCAAGTATACTATACTTTAGTTTTCTTAATGTTGTGGCAAGAACTGGTCAGTATTTAAATAATTGTTTTGTCTTAAAAGCCTAATTCTGCAAAAGGCCTTTTACTATAATTTTATTCTCATAATTCGCAAAGAATTTAAACATTGATATATAAGATTTTTTTAGAAAGCAATGAATCTAGAGATAAATCCCTAGAAGACAAAGATAAGTACATGCTTGTAATAAATTTAGTCTATAATTACATAAGCGAAGCAATCAATGGGGAAAACCAATTGCTTTTTTCACACATACTCTCACAGATTCAGAATGAAAACATGCAAATGCGTTGAAGTATTAAAAAAATGGAGACATTATCTGGTAGTAAAGCAATTCAAACCAATCACAGATTAAATCACTATTTTGTTTATATAGAATGCTGGCATATATAAAATCTGACAAGGAGAACTAGCTTTACTTCACAAGAATTTATTAATTATCTACACTCTAAAGGAGTATTTCAAGTAGAACAATACCATATAACCATGAAGGAAATGGTTAAGTTGAAAGATACAATGAGTTTAATAGAAATTGGTGAATCTAGCATTGAAAACCAAATATTTAGACATCACTAAATGAAAAACTGCTTTACTAGGAGCTTTGTACTACATAAGAAGTTTACTATTGAATTGTTATATTATTGAATCACGATAATGATGAAGATGAAGTCCAAATAACACATTAGAAAATTCCACTACTAAATCAATGCCAGATGTGACAGAAAATTTACGTCTGATCGTCTTCTTCTTATAATTCATATCCAGTATGGCTGTTGGGGAACAATTTTATTTCCACTTTGTTGACTGCTGCTCTAAAAAGTCCAGCAGTTGTCAAGTTAACCATTTCCGTACGTCATTTGGAATGGATGATGGGTAGTATTTTATTAAACTAACGTTTATTTCCAATTTTATATTATTGTTTAAACAATTTTTGTTATTTTGACGACAGCTGAACTTACCTTCTTGTTCCTTATCTTAATTTCCATCAATTGTTCTCACACCATCATGATCATCATTATCATTCTAGGTTTACAACACTGCGTAAATCCTAGCGTCTTCGCATTACATGCTCTTTCACTGCTACATGGATTCATCTCACTACTTTTCTTTTAAAAAAATTTTAACATGTTTTGAATACTTTTTGTTAGAGTCCAGGTCTCTGAACCATATGTAAGGATTGGGATTTTTCTCACTGATCATTTAAATTTATACCTACCCAAATAGAAGAAGTTGGTGATTTGTGGTACAGGAATGGATATTTTGCATTATTACTTATTATTTAAGGCAAAATTCAAGGAAAGCGAAATGTGGAAAGTCGACGAATATCCTGGCTTAAAAATTAGAAGATGTTTTGAATACCATAGTGCAAAACTATTTAGAGCGGCTATTAACAAGATTCGCATAGCCATGATGATTTCCAACCTTCCTTAAAAGATGGAACTTGAAAAACAAGTATACCTGAGATTTCATCCACAAAATTCTTGTCCTTGGTGCATTGAACAAAAATAATTTTAGGAAAGACAGTCTGAGAATCACTCTATATAAAAGCATATATAATAAAAATATTTAATTTAATTGATTTATTATAATTATGTTAATAACAATTAAAAAGGTTATACGATAGCATCTTATCTTCGATATTTAACATTATAGGTCAACAGAGACGGTTCTAAGACACATTTAGACTTGCTTCTAAGTTTACCATTAAACTTTTACTTTTAAAAACTGTTTTGTATCTTTCTATTTTCTTTTCTCCTTATTAAAGACTATAGTGTAACTATTTATTTATTGTAACTTCATTTTTAAATCTTAGCTTCGCTACTTTTTTGAGATTTTTGCTTTCTAAAAGTACGAAATTATTAAATAAAGATAAAAATCCGAATTAGCAGAAAGTACATCAAAAATTTCCTTTACGCAGACGACACTGTGCTATTAGCAACCAGCTTAAATGATCTCCTTCCCTTACTCATTACACTTAGACCACGTCAGGTCATGGTGACACTTAAGTATACTCTTGAGAAGATAATCAGGTGGTTTTTCCTTGCCAGCCTGATTGTGGTGTTAAGGCCGGTTGAATGATTATGTGATATTCGTCTGATCGAGTGTCTGTTCTCAAGCCAACAGCAAAACTCATTCCACTGCAGCCTTGATATAGTAATATCATAGCTGTTGACCTATGCCATGACCTTAGTTTGTCCACGGTTGCTTATTTGGTAATATCTTATTCATACTTATCTTCCATATCTGTAGGACATATTCCTATCCGCTAGTGGAACGCAGGTGTCAGGGTAGAGGACTCAACCGCCAAGTACAGAATAGCCCCCACCTATTCAGAACTACTCCACGCAAGCTAGGATGGACAAGACACGCACTAAAAGATCTATACATTAGACTAAACCGTTTGAGAACTACCTAGACGACAACATTAAGAAAACCAATTTCTTGGTTATTAGCCGTGCAAATATAGATCCCAGAGCGGTAATAGCAGCAGAGAGTCGAGATATTTGACAAATTCATCTACCTTGGAGCTTTCCTGAACTCACAATGGATAACTCAAAAAATTGAGTTTAAGATCGGAGATGTCCTATACACATTGACTAAGATGAGATCCTTACCGTGCTACAGTGAATTTTGTGTTTAAAGACCAAGATGCCGACAGCGAGGTGCTAGAGGCGCGAGATGTTCTTTCAGTGCTACTACACCGGATATAGATATATAGCGGAATATCAAAGATATCGTATATTGACCCTGTCACCAAAGTTGAAGTCCCACAGCGTGTAAGAGGAGAAGAAAAAGTGCATAACTTAGTAAAACAACGTACATTTGAGTACTTGGACCATATAACGTGCAACCAAGAAATATATCTAATACCGAAGTATCTCGCAATATGAATCCAGGGCGCTGCCGTACCTTGTGGGTAAAATACTGTCAAGACTGGTTTGAAATGACCTCTGCTAAACTGTTTTAAATAGCGGTCAAGAGAACTATGACCATCTTGATGTTTTCCAATGCGAGCAAGGCACTAAAGAAGAACAAGAATTAGCGTGGCCCAATCACTTAAATTTTTGCACACGCAGCACTTACACAACACAACTCTTAAATGGTTTATCTTCTTCAGTATTCTCAGGTGCATAGTATCTTCCACTCCTAAACCAGTAGTATCTCTTGTGATCTAATTGATCACATAGTCCTAGGATAACTGAAGAAATGAATGAGTGATATGAGTAAAGATTTTAAAAATAGGCAAAAAATTGTATGAAACATTTTATATAAAAATTTATAATAATTGTTTTTTTTCCTAACTGGCTTAAATGGATATTTATTTCAATATTAAAACATGCAATGCTAAAAAATCCAGCAATTATCGTTTAATTAATCTAATTACTCTCACATTGAAAATTAATCGTACAGCAGTCATAACGCAAAGATGGGTCGGACTCGGAAAACGAAAAGCTACTTCATCTATGTATTGAATACGTTTTGCTTTCTAATCAGAAAGGATCATCAGTTCATCTAAAAAGAACAATATGAAAAACACAACATCCATGAAAAAGTAATTATAAGTGTGTTACCTCAAAAAGACATGTAGCAGTAAATGATATTAAAGATGTTAATAAACTTACGACATTGGACACTAAATGATTATTTTGTATAAACAATTAATTGAAACTTACTACAGTTTACAAATTAGCTCAAACTTTGCACAGCAAAAGACCATACAATTGTACATGCATGTATATAAAAATTATGTAAAAAAGCTTAAATAAAAAACATTAATTTGCAGACAACTAAAAAGATCATAAGATGCACTTCCAACAGTATAATTGTTAGTTAAATGTAATTTTAACTTAAGGTAACATTATTGAAATGATTAAGATTGAAATATAGTAATATTTAAAAGTATAATGAGGTTACCACTCTTAGCTTCTTAGCTGCTACCGGCAAAATGAAAGCAACAAGTAGAAACCCAAGCCATCAACGAACGTGAAAAGACAGTGGCCTTGAGGTCAAAATATTACAGAACAGCAAGGCCAGTTACCAACCTCTAGTGCAATAGAGCGGTAAATTTAAAGAATATGATAAAATTGGTAACAATCCTGTCAGTACAAACCAAAAAATGGAAGAAAAAGGTGCTGGAGATCACCATTTTCCCCCAGTGATTGGTCAAGAGAAACAATAAACAGACAAGTGAGGTCAATTCAAAACATCATATATTAAAATAGTCTACGTTGTGGCTGGTTAGTCAGATGGCGTGACTAAATAGTGATATGGTCCTATAGTTTATGATATATGTTTTCGTAAAAAAGTACTATTACACTGTTTCTCCACTCTCTGAAGTTCTACTTTCATGCAACATGAAAAGTACTTTGGATACTGAGAGCTTATATTTTATATTCTTTAACTTATAAACGACACGGTGTGTAGATCCGCAATATTTTGTACTTACAAACCGGACCTGTCTTCTAATTGCATATAAATTTAACTAATGTATTTTAAAATTAACTATTAGGTTGATGATATTCTGACCAAAAACAAGTGAAGAGGGAAAATTTGGTGAGTTGTTCTAATTTCTTCTTACACTACATTTTTAACTGGTGTTTACGCAGATTTTTGATTATATTTATTTAATTAGAAAAAAAATAAGTTTTATTGTTTTACAAGTACAAGTGTAAGGTGTACAGAGACCAGTGACAAGTGACAAGTAAGTCATCAAACGTCAATAAACATAAAATGTGTTGCCATATATAAACTGAATTGTACAGCAACACTGGTATCTTTTTTTTTTGTAATTTTTAATGATTGTTTAATAAGCTTCTATAAGATAATTGCATAGCATAACCAAAAATGCATTTATTTCTTACTAACACAATGTTGAATATCATTATTAATTTATAAAAAATGTAGTAAAAACTAATTTGAAAGAAAAAATCAAGCAATTGGGTATTTTCGTATATCATAACAAGTTTTTTCACATCTACATTGAACATTATCTCATAGTTAAATACAATGTTACATAAGTAATGGTTTTTGTAATTGTTGATAAATATTATTAAATTGAAGTCAATATATATTCAGTATTTAAAAAATATTATGTTAAGTCCTGATCTATTGCAACCATAGTTTTTTAATAATTGTTAAAAATTATAAAACTTATTCATTTTCATAATATTCATTAAATCAAATACAGGGTAAGTCAAAATGCAAGTACATCATTTTCTTGGTAATTTTAAATAGAACACCCTGTATTTTATATCACTATCGAAAAGTACTAATATCGTTCTTGAAATTTTTTAAAGTACTCCCTATACCTAAAGTTATCAGTTTTCTAGATATTTTTATTTTTCCATCAAAGTATTAATTTGGTAGATATTTTGTTTACCAATAATTATTGCGAGTTGGCCATAATTGATTTGTCAAAAAATGACAGTTTGACAATATTGTTTACTAATTCAGTATTGGGGTATACCGTAAATTAGCAACAATTGATGAAATGCTAGATATGATCTGGATATTGGGGGAATGCAATAAAAATTCATTACTATCAGCTAGAATTTATCAAGAACGGTTTCCAGATAGGTGGCAACCTAGACAAGATACATCTGAAAAATTAATCATCCGCATTAATCTAGTGAATTCTAAAAAACATGAACGAACAAAACTAGTGAGACAGATGAAAACGAAATGAGTGTGTAGATGACAGTTACAGAAAACTCACAAACAAGTATAAGGAATATTTCCAATTAACAAGAACTTAGTTACTACTCTGTTCAAAACATTCTACCTAAAAACAAGCTGCGCCCTTATATTCAAAAGCACCAAGAATTAAATAATCATGATTTTCAGAAATGAATAGTATTTTGTGAATGGGCTTTAGAAAAAATTAATGAGCAGAGATATTTTTTGATCATGTCGAATTAAGCTACATTCCATCGAAATAGTTTTGTTAATAGCCATAACTTTCACTACTATTCAACAAGTAATCCATACCACATAGTAACACATAGTCAAACAAGATGGACTCTAAATGTGTGGGGAGGTATCTTCGGTAACCATGTAGTAGGACCATATTTTTTTGAAGAAAACTTAAATGGTGAGATTTGTTTAGATTTTATCGTAAATCAGTTACAGATGTTATTAGAAGAGGTTTCACTTAATATACGTGAAAAAATGTGGTTTCTACATGACGAAAGCTCCTGCGCACCACAACGAATTAGTACATGTTGAACTTGGTGATCAGTTTTGTGAAAGATGAATCGGAATGGGATGGACCCATAAGATGGCCCCCAAGGTCACCAGAATTCAATAAAATGGAGTCATTTTTTTGGGATTACGATAAGAACGAAGTATATAAAATACCTCCAACAACAAGGGATGATATGAAAAATAGAATCCGAATTGCATTTCAAAATAATTCTTTACAAATGCTTAGTAATGTAAGCAATTCTTTCAATGACCGCTTTCAAGTATGCATAGATGTTTTGGGACGTCATTTTGAACACCTTACTTAAGTAAGATAAGTTAAAATTGCAGTTGTTTTTTATTTTTCTATGTGTTGATATTCTTCTTTTTTTAAATTAATGGGAAAAAACCCGTAATTGGCTGTATACCTTCGTTAAAAAAAAAACACAGAAGTTAAAACACTTTACACATGTTTATTGTGGTATAAAAACAAACAAATATTTAAAATTCAATAAAAGTAGTGTCGATAACATTTAAATTCTGGCAGAACGTCTTCAATGTGAACAGATCATCCTCAGTGCCTTGTGTATTTGTTGCTAACAATAAAGTTGTCTATAAGACCTCCATGTATGGATTTACAGTATTCCAAATTTTACATTTAATAATGTTTTGACTCGAGGTCGATGACAATGGATATATTTTTAAAATTACTTTAGGGACTACATGTCTCTCTGCTCGAATATTACCACGTGGTACTTGTCAGTTGAAACGACACAGACCAACTGGACTATTGTTTTTTTAATTTTCCGTCGGTTATTTTTTATAAATTTTATATAAAATAAATTGTTTTCTTTCTGTGTCGTTATTTCGTTACTGTATTAATAAACAATAATGTCAAACTGTCAGTTTCTGTCGAATCAATTATGGCCAACTCACAATAATTATTGGTAAACATTTACCAAATTATTACTTTGATGAAAAAATATCTAGAAAACTGATAACTTTAGATATAGGGAGTACTTCATAAAATTTGAAGTACGATATTAGTACTTTTTGATAGTGATACAAATTACAGGGTGTTCTATTTAAAATTACCAAGAAAACAATGTACTTGCATTTTGGCTTACCCTGTATTTGATTGAACGAATATTATGAAAATGAATATGTTTTATAATTTTTAACAATTATTAAAAAACTATGGTTGCAATAGATCAATGTTCCTATACTCCTTTTTAATTATACGGTAACTTTTTAAATACCCGGTATAACATGATGAAACTTTACACTGTTGTAATGTGGAAGTGAAACAGATTTCAAATTTAAAATAATATACAGGGTGTTCCGTTTAAAAAAACATAAGTTTGGTCTGTCACCATCTTATGGAACACCCTGTAAGATTGTAACTAATTTTAAAATGTGGAGTTTAAGGCTGCCTACAATTTTTGTTAATAACTTTTTTTTTTTGTAATTTTTAATATAACAGATCTACTGAGCTTCCTCAGACTAATCAATCACAGGGTGATTGTATCACACATAAATGGGTTTATAGTGATAAAAATTGTGATTTACTAATATTCCTGTTTAAAGACTATGTGGGTATATTGATGTGCTAATGTAATTTTTAAAAAATAGGTACAGAAGTGTTTGATTTTAGCTCTATAAGTAAATTTGCCAGTTTATATTGTATCAACATACAAAATATTTAAAATATACAATGCATATTAAATTTATTTGACCTATTTTTGTTGTTTTCTAGTGTAGGGCAAACTACAAGATGTGATTGTTAATAGATAGAAACTTTTTAAAGTACCTAATATCTATTGTATTTATATTAATTGTTTTAATGTATTTTAAGTATTATGATAATTGCCTAATGCGTAAAAACAGCACCTAGGTTAGGTTTTAATCTAAGCTTCATCATTGTGTATAATATTTTTACCAAATGTTGTTCACATGTAGATACATGTATTATCAAAAAAAATATCAGTTGAATAATCAAATATTTATTGTGATCTGTAGGATATACCCTATAAAATGCATGGAACTGCATTTTTTTAAGATTTTAATTCCATTACAATGACATATACCTTTGATATGTATGCACATTTACGCATCTCCATAGGGACTCCACCTTCTAGATCATAATTGTTCTTTTAATGACAAATTTTAAATTCTTCACATCCAAAATAAATAAGATAAATAAAGGCTAACTTCATTAGAATCTATAGAAATTAACAAATTTAAAAATACAGTTCTGAAGGGGTTTAAGACATAATTCTGAATGACCAACTTGAGACAAACAGTTCTCTTCTCCTCAACCTATTTTGTTAAAGATTGTAAAGTGTAAACACATACCAAAAATAGAACACTCGAGAAAGGCACTTTGTCGATAGAGCTGTAGTAATAAGATATAATACGTTTTGTGAAAGTTTTTAGTGTTTTATTGTTATATAAAAGGAATTTCCATCAAGTAACGGTGGAACCCATCACTCTGATAGTTCTTGTACGACAGTACGAAGTTTTTGTACGAAATAGTCATTATTAGATATAATTAATAAATATTATAAAAAACAACAAAAAACTAAAATTTAAAGACCTACTCCAAAAAATAAATTGTAAACAGTAAATTCTTCTTCTTCTGGTGCCCCATCCAATTAGTGGATGTTGGCCACAATTCTGGCATACTCCTCCCGATCCTGTGTGGCTGGCTCTAAAAAGTGCATGGGCATCGAGGTTTATCCAATCTTTTGGCGATAGCGATTGCCAATGGCAATTTTAAAGCCATGAGTATTTCCTTCTTCATCGGTTACCGATGTAATTTCCCGAATTGTCGTTGTAAAACATTACTGTCCAAGAAAATACAAGGAGTTCCTACCCACTACCCAAACAGTAACAGTAAATAACCAATTTAAAAACAAACAAAACCAGAATCGCGGCTAAAAACAAGGTTAGAAGTTTAAATTTGACATTTTACACAAAACATTCGCACAGAAAATGTGTACACCAAATGCTTAAAGTGCGTATATGCGAAGCTTTCCGGCTATATACAGGCGTATACCTAGATCCTTGTCTTCAAGACAAACTGCGTCTACTGAAAGATTTATCATCATCACCCAGCCCTTTTTGTCCACTGATGGACTTAGGCCTCCCTCATTTTTGTCCATTGTGCTCTGTCTTGAGCACTTTTCATCCAATTTCTTGACATATTCTTGAGATTGTCAGTCCATCGTGTAGGGGGTCTTTCTCTACTTCTTTTGTCTAACCTTGGGCTCCTCTCAAGCAATCTCTTCGTCGACTTTTCATAATCACTGATTCGGGCGACGTGTCCGGCCCAGTTCCATTTCAGTGTGGCAATTCGGGAAATTACATCGGTAACTCGTGTTCTTCGTCTTAAGGTCTTTATTTCTAAGTCGGTCACGAAGCGATATACTCAGCATTGATCTTTCCATTTTCCTCTGAGCTACTTGCAGCGTCCTAGAACTTTTAGCTGTTAATGTCAAAGTTTCGGCACCATAGATCATCACAGGCAACACACATTGATCAAATGTTTTACGTTTCAACGAAATTGGTATATCGCTAGATGTCTTTGAGTTTTCCATAGGCTGCCCATGCTAGGTTTACTCTTCTTCGTAGTTCGCATGTTTGGTTGTCTCTTGCGACCTTTATTTCGTGTCCAAGATATATGTATTTTTCCACCAGCTCTACTTCGTTGTCTCCAATATTGATATTTCTGCTAGGTACTAGGTTTGCATGAATTTTGCCACACTGGCACACACTAACTGAAGCTCATGTAGCATTGTACACATATCCTTGAGGTTGTCCGAGAAAAAAACTATGTCGTCTGCGAATTTCAGATTTGTTAATCTTCTACCGTCAATGTTCAGGCCTTTCTCTTCCCAGTTAAGTTTTTTACCAGCATATTCTTGTACTGCGGTAAACAGTTTAGGCGATAAGGTATCACCCTGTCGGACTCCTGTACCGATTGGGATGTGATCCGTCTTTTCATGTAGTTTCACCGACATAGTTGCGTTTTTGTATGTATTGTAAATTAACCTTGTATATCGGTAGTCAATGCGGCATGCTTGTAGTGCTTCCAGGATTTTGTCAAATTCTGCTCTGTCAAAGGCTTTATAGAAATCTACAAAAGCCAGAACGGCTGGTTGATTGTATTCGATAGTCTTTTCTATTACCGTTTTAATGCTCTGTAGGTGATCATTTGTTTACTATTTATTTTATATATATTTACTATTTTTACTATTCTTGTAAAGAGTTTGTAGAGGTGACTAAGAAGTTTATAGGTCTGTAGTTTTCTAATTTATGGGAATTTCCTTTTTTGTACAATAGAATTACATCAGCATTGTGCCATTTGTCGGGTATATTACTGTCCAAAAGGCATATGTTAAAAAGGTTTTTTATTTTCTTAAGTAGGCAAGTGCCTCCGATTTTGATTGCATTAGTAACTACACAATCTTCGCCTGGAGATTTCTTATTCTTAGCTTTTCTTAGGGCTAGGTTTATGTCGTCCATTGTAATTTCCGGTAGTAGTTCTGATCCTTGGTTGACAATGCCCCTTTTCTTTGTTAATATTTCTGGTACTTGATCTTCTCTGCTATTTGCTTTGTGTTGACTTGTGTACAGCAATTTGTAGAAGTTTCCAACTATTGTAAGTGTTTCCTCTCTGTTGGTTATAAGATGACCATTTCTATCTTTAATTTTTATTATCTGCGTTGTCCCCGTTTTTAGTCTTTTTCTCAATACTTTCATACTTCTATTGTTCTCAATAGTATGTTCGATTTGTTCTTGGTTGTATTTTCGAGTATCTTGTCTAATAGCTTTGGATATTTCTTTATTTAATTTTTGTAGTTCGTCGGCTTTAGTTTCCGTCTCGCTTCTCATTTCTCTTTTTTTCTGCATTAGTTGCCTAGTATTTTGGCTAATCTTCTCTCTTTTTTGAGTTCTAGGACAGAATTTGTTTTGACCTTTCAGTAAAGCATTTGTTAATTTATTATTTAAGTCGTTTATATTATTTTCTGTTTCAGAACTATTAAGTATGTCGGAAATACATTGCTGAAAACTATCTACATCTGATGGTTTCATCCATGGTTTTGATTTGTTCTTCTTTTTAATCATCTTATACCTCTCCGTCTTTAAGCTTATTTCAATTTTACCTCGTATCATTCTATGATCGCTACTGGTAACAAATCTGTTTAGAATTGTGATGTCTTTAACGGTGTGTTTTTTGTCCGTTATATTAAAATGGAAGATTCCTTGGACCGCAAAAGTCTCAAATGAGGAAGTGTTAAGACGAGTTGGACATGGCAGAAAGCTTATGAACACAACTAAAATAAGAAAGACATCGTATCTGCGCCACATACTCCGAAATGATAAATACTCTCTGCTACAAGTCATCATGCAAGGTAGAGTAGAGGGAAGAAAAGGCTTGGGAAGAAAGAAGAAATCTTGATTGAGGAATATCAGAGATCGGACTAACCTCAGTGTTGAACAGATATTTCACGTTGCAAAAGATCGAGAAGCGTTTAAAGAAGTGATCGCCAACCTTCGTTAGAAGACGGCACAAGAAGAAGAAGATATTAAAATCTATTTCGTTTTGAGCTTTTTCATTAGGACTTTGCCATGTTTATCTTCTCTGTGGTTTCTTTTTGAAAAAACTGTTCATTTGGAATAGTTAATGTTGCAGCATGAACCTTAACAGAGTTTGGCCACGTTCATTTCTACCATCCAAGCCAAAGTTTCCCAGTGGTGTTTCACCCAGTGTTAAAATCACCGCATATAAAAGTAAAATGTTCTTGAACTGTAACTGAAAGGTTAAATATTATTTAATACTTAAATTACAATTATTAGTATTCAAGTATATCATGTCAAGAGATTAAGTTAAATTCGTATAACAAACAAGCTTTTAAAAAGGCCTCAAAGTATTTCAAGTAATCCACCAGATAGAGAAAAAATAACATAGATCAAAACAAAAGGCCTCGTCAGAACGGCAATTCATTGTCGCTCTGAACGTGAAAAGCCATGTTAGAAGCCATGTAATATCGGTTTTCCACGGTCGGCGATATTGCGGACGTAAGCGGACCAGCCCGCACCACGCACCGTGGGAAAGGTCTCGTCCGTGGTAGCACAGGCACGTCTGTGCTGGTCCGTCCTATCCATCTAGAATCGGTAACATCAAAGGTGCGGTACATGCTCGTGCGACGTGATCCTAGCGCGTCTTTGTTTTAACAGACGACAAGTGCAAGTCAGAAGTTTTTCAATCACTGACACGAGAAGTTGTTTGTAGTGTTGTTAAAGTTGTTTTGCAGTTTTTTTGCTAAAAAATCGAATGAACAAACAAAGTTATTTTTGATTTTTAAAATTTGTATCAAAATGAACCTTCTTCTTCTTTAGGTGCCGTGTCCGTATTCAGACGTTGGCCGTCCTCATGTTTACAATTTCCTGAAACCTTTCTCTGTCGGCTACTGCGCGAAATAATTCTTGAGCAGCATTGAACCTTAACAAAATGAACCAAGTTTATGGAATTCCACGGCGCCAGAGCATAAAAACCGGAACGATGCATACGATATATGGAACCGAATAAAAAATCAATTGAAGAATAGTACTATTTTGACTAAAGGATTAAAAAAGAAGAGAGATAATTTAATGTTGACATACAGAAGGCAATGACGTTTACAAGCCTGAGTGGCCTTTTTATGATATAATTAAACATTACTGTCACGGACCTACACAGACTGTCACGGACCGTAGGAAGAGCTCTGCCTGCGGTGCGTTGTCGTCCGTGCTGATCGGCTATCCGCGATGATCTGTAGAATCGCCGATCGTGGGAAGCCACTTTTAGATTTGCTTCCTAAGACAGAAGAGATTTATTTTCACGTTCAGAGCGACAATGAATTGCCGTTCTGACGAGGCCTATTTAGGCCGAAATACGTATAAGCGGTTACATTGACGCATTATACGTGAAATTAAATCTTAACTGTCTTTTCCTTTTTATTCCGATTACTCTGAACGAGTACTAGAAACCAATTTGCTAAGGATTTTTGCCTAGTTGAGCAGAAATGACACGGACTGCAAATTTTAGATTCCCTATGTCTCTAATAACATCTTTATCAACGTCTGTTTTGCCTTGCAATTCTTAGAAGGCACAAAAGCAAAAATCTGAAAATGGTTTCGAAAATTAGTTTACGGATTTTAATTTTAAGTATTTAAAAATATCTATATACAAACGTATAATGTATATACATTTAAATAATAACATTGGACAATAATTAACTCAAGCGACATCCTTATATTGATAACGCAAATCACACCACATTTTAATGTTTAATTTTTAACATTATGAATGACTTACGTAATATCAAATGTTATAGTTACTATCGGAGCTTATCACACCGCAGATTCGAGATAAGACAAGTGGCTGTCTGCAGCATTAGTAAAACTATAATAACAGAACTAAAAGGTTACGCAAATAAATATTAAGCCGTTGTATCAGTGTATCATGTCGAGTTTTATCTAACCAAAATGCCAACAAATTTTTCGCCCTTACAGACATACCAAGTAAGTGATGCAAAATGTGTCAGGCTTTAAATGTTTACTCACTATTCGGCTACTGTGGTGTAGGTGTGTAAAGTGACAATGTTTTTAAGATGTCCACAAAAGAAAAAACTGTAATGGTAATTTTTTACTTTTAATAATTATCTATATATACTAAATTAATGGCTCGTTTTATTCATAAGCTATCACAAAGCTTATTTGTAAAGCAATATTTTAGACGTAATAGAAATAAACTGTATTCTTTAAGGAATATAGGTTTATAATAATTATATCAACTGGTCTGGCTTACGAAGACTGTAACAACTCATTTTGTATGCAATTAAGATAATTAAAAAACTACATCTACAACTTTACTAAAATTTATTAATCTAAAAAATGAATGTTTTTATAGAATTAAGCGTTAATTGAGCAATCAGCGCATTAAGTAATACTTTTAATTACGATCTTACAAGAGTAAAACAGATTTATAATTTATTTTTATGAACGAGAGAGTAATTAGCATAATTTTAACTGGTACCTCCGACCACTCCATGGGCGTGCTCAAGATTAATTGAAAAATTACTTTGTATAATTGTAAAAAATAAATGAATTATTTCAGTGTTATAAAGTGTTATGTGTATGTAAACAAAAGTGACCTCTTTTATCACACACTATATTAGAACTGACTGGCCTACATTAAAAAGGGTTTTAAAAAATTCACATTTTTTTTAATTTTTAAAAATTACAAAAGAGAAAAATAGTTTTTAAAACCGTCTAAGGTATGTTAAATAGATGAATAAAAATATTAACATAAAACTTACAGCTACTTGTTACAAATCCAAATCAGATTCAGAAGATGAACTTTCAGAACCAAGATTTATAATAACTGGCTCGATCATTTTATCAGTAATATTGTCCAGCTTCCACATTTTTTCCTCTTCTTTAATAGTGTGATTTACTGCCTTTTCCCAGTTTTCAGGTTTTACATTATTTACGGCCTCCAAAAACAACTGTTTAACATCATGAATTTTAAAAGTGGCATTTTTTCTTAAAACTTCACTCTTTTTCTGTGCCCATACCAGTTCAATCGGGTTTAATTCACAATGATATGGTGGGGATCTAAGTACTGTTATTTCACGATTTTTGGCAATTTCATCAATTTCGTATTTTTTAACTTTTTCTTTATGAAGGGCACACAACGAATAAAGTTCCTTTCTTATAGATCCGGGATGGTACGTAATATTTTTTGAACTCTGGAGTGATAACTTGCATTATCCATTACTATTACACAGTTCTTAAGAAGAAGATCTATCATTTGTTCGAACCATTCTTGAAAGACATCAGCGTTCATGTCTTCATGGTAGTCACCGGTACGAGTTGATTCAAAAGTTAATAAACCACCTTCAACAAAACCGTCTGAACTGCCAATGTGTACTATTATCAGCCTGCGTCCCTTTCCTGATGGTGGGTTTAAACCAGTAGATAAGTTATTTACAAAAGCGTGCCTTTGACTTGTAACAGTTTCATCCTGCCAAAATTTATTTGGTGTATCCCTCGTTGATCCATGTTTCATCAAGGTAAAATATTTTTCTTTTTTGGTTTCTCATTTCCTTTATGGTTCTTAGAAAATGTCTTCTCTATATGACAATATCGCTTCTTTCTAATAAAATAGACTTTCTGGGATTCTTTTTCCAGCGGAAGCCTATTTCTTTTAAACGTTTCCATAACGTACTTCGACTCATTTCTGGGCAATCCTTATCATCTCGAACTGAGAGAAGAACTTTATCCAATGTTGGAAATTCTTGTCTAAAGAAGAATTCATGCACTTTCCGTCGAAGTCCTTCTTTAAAATGGTATTCTATTTGAAATTTTGGTTTCCCTGGAGCATTACGTGGCATTTGAAAACTACCACATTTCTCTTCTTTAATAAATTGTAGATTTTCCAACACAAAGTGTACTGCTAACTAACTCAACGGTCTCATCAACACTTTCACATAAACGTTTGTCTGTAAATGATTTAAAACAATTAAATATTAATGTTTTTTCATTAACTGTTAAAGGACCAATTTTTCGGCGTTTACACGGCACTTCCAAATTTTCCATAACACTAGTATACACAATAAACTGCACCTTGCAACTGAAGTACCTACTTTTAGTGAACTGTTAAGAATTTTGTGAACTGTTAAAAATTTTGAATACGCTACTTGGACCTTCCTACAAAATGGAAAAACCCACTATCACATTTTCTGTGGAATAAGTTTAGAAGGTAATTATCTAGTCAATTACTGTCGTAGATTTCTGGAATTAAAGAATTAAATGTTTGATTGTTGAAACCCTTACTTCGTGGAATGCACTCATTTCAGATAAAATAAAACGTTTTATTTTATCAAAAGAATTAAACTTTATTTTCTAAATACTTTATATCTAAAGAATTAAACTTTATAACCAATAAAATAAACATCTTACATTTCTTGCAAATCCATTAGTACCTGTTAACCTCCATCACTCCGACACTGGCAACCTTATTTAGGGATTAGTAACCCTCACAACTATTGTATTCTATTCTGCTCCAACCTTTATACCTGGTGGTCATACTCAATTTAAAATTGTTTTCCTATATACTTCTGTAAACTTGTTGACAAATATCTGTTTTTCATTGAGTCACCCGTATCAACAGTTTAGGGATTTGCATACATAATTTATTGTTTTATTACTCTCTCATACATAAAAATACACTATAGGACAGAAATGGTAATAAGTGAGTTTTGAATAAGTTACTATAGTTTTCGCTGAAGATATTTTTTAAAGCAATAAATACTAGAAATATTTGTTTCGTAACTTTATCTATATAAAATACTACATTTTAAAATCAGTACTGATTTAATTTGTAGTTTTGTACTTCTTTTTTTTAAGTTTAAGTTTAAGTTTTTAAGTTTAAGTTACTTCTTCGCTCTCAACTGAATTAACTTCGAGCTCGGTCCTAAGATGTATAATACCTACATGTTATACATGTTATACCCAGATAAAATGGCAAAGAGGATCATTTTACCTATGTAGGGTCATACGTCGCCATATTACCAATTCCGACGGTAACTTAAACATCCTAATTTGTAACTATCTATCTATCTATCTAATTAGCCTTCTTCGGTCCATTCCATCTTTGGACATAGGCCTCCCCAATCCTTTTCCATTCTTCTCTGTCTGTCGCAACAGTCATCCATCTAGAGCCCACGTGCTTCTTGATATCATCTGCCCATCTCATTTGGGGCCTTCCTCTGCTTCGTTTATATTCCCGCGGTCTCCAACTTATAAGAATTTTGTTCCATCGGTCTTCTTTTTGTCTTATATTGTGTCCGGCAAATCTCCATTTCAATTTTGCAACTTCTTGTCTAACATCCCTCACTTTTGTTTTCTCTCTTATCCACTCGTTTCTCTTCTTATCCATTAGTCTTATGTGCAACATTTGTCTTTCCATTGCTCTTTGGGTTTTTATGATTTTGTCCATGTTTGCTTTTGTAAATGTCCACGTTTGGGAGCCATACGTAAGAACAGGGAGTACGCATTGATTATATACTTTGGTCTTAAGATGCTGTGGATATCTTTTGTTTTTAAGAATGTAGCTTAGTTTACCAAATGCCGCCCATGCCAGTCTAACTCGTCTCTTGATCTCTGCTGTTTGGTTCTCTTTGTTAAGTTTTATAGTTTGACCAAGATATATATAATCCTTAACTTGTTCTATTTCATCTTGTCCGATTCTCATTGTGATGTCTTCATCTGTATTTGTTATAGTTTTGGTCTTGCTGTAATTCATATTAAGGCCTATCTTTCCAGCTTCTACGTCTAGTTCTTTCATCATTTCAAATAATTCATCTTTTTTATCGGTTATCAATACGATGTCATCAGCGTACCTTAGATGGTTCAAGCGTTGTCCACAAATTTTTATACCTTTTTTTCCCATTCTAATCTTTTAAAAGTATCTTCAAGAGCCTGATTGAAAAGTTTCGGTGATATTGTATCACCCTGTCTCACGCCTCTACTTATTTGTAATGATTTTGTTCCTTCATATACTTTAATTTTTGTTTTGGCTTCCTTATATATATATATATATATATATATATATATATATATATATATATACATATATATATATATACATATATATATATATATATATATATATATATATATATATATATATATATATATATTGGTTATTAGTTCCGTATATCTGCGGTCAATTCGGCTGTTAAGCAATTTGTAACTATGTATTATGTAAAATAACTGTAAATTTATAACATTTAAAGGGTTTGGACCCATATATTTTGGTGGCTCATAGCAAGTATACCCCGTTTACACTGATGATGGATTTAACAATCCGAAAACGTTCTGTAATGTAATTGTGATAGCCCGTTTGGGCATTTTATTATACACCTTTTATAAAGGATTTAAAATAAATTTTTTGAAATATTCTCTTCTTGTCTCCTCGACCTCCTTGAACTCCTCGACCTAAGCTGAATTTTTCTGTCTCTTCGTGTAGTCGTATACTTGATGTAGCGTTCTCGTAGATGTTTTTCCTGTAATCTATTCGGCTTTAATTTCCAGACTGTTTTAAATTCTACAGAATCAAAAGCCTTCTCGTAATCGACAAATGCAAGAATCACTGGTATGTTGTACTCGATGCACTTTTCTATTAAGATCTTTATGGTATGCAAATGGTCATTTGTGCCATATCCTGCCCTGAAGCCTGCCTGATATATATAATAACTATAAGTAAATATAATAAATACATATAACAGTTTATAGCGAAAACGTCATCGAAAAAATGTATTTTCCTTGCAAATGCATAACACAATTGGTTTTTTTGTTTTTTGGTTTCTACCGGTAGTGGAACAAGTAAAAGGGACACTAAAGGTACACTGGGAGTAAAAATAATTCGTATCAAATGTATCCAGGAAGTGTATCTTATGTATTGCACGTTGTTGTTCATTCTTTGGGTAATATCGTCATAAACCAATTGTACTTTAGTCAATTGATTTATTATAACCTATGTTGCACTTGCCTTGTTACTAAGTAAAGTCTTCATTTTTTTCTTTAAATCTGAACGACTCCGATATCTCGAGTAGAAATCAGACAAAAATAGATTTTTCTAAATAAAAATTCCCATCTCCGTTGGATTGCCACTCAAATCTCTCTATTTTTTCACTCGAGTACACTCTCTTGTGCCTATATCTTGTTGATGATAAGATCCTTTGTCTTTATTTGCCGTCTCAAATGGAGGTTGGCAATGACTTCTATAAATTCATCTCTATCCTGTGCGGATAATATGTGTCCGAGATAAGATCTTTTCTTTTCCTTTATTAACTTCTATGTTCACGATTTCCATTCATATGTCTTAAAACTTCTTCATTTTTAGCATGGTTGCTAAATAGAATTTTTATAATACGGCAGAATATCCACCTCTTCTCCAGGCATCGTAACGAACTAATTATTAGCGTCCAAAATTTCATGCCATGTAGTACTGTATGTTTATAATATTTATTTTTTAACAATATAATATGATATCTCAGGACTCATGTATTTATTAAAAACAAAACGTGGCTTCAATGTAGTTTTTGCGAGTTGCCTTTGAGGAAAACAAAGGATAGACAATAGGAAAATAAAATTACAGCACAATTATGACTTACAAGGATTATTATTATATACAATGATTAGAATAAAAATCTCAAACATCCATCAAATCGTACCTCCACAATTATCAATAAAAATTATTTAAGCTTATATGCAAATCTTAAATTGCTTAATTGTAGTGACTGCCGATCAATTATCATGTAATATAATTCTCAATAAAACCAACAAAAAAAACGAATAACCCTAATTTAAATAGGTGGTCATGATTGAAAGTCTTTGTTGCTAAAAATGACGAAACTACTTTTGTTCCCACAATTGATGACTTCACCTCTCTCTACTTTGATTGTACCCTGTCCGCCTTGCTCGTACCTTTCAGTTTCTCCAGAATACTCCTGCTAAGCTCCTCTGCTCCAAATATTTACTACATGAATAACTCCTCCTCTCCAGATACAAAGGATATCTTAACTAATTGACTTGGTCCAGTATAAAACTATACATCTGTATATTACTTACAGCATATCAGTTATTTCTTCTGTCTGCTACCACAGTTGGAACTCTTTCCACCAAACACAAATACAACTTTTCACAATCTAGACTTAAAAAAATTTGTCTAATTAGCAACATCGTCTCCACAAAAAAAAACATGTATAATTCTTGGTAGTCCATACAATAGAAAGTTTAAGATAGAACTGTTCATCTGCCTTATCAAATTAAAAAATTCTTCCAACACGATTTCAATATGTTTTAAATGACTCTGCGTATCCGGAGAAAAAATTAATAAATCATCGATATAGTGGACGATAAAATCTTCATATCGATTGAGAATGGTGTGTAGAGCTTTCACCAGTGCTGCACATGCACTTTTCAAAGCAACCCTATTGTATAATTCTTGGTAGTCCATACAATAGAAACTTTAAGGTAGAACTGTTTACAAAAATGCCTGTTTAAAACTAAACCGTTAGAAAACCCAATATATTGTCTTCTTATTTTCTGGGAATTTATTTCAACGTGTAAAATTCACTTTCCAAAAAAAAAACACTTACTACAACTAATGCTAAACAGTATCATATACAGGGTATTTGCGATTTCTGTTAGTCAGAAACTCGTTCCGAACTTTGTTTAAAGTTTGAGGTGAAATATTCTGTATTTCTGTAGTTATCCTTTCTTTAAGGTCTTCAATGCTGGTTGGTTGTGTTGCATATACTTTGTTCTTGAGATAACCCCACAGAAAAAATCCAAAGGCGTAAGATTTGGCGACCTAGCTGACCTCTCAATAGTACCCCTTCGTCCAATCCATTTATTGAAGAAGATTTTATTCAAGTAATTTCTCACCGTTAAAGCATAATGGGGTGTTGCACCGTCCTGCTGGAACCAGACAGTTTCATGCGGTAGAGTCGGATCTATTGGATTGGGTATAAGTTAGCCAACTGAGGCAGAGCATCATCTTTTAGCATGCTTAAATATTTTTCCGCTGTCAAATTACCATCTACAAATATAGGACCAATAATATGATCTCCTATAACACCTGCCCAAACATTCAACTTTTGGGGATACTGAGTGTGTGTCTCACGCATCCAATGAGGATTTTCCGCTGACCAATATCTACAGTTTTGTCGGTTTACCTCTCCGTTCAATGTAAATGTTGATTCATCAGAAAAAAGAATTGTGCCAAAAGCTATTTCATTTGTGTTAATTTTATCCACCATTCTTTCGGAGAAATCCATTCTACGATCTGGATCATCTTCTGTTAGCTCCTGCACAAAAGTCAATTTATATGGATGAAGTTTTTCTTCATGAAGACACCTTAGGACAGTTGTGTGTCTCACATTATTTTGAAGTGCAATTTGACGTGAACTTGAAGTTGGATTCTCTGCGACAATTAACAAAATATCCACTTTCACCTCATCTTCAATGAAATTCGGTTTTCTTTTTAACGGTTTGACATGTCCAAGTTTTCTGAATTGTGCATAAATTTTAGACACAGTACCTTGTAAAATATTAGGTACGGAGAGCAGTCACTTAGGGTTAATTATATGAATGTTGCTGTCATTTCGTTTACTCGGAGAAGAACCATCGGACCTACCAGAAAGCATATCTTGTATGGAAAAGTTTATCGGTTTTCAAGTCAGTGAAATACCTACGAGTTATCCTGGATTCTAAACTATCATTGAAGAAACATCTCAACGCCAATGTGAAAAAGGCTGCGGAAGCTCTGTGGTAGTACAGAAAAGTTTTCGGAGCGAAATAGAGTATGCAGCCTAAAATTCTAGATTGAATGTACCAATGAAGCCTGTAATGACGTATGGGGCCATTTTGTTGTGGCCTTAACCTAGACTGGCTTCAGCTAAAGCCCATCTGGCTCACGTCCAGAGGTTGGCATCTCAGGATTACTCCCACAGCGTCTCTTGAGGCTCTTCAGGATTTACCTCCTCTACATCTATTGTAGAGCTCGAAGCCATGATGGCAGCTTCTTGTGTCAACTGCTCTGGATGCTGGTTGGGAATAATTGGGCGGATGGGCCATTGGGACATTTGGAGACAGGCCCTCGAGTATTATTGTCCTGTCCTCTCTACGGTACAATACGGCATGGCCCCTTAATTTAAGTTTTCATCCTCCTTGTTTCCCTTTGTTATCTGGGCCACAGTTTAATAGCCAATTGATTCGATATTTGATTATGGTCTACCTGTGAGGATTATTTTCCTCCAGCCTTGAGCAACTTATGGCATAGCTGTTGCCCTATGTCATATCCTCAGTTTATTCGCAGTTGCTTATGTGGTAAGCTCTTATTTACACCTATTCTTTATATGGGCAGAACATTTCTCTATCAGCCACTAGGATGCACTGTGTTGGGGTTGAGGACTTCCTCACCTGTACGTTATCATTTAAGTACAGAAGTTCCTACAGAACTCCTCCACACAAATTTGTACAGATACGGGAAAAGACTCTACATATATTTTAAGAGTATAAGTTTATCATATCTAAACGCATATCACTGTCATACTTATTTTGATAATTTTTTATTTTATTTTATTTTAAATGAGCGATTAATATTTATCTCACGACAATTTTTCTTTTATTTTTTTTTGTCCTCTTCCTTATCTTTATCGTCTTTATCTATTATAAAAATGCAAATTTATTAGAGGTCAATGATGAAAGTTATCTGGTACTATGCGAATCACAACAACGTTGCACAATTGAGTACAAAAAGTGACAATTCGTTATTATTGCTGTAGGTATGTTATTAATGTGTCATCTTTCGATAGAGATAATTATTTATTTCTAAAAACACACAGATTATAACAATGATATTAAGTAGTTTGTTTTGTCATACTTGCTGGCTTTATTTTTATAAATATATTTGAAAATGTTGTCTTGGCAACCATTAGTCAAAAAATTATTTGAAATGTATAATTTGAGCGATCCATGGTTTAATTCTATTTTCAGAACTACAACAGACTTATTAGATTGTTTGGAATTGCAATTTGTACTATTTACATAATATTTTGATAAAGTTGTTTACACGTTCTCCACTGCAATTTATTTTATGGAGTTAAAAAGAGATTTTGATTGTTTGCTTATTTATTTGGTAATCTTAAAAAACAAAGACTTGATTATGTGGAAAGTATATTTTAAGATCGTTTGAATCGTTGTCTTCCTGAATGGACCAAAACAAGAAAATCATCAAATTTATCACATTGGGGTAGTGTGTGACAAAACAAGACATTGTAAAATGAAAGATAAAATATATATAAGGGGCTGAAAGCATTGAGATTATGAAAATAAATAGGCAAATAAAATTAGTTGTAAATATTGTCTACATTATTCAGTATATCAGAAGTTATGGTTTTTCTATTTCTATTCTAAAACAACAATTATTATATAAAACTACAAAAATCACATACCTGTAGCTCCCGTGGAAATCTCAAATCCAATAATATAACCTCCAAAAAGTTCTATTTCTATATTTATTTGAACCTCTTGTTTCCAGTGTATGAGATAAACTTTTTTTTAAATAATATTGTGGGCCTATAATGCTAAAACCAGTATTTCGAATGCCTTTTCAAGGACTATATAGCAGATTTGCATATCTTGAGTCACAACTAGACATCTTTTAGTGAACTCACTTAGTGAAAAGGTTATATTTACAGCGCACAACTAGCCTTGTAAACTTAGGGCAGAAAGTTACATCTGAACGTTTACTAAGTTTCTTGACAATATTTCTTCATCATACTCTGTCTCCTGCTTTCCATGTTACTCTTGGTGTTTTTATTTTTTTACTTTCTATAGACCGTCTACCTAAGATCGTCTTCGGCATTCTTCTAATTTTAGGCTTCCTGTATTGCTCATATGTTTCGTGATTGATTCTACTTCTTCATACTTCTTCATACTTCAGCCCCACTGAACTCAAAATACGTTTCTAGACAAGATAAACTCAGAATATATAAAACAGTAATTCGACCCACAGTAACATACGCCGGTGAGACATAAATATAAAATAAGAAGGAAGAGGATACTCTGGAAAGATGGGAAAGGAAAATACTGAGACGCATATTCGGAGGACGAAAGACAGAAGATGGTTGGGAGAGAAGAACCAACAATGAATTAATGGCTTTATACAAAGAACCTACCAATACCAAATTCGTCAAGTCACAAAGAATCAGATGGTTGGGACATGTGGAAAGAATGGAAGCAAACAGAATGCCCAAACTAGTAATAACCAGAAAACTAATCGGCCCCAAACGAAGAGGTAGACCCAGAACGAGGTGGATTAATAAAGTGGAGGAAGACCTTAAACACGTGAAGCTGAGGGACTGGAAAAGAAAAGCACAAAATAGAAGCGAATGGAGAAATATTGTCCACCAGGTCCTTTAGAGTAGTTAAGAATGTTGTATATACATATTTAAGTTAAATTTTTTGTTTAAAATAATTGTAATTAGTTAATATTATGATTATGATTACAAAAATTGCCCTAGGCCTTAACGGCCTGGTAAAAACGTATTTTAACCTTTAATTGTGGCTTATTCCCAGTTAAATAGTAATTAATTTAAAATGCCACAAGAAAATAGCTTCAGAACAATTTGTACGTACCATGTGTTGCAAGTGCAATGTGGGATTATACATCGATTGCAACATAGACTTCAGCTAAAATAATTTGATTTTTTTTTAATTTGATTTGATGATGAAGTTTTTTCATTTAGTTTTGTATTATTTGTTTTTTTTTTTGTATCCAAAAATGATTACGAAAAAAAGTGTATGAGTTTTGTTTTAAATTAAAACCTTCTCCCATATACATCGAAATCAAAAAAGTGAAACTTTTTAAACAAACTAAAATTCAGGAACTTAAGGGTTTATATCACCTTCTTAACACACTTAGAAACTTAGGAAACTTATTTTCCAATATTTCTCATGTATTTAAGGCTTAAACTAGGTATTAATAATTTTCTTACTATACTTACTCGTCCTTGTGAATGGAGGATTTTTTTGTTCTAATTCGCTTCTAAAACTAAATTGGCTACCGTCAATATTCCTGTCCAGCCTTTGATAGACATTGTGTCTAGCATGAGATATTTTAGAAAGTATACAAAAGATTAAAAGTAGCCATGGGTTTGGTATTACATATATCCTATACAGTGTAGGTAAAATTTTAAGGTCGGTATGGTAAAATTTAACAGGATATCTAACGCAGATATAAAATCATATTTTCAACGAATTAGACAAAGATAACAATCATATTTCCCCTTCGTCTCCCCTCCTAAAATCCTTTTAACACTCATTGGCCATTGCCCATTAGTGAGACGATTAGTTCCGATCAGATATTCTCTGGTTCCGATCCTAATATACCTAAAAAACTAGAGTTGGGTCTTCTCGTTTTTTTAATTTTTATCGGAACCGTTTTTCGTAAACTGTAACTAGTTGATTGTTTACCAGTATTCAAATTAGCGAGTACACAAACATATTAGCTATTATCGTTTATGTGTATAAGTATTGAAATAAAAGAACCTAACGAATGATATATTTATTGTAACTTGAAAAATAAATTAAATAATACAAATGGTACTTAAATAGTTACATTTACATTACACATTATTAAATCGCGAATCGTCTAAATTGACATTTAAAAACATAAGTTTTTCCACTTTCCACCATAAGGAAAAGATTTTGTTACAATACTACAACATTTTATGAATATAGTGGTTAAGTTACGATATACATGGCGATGGTTTTTTCACCACGGTAATGGACAGTTCCAATCTCCGTTCGAAATTGTTTGTGGGTAATATATCATCAGACAATTACATGTCGACTTCTTTTATACCTCTCGATACAGGTGTATGTTTAGATGAGTCATGTCCAAATAATTCATCAAAAATACACCATGGACTTAAGTCATCTTTATCAGTTTCTTTTTCTTGGACTGATTGATTTTCAAGATTTACTAAACTTTTCGTTTCATCCGTTTTCCATAGTTAAAGAACCAGCTTTTAAAAAGTTTGCAGGGTGGATTCCTGGATATAAACAGCCAACAAGAAAAACTTTGTCAGGTTCATTACTTCAGGAATGTTATGTCAAAAGTGAGCAAATTATTAGATCGCAAGTTGTTAAAGAAGTAGAAAATATCTGTATTACTACTGACCTCTGGACATCTGGAGTAACTGAGAGTTACTTTGCATTAACAGGACAATATTTAACCGAAAATTTAGTATTCAACACTTTTTTATTAGGCTGCTGCCATTTTTCTGGAAACCATAATCCAGAAAACAGCGATTACTGAAATTATTAATCAGTCGGGTCTAAAACGAAAAGTAAATTTTGCAGTAACTGATAATTCGTAAAATATGGTCAAAGCTATTAAATATGTTTTGTTTTATGATGATTGTGATTTATGATGATGATTAAATTTATTGGTGGGGGACGCACTTAAATGCTGTCGTGTACAAATAGATAAAATAAAAAGTCCTTTTTTTCGACAATTCTGCAAAAAAAACACATTTCAAAAAAGTACCTTATCTTCAGAAAGGCTTTTAAAGTATTAATTACAACAGAACACAGTTCCCAAACGGCCAATCCAAGACGTGGAAACTAGGTAGAACTTCACCTATTACATGTTAAAAAGAATGACCGAGTTAGAAGAGGCAACACGTTCCACATTGGTATTAAATAATACAGACTTAGACTTAAACCTAATCTAAATAAAGAACACTGGATTATTTGTTCTCAACTTTCCCAAATTTTACGGCCGTTTAAAGAAATAACAAGTACAATGAGTGACCAAAAATACTTGAATGCTAGTTCAGTGATTGTTATGGTACGCTGCCTGCAAGAATCTTGCAATAAAATTTTAACAAACGGCATACTTACATCCATAGTATCCGACATAGTACAATTACTAATATCGGGTTTAGCAAAAAGATTTAGAGGGATAGAACAGAGTGGCACATTGTCATTATGTACATCTATGGATTCACGATTTAAAGTGCAGAACAAAACAAAAAGTTAAGAAGCTGGTTACTTCTATAATTAACGAACAAGAAGATTGTACTATTGAAAATCAACCAGTACAAGAAAAAGAAACCAATAAATATGACTTAAGTCCATGGTGTATTTTTGATCAATTAATTGGAGATGACTCATCTACACGTACACCTGCATCGAGAGTCCATTACAACGGTGGAAAAACCATCGCCATGTATATCCTAACTTAACCACTATATTCATAAAGTATTGTAAATGTGAACACATGTTCAAAATCTGGTTTAATTTTAAATAAAAAAGAATACGGTTAACAGGAAGTAAAGTAGAAAAACTTATGTTTTTATGTCAATTTAGACTATTCGCGATTTAATAATAACGTGTAATGTAAATGTAAGTCCGATTTACTATTTGTATTGTTTAGTTTAGAACAGAATATTTAAAACAGAATATTTAAAAATTGGAGGAAATACCACAGATCTGAGGCTTGAAAACGCATTCATAAAAGCTGCAACCAGTATAAATATCTAGGAAGCATCATATCAGCAGATGGCAGAGTTAAGATAGATGTACAAAACCGAATAACCCAAGGGAAAAAATGCATCCGAATACTGAATTCATTACTGTGGTCTAATAAAATAAAGATGCATACCAAACTTCGCGTATACAGAGCAATTGTAGAACCAATTACCACATATGGTGCCGAATGTTGGACGATGACAAAGAATGAACGAGATAAAGTAGACGTTGTGGAAATGGATTATCTTAGAAGGTCATGTCGAGTATCGAGAATGGAAAGAATCAGGAATGAGGAAATACGAAACCGTACAGGAATTAGAGATACTCTTTCAGATAGAATACAAGGAAGGCAATTACAATGGTATGGTCACGTGATGAGAATGGAGGAGGAGCGGTGGCCAAAGAAAGCCTTAATGTATGTTCCGCCAGAAAGAAGGAAAAGGGGAAGACCACCAAATTCCTGGAGAAGAGAAATTACAAAAACAATGCAATCTAGAGGCTTAGAAGAGGGAGATTGGGGAGATAGGAAAAGATGGAGGCTGAAATGCGGGAAGCGGCAATCGCCGTAGGACCCCCGTTATATGATGATGATGATTGTTTAGTTTATTTTTCAAGTTATAATAAATATATCATTAGGTAGTTTCTTTCACTTCAAAAGATATACACATAAACGATAATAGCCGTTATGTTTGTTTATGTAGGTACTATCTTACTTGAAACTACTTTTAAACAATCATAGTTACTTGTTTATGAAAATTAAAATTTTTAAATGCTTTTTAGCATTCAAAAAAATTTAAATTTTTTTGGAATCCTGAGAAAACTAACAAATATTTTTGAAAAATTTAAATGCAGAATGAAAGATTACATTATTACCGAGGGCCGAAGGTCCCTTAGAATAAACAAAAAGTTTTTTTAATGAGATATTTGAAATTACAAATCACACTAAATTTTGTTTTTTTTTTCATCCCTATAACTTATTAAAATAAACATTATAGAAGTTTTCAGGGACTTTCAGCTCTCGGTAATAATGTATTGTTTCATTTCTTTTCAAAAATATTTATTAGTTTTCTCAGGATTCGAAAAAAATGAATGCATTTAAAAAACATTGGCGCGAAATTTTGCTCCTACGGTCTTAACGATAAACTAGCACGACCCACCTCTACTTCTCGTTACTCGATCTTTTGACCAGACAACTATCTAGACTAGACGTTGCCAAATAAATTAGTGTATGAATATTTTTTAATTTGGCGTTATTGTATGCATGTTTAATTGTTTATTATTTCATATTGGGAAATTATTTTGATGTTTAGATTTTTAGTTCGGAAATTGTATTTAAAATACGAAACATTAATAAATTTTATTTATATAAAACAATTTCCGAAATGGAAATCAAAATGTTATATTACAATTATTGTAAAGAAAACTTGTGGCATATTCCCAATAAAAAAAACAGTAACCTGTCATTTAAATCAATTTCGCCCAAATTTGATTATCTTGAGCATTTTATCTTCTTGATAGAACATTGTTCAAATGCAAAAAAAGACAACAGGTCAAATAAAACCAATAAGTTTGGCAACGTTGAATTTCCCCTTTTTTAATATTTCCATTCGGCGATATAAAGGGCGTACCTAATATACCTCTCTCTTTTTAAACAGCTGTTTCTCACTCCATCTCACATAAGGTCCATACCGACCATAAAATTTTTCCTATACTGTATATACACGGCATTGAATAAACTGTCTACATGTTTGTTATTGTCCTGTATTGTATGGATACTTCAAACAAAAATGCAGTCTGTGAATTGACCGAGTAGATACCTGCGTTTTTGACCTCCACCTTGTCCGAAAATCCCCATATGTTTTTTTATTTTGTTTACTGTAAACGTAGTCTTCAAAATCGACTATTAAAAAAATAACGAAAAGTAGGTGTTTTGATGTCGAAATGTTTTTAGTTGATCCTAATTCAAACAAGGGGAAACTGGCTATTATCTCTTTTAATAAGGAAACTTGTGATAAATACTTTAAACACTTGCACGATATTTGGTAATTTTTAACATACAAAAACGCGATTTTATACAGTTGAGTTTGTGAATCCTTTTCGGTAAGTTAATAGTGTTAGTTTAATAGTTTTCAGCTTCTTGTGTTGCACAAAAAATCTGATTTTACAAAAGTTTATTCAATTCTACGGTATTGTCATTTAAACTTTGTCTTCTGTATCGGTATTGTTTTTGTGTTATTCTGCTAGCAATTGTTTCTTAAAAAGGCTTGATGTTTTTTTAAAATACTACTCTAGAACTACATAGGTGTAATAAAAACGACTACTACGACTTGTGAATAGAAAGATACACGCAAAAGAGTACCAAACGTGTTTTTGATAAAGTATGATTTAAAACGATGCATGGGATAGAGCTAAGGACACTAGTAAGAGCTAGTCTCTAAAATTTGGTCTGCAACGTACTTATTTTTGATTCTTTACATCAGCATTCTGACGTAATTAATAAACTTATTTTAATAGTCTAGTGCAAACAAAAACATAACTCGTATCTTTTTTTTTCTCTCTAAAGTAAAATGCTGAGACGAGCGTCACGGAATTAATGCTAAAAGATGGCGTAGTTTTCTTCTTTTCTAATTCTACTTTGTACTAGGCCCATCAAAAATGATTTACAACATAACAGTATGAAATAGATGTAGAACAAAATTTTTACTTCGAATTTTGACGTTTTTTAGGGCACTATGCTCATTTCGTTTTATTATCTTTATCCAAAAAATATGAACCAATGGCAAAATCTGTCTCATTATCTAATTTCTCATTTTCCTGTTCCGTTTTATTCTACATGATCTTGTTCTCCCGATTCCTCTTTATTATTATACTCATCACATGTATAAACTTCTTAAAAAATTGTTAGCAATCTTTTTTGCTCTTTTTCATAATCCATTATATGTGGAAAATACAGTTTCATTATAAAACAATTACTTCGAGCATCAACACTGCAGTAATACACAGTCGGTAAATGTACCTGTCAAAAGAAGGTACAAAACCTGAGAAACTCAAAAGCTTCCGATTTAGAATTGACCGTTATTAACTCCCACCGGTCTCTTATAGCGGCTTCCATCGGTCGGCGATATTGCGGACAAACGCAAACCAGCTCTTACCTACGCACCATGGGAATGGTCTCGTCCGTGCACGTCTGTGCTGATGCGTCGTATAGCGGCTTCCCACGATCGGCGGGCGATATTGCGGACGGAAGAGGACCAGCCCGCACCCATGCACCGTGGGAAAGGTCTCGTCCTTGGTAGCACAGGCACGTCCGTGCTGGTGCGTTCTATCCATCGAGAGTCGGTAGCATCAAAGGTGCAGTACATGCTCGTGCGACACGATACGGGCACGTCCGTGTTTTAATAGACAAATTTAAGTCAAAAATTGTTCATTCGCTGACACAAGTTTTTTTGCAGTTTTTTTGCTAAAAAATGGAATGGACAAACAAAGATATTTAAATTTGGGGCTTCTAACTTCGAAGAAGTTTCATCCCCCCTGTTCCTATTCCTGTTTGATCAGTTCTAGTTTAATATATAACTAAGGTAATATTATTTTTTCTCTGTCGGTTAACTACATTAGCTTCTCGTTGAACTAAAGCATCTTTAAAACGCCATTTTCTTCTACTTCAGTGTTGGTCGTTAGCACTGCTATTGCAAAGACACAGGAAACAAGGATATTTTGTATAGCCACCTTGTTGTCCCAGGAGAAAGTTAACCATCTTAAAATCAACACAGATCGCTCACTGATGTTTGTCATGCTTGATGTTTTTTAGCACCAACGATATTGTTTTATATTCTTCTTTCATTTTTGTAGAATACCCAATTAGTATACTTTCATATTTGTTGCCATTATAAAGAAAGACACGCTTTAAACTTCGTTTGGAACTTTCGATAAAAAGATGCCAGGAATCTGATGTATAGTCTGATACACCCATAGCCCTTTAACATTGTTACAAAAAATCATATCATCTTGCTGAGAAATAAAAGCTTTTTCTCTATTACAATAGTATCTAATTTTGGTGTCTGGGTGAAGAAGAGACTTTTCCTTTAGTCTAAAGGCAAGCAACTCGGAAGAATCCTTTCGAAGGTTCAAATCTCTGATAAGATCGCTTAGTTCTTCCTGAATAAAGCGCTCAGGACGTATTGAATCCCCTTCAAAATCACTGTCGTCTTATTTAAATCTATTAGTCTGTAGTTCGTCAGATAATGCTTTGACACTATCCTCTGGTATCGTAGGTAGACTGCTAAATGTTGGTGTAGGTATCTGCTCAAGCTGATGTGGAATTGGTTTTATTGCAGAGTCCAAGTTAGGATATGTCTACATATGTCAATTGTTACGATTATTATGCACTTTCTATTTACAAGACAGAAATCGCAATCGTCAAAATTATTTTTTTGGTTCCCTCCATACCATTGAAACATCAAACTTTAAACAGTTTCGTTGTCCTTTCGTCCACTGTCGCAAGTTTAAAAATAAGTTTTGCTCTTTATATGTGAAGGATTTATCTCAATCTTCTACATGAACACCAAAATAGCTGATATGCTCTTTTTTTTAAATCACAAACTGGTTTTCTACTTTCCTTTACAGTTTACTCGCCACATATATAGCAACAAACGTCCGGGTTATGCACAAAACAACGCCTACTTGTAGAAGCCATATTTTTCAGTTGTCAAAAAAAACTCTTACAAAGAAACTCAAGTTCAAACTAAATTTTACAATCTAAGGCAGTCGTCTTTATTGGTACGTATTAAGGCCATTTCAGAGAAAATATCATTTACCTATCGGACAATAGTTAGAAAGCAATTAGCGCGAATTTTAAGTTATTTCCAATAAGTACACTTTAATTAGAAGTCATATGCATTTGTATGCAATTGTCTTAGAATTTGATAATTTTGTTTATAAACATATCTGTCCTACTGGCTGATACAGACACAAACTTAGAGGGGGTTATAGACCACCTTAAGGATGCTTGTCGAGAGTTTGGAATGAAGATCAACGAAAAAAAACAAGAGTAATGGTGATCCAAAGAAAACAGAATATCCCCTTACCTATTAAAATAAATGGGAATATTTTAGAACATTTAAACCAATACAAATACCTTGGCTGTTGGATTAATTGCAAGCTGGACCCAGAACAAGAAATTAAAGCGAGAATTGCTCAAGCTAGGGATAGTTTCTTTAAGATGCGCGTTCTATTCTGCGATACACATATAAATATTAAATTGAGATTAAAAACTTGTAAAATGTTTTATCTGGTCTGTTCTTCTCTACGGAGTCGAAACGTGGACTTTAAATAAAAATAAAGAGCCTTAATAGAATCGAGGCATTTGAAATGTGGGTGTACCGTAGAATTTTAAAAATTCCTTGGACAGCACGAAAAACAAATGAAGGAGTACTAGCTAGACTCAATTTAGAAAAAGAACTATTGAGAACAGTCAAAAGAAGAAAAACCAGTTATTTAGGGCATTTGTTGCGCAACGAGAAATACTACATCCCTCAGTTGATAATAAAAGACAAAATAGAAGGAAAGCGAGGAATTGAAGAAAAAAATTGTCCTGGTTACGTAATATCAGAAACTGGACAGGACTTGGATTTGAGGAACTCTTAAGAGCAGCTGAAGATAGACAAACGTTTGCCACCATAACCGCTAACCTCCATTGATGGAGACGGCACTTGAAGAAGAAGAAACATATTGCAGTTAATGTGGTGGAATATCCAGAATTTAAGATTATGCTCCAAAACTAGAGCAGATACAAAGACAAGGTTTTTTTTCAATGTAATTTTAATCAGCACAGATGAGCACAGATTTTTTTTGAAAAATTTTTTTTCTCTCTCCTGTTGCCGACAAGAATGTAGCGTCGAATAATTTTTTAACTGTTGTCCTTGTAGTGTAGTGTTATGTACAATTTATGTTTATTTTTATGTTTATTACATTCTACGTTTGCTAAATAGCCCAACTTTCACGAAATGCCCCTGATGATGCTTTAGCAAGCGAAAGTACTTGGCAAGATTTGATTAATAAAATTGTGATCGATATCTGTCTTAAATTTAATTTATTCGAGCATTCAACCTTATATCAATTAATTTTTTTTTGTCGGGCTGTGATCTAGATTTTTAGTTATTTGAGTTAGGTATTTCAGACGTTAGCACTAGTAATGGAGATTCTACTGCAATATGTAGAATTTATGTTTATATCCACAGTTAGTTTTACAAGTTTTCATTTATATACAACCTTACATTTGTATGTTTAGTAAACATACTTTTTTATGCATTCTTTTGTATGTTAATCCCGTACGACATTTCCTAACAATTACGTTTAATCTAAAGCTAATTAAATTCAATCTAATTAAGAAACAATCTGAAACTACTGGAATTCCTATGTATTAGCTTTCAAACGTGTAGTCACAACATGCCGAAGTCACTAAACTCGCCGGTAATTTACGTTATTTAACCTCACTCACCTTTTTTTAATTTCATTACGCTAAATTGACATGCAACATCTATGCAGGCCAATTGTGATATTCTCCCAAGAAAACATGAGCATGTGGGCGGATGACAAAAGATTCACTTGGTTTATTTATTTGATATCAATGGGCCCGTGCAACAGTTGTTTGAATGGTATCGGGAAGTTGATTGAGTTTGAGTGTTCCATGCTCTTTTAAAAGTTAAAATGATGTGAATGTTTAGCAATATAAAGTGTTGGTAAAATAAAGTGAACTGTTGGTGTTTTTATTTGGCAAGTAAACATCCAATATTTACTATTTTTAAAGATGTTATAATACAGGGTATCAAATTAATAACACTGCTCTACCAAAATATAAAACAAATGTTTCTTTTGATTGAGAATTTTTGGCGCATTGTTGGATAACGTAATCTACCGGTCTATCTGGACAAATCGTTATACATTTCTTCGTTAGTTATGTAGTGGTAAACTTTTGTAATCGTTCAAGGAAATTTATTTTGACTGTATTGTATTTTCAGTATAGCTCGGATTTAGAGACAACAAAAATTAAAAAAAAAGGTGCCTGTATAGGCAAATATTTTTATTAAAAAGGCAGAAATCTTATGCAAAGTGTTGTGTATTTAATGAAATACAGACTAATAAAACATAAATATTTATTTACTTATAAAACGGTTACATAATTAATTTAATTCAATTAATCATAGAAGCGCGAAAATTCGGATCTGCCCATCGACATAACATAACCTCACCCTTCTTCTTTAAGTGCCGTCTACCAATTAGAGGTTGGATATCATCATCACTATCTTTACTTTATCTACTACTGCTCTGAAGAGTTCTATAGAACTGCATTTAAACCAGTCCCTTAAATTCTTCAACCATGACACTCTCCTTCTTCCTATACTCCTTCCTCCTCTTATCTTTCCCTGTATTATCAGCTTTAGCAGTTCATATCGCTGTCACCTCATTACGTATCCCAGATATTATAACTTTCTTATTTTATTATGTTTATTATTTCGAATTCTTTCCACTCCGTTGAGTAGTAGTGGCTATACCGTACTGAGGAGACCTAAAGAGGTCGAAATACGTATATGCCGCTTGTAGCTGCTTTGTCTTCTTCTTCTTCAAGTTCCACTCCTATCGGAGATTGGAAATCGTTCTGGCAATTATAATTTTATTGGTTACTTGCCTGAATAGTTCAATTGAACTGCATCCAAACTATTCACGGAGATTGCGTAGCCACGAGATTTTACGTCTTCCTGCGCTTCTTCTACCTTTGATTTTACCCTGCATTATATTCCCTAGTAGTTCGTACTTTTCACCTCTCATGATGTGCCCCAAGTATTCCAATTTCCTGATTTTTATGGAATTTAAAACTTCGCATTGTTTTCCTAGTTGTTCGAGAACTTGTTCGTTTGTTTTGCGATCCATCCATGATATTTTCAAAATACGTCGGTAACAACACATCTTGAAGGCTTCTAGGTTTTTAATGTTGGATTTTTTAAGTGTTTAAGCATCAACTCCATACAAAAGGGTAGAGAAAATATAACATCGAAGCATTCTTATCCGGAGCGATATATTGATATCGCGATTACAAAAAAGTTTTCTCATTCTATTAAAAGTTGACCGCGCAGTTTCAATGCGGCATCTTATTTCTTTTGTCTGATCAGTATCTTCTGTGATCCATGCTCCAAGCTATTTGTACGAAGATATTTGTTCAATTTCTGTATTATCTAGTACTAGCTTAACTTTGATGTTTTGTGCTTTTGTAAATACCATGAACTTGGTTTTGTTCAAATTGATTTTTAGTCCATAATCGTTGCAATGTATATTTAGTTGTTCAGCAAAGTGTTGCAGTTCTTTTAGTGTTCCTGCCAGAAGGACGGTGTCGTCAGCATATCTTATGTTATTAAGTGACTCACCGTTTATTATAAGGCCATCACTGATCTCGGCAAGCGCTAATTCTGAGATGGCTTCACTGTATAAATTGAATAACAAGGGTGATAAAATACACCCTTAACGGACCCCACGGCGAATCTGAATATCCTTGGTCAGTTCGTTTTCAACTTGCACTTTTGCTGTTTGATTCCAATAGAGGTTACAGATGATTCTAATGTCTCTACTGTCTATGTTTTTATTTAATAAAATTTCTTTAAGTCGATTATGCTGCACTCTGTCAAATGGCTTCTCAAAATCAATGAAACATGCATACACTTTCTGATTAATATCTAAGCATCTCTGCGAAAGAACACTTACTGCAAACAGTGCATCTCGTGTTCCCAGTCCTTTCCTAAATCCCATTTGTGTATTACTTATGCCTTCATCTAATTTCTTATGTATTCTATTGTGAATTACTTTTAAAAACAATTTCAAGACATGACTCATTAAGGCTATGGTGCGATGTTCATTGCACTCCTTTGCATTGGCTTTTTTGGGAAGCAGTATGAATGTTGATTGGACCCATTCTTTAGGTATTATACCTGTTCTATATATGGTATTAAATAGATCCAAAAGAAGATCAATAGATTCAGTATTCACAATTTTAAGTAATTCGATAGGAACTTCATCAGGCCCGGGAGATTTACCACCTTTAGCTTGTTTCATTGCATATTCAATTTCTTCTCGTATAGTGTCAGGCCCAGTATCATCCTTAAATTCTTTTGGTGCTTCTGTTCTCTCTTTGTCTTCAAAAAGTTGTGCTATATATTGTGTCCTTCTCTGCATTTTTTGGTTTATATCTGTTACAAGTGCACCCCTTTCATCTCTTAGTTGCCTAGTTTGAAGTGTTTTTCTTATTTCTAATAATTCTCTAATTCTATTATGCATGTTAAAAAAGTCATATTTTTTCTCAATTTCTTCTAGTTCTTGGCACTGCTCATGTAACATTCTCTTCTTAGCTTCTTTTATTCTCTTTTTTATTAATCGATCAGTTTCATTATATTTAATTGGATTTTTTGTTTTGAATGATTTTCTTTCATTCATTAATAGTAGTATTTCTTCAGTCATCCAATCTTTATGTTTTCTATTTTTTGGTTTTAAGTTTTCATTTTCTGTTTTAATTATTGCTACTTTTATATTTTCTCATTTCTGATCAATGTTATAGCTACTTTTATTCAGTTCTTGGGCATTACGTAGATTTTCAGTAAGAGTTTTTACAGTTTGTTCCTTTGTTTGTGGTTCCATTAATCTCTTAATATGAATTCTACTTTGTGTGGGTTTTTTAACCAGTTTTAATTTGGTTCGTAATGTGACTACTAGGGGGTTATGGTCTGAACCAATGTCTGCTCCAGGGTAAGTTTTGGCAGACAGTATAGAATTACGAAATCTTTGTCTAATAAGGACAAAGTCAATTTGATTTCGGATTATTCTATTCGTTGTATCACCGGGAGATTTCCATGTATACAATCTTCTTTTTGGTACCTTAAAAAGTGTATTAGCTATTACAAATTCTTCCGTCTGGCAAAATTGTATCAAACGGTCACCACGTGTATTTCTATTTCCTAGACCATATTCCCCCACATATCCATCCACTCTTCCCTGGCCAACTTTGGCATTGAAGTCGCCCATTACTATTGTAATGTGATGTTTCTTCATTGATTTTAAGACTTGTTCCAAATCATGGTAAAACAGTTCGATATCGTCGTCATCTTTATCTGCCGTAGGAGCATAAACTTGAATAAAATTTACTATACCTTTTTTAGACTGTAGTGGTATTGATAAGATCCTATCAGAATAAGGAGTAAAACTTATCACAGAGTAATTGACCTTTTTTGCAACTAAGATAGCAACACCATAGCGATGATTGACCTCGTTGTTACCTGAATAATACATGGTTCTATTATTTGTAATTTGTTTGCCTGAACCTGGCCACTGTACGTCACTTATACCTAAAACATCAATCTATAGGTTTTCCATTTCAAGCAGTACGTTCGCTAATTTACCACTTACATATAAACTTCTGACATTCCATGTTGCTATTTTCAATGTCTTAAGTCAACAGGGATTTCTCTGGTTTACGACCTGGGAGGCCCTGTGATCTACAGTTATTCCTCCCCTGCCGGTTCTTGGATTCCGTGCTCCATAATCAGTAAGTGTGTTTACTCTACTTGTCATTTGCCATTCATGACTTTACTAGGGATACTCTAAGAGTCTTTAATGCAGTGGTTCCCCGTTGCCTTCTGCATCCTTACGGCGTTGACATATTTTTCGATTCATCCGCCTAGGACCAGTTTCCCAACCCTTGGACAAAAGAGTGCCCTTCCACTGCTCTGTATCGAATCTAAATCTAATACCGTCATTATGTTTTATTTCTTTACTTCGTTTGGAGTACCAAAAATAGAATTCACTAAGAATTTTGACCATGATGAACGGCATTTGGAATGCAATCATAGATTCCCTTGCCGATTTATTCATCAAGCTGTTTGCTTTGCAAGTCTTAGAAAGCACGGTGGTTGAGATTTGAATTCGATTTCGCCAGGTAGAAATCGTATGATTTCTCTTTTTATTTATTAAAATGTTTGATATAAATCAATAAAATATATATAAAACCTACAAATTTGGAGCAATCCAATAAAATGAAACGTTTATTTCCAAATGAAACCTGTCAAACCTATTTGCGGTTTTTTTAACCGATGATGTATTTTCAGCAGTTTTTTCAAATTATGAATGTGTTGCTTGTGTGAGTCCATTTCAAATAGGTAAAAGAAATAATAAATAAGACTTACTCACAATCAGTTTAATTTAACTATCTAGACGATCGGTTTCGCTTTCTACAATTTGCAAAGCATCTTCAGGTCTGTCGATACAAAGTTAATTAAATGATGCCGGTACACTAATAATTAATGGTTGGGAGAACATAGTTCAAACCATGCATCATTTTATTAATTTTTTATCGACAGATCTGAAGATGCTTTGCAATTTGTAGTTATTTCTTTTGCCTATTTTCATCAATTTATTTACAAACATTTGCAAATAAGTTTTGTAAGGAGTTAAAAATAATTTTCGTTTTATGCTTAGAATGCAACTTACCTCGTATTCAGAAACTATTTACATAAACGCAACCTTCTTCGTATATTTACATATACCTTTTCAGGTGCTAATTCGCACGATGTACAACTGGTATACTCCGAATTATTTATTTATGTAAATCTGTTAGCTTTAGGATCCTTTTATTAGTCACTACTTTCGTTTTTTATAAAATAAACGATAAATTAGCGAAATCCATCGATGAAAAACCATTATAATAGATCGTTGTATCCAAATTTAGATTTTAAGGCAACATGCTGGATCACACTTTTCGTGTTAGACCTTGAAATGTAATGTAATATTTTCTCGTTAGTTCAAGTTAATGAGATTGCTTTAAAAAAATTTGATAGGTGGAATTTGCACTTAATTGATAGTCATGGTGACGTCAATACCTAAAATATTATATATTTTTTTTGCATTTTTTGTGTTCAGTGGCACTGTCTAACAATTTACATATTTTCTTAGCGATGGGAAATAAAAATTAATGTTTTTAATCCACTAAGGCTCAAAGTTTTTTTTTTAATTTCAAAATTTTAATTGTACATAATTTTCAGTAATTCTGTTCTTAATAAGATAATATTTATGAAATTAATTAAGATCTTGGTAAATTTAGCAGGTTCTTAAAAGATAGTTTCGTGGAAATTATTATTTAGATATAGAAATAATTGGGGTGCCACCAAGAGCTGAACTTAATCGATCATATCTAGCAATTTTGGTATATTTTTTACAAAAATAGGCCCGTCAACTTCAAGGTAGTGCTCTGTAACTCTATCGGGGAAAATTCTTGGTCCTCCAGAAACAAAAATATTTCATCTGTCTTTTATCTCATAAAACATTCTCAACGGTGAAAGTGAGTGCGGTAAAGATCGAAAAAGGTTAAGGGAGCCAGAAAATCCAAATTTAGACAGTTGTGTGTTAAAATGGTTCAAACAAGCTAGGGATAAGAAGATTCCCGTAAGTGGTCCTCTTATATGAAGCAAAGCTGAACAATTTGCTATTGAAATGGGGAAAAACAATTTTAAGGCGAGTACAGGGTGGCTCGACGGCTTTAAAGAACGCAACAAAATTTCTTTCAAATATATTTGTGGAGAAAGTGGGACCGTTAATCAGCAAAAAGCCAACCAGTGGAAAAAAATTTGGAAGAGATGATTCAGGGTATAGATGAAAGAGATATCTTTAATGTTGACGAGACGGGTCTTTTTTTTTAAATGCACTCCTGACAAAACGCTAGCATTTAAAAATGAAAAATGTCACGGAGGAAAACTAAGTAAAGAAAGAGTAACTCTCCTAATTGGTGCAAACATGGACGGATCAGAAAGACTACCTCTATTGATGATTGGCAAGCCGGCCAATCCGCGTTGTTTAAAGAACGTCAAGTCAAAACCAGTGAAATATGTGAGTAGCGCAAGAACTTGGATGACTAGCGATCTTTTCGAGAACTGGCTGAAAAAATTAGACAAAAAGTTCATAAAAGAAAAAAGAAAAGTTATTTTGTTTATTGACAATTGTACGGCACACACCACTATCTCACTGATGGAAAATGTAAAAGTTATTTTTTTTTCCTGCTAACATGACTTCAGTTCTCCAGCCTATGGACCAGGGTGTCATAATAAATTTTAAACATTTTTAAAGACGTTTTTTGGTTGAAAACATAATGATGGAAGATTGCGACACCCTTAAAATAAAGTTAGACATTCTACAAGCATCTCGAATGTGTAAGAAAGCTTGGGACCAAGTAATACCCAAAGCAATCAAATAATGTTTCAAAAGAGCTGGTTTCATAAAAAAGGAGGAGAACACAGACGACAATTTAACAGAAGAGCTTCTTTCAGTTGACTGCTGGGGGGACATCATTTCTGATCCTGCCATCTCTTATAAGGATTTTGTCAACGTTGATGAAGATGTTGCAGTATGTGGTGAAATAGCTGATACAGAGATCATCGCTGAAGTGCTTAAGTACAATGATGAAAAACAAGAGAGTGATGAAGACGACGCATCATCAGTTGCAGGAGAAATACATGTTCCGAGTGCGGCCGAAGCAGCACACCATATTACGCAACTTAAACGGTACTTTGAAAGTAAAAATGATGTAAGTCACTCTATTTTTAGTTCACTGAACATCTTAGAATCGTTTGTCATTACTGAGACGTTAAATTCTAAAAAGCAGCTAAAAATTTTGGATTTCTTTAAAAAAAATTTGTCTATTTTCATTAATTGTAAAATTTTTTGAGACAAAATGTTTTATTTTTTTAATGATGCGTTCTCACTGGGAATTTTTTATCTGCCGATTGTTTCGGCTAAGATTTGGCCAAAAATACCAATGAGAAAACCTGCAAATGATAAAAATCGACAATAATTGATCATTTGTTATAGCTTGCAAATGCTTTAATTGGTTTTCTGGCCCAATTTTGTTGGCCATTTTTTTCGGTTGACAAAATTCGGACAAAAATATTAACGAAAACATCTGCAAGCGATAAAAATGGTCAACTATTGTTGATTTTTATTAATTGTATATGTTTTGTATACATTTTTGGATAATTCTGCAAACGATAAAATATTTTGATATCTCTGCAGAAAACATCTGCAAGTGATAAAAATGGTCAACTATTGTTGATTTTTATCGTTTGCAGATGTTTTTGTAGGCATCTTTGTTTGTTGTGGATATATTTTAATTCGAATTTTTGGATAATTCGAATTTTTTTAACGGTCCCGTGAGGTTCGAATTATCCAAGTTTCACATTAACTCATTAACGCCCAGATTAACGTTTCTTTTATAAAATGTTCTATAATAATTGTTCTAAATAAGTCTCTTTGACCTAAAGTTAGAAGGAAACATGATTTTTTGTCAAAGTTTAATAAGAAAACAAATACAGACTGATACCATATGGTATAACAGGGACCTTATGTCCTCCCAAATGTAGTACAACCAATTCCAGCGCAACGTCTTCTATTACAAGGAGCAACAAAATACTCGATTTTATCATATCTTACTTCTGCAAAAGGTTCCATATGAACCTTCTTTTTGCCAGCATCTGTTGATTTGATGCCATATCGAGTCAAAAAAGACTTGAACTATTTCGCGACGAAAATCGAGGTGGGATACATTTTTGAATCCTATCTTTCTGTAAATGATCCAAGCATTGTTTAGTGCGATATCTACCATCCAAAGAAATATGAGCCAGTATCACTTCTTTCCCTAACACCTATTTTGTAGTTTGCCACACCATGATCCTGAAGAACAAAGAAATTCAGAGAACTATCCGAAAGAAAATTCGAGAGGTAAAAGAGAGGTGGCTCTCCGATAGATGCAAGGAAATAGAAGATCTGGATAAAAAGTACGATAGTTTTAATTTACACAAAAAAATCAAAGAAATGACAGGTTCTAGAAAGCGTACAAAAACGAATATCCTTAAAAATTTTGAAGGGGATATTATTACTGATATGAAGGAGAGATTATGTCACTGGACCAATTACATTCAACAACTATTTAATGATGAAAGAGAAGAACTGTCATTAGAAATCACCGAGGATACTGGACCACCAATATTAAGAGAAGAAGTCATCTATGCCATCAAAAACACAAAAGAGGGTAAAGCTACTGGACCAGATGAGGTGCCCATCGAATTATTAAAACTCATCGATGAAGATGTTATTGATGTAATGGTTGAACTCTTTAATCTAATATATCAGACTGCCACAATCCCCAGACAATGGCTGCAATCAACCTTTGTAGCAATTCCCAAAAAACCAAGTTCAACAACTTGCTTAGACCACAGAACAATAGCTTTAATGAGTCACACACTTAAAACATTTTTGAAAATAATTCACAGCAGAATTGTTAAAACTCTTGAATATGAGATTAGTGACACACAATTTGGCTTTAGAAATGGTATGAGTACAAGAGATGCTTTGTTCGGCTTGAATGTGCTGGCTCAGAGATGCATGGACATGAATCAGGATATGTACTTATGTTTTGTAGACTTTGAAAAGGCATTTGACAAAGTTCAACATAAAAAGCTTGTAGATATATTAAAAAGCAAAAATATTGACAGTCGTGATCTGAAAATTATATCTAATTTATATTGGAATCAAACTGCAAAGGTAAGAGTTGACAGCCAGTACACCGAAAATATCAAAATACAGAGAGGAGTCCGCCAGGGTTGCATGCTGTCCCCACTACTTTTCAATGTCTACAGTGAAGCGGTATTTCAAGAAGCGCTCTCAGACTCAGTAGAAGGTATATCTATCAATGGAGAAGTACTGAATAACTTACGTTTTGCAGACGATACAGTAATAATTACGGATAACACCAATGATTTACAAAACGTAATGCAACGCCTTAATGAACGCTGTCATGAGTACGGACTGAAGATGAATTTAAAGAAAACTAAATGCATGATCATGACTAAATCTGCACATGCAAATATCCAATTGACTATTGAAGATACTGCAATTGAGAGTGTTAATAACTATAAATACTTAGGAACATGGATAACATCAGATATAGACCAAACCAAAGAAATTAAGACACGTATTGAAATAGCACGTACATCATTTATTAAACTTAAAAAGTTTCTTTGTTGTCGGGATATAAGGTTAGAACTACGCCTGAGAATGCTTCGATGTTACGTGTTCTCTACGCATCTTTATGGTCTGGAAGCTTGGACACTAAAACAAGTTCATCTGAATAAGTTGGCCGCCTTTGAATTTTGGTGTTACAGAAGAATCCTACGAATATCATGGTTTCAAAGAATGTCAAACGTGGAAGTAACTAGAAGGATAGGAAATGAGGCGGAAATAATATTTACTATTAAAAGACGAAAACTTGAGTACTTGGGACATGTGATGAGAGGGCAAAAATACGCATTATTACAACTTATTATGCAGGGCAAAATCCGAGGAAAGCGAAATGTGGGAAGACAAAGAATATCCTGGCTTAAGAACTTAAGGGAATGGTTTGAATGCAGTAGTGCAGAACTTTTTAGAGCGGCAGTCAACAGAGTCCGCATAGCCATGATGATTTCCAACCTTCGATAGAAGATGGAACTTAAAGAAGAAGAAGATCCTGAAGATCAGTTCCGCCAAAATTTGCATTGTACTTAGATATACAATTTGGACAGTTTATCTTAACCTGACGATGTTGCTGCATGGAGTGTCTTTGTACTAACGAAGTTGGAAAACACCTGAAGGAGTTGAAGCAACAGTCTATACGTCCATCCAATGGCACTACAGCCCAAATCGGGCCTTGGCCTCCTTCAGCAAGCTTCTTATTTGGCCCAGTATCCTACGTAGTATTTTTCTTTCAAACACATCTAATGCATTGGCAGATTTCTGTGTCACCACCCATGTTTCACAACCATAACTTACTATTGGCCTGATTGAAGCAACAGTCACCACTGAATTATCCATCCATCGAGCTAATAGTGTTCCATCGTCTTTATGTATTATATATTCTGAGATACCCCTGGATTTTTTAGAAAATAATGCTTTATTTGTCAGTGGACACGGAGGGCATACCCATATTACGTGTCTGCGATATACCCACGTATTATCGTCTGGTAAATCTTTCAAAAAATGTACTGAAGGAGCAGAACATTTTCCAAAACGAGATTTCCGCGACAAAGATTGACAATCATCACTGCTATTCTAACTTTGGACACTACATCCCGAAAGAGTTCAGTTGGGCTGCATCCAAACCAGCCTATGATGTTCCTCAACCAGGAGATTCTTCTTCTACTTATGTTGCGCTCTTCTTGCATTATTCGTTTTCCCTGCATAATTCGTTTTAGGAATTCATATCTGTCACTATGTGTTATATGACCCAGATATAAACTAAAATTGATACCGTCTGGGTTTGTTATGGTAGTTTTATTATTATCTTTGATGATCTGTGTTTTCCGTTTGAATCCTCTTGCTAGATACTTGACTTTTGAGAAAAGTTTGAAGGGAAGATTGAAAGTCTTTTCAGTCGTCCATGTTTTTTCTTAGCTGTTTTGTCTTTGGAATTAGTATTGTTGATGGCATCAGCGATCAATTTTTTTGTTAGGGTCTCTGGTCATCACTGGTAGGTCAGCTTCTTATCATCATCATCATTTAACCCGGATCTATCCACTGCTGGATATAGGTCTCCCTCAGTCTTTTCCATGTATTTCTGTTTTGTGCTGTTTGCATCCAATTTTTGTCGATCCGTTTTATGTCATCAGACCATCTTGTTGGTGGACGACCTCTACTTCGATGTGCTTCTTGTCTTGGTCTCCACTGTATTATTCGCTGTGTCCATCTGTTATCTGACATTCTAGCTATGTGCCCCACCCAGTTCTACTTAAGGGTCGTAATTCTTTCTATGGCTCTTCTGTCACTCCTGTTCTCCGTCTTATTTCCTTGTTGGTGATCCGATCCCTACAATAAATGCCTAACATCGATCGATCCATGGCTCTTTGGGTAACACAAATTTTATTTCTTACTTTCTTGGTTAGTGTTAATGTCTCTGAACCATATGTAAGTACTGGCAACACGCACTGATTAAAGACTTTTCTTTTAAGACACATAGGCAGTTCTGATTTAAGAACATAGCTCAGCTTGCCGAATGCCACCAAGTGAGTCCTATGCGGCGGCTTAGTTCGTACGTTTGATTATCTCTTCCTGTGCGTATCTCATGTTCTAAGTACTTATAAGAAGTGGTTTCATCAATATGCATGCCATTTACTGAAATTTTTTCGCTTAAACGTAAGATTTGTCATCTCGATATGTTTTTGTGTGGTTGATTTTTAATCCAACTTGTAGGGAGGCTAGGTATAGTTTCTCCAGGTGCGATACTGCATCATCGATTCTGTCAGCAAAAAGGACAATATCGTCAGCAAACCTCAAATGACTAAGCATTTCTCCATTGACATTAATTCCTTTTTCACTCAGATTTGCGTTTTTAAACATATGCTCTAATAATGTTGTAAACAATTTTGGCGAAATTGTGTCTCCCTGTCGTACTCCCCGTTTTATTTTAAATACGTTGGTCTTTTTATCTGCCAGTTTCACGCTTGCTGTCTCATTTTTATAGATGTATTTTATCATGTTTATATAGCGATGATCTATACGGCACTCTGTTAAGGCTTTTAACATCTTTTGATGACTTATTGTGTCGAAAGATTTTTCTTAGTCAACAAATATCATAACTAATGGCTTGTTATATTCAACACTCTTTTCTATTAGGTTCTTAATTACTTGTAAATGATCATTCGTGCCATATCCTGCTCTAAAACCTGCTTGCTCTCTTGGCTGATAGAAATCCAACTTACTTCCTAGCCTGTTGGTAATAACTCTTGTAAATAGCTTATATACTTGTGACAACAAGCTAATGGGGCGGTAGTTTCTAAGGTCGCTGATATCTCCCTTCTTATGAAGTAATTATTTCCGCGTTGTTCCACTGCGTCGGTGTTATCGCATCGCACAGACATTTATTGAACAGTTTAGCAAGTGTCAGTAAGAGCTTATTTCGTCCTAGTTTTAGGCTTTCGGTCATTACCCTGTCTTCACCTAGGGATTTATTGTTCTTCATTCACCCGAAGCGCATTTTTAATTTCATCAACAGTTATGTTCGGCATTAATTCTGAGCCTTGATTCTCTATCTTTGGTAAAGGGCGTCTTTCATCGGATTCACTTGTTTCATAGAGTTGTCTGTAAAAGTCTTCCAGTGTTTTCAATATTTCTTCCCTATCAGTCACAATGTCGTCTTGTTTATTTCTTAACTTATGTATGTTCTTATTTCCTGTGGACATGTTGTGTCTTAAAACTTTCATACTTCTATTTTTCTCTATCACCCTTGTCACCTCTCTTATGTTATGTTGCCGTATGTCTTTTCGGATTTCTTTAAATCCAAATTTGAAAAATTGATTTACTGAGTTACTACTTTTACTGTTTTACTGTTATAAAAACAACAAACGCTTCTTCTAATGCTTCTCTAATTTCTTCTGCTCTACTTCTAATTTCACGACTTTCCGTGTCTAAAGCTGATAGCTCCCGGTTTACGACGTCGATGATCAACACCTACATCTTAGGACAGCCAGTGCAGGTTTACAACTACAAGCGTTTATAATAGCCGATGCCAACCGAAATTTTCAATACGCGTTTGATGTTTTAAATGAAAAAATATTCAGAAATTTGGACAATGCAATAATCTTGTGCAATATAGTTCTAAAAAAGTTCAGACCTTTATTTAAATAACTAATATGATATTGAGCTGTTATGCAAAGATCTGAGAAGATAATGACTGAAAGGATTAATGTGAGTATATAATGATTATTGTTATAATTTCCACGCCATTTAAAAGAAGTTGTAACTATAAGTCTACCAAAAAGAATTAAAATACTATTTTAAAAATGATATCTCAATCAACCATGGGAGCTTCGTCTATGCTTCGCCTAGCTCAGACTCTCAAGTGTAAATTCTTCTTGTCTTAAACTATGGATTACACAATGAACCCTTAGCTGGTTGCAAATAAGACAATGATTTAACTAATCATATTTACTTAACACATAAAAAATATTATTTAAATAGCAAAAACAAACCCTGCCTAATGCTTTACATTAAATAAATGTGAATGATACTTGTGACATCGATTGGCTGCTTGCTTCTAAGTATGTGTGGCCTTCCGATTGGGTGGTTAGGTCCTCCAGAAAATGTTTGTAGGCCCTACTGACAGCTGCAGTTATTCCATAATATTCCCATAAACATATAGAATATTCAGTATTATATAAAATATTATTCTATAAAATATTCAGTATATTCTTCAATAAATTCTCCAATAAATCCAAATAATATTTTCTGAACATATCCTATAAACTAGAATATTAAATAGCCTGTATTAGAGAAACATTCATCATCATCCAGCCTCAAGAGTCCATTGCTGAAAATAGGCCTCTTCCTCACGTTTCCAACCCCGTCTATCTTGCGCCGCTCTTATCCACTTTTTATTGAGTCTTCTTAAATTGTCAGTCCATCTTGTAGGTGGTCGACCGACGCTTCTCCTGTCTTCCCTTGGCCTCCATTCCAATAACCTCTTTATCCATCGCCCATCTGTCATTCTGGCTATGTGTCCTGCCCATCTCCATTTTAGTCTGGCTATCTTCTCGATGATGTCAGTCACTTCGGTTCTTCTCCTGATGTCTTCGTTGGTTATTCTGTCTCGCAGAGTTATTCCTAACATGGACCGCTCCATTTTTCTCTGCGTGACTCTCAGATTGGTAGCTGTTGCTTTTGTTAAGGTAAGTGTTTCTGCTCCGTACGTCAAGACTGGAAGGACGCACTGATCAAATACCTTTCTCTTTAGGCATGTGGGCAGCTCACTTTTAAAAGTTTCTCTCAGTTTTCCAAATGCTGCCCACCCAGGGCCGATTCTTCTCTTCAGTTCATGAGTTCATAAGAGAAACATTAAAGGGGGTTTAATTTTCTTGCCAATTATTTTACAAAATTATAATTCAACAAATAGCAGATATTAAGGATACAATAAAATAGATTTACTATTGAACATAGTTAAATTTTGTTAGATTCCTACATGCATATAATTGAAAATGTGGTTTTGAAAGAAGTGAGGTTAAGAATATTAAAAATGATTTTAGAATTATAGATTATAGATTACAATGAAAGTGCTCACCCCTAGAAAATTCTGCAAACGATAAAATTAAGCTTATAATAATTTCTACCTTCTTTTATAAATTTCAATTATAGACAATAAATAATATTTCCACCATTTAAGTTGATTGACAGAAAGTGGGAAAGGACTGCAATAAAGAGAGCATTTATGAGATAGGACGTATGCTCATGACGGTATTAGCTCTTCTGTCAGAAGAGCTAATACCATTGACCAGAATAGTCTACTGGAAAGAAAGAAAGAGGAAATAAATAGAGAGGGCGCCACTACTTTTGAAGAAAAAATAGTTAAAGGGGAATTAAAAGTTAAGGACCTAATACATTAATAAAGAACTTAAAATAAAATAAATATTTAAATATAATTTAATAAAGATGTTGATATAAGGTTGAATGCTCGAATAAATGAACTTTGATAAAATTAAAGGCAGATATCTAGCACAATTTTATTAATTAAATCTTGCCCAAGTATTTTCGCTTTCTAAAGCATCAACAGGGGTATTTCGGGCTATCCAACGAGCAGTTTTGGGCTATCCAACAAGCGCAGAATGTAATAAACATAACATTAAACATAAAATTGTACAAACATTACACTAAACAAGGACAAACAGTTTAAAATTATTTAAAAATTAGTTGAAGCAACATTCTTGCCTGCAACAGGAATGAGAATGAATCACTCTCTCTTGTTGGATAGCCCAAAACTAACGAAATGCCCCTGATGATGCTTTAGAAAGCGAAAGTACTTGGGCAAGATTTAATTAATAAAATTGTGCTCGATATCTACCTTTAATTCTACCAATGTAATAAAGATGTGACGTTTATAATGTTACAAAGTAGATAGCTTTGGTTGGCTTTGGCTAAAAACGCTTGTAGTGGTGAATACGCACTGACCGTCCGGAGATGCAAGTAACGCCAACACCAATGCGCATACAAATCTCAAATACAAAGTGAATTTGGTCAGACTTCACCCCATTTGAACTCCTTAGCATAATTGTCTCATGTCAGAAAAACTAATAGCATGTCGTGATGCTATCCCGACACAATATCTGAATTTCATAGTAAAATAAAGTTTTTACATCTAGTTAAGAATACGGATGTGCATTTGAATTAGTTTAAAAGCTTATTAAAATGTTTTAATCAAAATATTATTTTTATTACGCTAAAACAGTTTGTCGGAATAATATTTTCAACATTATGTATGGTCAATATCCAATTTACATATTTCGTCTGTTTACAAACTACATTTTTTTTTAGTATACATTTTAAACCACCACGCGTTAAAGCTTTATTATCAATGGAAACTTACGATTAATATTTTATCGTATTATTTACGATATGGTTACCTAATTAATTAAATTATTTTGAATTGTCAGTTTTGGTTAGAATAATCTTTGTTTATATATCGCTGCTAATTAAAATATATGATCCGACATAAAAACTATGCATTTGTTTATAGAATTTGATCATTAATAATTTGCAAAGCTTAGATCTTTGCGGCTTATAATTATTAACACAAATTATTCATTTTTTATATCATACATAAAATGTAAATGTCGTTACATCAACTTTTTTTACACTCTACTATTCGACTACCCCTATCTAGCTTTACGTAAATTAATTGTGTAACGATTATTTTGCCTACCACATAGGGTATTATTATGGGGGTTGAAAATTGAGGACAGAAATTACAAGGCTAGAGATAGGGCAAGCAAAATAAACCGAAACTTCGGCGAACGGCCACTCAGGGTTTATTTGGAGACTGGTTCGTGGATAAGTGAATGACAAGAAAGTCCTCAGGCTATTTAAAATAGGGACGCCGCTTTAAGGAATCTTTCTGCAGGATGAAAGAAAAGGCTCTTTCTTTCTAAAAAACACAAAAGGGGTTATAAACTTTTTTAACAAAAGAAATAAACGATTTGGTTTAGGGAAAAAATTTAACATTTAGTGTTGTCTCATCACAAATAGTTACAAATATAAATGGTAATACAAAAAATACTATATAAATAGTTACGGAGATTAGTGTTGTCTCATCACAAATAGTTACAAATATAAATGGTAATACAAAAAATACTATATAAATAGTTACGGAGATAAATACCAAAACAACAAAGAAAAAACACTTACTATGTCCTATGAGTTTACAAACTCTTAAAGTTGAAGATTGTTACTGGGCTCTAATTTGTAAGTTTCTTCTTCTTTGAGTACTGTGCCCAAGTTTTAGGCGTGGGTAGCTTTCATGACGATTTTTGATATCGTTCTCGATCTTGCGCGGCATGTAATAATTCATCTGCCCATAAGCCAGTCCATTGACGAAGGTTTCGAAGACATGAATATTTCTGTCTACCAATCCCTCTTCTTCCGTCGATCTTTCTGTTAAGTATCAACTGCATTATCCTGTATCTGCTTCCTCTCATTATATGCCCTAGATATTCGAGTTTTCTCTTTTCTAATCATCTTTATTAAGTCACCTTCACCCTGACCTACTCTGTTCAAGACTTCTCTGTTTGAAACGTGTTTACACACATGATATTCTGAGCATTTTACGATATAACAACATCTCAAAGACTTGTAATTTGTTCATCATGTTAACCTTCATAATCCAGGTTTCACATCCATACAGTATTAAAGAATACATATAACCTTTTAAAAACTTAATTCTCAGCTTTAAGTTTAGCTGAAAATTTGCTGAATTTGAAGCAGAAATAAATAATTACAAATAAAAAAATATATTTTTAAATAAAACTATTCATACTAAAAAACAAAACAAAAACAAGATCTGTTATGATTTGGTATTAACCAAATGTCAAAAATAGTGCTAACTGTCATATGTCAATACTTAATCTTAAAACTAATAACAATTAAAATGACAGCTAAGTCACACCCTACGAACTACAATTTTAATTATTACAATTTCTTAATTTATTATGAAAGCAATTATTATTAGAAAATGTTTATTTTTAAAAATCAACACAAAAGAGTTTCCTGGATTTTATTAAAATTTCTTTATTTTAAATTTCTGAGGGTAGAAACTGGACTTACACTCTCTGTCACACAAACAAATTCTGCTCCAAGCTGCAAAAAATGTTTTGAAACGGTTTCTTAGTACAAACAAGTTGGCTGAAGTTAGAGGCTGAAAGTTGGCACTGGACACAAACTTCTGCACGAAAATCTGCTTCTTTAAAAAACTGGAACCATGTGGGTATTTTTCAAATTTGTTGGAAACGCCGCAAATCTCTTGGATACAAATCTCTTAAGTGAGAAACAACAAAAAACAAAAAGAGTGATTATTCGTTCAAAATTGACACATTACATTGAGTATATTTCACTATTTTTAACAAATTTGTTACGTCTCTTCTCAATGACCAAACTGTAACTATGAATTGCTCAATACTACACATTTAACTGCTACTGTCACTTTTTACTATATTTCCATGACAAAAAAGGAAAATGAAAAGATTACGAATTTGAAGAGAAATTCGGACTCCAATAAAACTAAACACGCCTTTAATAGCGGTCGGGATTACCGAGAGTGATGTAATTATCTTTAAAATTCTTTCGTCCAACTTGGTATAAACAAAAAATAAACCGAAATCTTTCTGTTTATGTCTTCTTTTTCTTCTCCCTTCTTGTATGTAGGCTTTAAAGCCTGTTTCTTCTTCAATATTAGCCTCCAAAATTGTTAAAATTATGGCACCATCTTTTTCTTGCTCTAACAATACTTCGTTGTCCATTTGATGACTTATCTCGTGCTATTCGTACTATTCTATCCTCTGCCATTCTAGTGATGTGTTCGTTCCACTCTTGTTTTTGTTTGTCACCCATCCATTTATGTCTTCTTCTATATTGCATGCTCTTCTTATGTTTTCGCTTCTCTCCCTATCCAACGGACTTTTCTTTGATATTCGTCGGAATATTTTCATCTCTGTTGTTTCTAATAGTCATCTTGTTTTAGATGTGTCACGTCTTGTCTCCGCCGTGTATATTAATATAGATCTAATTGCTGCTTTAGAAATTCTTGTTTTTGTGTCTTGTCTTAGTTATTTGTTCTTCCTGATTATGTCATTAATAGATCCCGTCGCTTTACTTACTTTTAAGCTTTGTTGTCGTAATTATTATTTAACATCTCCGTAACTAGTTATATCTATCGCCAGATATCTAATCTGGGAATCTTTGGAGCTCGTCTTCTGTCTCTGTGAGTAATGGAGCATCGATTGCATAACACAATATTTGGATATCCTTGTTCTTCATTCTATAGCCATGATCTTTATGGACTTCTTGTATTATTTTGTCAATTTTTATATTAAAGAGAAGTGGGCTTAACTAGTCACCCTGTCTGTCTTAGCTTTGTACTGGTATATCCTGTGTTAGTTTTCCATTTTTTTATCTTTGCCTGTATTCGATTATGGAAGCAGATGTTTTCGATGGTTTGTACAATTGTCTGTTTATGTGACGACGCAAAATATCCTAAAGCGGCTTTGATCAAAAGTATATAACAAACTGTAAAATGTGTTTATTCTCAACTCCAGCAACGTGAACAGAATGGAAAGAATATTTCGTTGTTTTAATATGTACAACAGGAAACAGAAATACATTGCAAATATTCTTCGATGTTTTAACATATACAACGGGATTTCAATATATACCAAATAATTTAATGCTGCAATTTAATACGTAGATATTGATATCTTTTGGATTTGTTGCCATTTCAAGATTTTTTTTATTGTTTTCTTTGTATATCACTCTTCTTTCACTCCTGCAATATGACCTGCCGTAAGCAAAGTTATCTGAGCTGAAGGTACTGAACGAAGAATATTTTTATCCTTAATGCTGCCGTCCTTAACAAGTCAAGTCGGTAGGACTGGTGATGTAGCCAGACTACTCATTTAGGTTTTATAACAATAAGATTTTTTGTCTTCCTCTTGATCCTTTGTCCCAATTCTATTTTTTCTCTATCTTCCTTTTTTTATTTCTTTCCTTCCCTTTTATCAGAATTTGTATCAGCCTGAGTCTTTGACGACGCAAAACATGAAGAAATAACGTTATAAGGTTATGTTCTCCAGTATTTTATACATTGTTTTAGTAAGAGTTTTTGCTTCCATTCCATATAGCAGAATGCTGAAGATATAACAATATTGTAGCCTTATTTTTAAAGGAATTATTAGGTTCTCTGTAGGCTAATACCCTGCGCATCTTAAAAACCCTGCTTTGGGTTTTTTTTTCCGCAATTTCTTGTACCCAGCGTCTAGCCAATGGAACTACATTATCAGTGTACGTCAGAAACTGACAAAATAGAAAAATTCAGTTTCTCTTTCTGTTACGTCCCTCCACACATATTCTCATTTTTTATTAAGTATTCGTATTATTTTATTTTATATTTAATTATTTTATTAACGTGTGTGTATGTCTTACAATCGTAAATTAATACGGCCCTGGACAGTCTACCCCTACTATACTTAAGTAAGGGGATGCGAAGCTACGAGGCTACACACAAATCAATTTGACAGAGAGTCTTGTATAAATCGGCGCGCTAAACAGTCACAGTATTATTTGTGTAAACAAGAGTCCTCTGAAGCCACCCCGAATCCTGAGTTGTCCCAGTGCACTGTGGAAGAAGCAGACGTAGATCAACATCACAGGTACCGTAATTTGATTGCATACACACACCATATACATATTTATATTAATTGATAAATTTACATAAAACTTATTTACATATTAAAAATAATACCAGCACCTAACTAAACAACTATGTACAAGTGTCTTTTATAGTATACAATTGTACATTTGGTCCTTCAGACGCCCAATTAAATTAGTTTAAAGTAATTTATTCAATTAAAAAACGCTATCAAATTATATATAAATTTTTAAATATTTGGCAAAGTTTCTCAAAGATCGTTGAAGGTCATTCAAAAGTCTGCAACGGTATATAGTACATCTGGCATTACAGCCCCTTTAATCCCAAGTACGACTGTACCTGCTATTGTTAAACATAAGCCTTTACAATTTCTAAAATCACATAAAATTCCTACAAACGCAAGGTCTCTGTACCTGACTTAAGTAAAAGCGGTTAAATACAATATCTATAAAATTTCTTATGAATACTGATTAAGAATTCTTTGAATGCGGGTGGTTTATAATCTTATATATTTTGTATAACTTAGGAAATTTTAAAAACGCAATATTTATTGAACCCTTTGGTTTTAAAAATATTTTATGCGTGTATTTCTAGTTACAATTAAATATATATATTATATTAATTTGTTTAAATAATACTTGGAGTGTTTTTTTGTATTTTTTTTGTTTGCTCGATTATACAGACTCAAATATAATAAATATTTTTAACTTATTGATACTTATTGAGTTTCATAACTTTAAAAGTATCACATATACGAGTACATACTGAACTTATTGAGAATCATTCTTTAAAGGTTTTTTGTGTTACATAAATTTATATTTCTATAAATAATAATGTCTTCCAGAAGTTCAAATAGAATTATTCGTTTGCGTGCGTTGAGAAACGTTGACATTTGTAAAATTAAACAAATGGAAAAACTGGCAGATGAAGTATTAGTTGATGCTTCATTAATTCCAGGATTTCTCTTTGCTGCAAAAGATTACGAATCTATCAATACTAGTTTTAATGATCAACATACTGAATTAATTAATTTAATTGCTGTTGAGGAAGACGTAGATTTAGATACGGAAGAATTAATTAGATTTGAATTTGCTAATAGTATTAATAAAATAGCTTCTCTTTATTTTAAACATAATGCATCATTGAGCAATACTGCTAGTGGAACTCAAAATGTGTCCGCTGATCCACATATTAGATCAAAAACTAATGTAAATCTTCCTAAACTAAATTTAAGTATATTTACGGGCGAGATTACCGATTTCCCCACATTTATAGATTTATATAATGCTCTTGTACATAATAACTCTGATCTTTCTAATATAGAAAAGTTTAGTTATCTTCTGCAATCACTTAAGGGAGTACCTTACAATTTAATTAAAAGCATTAAGCTTCAAGATTCTAATTATATAATTGCTTACAACACCTTAATTGATCGCTATGAAGGTAAACGAGACTTATCTAGAGCATTGTGGAAAAATATACAAAATGCCAGTGTGGTTAAAACTGATGATCCTATTTCACTTAGAAAGTTATTAGATATTTTCAATGAAAACCTAGCATCTCTAGAAAAGTTACTTTTTTCTCCCTCTCAATGGGACTTCATTCTAATGAATATACTGATGGACAAATTGGATGTAGAGACAGTTAGAGCTTTTGAATTACACTTTGCTTCAAAAAATGTACCGACTTATGAGGAAGTTTATAAGTTCGCATTGCAGCGTTGCACTTCATTGGAATCTTATAAAAGACAAGTGAGCAAAAATGTCAAATCAACCAATTCCGATAGTTCTAATAACGTAAGGTATTCATCTCGTCAAACTTCTACATTTTTGACCAGTTCTGTCAAAAATAAATGTCTATTTTGTGGTTCGGATCATGCTGTGTTTAAATGTAATCAATTTCTTGCTGAATCACCTCAAAAACGTTTTGACTTTGCCAAACAGAATAAATGTTGTATAAACTGCTTGTCTAAAACTCATGTTACGGTCAAATGCCTTTCTTCCAAAAGATGTACACATTGTAACAAAAAACATCATACTGCTCTTCACTTTGATAATCTCAATGCGAATGATCAATCTTCTTCTTCTTCTTCTCATAACGAGGTTGCTAGTTCATCTACCGATCCCATGCCTTCTATTTCCGCCTTATCAAATACTTTAACAAATAATGTCTTGCTAGCTACAGCTACAATCTATGTTCTAGATCGTTTTGGTAAAGCCTTGGAAGTTAGAGCCTTGTTAGACAGTGCGTCTCAAGCTAACTTCATTAGTAAAGAATGTGCAGACAAATTAAGTCTCCCTAAATTCAATGCGGCTTTATCGATACAAGGTCTTGATAGAATGTGCACCCCAGCCAAATCAGGCGTAAAATTGGACATTTCTTCGTCTTATGACATAAACTTTCATTGCGAGATAGATGCAATAATTCTTCCTCAAATCTGTCAAAACATGCCAACTGTTCCAATTTCTTTAGACAACTTGCCATATCTTCAACATTTAAGGTTGGCTGATAAAATGGCACATATTCCGGCAAAGTTGATGTTCTATTAGGCGCAAATATTTTTCCTTATATCTTAACAGGGGGAATTATTAAAACTCGTAATGATCAGCTTTCAGCTCTTGAAACAAGTTTCGGTTATGTTTTGATGGGAAATATTCCACCCACAAATATAACAAATATTCATTCCTTTTTGACGTCATTTTCTGCTAATGATTCTGAGCAATTAGATGCGACATTGAAACAATTCTGGGCCATTGAGGAAGTACCAGAAGTTAAATCCTATTCTCCGGAAGACTCGTTCTGTGAGAAGTTGTATACTAATACCACGTATAGAAATGCCGAGGGCAGATTTGTAGTAAATCTTCCTTTCAAAAACGAAATACCTTCTTTTGGCGACACAAAACGTTTAGCCTTACAAAGATTTAGTTCTTTAGAGCGCAGATTTGCCAAAAATGAATCACTTAAGATTCAATATTCCAACTTTATCAAAAGTTTCATGGATAATCATTATTTAATTCGTATTCAGCCAAGTACGGCAGCAAATAATGCTTATTATCTACCACACCACTGTATTTACAAGGAGTCGAGTACTACTCCATTGCGCGTTGTGTTTGATGCTTCCGCACACGCCCCTAACTTTCCGTCTTTAAACGATACCTTATATTCAGGTCCAAAATTACAAAATGATCTTGTAAATTTATTGCTTAAATTCAGGTTTCATAAATATGTCTTTACTGCAGATATTAAATCCATGTTTACTCAGATTCTTATCACTCCTGAGCAACAAAGATTTCAAAGAATACTTTGGCGTTTTTCTGAACAGGAATCTATTGCTGAATACGAACTTACTCGGGTTACTTTCGGTGTGTCTAGCTCACCATATCTTGCAATTCGTACCCTACAGCAGCTAGCACTCGACGAACCGGACTTACCTGTGGCCTCATCTATACTCCTTAAAGATACTTACGTAGATGATGTGGTGACAGGAAAGGATTCTTTAGAAAATAGTGTTCTTGCTATAAAAGAATTAATATCTTTATTGAAACGTGGTGGATTTGAGTTACGAAAATGGGCAAGTAATGCCCCTCAGTTATTCTCTCTCGCTAATATTCCTTTGGATCATATTTTGCAACAGTCTTTTTCATTTGACTTAGATCAATCTTCGTTGAAGGTATTAGGACTTGGATGGAATCCATCATCTGATGATTTCTTTTATAAAATTTTACCTCTCCAAGCTTCCTGCACAAAGCGAAATCTCTTAAGTCAAATAGCTCGCATATTCGATCCTTACGGTATTCTCAATCCTGTCACTTTGATAGTGAAAACTATTATTCAACGTCTTTGGCTACTTAATTTAGATTGGGATGCAATACCACCTTTGGAAATTACTTCAAAGTGGGAACAATTTAAAATTGAACTGCCTATACTGTCTAAGTTTTCTATACCTCGTCATATTTCTTTAAATGGAATTATTTCCTGTGAGCTTCATGGATTTTGCGACGCTTCTTTACGTGGATCTTCTGCTGTTACATACCTTCGTGTTTGTTATGATACAGGAGTCATCAAAACTTATTTCCTTTTAGCCCGAACAAAGGTATCTCCTACCAGGGTTCAAACTATTCCTCGTCTTGAGCTCAATGCAGCAGTAATTCTTAGTAAATTATTATCTTATATACTGCAGACTCTCACTATATCGTTTAGTAGAATTTACGCATGGTCAGATTCGACTGTCGTTCTCCATTGGATTAATTCACAGCCCTATAAATGGAAAACCTTTGTCAGTAATAGAATTTCTTATATTCAAGACAGGGTTGCTTCAAAACACTGGCGATATATTCCTTCTTCATTAAATAGTGCGGATCACGGATCTCGTGGACTTTTCCCTGAGGATTTCTTAAATACTCCTGCTTGGTGGGTGGGTCCGGAGTTTCTTCGCACTACTGAAGATAACTGGTCATTTTCCTTAACCGATTCTATCGAACACAACTTAGAATTAAAACAGAAGAGTTGTCTTTTGTCTTTTCCATCTGACGAATTTGTCGATAATCTCTGTAATCGATTTTCTTCCTTTTCAAAATTAAAACGTATCTTTTCCTATGTTCTTAGATTCGTTGGTAACCTAAAATCAGCAAATCAACGAACAGTTGGAAGGCTTTCTATTCAGGAACAAAGTAATGCCACTAATCAACTAATTAGATTAGTGCAACAAAGATATCTGAAGGAGGAAATAGAGCAGGTTAAGAGTAATACTGTAAAATTCAAATATTTGAAAAAATTAAATCCCTTCTTTGATTCACATGATCTTCTAAGAGTGGGTGGAAGACTTAGCCAGTCAGAATTAGCGTATGACAAGCGCTTTCCTCTTCTTTTACCGTCCAAAGGTAATTTTATCAAATTACTTATTTCGGAAGTTCATATTGTGCATCTACATGCAGGCATTCAAGGTACGCACTTCGCCTTGTCACAAAACTTTTGGATAATTTCATCCAAACGTGTTATTCGTAGTGTTCTTTCAAAATGTCTTTCCTGTTGGAGACTAAAACCTCAAAATTATCAGCCACCTATGGGGGCTCTTCCCGACGTACGGATATCCAAGGTCAAACCATTTTCTTGCGTTGGCGTCGACTTTGGCGGTCCTTTTCTGATACGAGCCAATAAGCTTAAAAATTCCAAACGAACGAAATCCTATATTTGCTTATTTGTATGCTTTGCCACTAAGGCTTTGCACTTAGAATTGGTATCTGAACTTAGTACCGAGGCATTTTTAGCCTCATTCAGACGTTTTATAGCACGTCGAGGACGTTGCTCTGTTGTCTATTCTGATTGCGGAACAAATTTTGTAGGCGCAAAATCCTATTTAGAAGACATCAAGTCACATTTTGATAAAAACGACGTCATTACATGGCATTTAAATCCCCCTGCAGCTTCCCATTTTGGTGGATTGTTTGAAGCGGGTATAAAAAGCGTAAAAACACATGTGTCTAGAGTCATAGGTGAACAGGTTTTAACCTATGAAGAATTCAATACATTACTCATACAAATAGAGGCTGTCTTAAATAGTCGTCCCTTATGTCCTGTCAGTAATGATCCAAATGATTTTTCAGTGTTAACACCTGGACATTTTCTTACACTAGAGCCTTTAAAGATAATTCCCGATCGAGATTACAGTGATGTTCATTTAAATAGGCTAAGTCGTTGGCAATTGCTGCAACGATTACATGCAGACTTTTGGCGAAGATGGAGCAGAGAATATTTACATACTCTTCATCAACGCACAAAGTGGCATAAAAATGAGGGTAATCCTAATATAGGTACTCTTGTACTAATACGTAATGAGACCAAGCCTCCCTTACAATGGCAAATGGGTCGAATTAAAACTTTAATTTTCGGTCAAGATGGTATTGCTCGCGTAGCTATCGTACAAACCGCGAAAGGTGAACTTAGGCGACCTTTGGTGAAGCTATGCCCTCTGCCTTATATTGACTAAAAATGCAAATATGCATTTTGGTGGGTGGGAATGTTACGTCCCTCCACACATATTCTTATTTTTATTAAGTATTTCGTATTATTTTATTTTATATTTAATTATTTTATTAACGTGTGTGTATGTCTTACAATCGTAAATTAATACGGCCCTGGACAGTCTACCCCTACTATACTTAAGTAAGGGGATGCGAAGCTACGAGGCTACACACAAATCAATTACACAGAGTCTTGTATAAATCGGCGCGCTAAACAGTCACAGTATTATTTGTGTAAACAAGAGTCCTTCCTTGAAGCCACCCCGAATCCTGAGTTGTCCCAGTGCACTGTGGAAGAAGCAGACGTAGATCAACATCACAGGTACCGTAATTTGATTGCATACACACACCATATACATATTTATATTAATTGATAAATTTACATAAAACTTATTTACATATTAAAAATAATACCAGCACCTAACTAAACAACTATGTACAAGTGTCTTTTATAGTATACAATTGTACACTTTCTATCAGCATTTTTAATTATCACTTTACTTTTACTTATTATTTTAAATACTTTAAACTTTACCATCTTCCGTCCTGAAATAATTTTAAAATATTTTATGGTGATATTCACTTTTTTTAGTGTTATTCAAGTGATTTTCAGGCTTGAAAATATTTTACCTGCTTATTTCTATAATTACAATCTAAATATATACGCTCTATAGTTATTATAAACAAAAAAACAAAAGGATTATCCCATTATATATTTAAATTAATTTTTTTTAACATATTAGTAGATTTCCTAATTATAATTACGAAACAACTCGTGAAAGAGGCAGCACCTGAACGAAGATAACAACTAGCGATTTAATAAATCTTATTTTTGTTCTTTTGTATTTTAATATGAGTACAATACTCTCATAAAACTTCCCATATATAAGTACCTATATTTCCAAATCACATAAATATAAAATGTATAAAAGAAAATATCCTTAAATTGAGTGTAATAATCATTACAGGAAGTTCTATTCTGTAAATGTCATTGTAACCTAATGTATTTATAGTGTAGTTGTTAATGATTTGTACTATTTTGTCTTTCTTCTCTATAACTCTAAGTGAGTTAAGTTTCTTCTATACATATATCTCCCTTTTTATGGACGGGTACTATGTGGTTTTCACGCCAGACATTTCTTCTCTTTGATGTATTTCATTTATAAGGTTATGTATTTCTACATGAAGTTGTTCTTCCTTTTTTGATTAGTTCCTCATGGATACCATGCAGACCCGATGCTTTGTTATTTCTTATTGCCAATAGAAAAGTCACAGAAAAATTAAATGGGGCAATAGCGGATATCTGGGCAAGATCTAAACATCCGGCCACTATAGAAGACAAATGGAATTGTTTTAAAAAAGCTATCATAACCACCACCAAGTCTCTGATCACTTCTCAGAAGTACAAAAAGAAGAATTAAATGACTGATAAAATATTATCAATGGTGGAAGAGCGCAGATGATTTAAAAACAAAGAACGAACCAAACATCAGCAGATTAACCAACAAATATGAAAAGAGTGCCGCAAAGCTGAAGAATAGTGGCTGCTAGACAGATGTGCAGAAATGGAGGAATTGAAAGAAAAACATGACCACTTTAACATACATAAAATCGTTAAAGAAGTGACAGGTCATACAAGACCTTGCAGTTTTAACAGTATTGTGAAGTACAATAAATTATTTACTGATTCCAAGGATCTACTTCAACATTGAAGAAACTACACACAGCAACTATACTCAGACAACACTAGAGGAAACTCTGAAATTGAATATAAAAGTGAACCCTCCCCCGAAATATTGAAGTCAGAAGTTGTAAGGGCAATCAAACAGGGCAAATGGAGAAAAGCTCCAGGCCCAGACGACATATACAAAAAGGTTCTGACAATGTTGAGTGAAAACAATATCGACGCCTTGGTAGATCTTTTAATGACATTTATGGGTCCGACCAAATACCACAGGATTGGCTTCAATCAACATTTATACCAATCCCAAAAAAGCCAAACGCTAATAGTTGCGACCAATTCCGAATGATCAGCTTACTGAGCCAGGTCCTAAAACCCTTCTTAAAAGATAATTTATACAAGAATATACAACAGATGCGAAAGAGACATTAGCCCCACACAGTTCGGTTTGAGACAAAGATTTGGCACAAGAGAAGCACTTTATAGCTTAACTGTCCTACTTCAGAAATACAGAGATCAGCAAAAAGATGTCTTTCTTTGCTTTATAGATAACCAGAAAGCGTTCGATTGTGTTAATAATTCAAAATTAGTAAGAGTACTCCAGGAACGTTCGATAGATCAGAATGACCTTAAAATCATAAAGAACCTTTATATGAATCAAGTAGCATCTGTGAGAGTAGGACTGGAATCTATATAATATTTCTCAATTGAAAAAGGTGTACGGCAGTGTTGTGTTTTGTCACCCCTCCTTTTAAATCTGAAAATGTTACATTTACTTCATACTGCTATATGGTGTAGAAGCCTGGACCAATCCATAGAGAAAAAAATAAGAAAAAAAAGTTAAACCAGGAATGTTCAACGAGGACAAAGTTTACAGCAAAAAACCAACAAGGAGATTGGCAAACTGATCACTGGTCTACCTGCATCCCGTGATAGGTACAGACTATAAAACGTTTGCAATTCGCTGAGGTTTGATAATTTAAAAGAATATAATCCAATACAATCTCCTTTCCTTTCTTTATTTTTTAATATCAGAGGTCGTGTCTAACCGACAAAACGAATCCCCAAGCTGAGGGCTGAGTCTCAATAGATCAAAAAGGAAAACTGCTTTACCAGATACAACACCCTGCCAGGTACGTAAGCCATCTACAGACAATTCCGAGTTCCAACATGGAAACGATTTGAATACCCAGGTTCGTCCGTCTAAAGATCTGGTCTATGACAATGATCGATCTAATCGTAAACCAATAATCTCAACGAAATTAAGCGCTCGTGCAACAATCGTAGCGAACTAGGATTGCCTAGTAAAATCATATTGTTTTTAAGCCTTTCGACTCTCAGAACTCCAATAGGTATCGTTGCCATCTTTGACTAGAAAGTATACGCCTTAGAGGCATTCAGGCATAATCCCACGGAGGATAGCTTCGCACCATTACCCGCTCGAATAAGTGCGTCAACAAAATGTCCGAACCTGCGGTTCCTTTCGTACTGAGCAGGATTACTATCGCAACCACGAGTCATCAGTAGGGTAAAACTAACCTGTCTCACGGCAGTCTAAACCTAGCTCACGTTCCCTGTCTATGAGTGAACAATCCAACTCTTGACGAATTCTGCTTCGCAATGATAGGAAGAGCCGACATTGAAGGAACAAAAAGCGACGTCCCTATGAATGCGTGGCCGCCACAAATCAGTTATAGCTGTGGTAACTTTTCTGACACCACTTGCTGAAAACTCTTCAAGCCAAAAGGATCGATAGGCCGTGCTTTCGCAGTCCCTATGCATACTTAACATCAGGATCAAGCCAGCTTTTGCCCTTTTGCTCTACGCGAGGTTTCGGTCCTCGCTGAGCTTACCTTAGGACACCTACGTTATTCTTTAACAGATGTACCACCCCAGTCAAACTCCCCGCCTGGCAGTGTCCTTGAATCAAATTAGGCTGGAGGTAAGTTGACGGTCGAAACCAGAGAACTACGAACGCATAGTTAGCGCATAGAGCGCATAGAACGCGTAGTTCTCTGGTCGAAACGAAGCACACGAACGCTAGCCGGGTATCGGTAAGGTAAGCTTTATCGGAACCACGAAACCGACGAACGGCACAACGCAACGAAACGAATTTTCGTGCCCTTGGCTCAAGAATACCGTGACAGTCGTCGCCTCGTGAGCGAACGACGCACGCGTTTTGCCCTACCGAATAAGTAAAGAAACGATGAAAGGAGAATATATAGGAGAAAGGAGGATGAAAATAAGATTATAATCCAAGTCCGCATGTATTAAGAAATTCCACTAAATTCTATTAATAGTTAAAAGATTATATATTCTACATAAAAGAGAGGGGAACGCCCGATATAAATAAATATTTCAGTAACTTCTGAATTTAATAAATTATTACAAAAAAAATGTAACAGATAACAGTCTATTTTTCGCATTAGAGACCAGTTACTTATGTCAAATAAGCTGGTGATGAGTTTACGATTGTGTTACGATAATATTGGCGATTTATATAATTTCAATAAATTTTATTGTTGTAATTTTTATGACTTTTTGTAAGCTTTGTTCATAAAATTGTACAATTTTCAGTTGATGATGTTCAAATCCTCTAAAAAACTCAACAGACGCGCTTCTCTACAGTCGACGACAACATAAATACAATATAAATTTTAATTGAATCTACACTCCTCACTCCGTTTTCTTAGTGTAGTAAAATAAAATTTATATTTAGCTACAGTTCTTGTTATTAATCCTATAAATCTTTGAAGCTTTTATCATTTAAATATATTCGTAATAACATTATATTTGATGTTTTTCTGAACATACAAAAAATAAGTAGTTAGACTTGAATAATTTCATAATTGCCGAGTTTTAAAATCCCAATTAAGGAATATATTAGATTAGGCAGCAAGTATCATTTTTAATTTCGATCGGTCTTTTGTCTGGAGCAGATAGTACAGTGACAAGTGTTCGTGATGTTTAAGTTACATACTCCGATGAAGAATAAATTTACGGTAAATACTGATGATGTTTACTTCTTAGTATGAAACTAATATGTAATGAACTATTTATTAACTTAATGCAAACAAGCTTTAAAAGGGTTTTTTAAGTTATTGAATACATTTACAAATAGTGGGTATAAAGAGTTAGGCCAGAAAAGAGAAATCAGTTTAAGAAACCTTATATAGGCTTTTGTAGGTTCTAACCGGCATATGAGGAATAAATGATGACCAATCCTTGAAGACGTATGTACAGCTGATTTTGCTTTTTTTAACAATCATCTTTTTTCTTTCCTCCTTTCTTTTCTCTCTAAGGATTTCGGATTTAAGAAAACTATTTTAATTTTCATTCACCCATCTCTTCCACTATTTTAAATTTCCTGTCTTTATTTTCAATTCCTCGACTGATTTCTATTTAGCTTTTCCGCCTCTACTACTTTATGTATCTATTTTTTTTCTTAATCTGCATCTATTTCCTTTTACAATGTTCTTTGCTTCGCGGATTTTTCTTGTACTAGTTCATTTGTCTTTTTGCTAGTTTATGCAATATTGGTTATTGGTTGGCCATTCTGCTGATAGTTCCGTTGCTTAATCTATCCCATTTTGTGTTTCCAACAATCCTTCTTAGGTGTCCCATCTCCTTGGATTTATCCTGCTTCTATGTTTTTCCAGAATTGTCCAGTTTTCACTTGCATAGAATACAGTCAATATCACTATTGTGTTTTTATCCCTGTCTCTTGTGGAAATTCTCTTTTTCCAGTATTGGAATAAATATAACTTGTTTGATTTATTTCTTAAATTTTTTCGTAATTATTTTTATTGCTAAATTTTACATTTTATTTTCATTATACTATCTTCTTCTTCAAGTGCCGTCTCCATCAGTGGAGGTTAGCGGTTATGGTGGCAAACGTTTGTCTATCTTCAGCTGCTCTTAAGAGTTCCTCAAATCCAAGTCCTGTCCAGTTTCTGATATAACGTAACCAGGACAATTTTTTTCTTCCAATTTCTTGCTTTCCTTCTATTTTGCCTTTTATTATCAACTGAGGGATGTAGTATTTCTCGTTGCGCAACAAATACCCTAAATAACTGGTTTTTCTTCTTTTGACTGTTCTCAATAGTTCTTTTTCTAAATTGAGTCTAGCTAGTACTTCTTCATTTGTTTTTCGTGCTGTCCAAGGAATTTTTAAAATTCTACGGTACACCCACATTTCAAATGCCTCGATTCTATTCAGGCTCTTTATTGTTAAAGTCCACGTTTCGGCTCCGTAGAGAAGAACAGACCAGATAAAACATTTTACAAGTTTTAATCTCAATTTAATATTTATATGTTTATCGGAGAATAGAACGCGCATCTTAAAGAAACTATCCCTAGCTTGAGCAATTCTCGCTTGGGTTCAGCTTGCAATTAATCCACAGCCAAGGTATTTGTATTGGTTTACCTGTTCTAAAATATTCCCATTTATTTTTATAGGTAAGGGGATATTCTGTTTTCTTTGGATCACCATTACTTTTGTTTTTTTTTTTTTCGTTGATCTTCATTCCAAACTCTCGACAAGCATCCTTAAGGTGGTCTATAACCCTCTGTAAGTTTGTGTCTGTATCAGCCAGTAGGACAGTGTCATCTGCATATCTTATTGAACAGCATAGGGGATAGTATGCATCCTTGCCTTACTCCTTTATTTATACTAATATTTCTAGATGTATGATCGTCGATCCTAATCTTGGCACTCTGCCTCCAATATAAGTTCTTAATTAATCGGAGATCTTTACTATCCAAGTTGATGCTCTGCAAGGAATTTAACATTTTATTATGGTTTACGCGATCAAATGCCTTTTCAAAGTCTACAAAACATAGAAAGACATCCTTTTGTTGGTCGTACCACTTCTGCAGCAGTACTTGTAATGAAAACAAGGCCTCTCTGGTCCCCATTCCGGCTCTGAATCCAAATTGATCGTATCCAACTTCTTTTTCACACCTTTTGTATACCCTATTGTGAAGTATTTTTAATAGAATTTTAAGCACTTGGCTCATAAGACTTATTAATCTAAAATCTGCGCATCGCCTGGAGTTAGCTTGTTTTGGAATGGGAATAAAAATAGATTCTAACCATTCCTCTGGTATTTCCCCAGTATCGTAGATTGTATTAAACAAAATTACTAACAAATCAATGTTATTACTTTCGATCAATTTAAGTATTTCAGGATAAACTTCATCAGGTCCAGGGCTTTTGTTGGTCTTTAATTGTTTAATGGCATATTCCACTTCGACTTTTAGAATTGGTGGGCTTTCAGTAACATTATTTATTGTAATGTCTATTCTTTCATCTCGGAACAGCTGTTGTATAAATTTTTCCCATTCTTCTATTTTATCTTTGGTGTTATGAATTAACTCTCCGTTGTTATTTACCAGTGGGCAATGTTGTTTTTTGCGGATGAATGAAAATTCTTTCACCTTCTTGTACATATTAAAGTAATCATGTCTATGTTCTAATTCTTCTATTTCTTTACATTTTTCTTCGAGCCATTTCTCTTTTGATTCTTTTATTTTCCTTCGTATTCCTGGTGTCATCCAGTCTTTTTTTGCCATTAATCGTGTATTTGGAATTTCTTCCCTTGCAGAATTGACGAGGATGGATTTTATTTGTTGCCAAGTTGTATTTATATTTTGGATATTTATTTGGGTTCGGTCTATTTCTGAGAGTTTTTCATTTAGTTTTACAGCGGTTTTATCTTTAATCTGTACATCTTTTAGTAGTTCCATATTAGGTTTGTTCTTTGGCTTTGCATTTTTTATTACTTTAATTCTTGTGCGAATATTTGCTACTACAGGGTTGTGGTCGGAATTTGCATCAGCACTAGGATATGTTTTTGTACTTGTAATGGAGTTACGAAATCGTTGGTTGATTAAAACATAATCTGATTAATTTCTATCTATTAAAAATCTAATAATAATAATTTGATTTCTTGTTATTCTTTCTTTTGTGTGTAGCGGGGAAGTCCAGGTGTATAACCTACGTTGAGGTAACTTAAACCAAGTGTTTGTTGCTATCATATTGTGTTGCTGGCAAAACTCTAATAGTCTGTCTCCTCTTTCATTTCGTTCTCCTAGTCCGTACTCTCCTACGATATTATACTATATTCCTTATCTTTTTTGTCGCTGATTATCATTTTCTTAGTTTTTTCATCGTTTATTTCCATTTTTGGTTCTTTTATTTGTTCTAAGTTGTTGGTTTCTGCATTTTATTCTCGGAATCTGCTATTAGTACGTTGTTGTCCGCATACATTAAGGAATCTATTGTTAACAGTTTTAATCTATGGTATCCTATTATTGTCTGTAGTTCGTTGGTTTTTTCCCTAGTATTTTTTATCAATTGGTTCATTACTACTATGAATATCAAAGGTCTGAGATTATTTTCTTTTTTAATCCCTCTCTTACAATTAAATTCTTCCGATCTATTATTTCCCTGTTATTTATGATCTTCCTTTTACCTGTTTGTAAGTACTTGCTATAATGTTTATCAATGTATTTGGTAATTTTTTCTTCTTAAGCATTTTCCTATAATTTGTCTTTCGACCGTGTCAAATGCTGCTTTTATCTATTATTGCTGGTCGCTCAGCAAACTACTTTGGTCTGCCTTGCAACCACTCGAGCGTGGAGGACCGACAAACGTGTCTCCGACTATATAAAAACTCCTAGAGTTAATATTGTATTTCCAGTTAGGGACTGGTTCAGAATATCCAAAATTGACTTTATTAGGTATAAGTAAAATAAAATAAATAAACAGTACTATAAGTGTATTGAAAACTAACAAATAACAAGAATGTATGTTAAAGTTTTACTCTCTCGTAATCTTTATATACTACCTTCCTTTTGTCTTTAAATCATTAAACATCTTACAAACAAAAAAAGGGTTACAATACGAATGGATATGAATTCATATTTATCAGAGAAATGTGCACATACTTATTCGGCCTTCTAAATTTTAACATTAACTTATATTAAGCACACGAGATATGGTTTCATTCGCGAATAGAGTGTGTGTACACAAATTCCGTTTTAAATTGTATCTCTGGCCATGGAGGACTTCAATAATAGAGAACATTACCTTACAATAACTTTGCACAGTACTTGAGACCCTTCAGAAGATGCTTCCGACGGTAACTCGTAGCAGGAACACTTTTATCACTACACTTTCCCTTCGTTGCACCTATGACTCCATCAAGTTCACGTTCTTAAGATCGTTTTATAATATAATTGTCAAAAACTTAAACAAAAAAATGGCTAATGGCGAAGACACACGCCAACTTCTCTCTTCTTGCTGGTTGTCATCTTGCAGTTTTTAAACACTGCCACTAGGTGGATAAGTCCCCTTTCACAATAAATTTATTTTAAAGTGAATATATAAGTTTACAGTTATGTGAGAGTGATTTCCTGCATTTATGTGTTTTTTATTTGATATTACATATTATATTATTTTATTTATTAACATGTGCGACCTAAAGGCATTCAACGCCCTCTCATGACGAGAAGGCTTTCTAAGTGTAACAGATTGGAACTTATGTCATAAAAATGTGACATTGGGAACGCACGAAAATGGCGCTAGAGGTTCAAAATTTTAATTTCTTATATATTTTAAATTCAAGGTGTTTGGAACTTTTCTCAAGTTTTTTTTGCATAATGACATGTACCATAACTAAGTGATATTATGGCAATTAATGAGTCATTGGAGTACGCTAAATTTTAGCTAGATGGACCAAAAAATTATAACTTTATTCAAACTGTATACGAATAAACGAATATCATAAGTTTTATTATTTATTTTATAGATAGCATATACCAAGAATAAATAATAAGGTATATAAATAGGTCTGTCCCAGCTCAGTTTTTTTTAATGAAAATTTAAATTAAAACGCTTTGAAAAAATTGCAAAATCTCAGTTTTTATGACACGCAGAAATTTGATTTTTTTAAATCGATAAAATAATACGTTATTTTCATCTCCCGGAAATCCCGGAAAAATTAATTAGTAAACAAAATTCTTGTATCACAGAAATTAAATTGTAAATTTGTATGAATGTCTATTGTGTAGAAATTATTTTGAAAGTACTTAATCCAAAAGGTAGAGGTCCTAGGTATGAAGTTATATCATGGAATTTGACTAAGCTGTCTCTTGTGCCGTTGGAGGCACAGGTAAGGTAGCTCTGAGGATTCCGAAGATACATCTGAAATATTATGTATTATTTTAGTTTCGTTTATGTGGACTATTATTGTCCTTCTTAAATCGATAGAATATTGATATAATTGCACTCCACATATTGCTATACGGAGTGGAATCATAGACTCTCGGAGTATGAGGTGTATAAAAGCCTTTGAGATGTGGGTTTTTCGAAGGATGCTGAAGATCTCTTGGACAGAGCAGGTGACCAACAACGAGGTGCTAAGAAGAATGAATACTGAAGAGAACTCCTAAATATTGTAAAAAAACACGAAAACGAGTTATCTAGGACATATTTATAGAGGAGAAAAATACAACTTCCTACGACTTATAATGAAAGGGAAAGTGCTAGGAAGAAGAGGTCCAGGAAGAAGAAAATGCTCCCGGTTGAAGAATGTAATAGACTGGACAGGTATGGACACACATTCGATACTTAGAACAGCTCAAGATAGAGAGCAATTTGCTATAGTTATGGCCAAACTTCAATAATGGAGAAGGCGCCTTAAGAAGATATAATCGATATAAATTACCCACCTACTAAACGCGCCATCTAGGCAACGAGGCCACCGCGGTGTCTTAAACATTTTGCAGGTACTGGATCGAAGAGGTTAAAATATGAATGATTCATTCCATGCAAAAAATGAGGCCATTCCGGAGCTGTCTCCTTTTTGAACTAAAACCAATAAGGAGCCATCTGAATATTCATTATATTTCCCTTAAAAGTTACCTAAGCTGCCCCGTTTTTTACCAATCAAGAGATCAAGATAAGTAACGTACATCAATTAAAAAGAAAAATCGTAAAAATATAGAGGTACTTCTGTTTTGCTCGATGTCTTCAATTATAGTGGCGAGTTGCTCAACGTCTTCAGCTAATTGGAATAGTTGTTCAGTACTACGTATTTTTGCAAAGAAAGGGAGGAATAACTGGTAAAAGAAACAGTTCTTAGATTAATTAATAAGCAAAGATATAGGATAGAAGAAGGAATGCGATTGTATACTTCTCTCAAAAAAATCGTGCTATTATGCAGTTCCAAATCAAGTATAACTAAAACTAATCTTATTAAAAATTCCATTGTATAAATACAGGAATTTTAATGAATCAATAACAGAAAAAACAAGAATTTTAAAAGATCAATCGCAGTCACTCAAATGGCGCAGTTTAGTTTAGTAATAACAAATTGTTATGAGGTAACTATTTAGAATAAGTTTTTTAGTTATTGGTGATAATATCATTTATGTGTTGCGACTTTTTAAATACTGTATATTATATTATTTAACATAAACAAATTCTTTCACTTTAAGTTCCATAACCAGACTTATAAAAAACATTTCTTTTAAATCTTTTGATATATATTTACATACCATTTTGTCCTCTTTTTCTTGTCCTGATGCTGTACTTATTAGATCCTGTTATACTGAAATCAGGTATGTCGCACCAGTTTCTTATGTCTCTGAAGCATGAGTTTCGTTGTCGACCACCAATTTGGCCCTCTAAAATGATTTTTCTTCTTCTTCTTCGGATTTTTCCCATAGTTCCCCGTTTTCGACCTCTACAGCAATATATTCTCCCAGCCACTGTCTTTGGGGTCTCTATCTATCAAACTATTTCTTATTTACGTTTTTCATCGTATAGCAGGTCTTCCCCTTCGTCTTCAAGGCGGGTTCCAGTACAATGTTGTTTTTCAGCCGCGCGCCGGTGCTCTGGTATTCTTTGTACATATACGTATTACTCTGTTTTATAACATTTTTGAAATTGCTTCAACAAGATTTAGGAATAGGTATATCGCAAAAGTTTTTTTTTAATGTAAATCATTTTTAATTTAACTGATAAATATTTTATATAATTGCTGATTTGTTTTACAGTATTATTGTGTTGGTTCCACTGTCTTAATCGTTTTCTGCTTCGTGTTTTCTTTTTCTTGTCTAGTGCTTCATAAAATGCTTTTTCAGTTCTCAAATGTTCTCTCATTTTTTCATTTATATCTGGTTTCGCGGATTGTTTTTCTAGATAATTCTTTTTCTTCTTTTTTAGTAGACATGACTCTGTGTTTTTTAATGCGCCTTCAGTAAGTTGTCGGTCCATCATTTTCATGGTCTTCCTACTGATCGACCTCCTATTGGGGAACCGTCTCTTGCCGTCTTTACTACTCTTCTATTTCTTATCCAGTCCTTGGTGTTCTCGACCTTTCATCTACGTTGTATATCTGTACTTCTAACTCTGTCCCATAGTACTTTATCATCAATTTTACTAATTGCTTTCGTCTCTGTCATTTCTAACATTCTTTTTGTTCCATAACTACCCTAGAAGCTAAGAATTTCTCTGATGGTATTTCTTTTCTCCCGTAATGTTTCCACGCATATGAATACCCTTCAGATACACAAAGATTAAATAGCTTGATCCCATATTTATACCTTTTTCCAGGTATACATTAAAGACAACTTAACCTTCCACGAGAAGGCACCATTGTCTTATCAATACAAAGAGAATCATTATGCATACAAATTTTCTGAAATTTACTATTTAAGATTGTTTTAAATGGTGGGATTTTGTATAGTCTGTTATTTAGTAAAATATTTTCATTATCGGAAATGTGAAAGTCAAATGACCTTGAACTGGTTTCTGCTAAAGCCGCAACTTTGAGAAATCGCATTTTTATAAAGGGGATTGTTGCTCTAATAGTCTCTCAACTCTTTTTCTTTTGATTTCTTGTCTAATTTTATCCACATTATAACAGTCAAAAACGAAGTAATTCATCTCTATCTGAATCTTGTCATTTGCGCAAAATCGAATAATTTTTGATGGTTTCATTTACAATTGGTTACAACTAATTTCTGTTGATCCATATGTTTCTGTTATTAACAAATCTTGAACTTCGTTATTAACAAATACTAATAGTAAAAATCTATCGGTTCATGACCACGTAATTACTTGTCGTCAATGTTGAATCCTTGACTATCAGTAAATTTAAATTTATGTAATTCTTCCGAGCCATCTATTTCTTTCCACATTATTTTATCTGCTCTTAAATTAACATCGTCTATGTGGACGATTCCTTCTGTTTCTCTGGGTTTTAAATAATCAATAATTCAATACAAAATAACAATTTACCAATTACTAAGTCATCGACTAAATTAGACTTTGTTTATTTCTTGGACTACTAACATCGTCACCTCTTTCTAAAAAGTAAGAAAACAATTAAGACATCAATCTGTACTGTGAGCAAAATCAATTACATATTACTACTTTATCAACAAAATTACTGGGTCCAGTTTCCTTCTCGATAAGCAGGATCAGCATCAGTCATAATCTGATATATTATATGCACTGAAATCAGATTCCTCTAGTATTTGACAAAATTCATCTTCTGATAATTATATTTTGTTCATTTGATAAAAATATGAGTATTTGTCTACTGCAGGAAATAAATACAGTTGTCGCACACGATAATACCACAGTGAAATACAAATGTCAACAGAAATCCTAACCTACAAAAACTGGAGGCAAGTTTTACTGAACCAAGACAGATTTCCGTTTTTTATAGACCAGACCTTTTTAATTTATCATATAACAAAAACTGCGTCCCTCTCACGTGGCTACTGTCTTTGAAACACGATAACACACCGAGGCCAAATTGGTACACATGGTATGTGATAAAAACGTGCTGTGCACCAGCGTAGTGCACATGTGGCCTAACTTGTTAAGTTAAAGAATTAAATTAATTAAGTTTTTGCCAAATATGTCTTAAACTTTCTTCCTGTAACAAATAAGTTTAAATACTTCCTCTTGTCTGAATAATACTTACTAAATTCATCATCAAGTAAGCAATCAAAATTTTACTAATCCTAATAAAATTATTCCTATACAAAAACTCTCTGCCTATGTTGTTAAATATTCATATATTTTAATATATATTCCGTCTTTTCGGATTTACATAATAGCATTGCAAACAGTATGTTAAATATTTTTTATAGCAGCTTTTATTGCGTTTTAATTACAAGTGCAGTGTTTATTTTAGCAGGTCGTATAATTTATATACTGTCCTTCCTTATGCAAGCCCATTAAAAACGTGAATTGTTAGGATAACAAAACGGATTTACTATAGTTTTAAATATTGATTCTGTCAATTATAAAAGTTTACATTGAATACGAAAAAAACCAACACTAATGAGAAAATTTAAATATGGATTTATAATAGCGTCCCTATGCAGTCCATCTCTCACATGAAATCGATCAATCACTACTGTCACTAGATACGAGTAACTTCCCATGTCAGTTGGTCCAAGTTAGACTGAAAAGAATATTAAATTTTTGAGAACAAAAACAAAAGTCCAACGTAAACTTTAAAAGTTTTAATGCTTCTTCTTCTTTCACCTGCACTTCTTCTTACTATAGTGCACCCATGATACAAAGAAAAGAGCCATATATGTTTCTTACAGTGCTTATTTTATTTAACATCAACTGCATGTCATCTTCGTTGTCTGTTATTATCGCGGTGTCGTCGGTGTAACGAATGTTATTTATCGGCAACTCGTTTACCTTTATTCCACACTCAGAGCCTTTTAGTGCCTCTTCAAAAATGTTCTCCACATAGAGATTGAAAAGCATAGGAGACAAACTACACCGCTGTCGCACCCTTCTTAAAATTTCAAATTCTTCTGTGTTGGTTGATTTGTTCAGTCTCATTCGTGCTTTTTGACTCCAATAGAAATTCTGGATAACTATTATATCTTTCTCGTCAATGTTAGCGTTGTGTAGCATTTTTATCATTGCATAATCTAATATATTTTCATAATCGAGGAATGTTATGACTATATCCTTTCGTTGATCCATGCAGTTTTGTACAAGCGTATTCAAGCAGAAAGCTGCTTCACGTGTACTCAGTCCGCTCTTGAAACCAAATTGTGTCTCACCGCTTAGATCTTTTAGCTTTCTGAACATTCTTATGTAAAGGATGCGAAGAAACACCTTAAGCAAATGGCTCAATAAACTTAGTCTGTGTTCTTTGCATTTTATAGCTCTTTAAGTTTTAATTCATCTAAAAAAAATTTTATATTTCCATAATTAAATTAAATTATTGAATTATAATTAATTAAATTAATGAAAACGATTCATTAAACAGTTCACCACTACACCCTTTTTATTATTTTTAATTAGATCCAAAGATCTTCTTCTTCTTTTTCTATTTAATAATTATTTAAACTTTAGTAATTCCACTAAATAAACACAGTAAAAAGCTTTGTTTTTACAGATTTTAACTAAAAAATTACTTTTTTATAAGGATCCTTAAGATAATTTGAAATAAACTTAATATTCTTTGCACAAACTGGGTTGGAGGCATGGGCGCCATGGTATCCTCATGACGGCTATGTCTCGAACTTTTCCAAAGTTCTAGCAAAATTCTGATCTGAATGAATTCCATATTTCTTGCAATGTTTACTTCAATTTTTTCAATGCTTTATTAATTTCACGCTACCAAAGTTTTTATCAGGTAAAGCCTGGACAGTTGAAACCCATTCTCACGGTCTTCAGTCCATTTTAAACTCTTTTTGGGGTATGGTAACCTGCGTCATCCTATTGGAAGACAAAATCTTCCGCTTGTTATTGTTAAACTTTGTTCCATAATCGGTAAAAGGTATTGTTCTAAAATCTTTAAATATTTGTCCGTATTTAGAATCCAATTGATAAAATACAAGTTTTATACACCTTTAGGCAGATCCTCAGATCTAAGAAATTTGATTTTTCTCTTGAGACGGTCGGGTTGAATCGCATCGCATCGCATCATAAATGTGTCCAATCTCTATTCTATTTACCAACCAACAAAGTCATCATAGCCAGAATGATTGCCAACGTTCAGAATAGACAGACACCCTAAGAAGAAGATGTTCAAAAGTTATGACAAAAAGAAATTTCTCTGAAAATTCACAACTCGCTAGGTATATTATTAAACAATAGTAACATAGGTCATTTATTATTCGCCATAAGCGCCTCCAAACGAGGTTGGAGTATGTGCAGTTTATTATGACCTACCCTGTAGTATCAAATAAGTCAAGCTTGTTGCTGAAATTTTTTTGGGCGTAATTTATTACCTGTCGCAACAGGTAGATGATCTGATCTACCCCTGCCAGCATAAAATTTAACGGAATTCTTAACCACACAACGCCGAAAAATTCCAAAAGTCTTGTCCAATAAATAGACGGATTTCCCGCAAAAAAAACTATCCTACACAACCAGTTTTGCATCCAAAAATCCCAAACACATTTACTTTCCCTATCACGTACTTAATCCAACCCATTTTATTCACCTTCATAATAAATATCAGGTGGTCGGGTCATCAATTTCAAACACACACGATAGGTAGGTAGTACCTTCGTACTACACGCAGTTGAAACAAGTTTTTGCAAACATTTATAAGTTTTTAAGTTCGGATAAATGGTGGTCAATGTTAGTAGGTGACAATATTTGAAATTATTAACACCGTGCAATTGGCTTTTTAATTGTGTGAATATGTGTTACCAAATTAAAGACCTGAACAAAAACATCGTAAGTAATTAATGAATTTACAATTTAAAATTTAGTTTGGTTTACAATGAGAACCTTTAAAGAGGTCAATATTTCAATAATTTTTATGTTCAAATTAAAAATAGATGACTTTATAATCGGTATGATTCGTTTAGGTCTACACCTTGTAAATATTTATGGCAAAACTGACAAATTCTTTTTTTAATATTATTTTGCTCTAAAGTATTAAAAAATTGTGATTATCTATACCATATTTCTTAATGTTTAAGAGTGTGAGTACCTCAATGTACAATCAAGTCTTACTGAGTGATTTTAATGTTTTAGGCAAATAGAGCTTTTCTTCTAAATGATGACTGTTTTCTGATATATCCCCGAGATGGAACTCATCATACATTAGCATAATAATGATTTGATACTGTTTAATATGCAGGGTGATATAAAGGGTTGTAATCTCTTTTTAAGTCCTCCTTTTGTAAATTAAGCACACCCTATCGCTTAACTAAGCTAAAGTTGAGGATATTGTCCACGACATAGCTGTGACACATCACTGGTCCAAAATAGCTGTTCTTCTTCTTTAAATGTTAGGTCCTGGTAGTGTTAGGGCCGGTTGTTCGAACGCTAATCAAAACTTGATTATAATCAAATATTTGATTAGAAACAAATACGTCACAGCAGCTATCAAAAGTATTAAAAATTGCTTATTATTATTGGTAATTTTTTTTTTTTTGTTTAATAAAACTCCAACAGGAATCTTATGACTATTGCTATCTGATCATTCACTATGATCAATAAGCAAGTTAGTTCTATATATAAATATTACAAGAAACTTATCTAAGGTTATATTCAGCAATATTCCTTAGGCTCTAATACATTATAGTACTACTAGCTAACGTGTACACTTTAGCCGCACTTTACTCTACTTTTTCACTTTCACTCACTTATAGCACTAAATCAAACGGCTTCGTTCTCTTTAGTCTTCTTATCTGGTTGGCGTTGTCTAGGAGTTTGATGGCCTCGACGTTCATGTGGTTGGAGAGCCTCTGTTCATGACTCTCGGCAAACTTACTTATTGTCTGAATAACAGTATCCATCTGGAGGTCTCGATGAAGATCACAGTTTCTAAAGTACCATGGAGCGTTAACGATGTTCCTTAATACTTTATTCTGATATCGTTGTATATGTTGGATGTTGCTTTCTTTTGTACAGCCCCATAGCTGTATTCCGTATGTCCATATCGGTTTAAGGACTTGCTTATATAATAGCAATTTGTTGTAAATAGACAGAGTGGATTTTTTTCCCATCAACCAGTACATCTTTCTGAACTTAATTTCTACTTCCTTCCTTCCTTTTTTTTTCTTAACATGTGCTTTCCAACGTAGCTTGGAATCTAACGTCATACATAAATATTTTGCCGTATTTGCATAGGGTATTTGGTTTCTATTTATATGTACTGGGATATGTTGTTCTCTTTTGTTAGTAAAATTGACATGAACAGATTTTGTTTCATTCAATTTGATACGCCATCGGTTGGTCCAGATGTTAATTTGTTCAACAGAGTTCTGTAACATGGTAGCTGCATCCTCGTGGTTTTGTCCGACTGCTAGTATGCATGTGTCGTCTGCAAATGTCGCAATTGTGTTAGGTTCTAATGATGGAATATCGCTGGTATAGAGCAGGTATAGCACTGGCCCAGGACACTTCTTTGTGGAACTCCAGCTTTAACTTCTCTTAATTCTGAATATGCTTCCTCATATTTAACTCGAAAGTATCTGTCTAATATATATGATTCTAGTAGTTCAGAATATTGTTTTGGTAAGTAGCATCTCATTTTATGATATAGTCCATCATGCCACACCTTGTCAAAAGCCTGCGCTACATCGAGGAAAATTGCGGAACAAACTTTTCCTTCTTCTAGAGCTTTTTCTATGATATCTGTTATTCTATGCACCTGATCTATCGTTGAGTGGCTTGCTCTAAACCCAAACTGATAATTAGGAATTAAATTTTTTTCCTCTATAATCGGTTTTAGTCTCTTCAAGAGTAATTTTTTCGTATAATTTAGACATGACAGGTAACAGTGAAATAGGCCTATATGAAGAAGCTTCTTGTGGAGGTTTTCCTGGTTTTAGTGTCATTATAATTTCTGCCACCTTCCATATCTTTGGTACGTACCTCAACCTAAAGGAAGCGTTTATAAGATGTGTTAATTTTATAATAGCTTTCCTTGGAAAGCTATTATAGTAATTTATAAATAAAACCATTATTTTAAATTAAAACGCAAAATAATAAAATTGAATAAAATAAAGTAGTAATTTGTAAATAAAACCATTATTTTAAATTAAAACGCAAAATAATAAAATTGTATAAAATAAATCAGTCAACATAACTTTAAAATGAGACGTATTTGATATTATTGAAATATTTGATTAAAATCAAGTTTTGATTAGCGTTCGAACAACCGGCACTTATTGTTTCATGTTAAGGTTGAAGTCGTATTAATAATAATAATATCTTATGGCATTTTTCCAGGAAGATCTGTTTGAATTATTTCGGCACCAATTGCATCTTTAACCCCGGTTCAAGTAGCTACTTAGTCTTGATGCACACTAGCAAAAGGGGACCGACGGTCTTACGTGCCTTCCGAATCACGGTGAACTTCTCGTGTCATTTTTAGAAATAAAAATGTCGTTGCTTGTGCCTGATGATATGTATTTTTTGTGTTTCTTATTGTAGGACATCCTTTATGTAACAGAGCTCTCTAAATTAGCTCCAGTTCTTCTGTTCTTTGTAAGGATCTTTTGATTTCTGTTGTATATGCCTACTTTATACGAAAAGATTTTTGCTATTAAAGGCATTACACTGATCCCTCTATAGTTATTTGTTGACATTTAACCACTTTTTTTGTAAATTAAGCATGTCTTCTTCTTTTTTTTCTTTCTTTTTATAATCAATTCATTCTGCACTTCATCCATCTTTTGCGCGGTTGTCCATTACTTCTTTTGTCAATTGGTGACTTATCTTTTGCTATTTTGATGACACGGGTCTACTCCATTCTGTTTATCTGGTTCTCTCTCTTCAATAATGACCCCCCAAGGGGAGTGTAGTGGTCGACGTGATGTCGTGTATTGTTCGTCTCCAGAGATCTCTGTCTCTGGTCATTTCTTTTAATTCATACATAGGTCTTTGGCATATTCCTGTAATTTGATCTATCCATCTTGTTGGGGATCTTCCTCGTGATCTTCGGCCTTCTACCTTTCCTTGTATTATGAGTCTTTCCATGTTTTCTGTGTTTGATCTCACAACATGCCCAAAACATTTTAATTGTTGGAGATGGACTTTACTAGACAGTCGTTGGCTAACTTTTAGCTCTCTTAAAATTGAATTATTTGTTCTACGGTCGGTCCAAGGAATTCGTAACATTCGTCTCCAACAGAACATTTCAGTGGCGTCTATCTTTCTTCTCTCCGATTGTCTCTATGTTTAATCTCTTCTTGTAATGACCCTGTGTTTGTGATTAATGATCCCAGATATAAGTATGAGCTCACAACCTCGAACCTGTCAATTGTGGTTTATGTGTGGATGATTGTTGTTTAGTCTATCCACTATCATGATCTTTGTCTTTGATATGTTTAATTGCAGACCAAATATTTGACTTTCGTTTTCGATCAGTCGTATAAGTTCCATCAGCTCTGCTTGACTATTTGCAAGAAGGGCTGTGTCATCTGCGAAACGTAGGTTGTTTGTAGGTTTATCTGGTGATGCATTCTTTTTTTCTATTTTGTGTTCAATTATTTATATACTGTACTTTACATTTTCTTTTAATGTTTTCACTTTTCTTTTGATCTATTAGCGATCTGTAATTTTTCTTAGTACTATCACCTCTGCCGTTTTCATTAGCCTTTGCGTTGTAGCTATATCAAGTCTTCTTTCTGAGACATATTTCAATATTGGTCTTACACTGGCTTAAACTTCATCTCAGTGTTAATTTGTCTGTTTCGCCATAAAGTTTTATTAAGGCATCCTGCTAGCCTATTTGCTTTTTGTATTTGATCTTTCACTTCTTTGTCCAGGTCTTTATAGCTGGATAGTGTAATTCCCAGGTATTTTATTTCCAATATTTGTTTAATACTGATGTTAATAATTTCTATTTTACTACTGGCTACTTCTTTGTTTATTTCTACTATTTTAGTTTTTTAGATGAGATTGTTATATTGAATCAATAAAAATGGATGTATAATTGATTCCACTCATCTGGAATCTCTTCTCCTGTAACTATAATACTCGTAAAATCGACACATCTTTCAGCAGTTCTATTTTTATTTTCCCTAGTCCTGGTTCTTTGTTGTTATTAACTTTTTTAATGCTTTCCTTTATTACTATTGTCGCAGGGTCTTGTGAGGTATACTTCGATCTATTCTCGGTAATGATTTTGTGTAATGCTTTCTCAACTTCGGAAATTTTACTTCGGTTACTATTTCTAATGTTTTAATTTTTTTCTATGCTTCCTGTTGTCTTGATCCTTTAACATTAGTCCCCATAGACATATAAGACAAATAAACTGAGCGCTACTGTACAGACTCGTTCTGCCAGCGTGACAGAGAAAACTGACTCTAAACAGTGCCTGCATTTCTTTTTCTTATTTGATGGATTTTTCGATCCCGTGACAAATGAGAAGGTCACGTGGTCAATAAACGTGGCTCATTAGAAGGAGAAGCAGGAAATGCTTTGCCTCAAATTTTCTCTGTTGCACTGGGAGAATGGGCTGGTCAATCTTGTATTATATCTCTTTGGACCCAACCTTCTTCTTAGTCGTTAACCTGATGCAGGTATCGTGATATCATGAAGCTATTAGCTAAATTTCCCAATGTTCCTCCACGTTTTTCTATCTTCTGCTATTCTAGCACATTCTGACAATGGAGCACCATTGGTCCGTGTATCGTGTGGGAGATCTACCTCTATTTCTTTTTCTTCTACTTGTCTATGGATGGTAAGTTTTTCAAGAACATTTCTTCCAAGCACATGTCCAAAATAGCTTATTATTTGTTCTGATATTTACGTTCTTAGTCTTTTCTTTATGTTTAGCTGGTTCGGTATGGATTCATTTGTTCTTCGGGCCACCTATGGTATTCTCAGCATTCGTCTCCAGCAGTACATTTTAAATACATCTATGTTCTTTTTGTCTTTCTTAGTAAGGGTCCAGCATTCCGATGCATAAGTATAAACTGGGAAAACTAGACTTCTTACTAGTCTCATTTTTGTATCGGTAGTTATTTCATGGCTTTTCTAAATTTTTGTTAATTTTGCCATAGCGCTTTTTGCGATTCCTGACCGCCGCTTTATTTCTTCAGTACAGCCTCCTTTGTTGGTTATAAATGAGCCCAGATACACAAATTTATCTACAACAGCGATATTGTTTATCATGACCAGATGATTTTGATTGTTGTTAGCTCTGTCAATTATCATGATTCTCGTTTTACCTCTGTTTATTTTAAGGCCCATCGTTAAGCTTACGTCTTCTATCCGTTGTAGCAGGTGAATCAACTCAGCTGCAGAACTAGCGAGGATAGTAGTATCATCTGCATATCTCAAGTTGCAAATCTTCTTCCCCGCAAATGGTGATGCCACCGTTCCAGTCCTCAGTAGCTTTCCGCATTATCCATTCACCATAGATGTTAAATACAATTGGGCTTAGTATGCAGCCTTGTCTCACGGCCTTTGTGACCCTGAAACTATCGGTTAGGTCCCCATTTATTCTAACTCTGGCATAATTGTTATTGTACAGGCTTTTAATTAGCAGTATCAGATGATTGGCGACTCCCATTTCAGACAAAACCTACCACATTTTACTCCAGTTGACCAAATCGAAAGCTTTACTATAATCTATGAAGCACAAATATGTTTTGATGTTGAATTCTCTGGATTTTTCTACAATCTGCCGTACGTACGTAATTTGTTCTCTAGTACCACGTCCGGAGACGAAACCTGCTTGTTATACCTACAATGTTAGGTAGTAAAAAGGGATTTATCATCTCGAGAATTATGTGTAAAAGTATCTTACTGCAATGCGCAATTGTGCGATAGTTGCTACATAAATACCCAACCCAACCTAACCTAACCTAAAATAACATGACCTAACCTAACCTAACCTAATTCGTATACTATTGTGTCTTCTTTTCGAGATTTATTATTTGCTTTAATTGCTGTTGGCTAGGCAAGGCTAGGAGAGGCAAGGCTAGGCAGGGGTAACATAATCTTCTTGTATTCTTGGGGGTCGTAAAGACATTTTTAAAATATTAATATAATCATTTACTTTACTGGCATATTATTTAACGTACATATAATGGTAGCTATTATACAAGAACATAAAGTTCAAACCATGTGAGAATATCCATAACATAAGAGTAAAATACTATGATTTTTAGACGACTGTAAATAAATTTATTCCAAAAGAACACTTTGATCATGAAAACATTGTATCTATTTAATGTACTAGGTACTAATTTAGAATACTAAATAAATTAAATATTAAATAAATTAAATACTAAATAAACTTAAATTTAATTTAAGCAGTTTTATTTATTAATATTGCTAGTGAAATTTGCGTTTGCACATTGGTGTAAAGTGGATAATAATACCTATTATTTTAAAGATTATAAGACATGTACTGCTATGCTACATATAATTACAAATCAATTCCTTTTAGTCAGGTTGTTGCCTAAAAATTTACACAATCTGTGTTTGAGGTAAAATATAAAATTAGTCATTTACATGAAAATTGGGAGGAAGTTGCTATTCCTGATTGTCCCCCCATCTCGATTATGGCTAAATAAATCCATGCCGCAACAAAAAAATACAAGTTATAGAAAGTATGTATAAAATTGTTGTCCTAGTTTGATAATAGTATATTACATAACGAGAGTTGTAAGAAGCTTATTACATGCGAGTAAAAAAGTTGCGCGCGAGCCGCGTAGCGGCGAGCGCAGTAATTTTACAAGCATGTAATAAGCTTACAACTCAAGTTATGTACTATACTTTTTCTACCATTATTTTCGTTCATAAAAATAAAAATTAAATTACCACTATATTTTCACTGACAGATTAATAATTTTTTAACCTGTCAAAACAACGCCTGTTAATTCGTTTCCATGGTAACTCGACCAACTGACTTACAAGGCTGATGTGATATTACACATTTTTATAGAACTGAAGCGTAATTTTTTTTATTACGTGCTAGTCATTACGTGTCAGTATCTGTTATGATGCATTTACTTAGCATCCAAATAGTAGGTAATATACAATTTACTAGTAAGAGAGTAGAAAAAGATTATTACATAACTATATTTCCAAAATAATTTTTTATTATTACTTGTGTATAATCTTATATTATATAATATATTTTTGAGGAACTTTAATTTACTTATCTACAATAAATAACATTAAAATATTGTTTGTTTAAAAGTGAAAATATAAAGTTGTATAAATTAAACATAACAGCAGTAAACTGTTTCAGTAGTATAGCATAGTTGTGTTTTTTTATCCGTGTTTTAACAAACATAGTTAATTGCTATCGACGTATCTTCATCTTGCCTCACTAGAGGTCTCTAGTTGCATACTCTGGTAGTTATTGTCATGTAATTGCCAGAGTAATCGGTGCGTTTTGATTTGGTTTGAGTCTTCTTACAAACTCCTTCTGATGACGGGTAGACCCAGAAACACGTGTCAGGGAGTGGTAAGAGACTCAAATTAAATCGAAACGCAACATTCTTCGTATAAACATAGTTAAGTTAATTTAAGACTTTCTGTAAGCTCATATTTGTATTAGTTAGTAGGAGAGTGTTATCTGCATATCTTGTGTGGGAAATTTGTTCTCCATTAATTTTTATTCCTGTAGAACGGTTTTCCAAGGCTTTCTTGTAACTGTACAGGGAAATAATTGTAGCGTTTTTTTATTTTAAGGTGTATATAAAAGATTTCTGTAGTACGCTCCTGTTATTTTTACCAAAGCAAACAATCGAAATAATATTTCAAGTTTTTTTGACGAGATTTTTAAATGCGTATTAACGCTGGAAATATGTTTTTATCTCTGTGTTGCAATGTTAGGTGAAACAACAAGTTTTTTTTGTCGCCAAAGAGGTATTATGTTACATGAAGTCCCCCTAATATTCCGGTTGGAATAATGAATAATGCGTATATTTCTAACGATTCAAAAGTAAATATAGATGTTTTTGTCTGTGTTTAGATTCAAATATCGAACCTTTTGTTACAGTCAGGTAGAACTCCAGTTTAAAATACGTGCTATTTTGTTAATTTGTATTATGTATATCTAGGGATTATAATTTACGATGCCTCCTGATAAAAAAGGTTTATTTTGTCTTTCATCGTTATGAATTAATAACAAGGGAAAGATTGTTTGTTTTAAGTTTGTGGACGACAGGCTAGCTGTAAGACGAAAGAGAAATTTTTTGGCTTTGAATTTGAAAAGGAAGTCGACATTTAAGTTCCAAGCAGGGTAGACGTGCTATCATGTAGAGTCCAAGATTTGATTTGAAACGCGGCAGACATGTGACAATTGAGTCAAAGATTTGAATTTGAAAAGGGAGTCGAGATTTAAGTTCCAAGCAGGGCAGACGTGCTACCACGTAAGGTCGAGATTTAAGTTCCTGTTCCAATCGTTTTGCCCTGGAGTGTAGAACTAGTTCCTAATGGTTGCTGCCTTCCAGTTTTGAAAGTTTTGTCCGAGTAGCTTCCCCAAAGATGAAAAGTTTCAAAGTGTTTGTATAAAAAAAACATTAACGTAACAATTCAATATATTATTTTTCAAAGTAAAGACAGATATTTTTTTGGCTACAGTAATAATTGCTTTCATAACAAATTAAAACCATTTAAATTTTTGTAACAATCTTTGATGTGAACTAAGACATGTAAGTTTTGTTTATTTTGTTTTATGATATAGTATGTTTGTTTTGTAACCCATAATTTTGATAACTGTTTGTTAGATACAAAAATAAATGTTTAATTTGTTTCTCTGATCTATTTTGAGTTTTATTTGAAAAAGATATTTTTATTTATATTTTTGATGTTCTATAATTATTTCCCTAGTTACAACTATTGGTTGTAATAGGTATAATTAGGCACCTTAAGTGGCGCCCTATAATAAATTTCTTGAGGTGTTTCCGTTTATTTTCATTCTGTTTGTCCAAGAGATTTGTTTTAAGTACCCATTTATTTCCTTTTGTGTAGTTGCCCAATCCAACCCCAAATATCTTCAACTTATCCACGACCCAGCTCTCCAACAACCAACTGAGTGCCGTACGCACTTGTTCCGATTATTTTGTTTGCCCAATCTTGTTCCCCCATATTCTTACCCTGTGGTAAGCCAAATAGTCGTTACAATTTTAATGTTAATAAGCCATAATTGAAGTTTAAAATAAGTTTATTGACAAATTATTATTATACCAAAATACAAATAATAAGTATTTTTTTATGAATTAAATTAATTGACCCCAAATATTTATAACGAAGCGGTTGCACAACTTAAATGCACTGTATAAAAAATATTGACTAATTAGCTAATTACATATTTACCTAATTAACTAATAAAATATAATTTCATACCTGCAGTTATCGATCAGTTGTTATAGCGGATATCCAAGGTCACCTGCAAAACATGAAATGGTTGTATTGAATGTTTAATGTAAGTAAATGTTTACTGTTAAAAACAAACCTTCCAACCAAATTTAAAATATGTTCGTCGTAGAACTTGGTTCCTAATTATATCAATAAAAAAAAGAACCGAAACAAATGTGGTTTCTGTAGAATTACCATTTTGGTTATTTGAAATTCCCATTTTTTTATTATTTGGTTATTAAATTAGGTAATTTATCTTAATTTTTCTTTCGTTACGGTTGAGTTTGTGTAGTTGTTTTAAATAAATATATACAGTAGAAAACATTTTTGGTTTTTATAGTAAGAACGGTATTTTGGTTAAAATTTTAAATTTTTGTAATATTTTTATATATCTAATCAATTTTTTCCAAATTTTCATTTAAAATTTTCATAAAGCTATCTTCATATTGGGCTATCAATATTGCATCGTCTGCCTAACAAAGTATTTTGATTTCTTTGTTTCCCATTCTGTATTCTTTTTCTTTGTTAACGCTTTTGATAATTTTATCCATGATCAAATTGAAGAACGTGGAGCTCAATGAATCCACTTGTGTTATTCCGCTGTCTTTTTCTATAGGTTCTGTAAGTTGTGTATCTATTCTGACTTCCATTTTGTTGTTTTGTTAGATAATATCGATAGTTTTTATAATATTATTATACAGAAGATGGATTAAATCTTTGAGTCGTTTTCTGTCAAACGCTTTCTTTAGATCAATCAGACACAGAAATGCTGGTTTATTAACCTCTAGTGATTTCTCAGTAATTTGCTTTATAAGGAATATTGCATCTGTACATGATGTTCCACTACAAAAACCCACTTTTCCTCTGATTTATTAGCACTTGTAAAATTTTAGTTGTAAGTTTTAGCGTAGTATTTAACAAGATTATATCTCTGTAGTTTTCTGACTGTAGTTTTCTGGCTATTAAAAGGTTACGTACATAAAAACTATCGTATTTTTTAAGTGTGTCTATGTTCCTGCAATATTTATTTCCCCATTTTTCTTTGGCTTCTTTGATTTGTACTTTAACGATTTTGATGATTTTATTTTATAATATTACCTTTTTATAGTTTTCACTTTTTCATTAGTTGTAGCATTTCATTAGATATCAAATTTTTTCCTTTTTCCTTACTTGCACTCCTAAGATTCTTAATGTAGTTTCTTTTGCTAAATTAAATGTTGCATATTACCTCAAAAAATTTATAAATTTGACAGAACTACTAAAATTGGCATAAAGCCGTGAAAAAGGAAGACAAATTAACGCATTCTAAATAAATAGGTGAAACGAGGAGATGCTTAATCTACAAAACTGTTTACTCTAACTTTAGAATATATACTACGAAATATAAACAAAGTAAATCTAAGAATAAGTGGTGGGCAAATAATCGCCTTAGACGACAATGTTGCTATTATTGAAAGGAATAAAAATATAATTAAAGAAATGCTAGAAGAAATAAAAGAGAAAAGACAGACAATGTGATTCAGATTAAATTTAAAAAAGACAAAAATATTTCGATTATAGCAAAAAAAAATACCCGAGGGTGACAATAAGCAAAACGACGAAGATTTTTCCTGCCAATTGCAATGTTTCAACGCCCAAGATCATCTTTGCATTTGTGATCGGCGGTAACTTGATCGTTTCTTAAAAGATGTGTTGACCAATTGACTGTAGTACTATGAAAAATTGCTACTGTTTTATCGAATTAAACAACCTTTCGTCCATAATTTTACAGATATTGAACTAAATTTTACTAATATAATATTGTAATGGTCCTGAGCGGATGAAGTAACTCTTTCCTTACGATTCTTTCGAGACCTTACAAATCATTAACCAAATTATTGTTTGTACAGCGATATCTTTAGACGAGCAGTTTATGTTACTAACTGTATTGAATATGTTGTTATTAAATTAAAAAAAAAAATTATTTCAATTATAATTATATACCGGTTTTTTTCTCTTGACGTAAGTGACTAATGTACATATCAATGTAAAATGAGAATAATTGAAATTGTTGTTTCATCAAATTGAAATATAATTATAAATAAAATTGTTGTGTATGTTATGTACATAAAAAAATTATTTCGTCGCTTTCCATGTATTTAGGTATATATACATTGTATTATTTAATTGCTAAAGCATGCGTTTTTTTATTAAGTAAAAAAAATTACAGGTGTCAAGGTCTTGCTGGTCTGTGCTGTATGTATACATAGAAATATGCTTTATTGTCACTGAAAATTGTATAATTTTATAGACAAAGCTTACAAAAAGTAAAAAAAATAACAATAACGATTAAAATTTACTAAAATTAGACAAATTGGTTGGGTGCTGTAGCGTAAACTTTAGATTTCAAGTATCTTCACAGAAAAAATCTAATGGTATGAGGACTGGTGACCGAGCTGGCCACTCTATCGTACCTCGTCGTCTAATCCATTTACTATGATATTCCTCATATATGTAACGTCTTACTGCACCATAATGGTGTGCAGCAGCACCATCTGGTTAAAACGTTATTTCCAAGTGGCCGAATTTATCTGGATTATCCTCCAGAATTTCAAGTATTAACGGTTCAATTGCATTTTGTAACATCTCCAGAAATACTTTACCGATTAAGTTAGTATTGACAAAAACAATACCTCACATTGTATGTGTTAACATTTTCATTTCCAATATTATATCTATGTTCACATAGAATCCAGGAGTGTATGCATATAAACATTTCGTGACAAACATTTCATATATTTCTCAAGATTACTAACTGCTGAATTTTCTTGCCTCGTAGTCTGGTCGTCAAATCATACAGCTTGAATTACTTGGTGAAATCTTTTCTTGGACATAGTAGCTGCAAAAATATCTGGAGCTGTGCCATCTAATTTCCAGAGTTCAACAGTGTTTAAATGATGCGCTCTCTTTACCCCAGCAAGGATCAAAAGTCTGATAAATGCTCATTTCCTTGTAGTCAACAGCAGGACAATCCCTAGGGCGAGTATAAAACATTCACATCATATGCAGTTTTTGATTTGTATATTTTACAATATTATTAATCATAGCATCAGAGAAAAACAATTTACAGCATTCTAATATGGTTTTGGCGTCTTTTGCTTTTGCTATTACCACAGGTAAGTTGGTAACAATATTACAAGCTTTGGTCTTACGTTTGGGAGTGTGTTTCAACCATGGCGTTTTATCTTTGCCATAAATCCTTGGATAACCATCATCTTGGCCACTTTCTTCCCTGGCATCTTCAGGATCACTGGGTTGATCTTGAGTGGACTGCTCAGAATCTGTATTGTAAATACTGTGTTCAGAACGAACATCACTTAAGTCCTTATCAGAATCTAGTGGTTCCACATCGCTGTCTATTTCTTCATACCATTATAGTATATGGTTTTACATTTGTTTGTCAATATTTACCTGCAATAAACCTCTCTCTCTCTTCAATCCTAACCCCCAGGGGGAGTGTAGTGGTCGACGTGATGTCGTGTATTGTCCGTCTCCAGAGATCTCTGTCTCTGGTCATTTCTTTTAATTCATGCATAGGTCTTTGGCATATTCCTGTAATTTGGTCTATCCATTTTGTTGGGGATCTTCCTCGTGATCTTCGACCTTCTACCTTTCTTTGTATTATGAGTCTTTCCATGCTTTCTGTGTTTGCTCTCATAGCATGCCCAAAATATTTTAATTGTTAAAGATGGACTTTACTAGAGAGTCGTTGGCTAACTTTTAGCCCTAATAAAATTGAATTATTTGTTCTACGGTCGGTTCAACGAATTCGTAACATTCGTCTCCAACAGAACATTTCAGTGGCGTCTATCTTTCTTCTCTCCGATTGTTTCAGAGTCCAAGATTCACATCCGTAGATCAGTATTGGGAATATTAAGCAGTTGGTCAACCTCATCTTTATCGCTTTTGAAATTTGACAGTCCTTCCATATTTTGGTCATTTTTGCTGTGGCAACTTTTTCTAGATCACATCTACGTTTAATCTCTTCTTGTAATGACCCTGTGTTAAACCAATAAACCAAAACAGCGCTTATAATAACGGATGTTTAACAATCTATAGGTATTTCACTAAAAATCTTACCTTTCATGATAATACATTTATTAAAAATCCTTTTTAATAGGTATATATTAAGAACCCAAATGGGCTAAGTTAAACAGACAAAACGTTTTCGGAATCCATATTCCATCATCAGTGTCTAAGAGTACATGAATGTAGCCAGTAAATATATGGGTAAAAACCCATTAACAAATAATTCATTACATTTAGTTTACAAAATTTCTTATAATGATTTAAGATGTTAAAGTTACCGTTGGATTAGGTAACATGGCGACATATGACTCCACGTTGAAGTTGTTAGTCTTGAGGCAGTGTGTCTACGAAGACTGCATGGGTCACACTATTTTCTTAGATGTGTATCCTTAGCTATTCTAATAGATTTTTTGATCTGTTTGTCGATTCTTTTGTATAATGACATGTGTTGATCTTTAAACTTTCGCCTCTCTTCCATCATATCTAGAATCTCATTTGTCATCCACGATTGCGTCTTTATTTTTGGTGGTTTGAGAAATTTCTCTCTTTGTCTTTTGAAACTAGATGTAACTTTTTTATTTTATATAAAACAGAGGTATAGTATAGAAATGATGACTCTTCTAAAAAGTTTTTAAGCTTAATTCAACCACAGAAAAAACTAAGTAACATAGTACTGCCGGAATTTTAATGAAGCATGTTGTTAGGAAAAAAAACTGGATAGCTTATCAAAATTTTTAGTTAGTTTATCAGACAAAAAATGGGCATTAGATTCAAAGTTAACTTGTTTAGATCCAATTTTGAAAGAGCAGTATTATGGAAATAGAATTGAAAATACCAGACCTGCGATCAATGTTAAGATGGAAAGAATGTTGCTGCCTTCTGAAGCGATATGAAAGTCTGCTGAAATTTATCTGTTTTGTAGTTTTGTATTTATAATATGTATTCATCTTGTAAAATGTACTATCAATAATATTCAAACGGAGTATAAACAGTTCTATCAAATTGTAAAAAAAAATTGCTAGTCCAAGCCCGTGGACTATACTAATGTCGTAGGTCAGTATACTACACTATTTATAGTTTCCTAATAGTTTTTTTACTGGTTTTTCGCCAATAAACTTTGCCCCATTGTTCACGATGCGATCATGAAATTCCGTTTAGTATCTTTGGGTGTAAACTGTTCAAAGTCCAAACTGTTGTGTTATCAAGATAATACATCTCTCGTTCAAATATGTATTATCGTACACCTAGTCAGACTTTGTGACTGCAATCGCGTACAACAAAAGTTATTTAAAAAAAAATAATAGAACCAAATTTTTGAAGTTGTGATTTTAGTGACTCTGTGTTTTATTACAATGAAGACTTTGGTGATTATTCTGCTCAAGTGTGCACATAAAGTAAGATTTTATTATTTTTTATAATCAACTTGAATTATCTGACAATAACAATAATATTTTTTATTCAAATGTGTGTTTATCTAGCTCTTTAAATAATTATAGCTTCTCTTTATTATACATTATAAAAACAAATAAGTTTAAAACGTTAGTGTGTTTCCCGATCTGATTAAAAATAATTGTCATTATCCAACTGTAAATACTACACTTCATCAGACGATCATGATTGTTAGCATCTGCTCAAAGTGTAGGTGGACTACTACATGTTGTACTGGGTATTTCTTCAGCATGTGGTACTTGTCTTCTTACTGAATTTAGTTCAGGATATGTCCATTATTATTTATTGGTCCGATTGATGCCCTTAATATTTAACATACAACAATAACAATTATTTTGATTGAATGGGTCCAAAATTTAGACACTTTGGAACCAAATATTTTTCGTGGTATCTCAAGTGAACGCTCAAATATGTTTTGTTTTCTTTTAAGCTATATTATTCATTACATATATATTACAAAACATCTGATTGGTTAAACCACCTCTGCTTGTGGATGCTTTTTCTTCATCTTCCTTCTTGTATGTCCCCTTTAAAGCCTGTTTCTTCTTCAATATTAGCCTCCTAAATTGTTTAAATTGTCGCACCATCTTTTTCTTGGTCTACCAATACTTCTTCGTCCATTTGGTGACTTATCTCGTGCTGTTACTATTCTATCCTCTGCCATTCTTTTAACGTGTTCGATCCACTCCTATTTTGTCACCCATCCATTTATGTCTTCTTTATTGCATGCTCTTCTTATGTTTCCGCTTCCGTCCCTATTCAACAGACTTTTCCCTGATAATTGTCGGAGTATTTTCATTTTTGTTGTTTCTAGTAGGCTCTGTCGCCTCTGCTGTTTAATCTTTACTCCGAGTTTCTATTTAAAGAAGCATTGGAGGATTCCAAGGATGAAGTCAATGTGAATGGCGTAAAATATTAACAGTATCAGATACGCCCATGATACAGTGTTGAAAATAAACATTAAAAAACCAAAGTGATGTCAATCCGAAAAAAAACCAAAACGTACCTCAACCTTGTACAATAAATGGGCACATTTTAGAACAGGTCAGTAGATTTAAGTACCTGGGATGTTGCATCGATAGCAGCCTAAATTCTGATCTAGAAATAAGATCGAGAATACAACAGGCCAGAAAATCTTTCGAAAAAATAAAAAAAACTGCTTTGTGATTCTCGATCTGGTCAACTCTTCTATATGCAGTTGAAACAAGGACCCTTAAAACATCAACCGTAAATAAATTGGAGGCCTTTGAAATGTGGATCTACCGGAGAATACTCACAATTTCATGGACATCGCATACCCCAACGAAGAAGTGCTGCATAGAATAGGCAAGTAAAGAGAACTTTTTAACACAGTAAAAGTTAAAAAAACATCATACCTAGGCCACATACTGAGAAATAATATATACCAATATGCCCAACTTATAGTGAAAGGAAAAATCGAGGGAAAGAGAGGCCTAGGAAGGAAAAGACTATCGTGGCTCAGAAACATCCGACAATGGACAGGGCTAAATTTTAAACAGCTAATAAGAATAGCTGAAGATAGAGAAAGGGTAAAATTGTAGTAGCCAACCTCCATTGAGGAGAGGGCACTTTAAGAAGAAGTAGTCGGCTCGTTTTAGATGTGTGAGGTCTTATCTCCGCTGTGTATGTTATTATAGGTCTAATTGCTGCTTTATCGATTGTTGATTTTGAGTCTTGTCTTAAGTTTGAGATTTTTAAGAACAGTTGTGTTTATTTCCTGGGTCTGCTAAGTTTAAAGGTCGGATATCTAAAATCTGCTTTTGGGCTTGTGGATGCCATGATCTTGATTATTTTATTGCTAAACATCTCGATAGCTTTGCTCATATTCAAATTGTTATTTATTTGTAAACCGAGATAAGTGATGTTCTCGGTTTTCTCTATTTACATACCATACATGTTCTAATTCTGTAATCATTACCGATATTTTACTATCATATATTTAAATTTAAAAGTATTAAGTTTTAAAGCCGCATATTTTATTTTTCGACATCACTCGTAACAAATAACTGTAATTTTTCGCAGAATACGCAAGCCACATAGTAACATCTGCGTATCCCAGATTACTGATCATAATTCCGTTTGACCGTCATACCGACATCGACCTTGGCAATTGCGTATTTTCGGATATCCTCGAAGTACAGATTAAAAAAGCAATATGACAAGATGTGCCACTGTTCTTACCCACCCACGAAGAATTTTAATTAATTCAGACCTGTCTATTCCAATTCTGATATTTTCTTGCTGGCAATAATATAGATAGATTTATACAGTTATCAAGTATTTGTCGTCTATCCCACTCTTTCAAAACTTTCTATCAATTGTCTATGTTTTAAGTGCTTTGTCAGTCTATAAAGCATATATACATATCTTGATTGATACCTTTGCCCATCTGAATAAGTACTTGCACGCTGTACCTGTAGAGTACCTCTCTTTTTCCAAGATTATTAAAAAAACTAAATTGCGCATCATTATTGTTTCCTTTAATTCTAGCATAAATTCTGTAGTTAATTATTCATAGAAATGATTTTTAAAACGTGTCTTATAAGACTTCTATAGCCGGAGCATTTTTTGGCATTTCCTTGATTTGAAAGGATCACAAATAAAGAGTTGAGCCTGTCTTTTAGTATTTTCCCTGTTACTTACACTATATTTATAAGGTTAAATGTAATTTTTGCCTTTATTTTGAAGTATTTTGAGTATTTCTGTTGGCATTTCATCTTGTCCTGCAGCTTTTCTATTTTTTGTGCTATTTTTATTGCATTTTCTGATTCTTCTATTGTTATTGTGGGACCAGTTATAGTTTTTTTTTTCTTTTACTTATTAATTCATCTTTAAATAGTTCTTTAATGTACTCTTTCTATCTTTTTAGTCCATCGATATCGTTTATGATAAAGCTATCTTGTTTATCGACAAGGTTTTATGATCTTTTCACTAGACGAAAATACAAATCCTATCGCCATTAAGAGAGGAGCGAGACAAAGAGACGTAATATCGCCAAAGCTTTTCAACCTAGCCCTAGAAGACGTCTTCAAACTAACGTCAACCTAAAATTGGTCAACCTATGGCATTAACGTTAATGGCAACAAGTTAAACCACCTCAGATTCGCTGACGATATAGTTATTATAGCGAGCACATTCGAGGAACTGCAAATTATGTTGGGGGAACTAGCAGCCAGCTACCAATACGTCGGCCTAAAAATGAATATGAAAAAAAAACAAAAATAATGACAAACACAGATGACCCTAGACATATAACTATAAACGGCAGTAAGATAAAACAAATCCAGGAATATATCTACCTAGGCCAAATCCTGAGACTTGACAAAGAGAACCAAAGTGCGGAAATTACTAGAAGAGCAAGACTAGCATGGACAGGATTTGGAAAACTTAGTTGGATACTTAAGAACCGCAAAATACTTCAATACTTGAGGAGCAAAGTGTTAACCAATGCATCCTTCCTATCATGTCATATGGATGTCAAACCGGGACCCTAACTAAGGCAACCATGAATAAATTGGCCACAACAGAAAGAACAATGGAAAAAGCAATGTTATATATACGACTGTCAGATAAACAGAGGAACGACTGGGTAAGATCCAAAACAAAAGTCGAGGACATAACAACAAAAATTGCCACAAAACTTAAATGGAACTTCGCGGGCCACACTGTAGACAGAAAGACCAACGTTGAAATACTACAATAAAACATTGGAGACCTTACGAAAGTAAACGACCAAGAGGAAGACCACAGATGAAATGGGTTGATGACATTAAAAGAATAGCCGGAACAAATTGGAAATATGTTGCTCAGGATAGAGACCGATGGACGGAGTTGGGAAAGGCCTATGTTCCAAACATGGTCGACAGAAGGCTAAGAAGAAGAAAAGGATCCAGATATTATAACATTCATTGAAATAGGACGGCTACGTTGAATAGGACATGTAGAAAGAATGAAAGAAAGCGAAAAAGCAAACAAAATATTCAAACAGATGCCAGTACGAAAAAGAACAAGATAAATACCAAAGCTGAGATACTTAAAAACAAATAGAAAATGATATAATAACCCTAAAAATAAAAAACTGGAGGAAAAAAGCATAAAACAGATCAGAATGAAGAAGAATCCTGGAACAGGCCAAGACCCAAAAAAGGTTGTCGAGCCAGTGATGATGGTGAGCTTCTTTTATATCCTTTCATCGTTTTGCATTCATCATGCTTCTTTTATTGATCTTTAATTTAAAGACAGTTTCCTTCAAACCAGGCTTTTTTTGCTGTTCATAGTACTCTTTTCTTCTTTCTTTTTTTGTGTTATGCATTTTTGAGAAGAGGCACATTTTTGAAGAGGCTCTAAAAGATATTGATGAAGGCATCTCAATAAATGGAGTCAAGCTCAAATACCTGCGGTATGCAGATAGTACATTAGTGTTTTCCAATACCATGGAAGGGTTGCAACACTTAATGAACAAAATAACGGAAACCAGTAGAAGATGTGGACTTGATATAAACACCAGCAAAACCAAGCTAATGACCATCAGCAAGAAAAACATAACTGAAGCAAATCTGTATGTAAACTAAATAAGAATTGAACGTGTCTCACTGTACAACTACTTGGGAACTATAATCAATGGTGGTGGGACAATACCCAAGAGATTATATGTCGCGTCTGAAAGGCAAAAAGTGTATTCTTGACTATGAGCTCTGTGTTCAAGGGCCATAACCTTACCCTAGAAACAAAACTAAGACTCCTTAAATGGTACGTGTAATCAGTGCTTCTGTACGCACTAGAAACGTGTACATTGAAGGTAGAAACTCTTTCAAAACTTCAGGCTTTTGAGATATGGTTATACAGAAGGATCAGAAGATAGACAAAGTCACCAATGAAGAAGTACTATGGGGGATGAACACAACCGAAGATTTGGAATCATGGACGTTAAATCTAGATACCATGAGACGACTTAACGCCTTTGAAATGTGGACCCTATAGAAGAATTATGAGGGTTTCCTGGGTAGATAGAGTTACAAACAATGAAATACTGAGAAGAATAGTCAAAGAGAAGGAAATTGAACTTACAATTAAAGAAAGAAAGCTACAGTATCTCGGACATGTGATGCGGGGCGATAAGTATGGCATCCTGCGACTCATAATGCAAGGAAAAATAGATGGCAGAAGAAGCATCGGAAGAAGACGAATTTCATGGCTGAAGAACCTGAGAGAATGGTTTGTATGCAGCTCAAAACAACTATTTAGAGCTACTGCCTCAAAAATTAAGATAGCTATGATGATTGCCAACCTCCGTAGCGGAGATGGCACCTGAAGAAGAAGAAGAAGATTTTATCAACATCGTGAATGGTCGTAAGCTGCAGTACTTGTGACAGATAATGAGAAATCAAGGCAGATATATACATATACTTTACATTTTGCAAGGTAAAATTAAAGGAAAAATAGCCCCAGGACGAAGAAGAATATCCTGGCTTGCTAACCTGAGAGCATGGTATAGAAATACCCTATTCCGTATAGCAACCAACAAAGTCATCTTAGCCAGGCACCCTAAGAAGAAAAATCTTTGAGGATCTCGGTTTTTAAATTTCCTTCTTGCTTCCCTAAGGTTTAACATATCATCATTCATCCATTTTGTTTATATTTTTAATTTTGGGTGAGTCAAAAGTAGTCAAAACTGTTTATTTCAGTTTTAAAATGATGACAATGACCTCAATGTTGTAAAACTTCTATTCTTGTATTCTCATTAAAAATACCAATGTCAAGGCAATTTGTTTGTCTCACCCTTCTATCTAACGATCTATCTTCAACATAGTTTGTTTTGTCTGCATTAATTTGATACGTTTCGAAATTCTGGGATGCTCACCTTTGCGGTCTAGATAAAACATGAAATTCAAGACTAGTTAATACTGTCAAGATACAAAAATTTTTAACTAGTTTAAAAAAGAAACCCTGCTGAACGACAATTTACAACAAGCCATTTTAACCTAGGACACAAAGTTAACATTTGTACTACGGTAAACTAGCGTTTTTAATAATTAAGCTTATGACAATGCCTTTGCATCCTCTTTTATCTTGTGCTGCTTTTGTTATATTAGTGAAAATATTTTAAAGTGAAGTCAAAAATTTACAATTTTTCCCCTATTAGTCGAAAATCTATAATCGTTTTCATCGTTCTTGGCGTGTGCGTGTAAAAACACTTGCAATAAGTTGTTTCATCTGTCTTTCCTTGTCTAAGCTCGATTCGTTTACCTCCTTCAGTGGCTCCTCTAATAACGGAATATACGTATAAATTGCGAAGAAGTATTTTTCTAGCTTGCAGTACAATAGGACAGGATATAACGAAAAGTACATTTTAAAAGGATTTTGAAATAAACCCAAAAAAGTGTTAATTATTTAACCCACTTTAATTAAAAAATGATACAGATTTTTTAAGTTTTAAGCACTGTAGCGAATTTGAACTGTTACAACGTACTGACCTTGATTAATTAGCTAATCATTCAGCGTCTTCACTGGAACTGTCTTAATCATTGGAATCTTCCGCCAAATCGATGATAATCCTACTTGTATTTTCATCATATGTGACCATTTTTGCCCAGTCGTCCTGAATTAATTTTTCAGTACGGTTAACACAACTCGCCCACACTGCAGGTGTTGCCTCAGCTAATGCATCGCCCCAAACTTTTTTCATTGTTTCATCTCCACGTCCATGTTCTCCAATATGACGATCATAGTATTGGTTAGAAATGCCCCAGACCAACTCAATCGATTATATTGACAGTGATATGGAGGCAATCTCAAAACCTGATGCCCATGTTCTTGGAGTAGCTCGTCTATAACGTACCTGGTATTTTGTGGTTTATTCTGGCGACAAAGACTCAATAGCTCTGTCTTGCCCGAATCGTCGTCAAAAATTATTTTTTTCGCTCGTAACCATTCTTGTAAATCCGATTTTTTCCAACTGGCATTCGGTAACTTTTCTATTAAAGAGCTATGGTATAAGGCATTATCCATAATAATTAGAGATGGTTCCTTCAACATTGGTATCAGCTTTTCGGAGACCCACTTTTGAAAGACTCTTTATCCATAGAATCATGATAGTCTGCACTCTTCGATTTCGTAGAAAACAGTAATCCAGCATTTTTAACAAATCCTTGTCTACTTCCGGCATGTAAAACAACAAAGCGTTACCTGTATTTTCGTGTCCTTTTCTGATGCTTTTCACACAGTCATCTTGCCAAATACGTTTATATGCTCCTTTTAGAAATATCCATCTTTCATCTAAAAAAACGAACTGAAGTGGACTTGGACTTAAAAAATTTCTCATATAATGCCTCAAAAAATACAGTCGTTTGGAGACAATACATGGTTTCTCACATAGCACTCGTCTACTATTTTCTAGTTTGTATGAAAACCCACAATTTTTCATAAAACGCCACAAACTTGTATCAGAACCGTCATAGAGATGCTTGTTTCTTAATTGTGTATTTAGAACTTTAATTGTAACGTGCTCTCCTTTTGCTTTCATGCCATACAGTACATTTTTAATCTCTCCATTTATAGTATCGCTGACATCATTAGTCTTTTTTTTGTACATTACGTGACTCTCCTGGTGTAGTAAGAGCTGCTCCTGTCTTGTATTTACTCTTTATTCTTGTCACTGTGCGAATACTGATTTTCAAAGCATCCGCTACTCGTTCATGTACCGATGATAACGAAAGCAAAGGTTCCGTTGTTTTCTTTTTCTTTTTTAAAATACTCCAATAAATGAACTACACATTGTCGCATTTCTCCTGTTATCGTTTTTTCCCAGCATTTTTTTTATTAAATAGAACAATTAGTTATTCCACAACAAAAAATAATAAGTAAAACAGTTCGGAACAACTTCCAACAATGACTGACTAAAATCGACTAAAACAACATAAAATATCAATCATTATTGCAAGGGGTATCGAAAGAGAGAGAGTTAATTTATAATAAACTGGAATTTTTAAGTTGTCGAGAGTATTATTTTATGTAATGGAATTCCACACAGTAAGAGCTCAAACTATTAATTAATTAAAAACTGTTTACTTATAAAAACTATTTCATCAGCTACTTCAAACCTGCACAGATCAGGTAACATGTAAGAAAAAAACACCTCACTGCCAGCTATCTGTATTCGTAAAGAGGCCGAACTTATCACCGACACCGTATAGGCCAAACGCATCGGTATTATTACTACAATACTGGGAGACGTAAGTGGTCTCTTCATTCCCTTCTTATCGCACTTTACCATGATGAACGTGACTCGCACAATTGAATTACGCATCTGTGTATCAGAAGAGACGAATATTAAAAATTCCTTAGTAGCTTATTTCAGGCACACACCAAGAACGATGAAAACGAGTATACCAACATTTATACAGTAATCACATTTCCACATTTCCGACCAATAATGACGATAGCCCAATAAATTTCGGTTAGTGGTCGTTCGTTATATTGCTAATAAGTAAACAACACTCCAATATGATTGGCAGCTGGTATGAGGTAACTGGAAAGGAAACAAGTAGAACAGATTATTGATTCAGTTGCATTCAAACGGAAAATTAATACCAAATGCGATCTACACAATTAAACTTTCTTTGAGTGTGACAACAATGGAAATAATCAATCAAATTGGATAGGTCCAGGTTAAGCGTATGTATGTGAACAGTTATTTAAATACTAGAACCGAAAAATATTACATTGTTGCTCTATAGTAGCAGTTTAAAATTTATTTAGAGTGTATTATATAGAACGTCACTGCCTGGTTCCCAAAATCAACTTATTGGTATTCTGTCACAGGTCATCCCTGAGGTCTCCCGGACTTGTCGCCTTGCTGATATCGGCCGTCCAAATAGTTTTCTTCTTCTTCGCCTACGTTTCGAAAATTGCCATTTCGGAGATTATTTTGAAAACCTCTGATCCTTTATTCGATTTACTATGTCCGTTACAGATCAACTGCTTTCTTTCTATACCTTTCACGATTGTTCCTAGTACTCTCACACGATTTTTAAAGTCTAAAGTTTTAACTCAATGAATGCTACCTTCGCCCCTAAAAACAATCCTTAAACTAATAAAATAAACTTGTGTCTCCATGGGAGAATTTATAAGCCGAATTAAATACAGCAGCATTTTTTCCAAAACAAATCAAGGCGGTTCGGAAAGTTTGGCAAGCAATAAATGTCTGTTAAGAAATTCATCAAACAAAAATCTATGCCCAGTTAATTTATGTTTGAAATTAATGGAAAAAATGGGACCCAATATTTTATCAGACAAGCTCTTGGACCAAAAATTGTCCACTTGGAATCAACACCGTACCTAAGTGGACAAAAATGTCTTATAACAACAAATGAAGCTGGACCTTCGATTTCCCAAATGCTACAAATGCCCAAATGTCAATAATACACAAAATCATGATTTAGTAGAAAAGAATGGGCAAACTACTATAGCTTACATTAATTGTACATTTAATATTGTTATCAAATAAATAGAACTTATGTTTCGTTAATATGGTGCATTAATTGTCTCGTGTAATAATCTTGTCGAATATCATTAGAGTGAAAATTATTTACCGGCAAAATTTTCTTCTGGTTTTATTGAAGTTTGTTGCCTTCTGGCAATTTTCGCTTATGAAATTTTGACAAAATCACTAGAATGACATCTAAATTCTCACTATACTACTCCGGAAATGAAATGAGACAAGGTGAAAGAGGAGTGGGGTTTATGGTAACCAAAAAACTGCGGAAAGCCATTATCGCATTTACACCATTATCAGATAGAATTTGCACCATAAGATTTAAAGGTAAATTTCATAACGTGACAATGATTAATGTATATGCACCGACGGAAGAGGCTGATGAAGAAGACGTTGAAAGATTCTACGGAGAACTACAGGATGTATGTGATAAAATCCAAAGACACGATGCTGTTATAACGTTAGGCGATTTTAATGATAAACTGGGGAAAGAAGAAACGTTTGCAAATATATTTGGAAAACACAGTTTGCACACTGAAACCAGTCAAAATGGACTCAGGGTGGTACAGTTCGCAGCAGCAAATAATTACGTAGTTGTCAGTACTAACTTCCAGAGAAAAGATATCCATAAAGGAACATGGAAAATACCAGGAACTAACGAAGCAATCAAATTGACCATATACTCATCTCAAAAAGATGGGCAACAGACATAACTAATGTCAGAACGTATCGCGGGGCGAACTCTGACTCAGATCACTATCTTGTAGGGGCAAAATTACGGCAGAAAATAGCGACAGTAGCAAAAGGGAAAAATATTCAAATCAAAAAATGGAATGTCGAAGGATTCAAAAGCAACAAAGAGACAAGATTACAGAAATGCTCTCCAAATAAAACTCAACCGAACTAGAGAGGAAGATACTGCAGAGGAGGAATGGAGACAATTAAAAACAATTATAACGGAGTCAGCAGAGGAAACTGTCGGAAAAGCCAAAAGGCAAAGAAATGCGAAATGGTATGATGATGAATGCAGAACTGCAGTAGAGGAAAAAAGGCAAGCTAGGCTTAACCAACTTCAAAGAAACACAAGAAATAGCAGTGAGATTTATAATGAAAAAAGAATACAGGCGACTAGAATATGCAGAAGAAAGAAAAGAGAGGCTATGAAAAAACAAGTACAAGAAATCGTAAAGCATAACAACAGACGCGAAAGCAGAAAATTCTATAAATGCATAAAAGAAAGCACACAGTCATTTAGACCAAAACTAACGATATGCAAAGACAAGGACGGAGAACTACTAACAGATAAGCAAAAAATTATAATGAGATGAAAACAATATTTCGAAGAAAATCTAAATGCAGACAACGAAAATGATCAGAACGAGACAATATATTATACGGCTGAGCTGCACATCGAAAATCGAGTTATGAAGAAGTAGTTCAGATAATAAATAAACTAAAAAACAATAAAGCACCAGGAACGGACGGAATTTCGGCAGAATTATTAAAGCATGGAGGATCCGAACTCTGGGAAAGAATCCATTAATTAATAACATTAATATGGATGAAGGAGCAAATGCCAGAGGAATGGAACAGTTGGCCTCATACAGCCAATATATAAAAAAAGAGATAAGAGGGAATGCCAGAATTATAGGCCAATTACATTGCTAAATGTAATATACAAAATTCTTTCTGGTATAATCTACAATAGATTACCAGACCAAATAGAGCCACTACAGATAACATATTCATACTAAGAACGATACAAGAAAAAGCTTATGAATACGACATAGACCTATATAATATGTATATAGACTTTAAACAAGCTTTTGATAGTGTGAAAAGAGACAGAATGCTGGAAGACCTTTGTAATCTAGGTATACCTAAGAAATACATCAGCCTCATAAAAATGACGTTGCAGGGTTCAAAAGCCGCAGTCAGAGTAGATGGAGAACTGACTCCCCTGTTTAACATCAACATGGGAGTAAGACAGGGAGATGCCCTATCAACCATGCTATTCAACCTAGTTCTTGAGGCAGTCATCAGAAAAACCAATATAACCGGCCATATAAACACCAAATCAGTACAAATTACTGCATATGCAGACGATGTAGCCATCATTAGTAGGAATAAGCCACGACTAATGGAAGTGTTCAAACAAATTGATCCTGAAGCAAGAAAAAGAGGTCTCAAAATAAACGAAGCAAAAACGAAGTATATGACAGTCAAAAGAATAACTGACAATGAAAATAATATCACAATAGACAACTATACTATCGAACGAGTGGATGCCTTTACATATCTCGGCACAGAAATCAATCAGAAGAACTCCGTAAGTAGCGAAATTAATGCACGTATTTCCAGCGGGAATCGTACATACTATGCTAATAAAAGATTGATGACATCGAAATTATTAGACAAAAGAACCAAAATGACTATCTACAGAACACTGATTAGACCCGTAGTAACCTATGGATGTGAAACTTGGGTAATGACGAAAAAAGATGAAGCCCAACTCAGGACATTCGAGAGAAAAATACTGAGGAAAGTATATGGCCCGGTACAAGAGGAAGATGGCACATGGAGAATCAGGAGAAACGACGAGGTTAATGAGTTAAATGAAGGTTATGACATTGTAAGATTTGTGAAAAGTCAAAGACTGTCATGGCTGGGACATGTGCAGAGACAAAACGATGCAAAAACAACAAAGAAAATGTTACAATGGAAGCCCATAGGAAGGCGAAAAAAAGGAAGGCCCAGAACGAGATGGTTGGATGACGTGGAAGACGACCTGAAAACAATGAACATAAGACAATGGAGAAGAAGGGCACAAGAGAGATCTGAATGGAAGGACATAGCCAGACAGGCAAAGACCCATCCAGGGTTATGATGCCAAAATAAGAAGAAGACTAGACTGACATCTCGTTCTGCGACGCTGTAATACATGGAATTCCTCCATGTTTTGTCATAGAGGAAAGACTGGCCTATTATTTGTTTTCAAACATATCTTAACACCTTCTCAATCTCAAATCTGTTTTAAATTATCAGTTGAATAAAAACAGTGTCTTCATCAATGTATTCTACCTTTTATGATTTATTGGTAGAGCTTCTTCATTGAGTGTTCTTGTGGCATTATTTTCATATAATTTGCACATCTTAAATATCTTCACAAACCAGTGGCAAACTCTAATAAGGATATTAAAATACATGGAATATTTATTAACAATTAATACAGAGGCAGACTGTTTCGAAAATCTTCAATGTCTTTTAAATGATGTCTAACTCTTGCAAGTGAAGCTTTGCATTTGAAATTATATCTCCAGAAGACAAAAATAATGATTATAGGTAAAATAATTTACCCAAACGCAATAATATATGTAGCAGTAGATGACATTGTGCAGATCAGGCAGTTTAAATACTTGGTTTGTCTGCTAAACGGTAGTTGGAACCATGAGACTGAAATAAAGAGCAGAGTAAGACAAGCCAGAAATACTTTGCAATTTCGTAGGTTGTATTTCAATCTGGGGTTTTAAGATACTCAAGAGTTCAGTTTGGCCTGTTCCCTTGTACGTAATGGAAGAATGAACTTTAAAGGAGAGATTCATTAACAAACTTAAACCTTTTAAAATGTGATGCCTGTGCCAAAAACTTAGAAGATCGAGATAGGACAGAGTCAGAAATTAGAAAGTACATATTAAGAAGAGCTAAACTCCAGTATAAAAAATGAGAATACTGTATTTTTAGGAACACATATTACGAGGAGAACGATACTAGAAGGAAAGATAGAAAGTAAGAGATCCAGGACTTAAAAAGATGTCATGGCTGCATAATAATCGCCAACAGGACAGAAATCCACAGTTATGAAATGTTTTTCAATGCTGCTTAATATAGAATAACTTAATCCTGACTATTTAAAATCTTACCTGACGAGACAATGTGTAGTGAACGCCTACGTAGAAATGTACGGCATCTTAAGAAGAAGAAAATTCCATATGTACCATTTAATTGTTTTTCTTTTTTAATAAGCATGGTCTATTTTATGGGTCATAAAACTTGTAGTTAATTCAAATCATAAAATTCTAGGAACTCATATTTAATGTGTAGTTCTTTGTCAGCCAAGCGATAAAAATTATGAATGCACGTCCATTAAACCAAATTAATATGTATACAACATTTTTTATCTTTGTTTCCATTACAAATACTATTATTTAGTAATTCAGGTCAAATCGTTAATCATTTATGTTATTTTTACATATATTTTATAGAAATATTTGATCAATATATAATAATACGAAAGATTTTCTTGTCTATTGAGATAAAATCGTTTTTGAACTTGGTAATATTTTGTTCTCGTCTTAAGTAGCACAAGAAAAAGATCTAGAAGAAAAAATACAAAAAAGAATTCTTCTTCTTAAAGTGCCCTCTCGTCAATGGAGGTTGGCTACTACAATTTTAAACTCTTCTCTATCTTCAGCTGTTCTTATTAGCTGTTCAAGATATAGCCCTGTCCATTGTCGGATGTTTCTGAGCCACGATAGTCTTTTCCTTCCTAGGCCTCTCTTTCCCTCGATTTTTCCTTTCACAATAAGTTGGGCATATTGGTACTTATTATTCTCAGTATGTGGCCTAGGTATAATGTTTTTCCAACTTTTACTGTGTTAAAAAGTTCTCTTTCCTTACCTATTCTATGCAGCACTTCATCGTTTGAGGTATGCGATGTCCATGAAATTTGAGTATTATCCGGTAGATCCACATTTCAAAGGCCTCCAATGTATTTACGGTTGATGTTTTAAGGTCCCACGTTTCAACTGCATATAGAAGAGTCGACCAGAAGTCATCATCATCATCATCATTCAGCCCATACTCGTCCACTGCTGAACATAGGCCTCCCGTAGTTCACCCACACAAATTCTGTCCTGAGCCGCCTGCATCCAATTTTGATGTGTCCGTTTCAGGTCATCCGTCCATCTTGTTGGTGGTCGTCCTCTATTCCTAAAGGCATCTTGTCTGGGTCTCCACTCAAGAATGCGTTTTGTCCATCTGCCGTCCTTCGTTCTCGCGACGTGCCCTGCCCAGTTCCATTTTAAGGTTGATTAAAGCATTTTGATAAACGTAGTCGAATTTCGAGTTTTATTCGAGAATCACAAAGCAGTTTTTTTTAGTTTTTCGAAAGATTTTCTGGCCTGTCGTTTTCTATTCTCGATCTTATTTCTAGGTCAGGATTTAGGCTGCTATTGATCCAACATCCCAGGTACTTAAATCTATTGACCTATTCTAAAATGTGCCCATTTATTATGCAAGGTTGAGGTACGTTTTGGTTTATTCGGATTGATATCACTTTGTGTTTTTTTTTAATGTTTATTTTCATACCAAATTGCTCACAGGTCGAGTTGGTCTTGTCGATGAGTCGTTGTTGACCTAAGTCGGAATCCGTAATTAACACTGTATCATCGGCGTTTCTGATACTGTTGATATTTACGCCATTCACATTAACTCCATCCTGGAATCCTCCAATGCTTCTTTAAATAGAAACTCGGAGTAAAGATTAAACAGCAGAGGCGACAGAACACACATCCTTGTCTAACTCCCTCCTTATTTCTACTTCTGCGGATGTGAAACCTTCGATCCTAACTCTGGCGTTTTGGTTCCAGTACAAGTTTTTAAGAATTTGATGTCTTTTCCATCTAAACCGACTTCTTGCCAACGTTCTAATAGTAGGTCGTGTCTTACTCTATCAAATGCTTTTTCGAAGTCTATTAAGCATATAAATGTATATTTTTGTTAGTCGTAGCATTTTTGGGCGAGAACTAGTAAACTAAACAGGGCTTATCTCGTTCCAATGCCGGCTCTGAATCCAAACTGATCGTCTCCGATGATTGTTTCGCACTTTCTATAGATACGATTATGTACGATTTTTAGTAGGACTTTTACTGCATGACTCATAAGGCTTATCAGACGGAACTCATTGCAGTGTTATGGGTTTGGCTTTTTTGGTAGTGGGATGAATATTGACTCCAGCCAATCTTGGGGTATTTTACCTGTATCATAAATGCGATTGAATAAAAGGACAAATATTTCGTTATTTTCTTCGCTGATTAATTTTAACGTTTCTGGGTATACATTAAGTTATACATTAAGTTAAATACCTTATATAGACTAATTTTACCCTCTTTGATTCCAAGTATATCGTATAGATTTTTCTACGCTTCTTCTCTAGGTTAAATCTGCTACAGTTGATTTCGCTTTCTTTTTGACAACGTTTTAGTTTCGTAGATTTGTGTTAGACCTGTTTTGATTCCCACCCTCTACACGATTTTTGTCTTGTATTGCATTTGGGAATAATGGGATCACCCTATCCAGGGTACGAAGTTAAAAAATAAAATGTGCCCATTTTATCTTTTAGACTCGACGGTCACCCAGTTTGCTTCTCTTTAGCTGCAATTTCTGGAGATTATTCTTCGCTTGATGGAGTTTGCTGAGCAGGACATTTCTTTCCGTTGTAGATTTTAGAGAAAACGCTAAAGTAAACTGTTTAAAGTAAACTCATTACTCTTTTTAGAACGTCTTTTTCTTTTCTTGCTTCTTCTTCTTTGGGTGCCGTGTCCGTATTCAGACGTTGGCCGTCATCATGTTTACAATTTCCTGAAACCTTTCTCTGTCGGCTGCTGCGCAAAATAATTCTTCTACTGTGAAACCACACCATTGTCTAATATTACGCAGCCATGAAAGTTTCTTTCGACTAATCCATCTCTTTCCTTCCACTTTTCCTTGTATTATAAATGGTAGTATGGCGAAGTAAATGGTATTTGGATCCTCTAATTATATGGCCGAAGTATTCTGTTTTTCTCCTCTTTATGATGTTTATGAGCAGACGTTCTGAGTTGATCATTTAAAGAACATCTTCATTGGAAGTGTGCGAAACCCACGATATCTTTAGGATTCGTCTATAGCACCACATTTTTCTTACTACCGAATGGCAAGTCATGGTCAAAATCTAAGTCATTATTGCTTGATGGTTCGAACTCTGATTCAGATAGACTGAGTGCTTCTAAAACGGCATCTTCTACTTCAGACCCACTTTCTGATTGTCAGAATTTTTATCCGATTTATCTGGCCAAAGACAGACTATTTCAAACATCTTTTTTCTTCTTCTTTTTATATAGACATGACTTGTTTTTCAATGTGCCTCCAGTAAGTTGTCATTCCATCGATTTCGTGCTCTTCCTACTAATCGTCTTCCTATGGGAAACTGTCTCTTGCCGAATTTACTACTCTATTTGTTGTCATTCGTCTTATATGATCGTTCCATTCTACTCTTCTATTTCTTACCCAGTTTTTGATGTTCTCCACCTTGCTCTAGCTCTGAATTTTCTGGCGGTTATATTAAATTGGAGCACCATATGTTGTAAATCATCTTCTCTTTAAGAGAATAGTATTGCGTCGTCTGCATAGCAGATTATTTTAAGTTGTTTTTCTCCCATTTGATATCCGTTTTTAGTTCTTACTTTTTTTATTATTGCCTCCATAATCAGGTTGAACAATACAGGACTCAGGGAATCTCCCTGTAATATCCCATTGCCAGCTTCAACAGAAGACTTAGAAAACCTATCAAACGTGACGAAAAACATACTGTATGAAAAACAAGTAAATTGAAAAAAGATATTCCTAAAATAAGAGTAGATACACTTTGTTATGGTAAAAATTTAATATCTTAGGTGAGTCATGTGTCATGTATTGCTATGAAATCAAATAAATAAAGGTACGTCTTTGCTGCCAATAAGAACAAACAGAAAGCAAATTCTATTGTATATTATATAGATTGAATAAGGTAAACAAGAACTGTGGGATCAAGTGGCAATGTAAACGTAAAAATAAATTTTAAAAATTGTTTACTTTATAATAGCTTTGCATACAGAACTCTCTATCAATATCAAATACAGTATAGTTGTATGCCCAATTACGGTACTCTAAAAAGGACTATTGTTTTGGAAGCCTAAGCGTCAATTAAAGTAGTTCCATATTACGAATTGTAATTAGTTTCTTTTCTTTATTAATAGCTGTAAAATTATAAAAGTACAATGTCAAAACAAAATAGCGTCTGAACGATAATAAAAATTGTTACTCGTGTTTACTACATACAATGAATAAATACAACATAGTAAGTCCTCTCCTAAAAAAATATAAATAACTTTGAATGGCTGCTGGTTCAGTGACCTTTGTGTTTGTGATATATTAATACCTATTTATAACGTCAATTAAAATGTTCTCTTTCCCAATACTATACTTGGGACTTAAGATTCAACCATATTGTACTGATAAATCTAATAGACCAAATATTATCATGAATAAAAAGGGTTATTTTGATAGGTCGTCGAACTGATAAGTATCTGATACTTAACTGCATATAAACAACTACAAATATATGTTAAACTCTACTGCGCTTATCATGGTTATAGAGATTAGAAACAATTCTTTGATCAAGTTTGTTTAATAATTGAAGATTGGGATAGTAAATCTGCAGGTATAGCAAACGTAGAATTAACTTTAATAACACAATACAAATAGACACAGAAACGCTAAAAGTCGATAAAGAAAAAATATGCTAGTAAATTAAAAACCGCCCAAGCACTGAATCTAAAACAACTCAGCGTTAATGAAATTCAATTCATTTAATTAAAAAATCCTTTGTAATAGGTATAATATTTACGGCCCAAACGGGCTAAGTTAAAAAGACAAAACGTTTTCGGAAACCATGTTCCATCATCAGTGTCTAGGAGTACATGAATGTAGCCACCAAGAGTAAATATATGGGTAAAAACCCGTTAACAGATGTTTAATTAAGATTATAGAGTTACCGATGGATTCGGTAACATGGCGACATACGACTCCACGTTGAAGTTGCTAGTCCTGAGACGGTATGTCTTCGAGGACTGTATGAGTGCAGTTCAACGTGGAGTCATATGTCGCCATGTTACCTAATCCATCGGTAACTCTATAATCTTAAATAATTATAACATAATTTTTAAAACTAAATGTAATTAAACATCTGTTAACGGGTTTTTTACCCATATATTTACTCTTGGTGGCTACATTCATGTACTCCTAGACACTGATGATGGAACATGGTTTCTGAAAACGTTTTGTCTTTTTAACTTAGCCCGTTTGGGCCGTAAATATATACCTATTACAAAGGATTTTTAATTAAATTTTTAATACATGGTATACAGCCAACTACAGGAACGTAGATTCCTTGTGGAAATTAATTCAGTTATAAACAAAAGAACTATTGAATGCTAGCTCAGAAGTAGCAACCCGCCATAACAACAAAAAATCCAAAATAAGTGCAGAATCGAAGAATATGCTGAAACAACGAAAAGAGCTCCTGTCACTAAACAAAATAAATACCACAGAATACAAAGAACTTAATCGAGCCATACGAAAACAGATAAAAGACCATATTAAAAAACATCAACAAGAACATGTAGAAAGAGTGATAGAGAAAAATCGGAGTCTGAATATACCAAACCCAAATTAGGAAAGAAAAATATTATACATAACTACGAAAAATCAACAAGGTCAACTAGAAACAAGCAAAGCTCAGATAACAAACATAGTTGAAAACTTCTATACTGAGTTATACCGCTCAAGAAACGATCCCCCTGACTCTTCAAAGCAAAAATCTGAAAGACAAATAACAAACGTAAATTCTGAAGTAATGCCCGAAATAAGCGAAGTAGAAATAGAAAACGCAATTAAAGAAATGAAAGAAATAAAGCACCGGTAGTGATGGAATTCTGGCAGAAATGTTGAAAGAAGCGGAGAAGAAGTCATCAGGTACCTAAAAATACTTTTTAATAAATGCCTATTTGAAGGAAACATACCAAAGGAATGGAATAATGCTAACACAATATTAATACACAAAAAAAGGGACAATACAGATCTGAAAAAATTATCGTCCCAATATCATTACTATCACAACTTTATAAAACATTCACAAAAATAATTACAAATAGATTGACAACAAAGTTCGATGTATATCAACCAGTAGAGTAAGCCGGATTTAGAAAAGGGTTCTGTACATGTGACCATCTTCACACCCTAAAGGTCCTAGTAGAAAAAGTTAACGAATACAATTTACCAATCTGTTTAGCATTTATAGACTATGAGAAAGCTGTTGACAGCATAGAATTATGGGCTATTGAGGAAGCACTGGTCAACAGCAGAATAGATTCTAGATATAGGATATTAATACATAATATATATCAACACGCTGAAATGGTAGTCACGATGGATAACGGAATGAAAACGAGACCAATAAAAATCAACCGAGGAGTAAGACAGGGAGACACCATATCTCCATCACTATTTACTGCCGCACTTGAAGACATCTTTAAATCACTAAATTGGGAAACGAAGGGACCATCGATAAACGGAAAGTATTTAAACCATCTAAGATATGCAAATGACGTAGTACTAATAGCCGACAGCTGGAAAGAACTGAAGACGATGAATCGATGAGCTTCATACGGAACCATAAAAAAAGAACTGAAAATGAATCTGAATAAAACTAAGCTAATGTCGAATAAAGATGATCAACCGACGATAACCATCCAAGGAACAAAAGTGGAACATGTAGAAGAATACATATATCTGACTCTCAGAACATACTAAAAGACAAAAAGATACCCCAAAACCTTCGAACCAAAGTGTTCGATTCTTGTATCCTTCCCGTTCTTACTTACGGAAACTCTGCGAGCCATGGAACGACAGATGCTTGGTATCTCACTAATAGATCGGCAAACGAACGAAGCAATCCAGAACAAAACAAAAATAAAGGACGCCGCGAAACAAGCAGCTAAATTAAAATTGAAATGGGCTGGACACAACGAACGTCTCGAAGATGGTAGATGGAACAAAGAAGTCGGAAACTGGCGACCGTACGATGCGAAGAGACCAAGAGGAAGACCTCAAATGCGCTGGAGCGACGATATCAAAAGAGTCGCAGGACCAATGTGGAAACGCCTAGCACACAACAGGGATGAATGGCGAGAAATGTGAGAGGCCTTTATTCGACAATTCGGATAGAAAAAGGGCTATAAAAAAATCCTTCATTACTTTTTACTTTTTTATTAATTCATCCATGATCAGGTTGAATAATAGAGGACTCAGGGAAATCCCATTTCTTATCTCATTACCAGCTTCAGTTGGGCCAGTTTACTTTTATTGTGTTGTTCTGGTAAATATTTTCTATCGTTTTGATTATTCCTGGGTATCTATATTGCGTACAATAAGTGGATAATGTCATTTTATTTGACTTAAGGTTCACGAAACATAGATATGTCGGTTTGTTGTATTCTAATTGCACTTGCCTCATTATAAATATAGCGTCAAAATATTCGTTTTGTTGACTTGAATTTTACTTTCAGTGTCTCGTTCAGAGTCCAGTTTCGCATAAACATATTTAAATGTAAATGTATGGTATAATATGGTTATATATGATCAGTTGTTCACCTTTACAGATATTGTGCAGTTATTTCAAAGTCAAGATTAAAAAACAAATTACAAAATGTCACCTTATGTATTATTAATGCAGTACAAACATCACCAATCTATTAATAACCACTGAGTGAGTTTGACGAATAAATGATACAGTTTTAAAATAACTAAACCATAAGAATTAAAATTAAAATAAATTTTAACACTTTCAAGTTTAATGATCTTTAATATACTAATCCTATACACTAAAAATAGAAGTTGTTACACATAGTTCTCCGAAATTGTCTATAAAATCACAATACATCAAATGCTGAATAACCATGACCTTAACGGACCATATCATCACCACCTACTTTTAAACGTTTTTATTTTTGGGGTTTAACAAAATATTGACGAATGTACAATATATGAGAGCATTAATACAGAGTGGCCCAAAAGTCTGGAAACGGCTAATTATCTCGTAAATTACGAGACATAATTATACAAAATATGAGATACGCCTATTTTGGGATACGGAGATTCCATATTTGGTATTTGAAATGTTGCCAGATTCTCAGTTTCTCTTTATATTACTAGTAACTTTGGTTTTTCAAATGCATCACCCTGTATATTCAGTCATTATTAGAATCTCCTATTAAATACGAGTTCAACCACATGTAACAATTATGATTTTATGTAGTCTGGAAGGTCTTAAATTAATAAAACAGAAGTCTGGCAACGCCTAAATTGTTTCAATACATTTTTTAATACTATTTTCAAATACATGCGTCTACCACATTTCTCCATGATTGTCTAGAAATTATTCGAGATTCATCGATAATTCATAGTATCAAGTACCTCTAATAAAAATAATCTTTAGGATTGAGATCGGTGTCAACGTGAAGACCATTCAATTCTACCTTGTCTACCAATTTATCGTCCGGTAAATATCTCATCTAAATAACGTCGAACATTTACACCAACTATCTGACGTTACATTTCTTTCGATAAAAAATGGCCTAATTAAATAAGTACGTACTATAACTGACCATACATTTAATTTTTGTGGTCTTTGAGTATGGTTTTCACACATTCAGTGTGAATTTCACACGAGTTCAGCTATTCAATACGAGTTCAACCATATGTTCACTTGATTTTATGTAGTCTGAAAGATCTTACAATATATAAAACAGTGTAAAATTATGTAGATTTTAATAAATTTAAATATTTAAATGGATAATGCTGTGATTTTGACATTTCTTCACCATTTAAATTATGAACTAAAATTGACAGTAGTTGTGGTTCAAAAAGTTCTGCAATTTAAATTGCTTCTCTAAAATGCCGTTCTCTAAACCGTTCTCCTATTCATAAGACGACGGTACAAAAAACTGTAAGGCGATTTGAGGAATCTGGAGAAGTAAAAGATAGATACCGATCAGGTTGACCGAAACGAGTTATCAATGACAACAAAACTTCAGATATAAGCAAAGTTTTGTTGAAGATCCACATACATCCCCAGGCAGGTTGCACAAGTACATGATGTAGGTCATTCTTCAGTCTTACGTTTATTACGTAAAAATAAATTTAAATCATACAAAATTAACTTATTGCAAGAATTAAGTAAAGATGACTTTGGTCGTAGATTAGAGTTTACTGAGGTAATGATGGATAAAATTGAAAATTATTAAAATTTCGTTAACAGAATATGTTTTTCCGATGAAGCAACTTTTACACTGTGTGGAAGTGTAAATCGACACAATTTAAGGTACTGGTGTGACGTAAATTCACACTGAAGACTGAATGCGTGAAAACCATACTCAAAGACCACAAAAATTAAATGTATGGTCAGATATAGTAGTTACTTATTCAATTGGGTCATTTTTTGTCGAAAGAAATTTAACGTCAGATAGTTGGTGTAAATGTTCGGCGATATTTAGATGAGATATTTCCTGGACGATAAATTGGTAGACAAGGTAGAATTGAATGGCCTCCACGTTCACACCGATTTCAATCCTAAAGATTATTTTTATTAGGGATACTTGAAAAATTCAGTTTACAAAACTTAACCAGCAAGTCTTGCAGAGCTAAGGCAACGAATTATCAATGAATCTCGAATAATTTCTAGACAATCATGGAGAAATGTGGTAGACGCCTTCTACCATCGATTAGGGTGCTGTCAACTCACAAATTGAGCACATTTTGAACACTTAATAAAGTAACTACTAACAACTATCAATTGTTACGTTTTAATGTATTTGAAAATAGTTAGTATTAAAAAATTTATTGAAACAATTTAGGCGTTGCCAGACTTCGGTTTTATGTATTTATGACCTTCCAGATTACATAAAATCATAAGTGTTACATATGGTTGAACTCGTATTGAATAGGAGATTCCAATAATGACTGATATATACAGGTGAATGTATTTGAAAAACCAAAGTTACTAATAATATAAGAAAAACGGCAAATCTGGCAACATTGTAAATATCAAATATGGAATCTCCGTATCCCAAAATAGGTGTACCATCAAATTTTGTACAATTATGATTAGCATTTTACGAGATAATTAGCCGTTTCCAGACCTTTGGGCCACTATAAGTATGCTATCGTAATTATATAAACAAAACAAAGAGAAATACAGGAGCGTTCGAAAAGTACATTTATCTTCCAGACACAAATTGATGTAATTTGTTTTATAGAAAGCGTCTTATTCTGTAGCAAAGATCATGGGTCCATGTCCTTTAAGTTAAAAAATTAGATATCCATCTTTCTTGATAGGGCTTACCAGCTAGTCCGAATCATCCCGTAATTGATTGTAGAGACTTTAAATATAAAAAATACTAAATGAAAAAATCCTCTTCTTCTTCTGTAAGTTCCATCTTCTATCGAAGGTTGGAAATCATCATGGCTATGCGGCTCTGGTTGTTCTGCACTACTGCATTAAAACCATTCCCTTAAGTTCTCAAGCCAGGATATTTTTCGTCTTCCCACATTTCGCTTTCCTCGGATTTTGCCCTACATAATAAGTTGTAATAATGCGTATTTTTGCCCTCTCATTACATGTCCTAAATACTTTAGTTTTCGTCTTTCAATAGTTAATATTATTTCCGCCTCATTTTCGCCTCTATTTCCTATTTGTACCACCAAAATTCAAAGGGGGCCAACTTATTCAGATAGGGACTTGTTTTAGTGTCCACGTTTCCAAGCCATAAAAAAGAATAGAGAGCACGTAACATCGAAGCATTCTCAGGCGTAGTTCTAACCTTATATTCCGACAACAAAGAAAACTTTTTAAATTTAATGAATGACGTACGTGCTATTTCTAAATGTGTCTTCATTTCTCTTGGTTTGGTCTACATTTGATGTTAGCCATGTTCCTAAGTATTTATAGTTGTTAACACTCTCAATTGCAATATCTTCATCTTCAATAGTCAATTGGATATTTACATGTGCAGATTTAGTCATGATCATGCATTTAGTTTTCTTTAAATTCTTCAGTTTTCTTCAGTCCGTACTCATGGATGAAAAAATACGCAACCCTTAATAAGTACGGGATAGCTTCGAGTGTTCGGAGCATTTATTGACGATAATTTGGGTGGCATACAAATATACCTCAATTTATAACATTTCTTTCACAAGCATACAATTATAATAATGACTTCAACATAACAGATTCTTTCCAGTTACGTGAATACAATTATCTAGGAACAATTGTAAAATAATATTGAGATTTTCTTTCTAAGACCAGGGTCAGTCAGTTTACAAACTCTTGTGATTATTTGTTAATCTAGTGCCCTGTAAATATAATGAAAATTGTTAAAAATTGTAAAAAATATTATATTGATAAAAGTTTCTTTATCAATTCAATACATAATTAGTGATATAAAAATTTTGTTAAATGAATTTCACTAGGAGAAGACTTTTTATAATAAATATACTATAGAATACTTTAAAAAAAAATCTATAACCGAATTCTTGTAATTTTATTTTTATAATATTTGGATATAATTCAAATATTCTGCTCCTCTATGATCATAATACGCTAGCTGTTATTTGTTTGCACATTCCAAAGACAAAGTAAAATTTGTCAAGTTGTATAATAGTAAGATCTCAAATTTATATCATTTTTATTTTTTTTTTTGTTTCTTTCAGGCTAGAAGCACCTACACCATGCAACCCAAAAAGCCTCTTGCAATCTTCCTCTGCGTTAGTGGCGCGTGCTTGATCTTCACAGTCATCGGCATCCTCTTGATGACACTTTGGGCCACACTCTACGAAGCCATACTAACAAGCCAGTTGACCCTTACTCCCCATAGTAACGCCTTCAGCCTTTGGGTGAAAAACCCAGTTCCTTTGACGCTCACTTTATATATGTTCAACTGGACTAATCCCCATGATATTTACAACAAAAGCATTAAACCGAGGTTCGAGCAAATAGGACCCTATGTGTACCAAGAGGAAAAGAAAAAGACTGATATTATTTGGAACGAAAACGATACGGTTACCTATAAGAATTTGAAGCATTGGTGGTATGTTCCAGAACTAAGCAAAGGATCGCCTTATGATCCATTTACCACAATCAACCCCATTGCATTGGTAAGTTACATTTTATCACCAATGTATCTAGCTGTAGCATGGCTTTACATTTAGTGTGCAAATTTAGTTATTTTCGTTTTAACTTCTGTGAAAATCACTTATAAGAAAACTAGACAAAAATACGTATTTGTTGACATTCATGTGGACCTATAACGGTTAGTTTTTTACGAAACATTTGACTATTTATCGTTTATTTTAGCATGAAGTTTATTTTGTACTCTGTAATCTGCTATTTATCTAATATGGCCGTACCATAACAGCAGTTTTTCCTTAATTATATAAATTGACGATTCTATATTTACGGCTTCTTTGTTTCTACCCATTCTTATATGATATTATACGGAATCATATATTGTCAGAAAGTCTATGTTAAAAACAACGACAAACTGCGTAAATTTGTTTGTAATGTATTTATTTACTTTCCAATTAACAAGTACATCATATCGAAAAGCTACTATTTTACATCTATGTTGCCAATAGTTGTTTGTTCCATTTACTTAGCTTTGTTTCACAATAATGAATTTTATTGACTTATTATAGTGCGATTTTTATTGATGTTCTACAGCAGAACTTCTGCTTCGTTTTTGTAGTCAGTAATTGTTTTTTTTTTGTATTTTTACGTAGGTGAAGGAAAATCATTACCCAGTCCGTGGAATTTAAATAAAACCCTCTCTTTCTCTCTGTGCAGACTCTCTTTGCACTTTATTGCAGTAGCGTTCATACCATTTAAAAAATTCGAATCTGTTTCACTATGCAGCCTAAAATCAAGTAGAAAGTTACTGTCACTCTGACCCCCTCTAAGCCTATTTCAAACCTCCACATCCATCCAGCCTTTTTATACAATAGCAGTATGCTCCGCGGTGACTTAATAGACCTTGACCTTAAATAATTTACAAACGCGTTAGTCTCCTCTTTGTCCATCTGCTTTAGAAGACGCTGAAATAACAATGTCCCGTAAATATCTAAGTCACGTGGTAGTTTACCTCCTAATATTCACGTTCCCCACAAATTAGTGATAAGACGCTGGTTCTATTGAGCCTTCCTCTTTTCTTGCGTCAATTGTTGTTGTCATATATTTATTACTTTCTCTTTCTCTCTCTCTCTTGCATATTAAGTCTCCCTCTGTCCTTTTTCGTTTGTAGTTATTCTTCCTTTCCTAAGCTATCAGATCCATTGATGGCACACTGGCTAGAACTGACACTTTCAAAAAGCTTTATGTATATCTGCGCTTCATACAAAAGTACTGAATGTACCTCGTCAAACTTTCCCTTAGTACACCATTATTCGACACAAGTCCACATAGGAGGCCCAGTACCATTCCTGTACTCCTAGTACATGCTGATAATATCCTCCCATATGCCGATTTACCTAGACTTACAAATTTACCCCAAACACCCAATGTATAAATAGGAGTAGATTTCAAGTCAGGCAAGTCAGTGTCCCATAGGCTCTCTCAGAGTCTCCTATACTCTGGGAGTCCATCGTGCTTGTGCTTTGTCCACTTCACCTAAACTTTGGGGCCAGTTATAGTTTTTTTACTATAATTATTCTAATCTATAGGATATCCTCTGTGAAGGATCTTATATTCAGAGCTCTGCAAAGAGTCTCTTGAATTAAAATCGTTTATCTTTACTATCTTGTTCAGAATGGATATTGACCTATATTTTCGTTTCTGTCTATCTTCTCAATATTTCTTGATTGTAACAAGCTCTCCGAAGAAACCCATTCGCCAAGTTACCGGACAAATGTATCATCGCTAGCACACACACACCTCTACAAATACTGTGTTGTATCCCATCTGGTTCTGATGCCTTTCCTATATGCTGCTTGGTTCTAGCAGCTAAGAGGTCCTTTTCAGATACTTCAGGTATCTCTCCAATCCGCCGCAGTTCATGCCATGCAACAGGAAAAATAGCTCTATATTCTCCCACCAGGGTTCCTAGTCTATAGGAGTAAGTTAAATTAGTGTTAACTCAATTTATTTGTATGCTGCTGTATTCTGGACCAACATTTTTTTTTCTTCGCAGTCTACTACCATACATTTAATTTCTTCATTATAAATCCGGTCCAATTCGTTTAGTTCTGGCATTCACTTTTTATCATTCATGAAAGTTTGTTTGTACCAGAAGCCAGAATATACAGTATTGTGAATAGATAGTTTTTGTCTTCTTCTTCTTCTTCAAGTGCCCTGTCCGTTGCGAACGTTGGCTATTAACATGGCAATTTTGATCTTGTTTGCGGCGCTTCTGAATAGTTCGACCGATGTGAGCCCGAACCACTTCCGCAGATTTTGGAGCCACGAGTGTCTTCTCCTGCCTGGCCCTCGCTTACTGTCTATTTTTCCCTGGACAATCAATTGTAGCAGACGGTACTTATCGTGTCTCAATATGTGGCCTAGATATTCAAGCTTTCTTTGTTTAATTGTATTCACGATTTCTTTCTCCTTTCCGATTCTTTGGAGTACCTCTATGTTGGTGACATGTTCGGTCCAGGATATACGAAGAATGCGTCGGTACACCCACATTTCGAATGCTTCTAGTTTTCTCGTTAGCGTCTCCGTCAGCGTCCAGGCCTCCACGCCATACAGCAAGATCGGAAAAATGTAGCATTTAACTAGACGTAGTTTTAGGGGAAGAGACAAATCCTTGCTTATGAGGAGCTTTTTCATATTGCTAAATGCTGCTCTAGCTCGTTCTATTCTCGCCTTAATTTCTATGGTCTGTTCCCATTTTGCATTTACGTTGGTGCCAAGGTACACATAAGATTCTACATGGTCAATTAGTATGTTACTTATCCGTAATTGTCGAGCAGGTTGTTGCTTTTTGCTTATCAGCATCCACTTTGTCTTCTTGAAGTTGAGGCTCAGGCCGTATTCCTCACTAACTGAATAAAGTCTTTCCATTACTTGTTGTAATTCGTCTATGGTACTGGCAAGGATCACCGTGTCGTCGGCATATCTTATATTGTTCGTTAACTCGCCGTTTATTTTTATGCCCTCATTTGCATTTTCCATACATTTGTTAAATATTTCCTCGGAATACATATTGAATAGGAGTGGGGATAATATACACCCCTGACGGACACCTCTTTTGATCTGCACGCTTTCAGTGAGTTCGTTGCCAATTTTTGCTCTTGCTGTTTGACCCAGTATAGGTTTGCCACAATTCGAATGTCCTTGTCGTCAATACCTGTCTTTCGCAGAATACCTATCAATTGTTCATGATTGACATTGTCAAATGCTTTTCTAAAATCTACAAAGCACAAATACACGTCCTTATCAACGTCTCTACACCGCTGTATAAGCACCTGGAGAGCGAAAATTGCTTCTCTAGTTCCAAGTGCTTTCCGAAAACCAAACTGCGATCTATCAATATTTGACTCACATTTATCATATATTCTTCTATGAATGATCTTAGTGAACGCTTTAGTGACATGATTGATCAAGCTTATAAGCCGGTAGTCATCACAAATCTGGGCATTTGGTTTCTTCGGGATTGTAATAAATGTTGACTGTAGCCAGTTCTCCGGGATTTTACCGCTATTATATGTGGTTAAAAAGTACAACTAGATTCATCAAGGAACTGTTTGTCTGATTTACATAGGATCTTTAATATTTCGCAGGGTACATGTCCGAACCTGCTGACTTATTGTTTTTTAGTGCTGCAATGGCATCTGTCTATCTCCGATTTAAGGATTAAAGGTCCTGTTTCTCCTTCTCCATATAGGTGATCATCAGTCCTGTCAGATGCAAATAATTTTTCTATGTATGATTTCCATATTTTTAAGAGTTCCATATTTTAAGTTTTCGTCTGATTTTAGTAATCTTTAAAGAATGTAATTAAAAGAATAAAATAATAATTGTTTTTTCAGTCAGCAGCACATTCAGTCCGACACTGGCACATGCTGATAAAAAAAGGATTCGCCTTTTCACTCAGAGCCTTAGTATCAGAGATCTCGACCACCCATTCGGTAACTGAAGTTCTTTTTGATGGATATGAAGATCCACTTTTGGCGATGGCTAGTAAGATGTCGTTTTTACCAAAGTCTGCGGTCATGGATAAATTCGGATGGTTTTACGGTGTAAGTACTGGTTAAGTCATTTAACTGATATGATCAATTTGCTTAATAAATAATCATTAATAAATTACACCGGGCACTTTTTTGTCCTGAGACCGAGAAATCGATCTCGAAGGCGGATGAACCCTACAGAATGGTCAACGGCATAAGGATGCAGAAGGCAACGGGGAACCACTGCATTAAAGACTCATAGAGTACCCCTAGTAGTAATCATCATGGTAGACATGCAAAGGAAAAGTACTGATCATGGACATCGGATACCAAGATCCGGCAGAGAAAGAGAAATAAATAAGTACAAGGCTTTCTCGGTCGTAAACCAGCGAAACCCTTGTAAAAAGAAAAAGACAACCATAAAAATTGCTACATGGAATGTAAGGAGCTTATTCTCTTCGGGAAAATTAGATAACGTCGTGTTGGAAATGGATCGTTTGGGTATAGACATATTAGGCATGAGCGATACACAATGGCCAGGAAACGGCAAATGTCCCACAAATAATCATGGTATGTTTTATTATGCCGGAAGTGACACCAAAACCCATCGATACGGAGTAGGAGTCATCATCTCAAAAAAATGGAAAGATGCTGTAATAAACTTTACTCCATTCTCAGAGCGCGTGATGTTAATACAATTAAAAGATAATAAGAACATGATAAACATCATACAAGTGTACGCTTCCTACAGCAGACAAGACGAAGAGGAAATAGAACAATTCTATAATATCTTAGAAGAGGTGATAAGAACAACAAAGAGACAACACATTAACATAGTAATGGGCGATCTGAACGCCAAGGTGAGTCAGGGTAAAGTTGGAGAAAATGTTGGTGAATATAGCTTAGGTAATAGAAATGAAAGGGGTGATCGTTTAGTTCAGTTTTGTCAAAGCGAAGATTTAATAATAACTAATACATTCTTTAAACTACCCCAAGGCGACTATATACGTGGACGTACACCTCAACATACACAAGAAAAAGTGGTCAGAAACCAAATAGATTACATATTGGTGACAAAAAGATACCGTAATGCCGTAAAATCTACTAAAACTTTCCTGGAGCTGATATCGGTTCGGATCATAATCCAGTAGTATCTGTGATAGAAGCTAGACCAAAGAAAATAAGAAAAGCCATCATTCCAGCATTAGACTTAAGCCAGCTTAAAAATGAACATCTACGACAAACAGTGCGAGAAGAAATAAACACCAGCCTCAGTGTAGCAGAAAGCCAAATCCGCAGAACAGACAACATAGATGAAAAACTTAAGTATATAAATACGATAATAAGAACTACGGGAAAGAAACACCTAACCAAATCTGCAAAGAAACATAAGGTGTGGATGACACCAGACATTCTAGAACTAATGGATGAAAGACGTAAAATGAAGAATAATGCAGAAAAATACAAAGAGGTTGATAAGAACATAAAGCAAAGAATAAGAAATGCCAAAGAATCATGGATTACAGAACAATGTGTAGAAATGGAAAACTATGAAAGAAAGTATGACGTTCAATATACATAAAAAAAGTAAGAGTAAATGTTAACAGAGAAAATTAATAGAATGGAGTGAATACATAAGAAATATTTGAGGACAACAGAAATAACATTGTTCTGATATATGGCGAAACGGGACCTGAAATTCTAAAATGTGAAGTAGAAATGGCACTTAAAAATTCCAAAACTGGAAGGCAAATGGACCGGATGAGGTTCCTACCGAATTGCTAAAGCTCTTGAATGATGAATCAATAGGTATAATATTGCACTTATTTAATACAATATACAATACTGGCATTATACCTCAAGAGTGGCTGTTGTCTACATTCGTTACACTGCCAAAGAAATCTAATGCTAAAGAATGTTCAGAACATCGAACAATATCTTTAATGAGCCACCTACTAAAGATATTTCTAAAAATCATCCACAACCGAGTTTATCAAAAGTTGGAGTCAGATATTAGTAATACACAGATGGGTTCAGAAAAGGGCTTGGTGCTCGAGAAGCTCTCTTCGGTTTGAATGTTCTCACACAAAGATGCCTAGACGTTAATCAGGAGGTACATACGTGTTTTATCGATTTTGAAAAAGCGTTTGACAGAGTACGCCATGATAAGCTTAGAGAGATTCTTGAAAGGAAGGACATAGATAATAAAGATCTGCGAATAATTCTCAATCTATATTGGAATCAGAAAGCTAACATCAAAATAGAAACTGAAACATCACAAGCAATAGAAATACGTAGAGGAGTACGACAGGGTTGCATTTTGTCACCTCTGTTATTTAATGTATATAGTGAAAGCATCTGTCAGGAAGCCCTTTTACAAGCAAACGGAGAATCGTAATTAATGGAGAGATTGTAAATAATATTCGATACGCGGACGACACTGTACTAGTTGCAAGAACAGTAGAAGAATTACAAAGATTACTTACAGACATAAATATTGCTTGCAACAATTATGGTATAAATATCAATATTAAAAAAACCAAGTATATGGTCTTCAGTAAAAACATGACACAACCAGCGTATATTAGTATAAACGGCACTCAAGTTGAAAAAGTATCAAGTTACAAATACTTGGAACTTTAATAAACGAAACTGGAGACCAAAACAGTGAAATAAAAAGACGTATCGAAATTGCCAGGGCCACCTTCATAAAGATGAGAAAATTCTTCTGCAACAGAAATATAAGCATCCCTCTACGATTAAGAATGCTGAGAGGCTATGTATTTAACACGCTATTATACGGTGTAGAGGCCTGGACTCTCAAACAGAACAACATGAAAAATATTGAAAGTTTCGAGATGTAGTGCTACCGTCGAATGCTGAAGATTAGTTGGGTTGAAAGAATAACAAACTGTGAAGTAATACGAAGAATAGGAAAAGACCCAGAGATTTTGTTAACGCTAAAGCGAAGAAAACTCGAATATTTTGGTCACCTGATGAGAGGACATAAATACGCATTACTTCAAAATATAATGCAGGGAAAAATAGAAGGAAAACGGAATCCAGGCCGTAGAAGAATGTCATGGTTGCGGAATTTGAGAGAGTGGTTTGGCTGCACCACTAATGAACTCTTTAGGTCAGCCGTAAACAAGGTCAGAATAGCCTTGATGATTTCCAATCTCCGATAGGAGTGGCACAAAAAGAAGAAGAACAAATTACAAAGACTTAAGAAAGCCACAGAGTGATATTTAAACCTTCTATTGGTAGTTCTTTTTGTTACCTTTTCCATTATTACATATTTGACATTTATTATATTACAGCTAAAATAAATTTATAAATTTCTCTCTAATTTTTAGAGAAACGGTTCATCCGACTTCGAGGGAGTCTTTAACATGGACACCGGAACCGCTGGAGGCCAATTAGGCGAGCTCCAATCATGGAAATATGCCGAACACACTGGATATTATCCGGACCATTGTGGCGAATTTAAACAAGCTTCAGCGGGTGATTTTTTTCCGAGAAGTTTAACAAAAGAGTCGGTTGTCAAGATGTTCTCTCCCGATTTGTGCAGGTATATGGATTTGGAATACGAAAAAGAGGTCGTTATACACGGCATCGTTGGATATAAATATGCGGCAGGACAAAAATTTTTAGATAACGGTGAGTCGAAAATTTAATTAAATATAAATACATATTGCTCCCCTTCCCCAATATCCTTTTAGGATTTTAAGATTTTGGATGGATATGTTAATAACAATTACTAATCTCCAAATGAAACTACAAATTGAATCGATGTGTTGAAAAAGGTACACATTCCAAAATGGCTATTTTTCAGAAATCAAAAGACAAACTGTTGATCCGCAAAACTAAATATGTTACACAAAATGTATCAGTTATGAACTTTCACAAATTCATCATTGTAAAGTAGTTTATAATTTAAACATTTTCTGTAACGTATTTAGTTTTGCAGATCAACAGTTTTTTTTTGTGTCTTGAAAAAATAGCCATTTAAGACTAAACTATTTAAAAATAGATACCTATATTACAATTGCCGGTATAAGCAATCCCCCACTTACTGACCAACGGCTTCGGGCGGATGAGTTGGTAAGTGGTAGGGCACCCTTTTGTCTGGGGTTGGGAAACTGACCCTAAAGGCGACGAACCGAAAAAAATAGGTCAACGGCGTAAGGATGTAGAAGGCAAGGGGAAACCACTACATTAAAGATCCTTAATGGATATCCCTAGTTAATCATTATGGCTAGTACAAGATGGTTACAACAAGTTACTGATCATGATTTTCGGTCGTCAAGATCCGGCAGGGGTAGACAACCAAAAGACTGTAGGGCTCCCCCGGTCGTTAATCTACGAAAACCCTACAAAAAGAATAAAGGTGCAAAGATCGCTACCTGGAATATTAAAACAATTTATGAAGCCGGAAGATACACAACGTCATACAAGAAATGCAACGCATGTCTGTCAAAATATTGGGACTAAGTGAAACCAGATGGCCAGACTCGGGTGAACAACAGATTTTAAATTCCAAAATATACTATTCGGGAAATAATGATCCAAACCATCGAAATGGAGTAGCAATCATTGTTGATAAGAACTTATGTCAATCAGTCACTTCTTTCAGTCCTATCTCAGATAGAGTAGTTATGGTTTCTTTAACAATGATCCAACGAAAGTTAAATATAATCCAAGTATATGCTCCAACTTCCGACAAGACAGACGATGAAATAGAACAATTCTATAAAGATATACAACAAGCCCTGGATAATACAAAGCATAGAGATATCACGATTGTTATGGGCGATTTTAACTCAAAAGTAGGAAAAGGAGAAGTAGAAGATATTGTAGGGAAATATGGACTTGGTTTAAGAAATGAGAGGGGGAAAGATTGGTGGAGTTCTGTCAAGAGAACAGTCTGGTAGTTACAAACACTTATTTTAAGTTACCTAATCGTCGACTCTACACCTGGAGATCGCCTGCGGATAATGATAGGAAAGTTATTAGAAACCAGATAGACTATGTTTAATAAGAAAAAGGTTTCGGAACTCCATTAAATCAGCAAAAACATACCCTGGGGCTGATGCAGCCACAGACCACAATCCCGTTGTTGTATCATTCGATCTCCGATTTAAAAAACTAACTGCACGTTGCAATAAGAATCAAATACAACGTTCATTTTTGAAAAATTCATTTGTAAGAGATCAGCTATCCAAAAAAATTAACGAGGAAATAAAGATAAATATAATCGATCCAGACGAAGATTCGAACAGAAAATGGGAAACATTTAAAAACATAATGCTGAATCCAACGAAGGAGATTCTAAAAGGAAAGAAAAATAATAACACAACAAAGTCATGGATTAATGATGAGATACTGCAATTGATGGAAAAGAGAAGATTGTACAAGAACGTAGACATCGAAAAATATAAAGACATATATGGTGTAATTAGAAAGAAAATAAGAGAAGCCAAGGAAAAATGGTACTCAAACAAGTGTGAGGAAATAGAAGTACTATTGGAAAGGCATGATGACTTTAATCTACATAGGAAGGTAAAAGAACTGGCCGGCATCAGAAAAACAAACCACAGTAGTGTTCTATTAGATGAAAAAGGTAAAATTATCCTTGATAACAACAAGAAAATAGAAAGATGGAAACAATACATACAGGAATTATTTAAAGATGAGAGACAACCAGAAAACATAGAACTATACAACAGTAGAGAAACGGGGCCCAGTATAACAAAAGAAGAAGTCATGCATGCAGTAAAATTGGCAAAAGATAATAAAGCTACAGGTCCTGATGAGATACCAGCGGAAATTATAAAATTAATCGCAGAAGATCAAATAGATATACTAAAAGACTTGTACAACACCATATATGATACAGGCGTCATTCCAAAAGAATGGCTTAAGTCGACGTTCGTGACTCTACCGAAAAAAGCTAACGCTAGAGAATGCTGTGACCATCGAACCATCAGCTTAATGAGCCACACTCTAAAGATATTCTTGAAAATTATACATCAAAGAATTTTCAGAAAACTGGAGCAAGATATTAGTAACACGCAGTTTGGCTTCAGAAACGCAATGGGTACAAGAGAGGCCTTGTTTGCCCTGAATGTATTGGCCCAAAGATGTATGGATGTTAACCAACCTCTTTATGTCTGTTTCCTTGATTACAATAAGGCATTTGACAAAGTCAGACATAATCGCCTCCTACAGCTACTTCAAGATAAAAATCTGGATATGAAAGATATTAGAATAATATCAAACCTTTACTTTAATCAAGTTGCATCTGTAAAGGTTGGCAACGAACTATCAGAAGAAATAGAAATACAACGAGGGGTAAGGCAGGGATGCATATTGTCTCCGCTGCTTTTTAACCTCTATTCAGAAGAGGTAGTTCAGAAGGCACTAAAGGAAACATCAAGTGGAATTAAAGTCAACGGAGAACTTATAAATAACATCAGATACGCCGATGATACTTTAGTAATCGCAGAGTCAGTTGAAGAATTGCAGGTTCTGATAAATAAGATTGTAGACAGTAGCGAAGAGGCTGGACTTACTTTAAATATCAAAAAGACGAAATTCATGACCATCGCAAAGACACAACAACAGGACACGTTATGGATTAGGGACGAACTCGTTCAAAAGGTGAACAGATATACATACTTGGGAACAATCATAACCGAAAACAACGATTACACACAGGAAATCAAATCACGTATAGGAAAAGCCCGATCAACATTCAATACTATGAGAAAAGTACTTTGCAGCAATGATCTGAGTCTGCAACTTAAAGTACGAATGCTTAGATGTTATGTATTTTCTGTGTTATTATATGGAATGGAGGCTTGGACGCTTAAAAAAGATATAAGTAACAGAATAGAAGCGTTTGAGATGTGGGCTTATAGAAGAATTTTAAAAATAAGTTGGATCGATAAGGTTACGAACAACGACGTTTTAAAAAGAATGAACAAGGAAAAGGAGATATTAAATACAATTAAAATAAGAAAATTGCAGTATCTGGGTCATGTCATGAGAGGTGAGAGATATGAGTTGCTGCAGATCATTATACAGGGAAAGATACTGGGCAGAAGAAGCATAGGCCGACGACGTGTATCCTGGCTAAACAATTTGAGGCAGTGGTACAATTGTAACTCTGTTGAGCTGTTTAGAGCAGCAGTGTCAAAGGTGAAGATAGCCGTGATGATAGCCAACCTTCTTAAAGGAGACGGCACTTAAAGAAGAAGATATTACAATACATTTAATTTTAAGTAAGTAATGAACATAGTTCGAAGCAAAACCTCTCCACATATACATACATATATAAATAGGCAACCAACATTACTTGTAAATTTAACAAGAGACTTTTGAAAAGGCGGTACCTAATAATTTTCAAAAGGAGGAGCCAAAAACCTTTGACGAAAAAGAAGGAGTTTTTAAAATCTAAAATGTTCTAAATGTCACTGAACTATACTAAAAATGTGTCGTAAGATTTAGAACGATGTCAGAAAATGTATGTAAATAGGAAGTTGACAGTACAAATAGTAGTAGCACAGAATAATAAACATACAGAATACCCACTCTCCACGGAAAATTTAAGTACGCGCATCTCCTCCGCGCAGACGTTCCGCCATGTTTTAGGAGGATTTTAAAGAAATTAGTGTTGTTTATGTGGTGTGCATGGAAAAATTAACCAGGTTTATTTGACTTACGGCAATCATAGACATACTATACAATTATATTAACATTGTTAAATATAATAACATAAATATAATATAATTAAACATAAATATAAACAATTACATAACCACACAAATCATATGTCTGTGTCCTCCCAAAACATGGCGCGCGTGCTGAAAAACTTCAAGGCGGCATCTGAGAGTGGCCCTTCTGATTCTTTATTATTCTGTGGTAGTAGTATACTGAGTTTTTGAATAGTTTTTGTCATTCGGTTAGACTTTTTAACAAGTATTGTAATATTTGTTGCTATTTTTATTAAAAGTGATTTTAAAGAAGTGTAAAAAATATAAATAAACTGGATAAAAATTGTCTAACCCCAAACAAAAATAAAATTATAAGACGAAGAACTGCAGACTGCGTAATGAAAATATGCAGCCAAATATGAATTTCAGAACAAAAAGCAAATGGTTTAAGCCTGAAATCAAGCGGAAAGAACACTTATACGTGTTTAGTAATCAACCATTTCTCTTTTCAGGAACCAATATACCCGAAAACAAATGTTTCTGTGATGGTGATTGCATGCCTTCAGGCGCACTAAACGTATCCAACTGCAGGCATGGCTCCCCAGCTTTCGTTTCTCTGCCTCATTTTTATAAGGCCGATCCGTATTATACCAGTGTTATAGACGGTGTGGTTCCCAACGAAACAACTGATGACTTTTTCATGATTTTCGAGCCTGTAAGTAATATTTATTATAAATTGCTATTCTTTTATGTGACTATTTATATTTATTTATATCGTGTCGATAAACAGGAAAACAGGGGAACCCTTTTATTTAACTAGTATTGTTGTTGAAAGTACACTAATTATTTATGAACTTGACTTCTTCAGGTGGATGTTTACCAACGTTGTCTCGTTCTAAATCGTGTTTAAACTAGCTTATTTCGTCAATACTCTTCCAGTTTAAATCATAATATTTTTCTAATTTAATAAGTTAATAATTTATTAGATCAACTTGCTTTTTTTTTGTTTTACTTGTACATCATATTTTGGTATTATAACCAGGAAAAAACTGTTCCATATTTCTATTCTTTAAGGTGACTACAGTAGTCCTTCTTTATAACTATTCCCTACATAACAATAATTCCCGTATAACGATGAGAATAGTAAACGCTGGTTGATCCTCTAAATAAGAACATTGTATTAATTATTTCTCTATACCGATATCGTTCTCCCTTTATAGCGATGACTTTTTGACGTTCAATAGTCAATCCAATTCACGACTTCTCACTTCAAGTTTCTGTTGTGTCCCAGAGGGCGGTAGAAGGAAGAAGTTGCGGAAACCTTAGCACGTGGATTTAGATCGAGCTATGCTTCAGCTTATGAACCATATTCCACTTTCAGGGCCTATGTTTTTTATAACTGAGCTGACAAAAGCTGAGTCTTTTATAGCTGAGCTTAGAATTGAGAATTTTAAGGTATCCAAGGGCTGGCCGAGCAAGTGAGAGCTGCGGCACAAGATCAACTACGGGTAGATAAGTAGATAGGCTCGTGATGTTATCAAAAACGTAACGGATGATGGGATAGAAAACGTATGGCCTGGACTGAAGGCACGATATGCGTCAGACGACGTTTTAAATGCCGATGAGACTGGATTGTTTTTTAAAATAACATCAAACAGAACTTAAAATTTTAATCGGAACTTAATCTAGCCAAAATCAATCTATAATTATATATTCCTATCTTATCTACTATAACACAAACTTAAAAATTATTCTCTTTTTTTACACCTGGGTTCTATATCGTCCGTTGGTAAAAAAAAGAGGAACTTGGACAGTCCACAGTAAAGTAGCTATTGACATTAAGTAGATAGCTGCAGAGAAGAGTTTACTGTGGAACTCTGAGGATCACATCAAAAAAGACTATGTAGAAAAAGCCTGGCTGCTACCCCAAAGCGAGAAAAGTTTTATCCTGTGTTGAATAGACTTTCCTATACTAACTGTTTGGCCCAAGAAGAAGAAGTTTCGACATAATGTTCATTCAATATAAAATAATTTCAATTTAGAACACTAAATATGGGCATATATCGATTGTCTAGAACAAGTTGAGAATACCCCATCCCTTGAATTAGCTGGGCAAATTATCCCCTGGGATATTACCCAATAAAGGAAGAAGAAGAAGTGCGTTGACAAAAAGCTCTCTACGGTTTTAGTGGCCGCTAAGATGACAGTTCGCTGAAGAGAGAATTGTTAGTGATAGTGAACTCGAAAAACCATGTTGCGTTTGAGATAAAAAATCTGCCCGCGACCTAAAAACCAACCAAGAGTGTGTGGATTACTTCGGAAATTTTTTAAGAAGTAAATGAGATATCGAGCGTAAAGAGAAACAATTCTTCTGCTTGTAGAACATTGTTCTGCTAATCCTGTACTGTGTGACCTTCAAAACATTAAACCTTGTTTCCTGCCAGCGAACACAATGATTGTCCTTCAGCCCATGGACCAAAGTGTCATTAAGAGTTTGAAAAGCCATTACAGGAGAAGACTTTTGATAGAATCGGTTGAGAACAATGGCGATTTCAAACTAAACGTTCTTGATGCCAATCAATGATGGTGACGAGCAATACGATAAAATATTCCTTCCAACACGCAGGATGGCTGGAAGATCAAGGATTGATTGAGAATAAAGATGACCTGCCGTTAGCTGTTTGGGCCAGACATTTTGAACTTCCTATGAGTCACCTACGAAACGGAAGAGATAACATATTACAAAGAAGTTGATAAAACTGTAGCTACAACATCTCAACAAGGTTATTATATAAGCAGTTCATATAGAAGAAGAAGAAAATAGTGACTCGGAAGTGGAGGCAGAGACAAAAAAAACTTCGACCCCTTAACAGGCATTGGATACGGCAAAAGTATTTCATTGACCAGGATGACGATATGAGTGCTGTGGAGCCTCCACAGCACAAAGATTAGAACAAGGTCAGGTCAGTTCTGTGAAAAGGTAAACGGAATCAGACGCTATTTGGCACAGTATTATTATTACAAAACGATTTTTGTTTCTCTCTGTATAACGATCTCTCCTTAAAACGATGAAAATTCCCGGTCCCTTGCATATCGTTATAGAAAGAGAGTGGACTGTATTTATATTTATTTATATTAGGTAGATAAACAGAAAATTAGGGGAACCCGGTAATTTTCCCGTAAATACTACCGTAAATATTGTTGTTGAAAGTAAACTAATTATTTATGAACTTGTCTGTGGATGACAGGTAAAAACTGGTCCATATTAAACTTAAATATATTATTTATAAACGAGCATTATATATTACTGAAATTAATCGTTTTATATTTTTTAGAACACTGGTATACCACTTCAAGTTTCAGCTAGGCTACAATTAAATTTGCGAATGGAGGCTGTTGAAGGAGTAGGGTAAGGATAAGTTTATTGTTATAATTAGTTCTTTTTTTAATTTTGATTTTTATATTAAGCAAATTGACCGCTTTATCTTTATCAAATATAAAAAATGGTGTTTAAATTAGCATCCAAAACATTTGAACCTTATTTTATTTTTGAAAGTTGTTCCGCTGGATACTAGCACAAAAGTTATCCTTTATATTTATTGGAAGTACCTAATATCAAATTAGAATCAAAGAATTTGACATTTATTACGAGATAATGACAACAATAAATCAATAAAATGAAAAAATTTCGGAACACATCATGAAAAGCCAATTTGAGTAAATACTGTAGTTCTAGTTTAATTGAACTTTTTAGAAGAGCTGTTAATAAACTTTAGTCATTATGTCAAATCTTCTATTGAAATGACACCAGAAAAAAAAAGACAAAAAATACAAAACTCTAAATTCTCAGTGCGAGTTTCTTAACCTGAGACCTATAAAGGACTCAAAAATAAATTGATCAAACTAAAGTTTGAACGATTGAATGGGAACGATTTTCGAAGTGGAAATTGAAACGTCAATAAGCTTACTTTAATTAATTGTGGCTTATTTCCATTTAAATAGTACTTTCCGAGTAAAGAAATTTAATTTTAAAATAATTAAAATTTAATCATAAAATAAATTATACAGCTACAATCTGTTCACAAATTGTTGAGCGCACGAAATGTGCCTCAAAGTCATAAAACTGTCATAAAATTTGTATCAGCATAGGCGTTCCTGAGGTGTTTATTCATTAAAATTAATTCGTTTTACATTTATTTTCCTTTCCAAAATGTTTATCAATATTAATATTGTGTTAATACTAATATATTTAGCAAAAAACAATTAAAACTTTCACAGCTAATGTTGGTTATTATATTAAATTATTAAAAATAAGAATTTAACCATTAACAATTTTGTAAATAAGAATACCTTATCTCTTTGGATATTTCAATACTAAATCTTCGCGTTTAATCCCTTTACTAGAAAACCTGGAATTCATTATTCGAAGGTACTATTCGTTGCAAGATAATTAGGATGGAATTCCCCAGATTTTTAATAATATAATTGGTATAAAGATGCCGGCTTTGACACGTGCCTTGTCTGTTCAGTTTATATTCGAAACTTAGCTTGAAAGTTAATTACTATTTATAACTGGGAATAAGCCACAATTAAAGATAAAAAATACGTTTATTGGACAAAGAATTGCATTTATAAAATACCTTGTGAATGCGATCAGTTTTATTTAGGTGAATCATTAAGGCCATTAAATGTTAGAATAAGTGAACATCAATCTTATATTAAAAATAGAGAATTTGTTAGATCTCAAATATGTAAACACGCATGGGATAATGAACATAGGGTTCAATGGAATAATTCAAATATAGTCCTAAAAGAAACGGATGGTAAAAAAAAGAAAAATCAAAGAAGCGGCTCTAATTATGCTAAATGAGGCCAATTGTGTCGCAAATTCCTCGGCAGAATGTAGTAGGATCTGGTTACCAATATTGAAAGAGGAAGTTATTAATAAGAAAATACCAGTATTAGTAAGTCAGTAACATATAGAGGATACATCATTTATGTTTTTTTAAATAACGTAACATATAAAATCAGAATTTTGATGTTTATTGAGGGTAAACTAAATTCACGAACAAATACTTACAATGTCGGGATAGTATTATGAGGTTTTTTTCCTGGTTTTTCCCTCATAATTTACTATGGAATCACTAACAGGAGAATTTTACTGTCATCATGTCATGTGTTTGTCTTTTTAAAGACGAATTACATGCTATGATTTTTTCTGACGGATATTCTCAAGTTAAAGTTGATTTCATGTAATCGAATGAACTATCTTATAGTAAAGTCGTCCCAGGAGCGCAACTCAACAATATTGGCAATATCATTTTAAAGTCGTCTACTTTAAAATGCATAATGTATGTCTGAATTGTCAATATAAATGAGTCAGATAAAATTAAATTAATTAGAAGAATTTTTTCACTATGTAACAAAAAAACAAAATTTGTTTAATTTACTGTTTGTATTTTGAGAACGATTTCCGAATTGGAAATTGAAACGTCAATAAACGTATTTTTTATCTTTAATTGTGGCTTATTCCCAGTTATAAATAGTAATTAATTTACAATGCCACAAGAAAATAGCTTCAGAACAATATTAGCTTGAAAGGGTGAAGTTTTTCCGAACGAAAACAATTTTTTTGTTTAGTACGTTTTTCGTCAGGCGAAAAATATATTAAGCGCCACTACGATACATTAAGATATAGTAACCAATATTTTCAATCACAAATTAATCCCTTAATCTGTAATCTCACATTGTTCTTAGCTTCTTAACCTTTTATAGTTTCACCGCGTATAATTGAAACATTGTGAAAACTTATCATGTAATATTTTAATATTTAGTTCATTTACCTACAACTTAATAAATTGCCGAATAAAATAGTTTCCTGTTAAACTTCCTAAGTGTTGCAATTACGGCCAAGATTAAATTGTATTGTAAGCTCATAGTTTAAAATTTGTTAGTTTGATAGAGGCAATAACCTCTGTGCTAAGGTATACATTATTTGTGAGATTATAAATTGGGGATTTGAGCTCATTCGAGGCAGTCTATTGCAGAAAGTTACCTAACCAACATCTATAGCGTAATTATTACTAGCTGTCAATAAAACCATAATTTTTACTACATTTTATTGTATTTAACATCGTTGATCGAGAAGAAGCGGACAAAGGGGCACAAAACGATTCTATCCTCATAAGTACATTCGAATATGACCTTACACCATATAATAATTACATTTTCCTACTCTACGGAGTCATGTTCATTTCGTAAAGGGTTATATATAAATAAACGTTTATTAGACTCAAAAATTTAAAAGTTTATTTTTTCTTTTCAGTTTATTCGAGAACGTACCCACAGTATTTTTCCCAGTACTATACTTCGAGCAATCGGTTCTGCTACCTGAAAACATGGTGTTCATGATCAAAATACTTATTAACTTTAAAGTGATTTGTACGTCAATCGGAATCTTCTTCATCTGTCTTCCAGTGCTCATATTCCTCTGCGTGTTTTACCAGATGTGGAGTAAGAAAGTTTTCAGTCGAAGCAGGACGACGATAAAGCCAAAAGAAGAAGTTCCTCTTAACCAGTCGTAGAAGTATAGATAGATATGTATAAAACAAAGTCTGTGCAACTATATACTGTGATCTTACAAGATATTTTGATCTTTGGGTTTAAACTATGTGTCTTGTAAACATAAGAATTTAGAAAAACTTCGAAAAGACAAAAAAGTTGACTAATAATGTGTACTGCAGCAGAACCTTAAAAATTTGTTTTTTTTTTGTGAGAGTACACATACATATTTAGAGAAGTCGACCTATTCTCTCTTCATTACCACTTCAAGTACCACTGTGCTACATAAGGATCTAATATAGGCGTACTTTTGGCATTGACTCGAGATTTAGTCTTCTGTTTTTTTTGTGAGGTGAAACAAATGTCTTCTCTTGCTGTCTTCTGTTGACGTCGCTCGTTTGTTTGTTTGGATCCCAGCCCATAAAGGGCTGGTATGTATCTGTATGTGTTTTGCTCTTCTATTCTTTTTCTTGTCTTATGCTAGCTCCGTTTTAGCAGAATTTTGTCTTCTGATCATTAATAATTCTGATGCTGGTGGTGTCTTTTGTAGGAGCACCTCTTTCTGCTAATTTATCGTTTTATAAACGCCGTCATCATCTGTACAGTGTCTCTAAGCAGTCTGTAGCCTCATAACTCCGATGGGCTACTTCTTATTATCATTTTATACTTTGGTCCAGAGGAGATTTTTCTACCAGGTCTGAAAATGGCCTTTAGCTGCCATTTTAGTTTTGAAGGCTAATATATTGATCTGCAACATTCAACAAAGAACTAAACCTAGATTTGAACATCTATTAAATTTTCTTCCTTTGCCATATAAACTCCGGATTCTTAATTGTCCAATGAGTACTGCGGAATTCTGATTCCAGTACCGATTTTGTTTCCTTAATATTTACGTCTGAAGTCAAATATTCCTTAACTGGGCCGTTAATAAGTCGGTTTACTTTGACTTATTTTGTGTATTAATTTATTATTCTTCATTTAGTGTTAATTATATTGGTTATGTGCAAGAACTATCAGAGAACTGATCATATAATGGCGCTGTAGTTTCAGTGTTTTGGATAAAGACACCACTGTCAAGATCAACTTAAAATAGGATTGGGAAAGGCAAGAGTTTTTCACTGTGAGAATGCCTTAGAATTTTGGTCTTAATCAACTTTATACCTAAACAACCTATCTAGGTACTGTCTGCATTGTTATTTGAATAGATTTTTTTAACAATCTTTTCTATTCTCCAATTTCATAGAATTTGTTTTTCTTCTTAAATCTGTATTGTTATATTCTGATGGCCGGCCGTTTAGTACTTCCAGTTGTACGATGTATGCAACACAAAATACACTGAAAGTGTACAGCAGGTAATGTACACATCATCAATAAAGTGGAAGTGGTAGCATTGATAGTGTGGTGATAGAATTTCTGGGGGAAGAGGAATGGCGAATTACAGCACGATTTGTCTTTATAAAACTAAAAGACAGTATTCTCAATGCGAATGCTTGTACCTTTGAATGCCCAATTATTTACAAATGTTTACAAGATATTATAGGTAATCCAATTACTTCACGGGTATGCTTTTATACGAAAAAAGCGTAGTAAAAGATTGTTGAAATATAGCATTGATATTTATAGAAAAAATGTGATAGAAAATTGTTAAACCACGTTTAGCAATATGTTAATATTGTCTTTTATATTTATAGTTTGCTCATTATTCTGTATAATCGATATTTGGGTATTTTATTTAACACGTTGTCTGCCGTCTCGGTCTATTTGACCGAGAAAAAAATTACTCTGCACTCCGGCGAGGTCTATTTGAACGAGATTTTTAACGTTACTGAACATAAATCATTACAGGCTATATAAAGGTACCTCTGCGCACCGTGGCGTGAGCGGTAATTTTTTTGACCATATAGCAGAAATGGCCTTTGCGTGAACGGAAAGTATTACAAATTCCCTATGGCAGGCAACGTGTTAAATAAACAAATGGAAGTTATTCAGGATTTCTTTAGTAAACTTCTCTATTATTATAGTTAAGGTTTAGATAGTTTGTTAAACTTTTGTATACGTTGTTACAAATATTTTAAAAAATTACCAGAGATTGACATAATTTCATTCTTCGTAAAAGCTGTTACGTCCAATATATTTGTACATTTCACTTAAAAACATTATACAATGAGAGAATTGTTGTTTAAATATGTGTAAGCTTGTGTATCTTTTTTGGTTCTTGTTCTTATTTAATTATACTGTAATGCCGATCTCTGGTCAAAAATGTAAATAAAGATTTTTTTAGTGTTTTTAATATATTGGTAAAAAAATTTGGTGTATTTTTTTTTTGTACAACAAATCACCAAATAGATAGATGGAAAGAGCATTTTCAGGAGATGCTAAGCTCGCCCAGCTTAAACGCTGATGAGATTGTTGAAAACCCGCAGAATGTAGACTTGCGTTTATCTTAAAGTAAACATCTTAACAGCTATCAAATCTCTGAGAAATAACAATTCTCCGGGAATCCATAACATTGCTGCCGAAATACTTAAAACTGATCCGCATCTAACTGCTGAACTTTTGCTCCCCATAATCCGAAAGATGTGGAAAATAAACCGCATTCTAGCGGGCTGGAAAAGGGGTAACATTATTAAGCTTCGAAAAAGTGCCACTTCACACTGAGTAAAAAATTGAAGAGGAATAACCATGCTTACCGCAATAAATAAAATCTTCACGAGCATTCATACTTAAAAGATTAACAAACAACTAAAGCAGGCTTTAGACCAGAATCCTCGTACATAGGCCACATTAATACTGTGAGAGTAATAATGGAACAATCGGTTGAGTGAAAGACACCCTTATACATGGTTTTTGTTCACCGTACCTTTGACAGCTTATCTCATGCTGTTTTATGGAAAATTTTAGAGATAAGGAACATCCCGCATAAAATAATTTTCATTATAAAGACACTGTACACTGAGGCGAAATGGAACGTAACACACAATCGAATCAACAGCGACGACGTTGACATACTTACTGGTGTCAGACGGGGATGCGTGCTTTCTCCGTTTCTTTTTGACATAGCAGTAGACTATGTTCTCTCCAAACTAGACTCCGACATAACAGGCATAAGGAACAAATGGACGTTAACCACACGCCTGAGCGACCTGGAATACGACGACATCTGCCTGTTAGGATAAAGGTTCCAAGATGTGGTAGGTTTGAAAGTCAATATTAGTAAAACCAAACCCATGAGAGTAAATGCTAGAAACAACAAGCTACTCATTATCAACAACATGCAGATTGAAAATATGAAAACATTACGTATCTAAAGCTCAACAAGCATTCAGCATGCTTAACCCTGTTTGGAGATCTGGCGAGTATACTACAAGGACAAAGATCTGCATATTCAAGTAAAATGTCATGTCTGTTCTACTCTACGGATATAAAACCTGGAAAGCGACAAAAAGTACCATACAGGTACTCTGCATGTCTTTTTTAATAAATGTCTACGACGAATTATTCGTATTTTCTAAGAAGAAGACGAAATACATGGTATTTGAAATGAAGATTCTTATAATGATCTCTTCTTTGCACCTGGAAAAGATGAATTGACAGGTGGGTGAAGAAGGGTCGTCAATGTTGAATTGGTGACTCAGTAGGGTACTAAAAACATGACAAATAAAACGTGACATATAAAAGCTAACTGCATGAGATGTGGTAAGATCAGAGAAACACACTTATAAATTTATATAAGATTGTGGTACAACAATGGAAAATGGCAACGTAAGATCGTAGAAGATGGAGGGCTATAGTGTATGCTACGAAGACTCAACTTGAGTTGTAAAGCCAATCAATAGACAGAAGATGTATGATGGATTAACAAATAATGTTAGGACAGGTGTCGTAGGGATAAATTTTATGTGAAATTATCATTTCATGAGGACTCCGTGCTTAGTCCGTATTTATTCTTTTTAGTATTGGATCAAATAAAAAAACTGTAACAAGAACAAAGACTGGGACAGTGATAATAAGCTTATAAAGAAGAGGCATTAAAACTTGAGTATTAGGACAACAACGGAGTATTTAGAATGTTCATTTAAAGGTGAAATCATAGCTTTGATGAAAACTATAGCTTTAAGTATTTAGGATTGCTATTAAATATTAATGGGAAAATAGAAGTGAATTCATGTAGTAGAGTTAGAGAGGAATGGAATAAATGGAGAGAAATCAATGACACATTAAATGACAAAAAGATTTCCGATGAAAACTAAATTGAAAGTTATATAAAACTTGAATAAAAAACAGCTGTGGTGTATGACACTCAGTGTAAACTAGTTTAAAAGCAAGTGAATCATGAATGTATTTAGATGGATGAGTGGAGTGATAAAAAAGGATCCAAGGCACCAATTCATGCTAAAATCGGATAACTCGGGTTTAAGATGGTTACGTCATGTCTGAAAATAAATTGATATCGATATGATCCAGGATCAAAAATGTATGAAATGTAATACATAAAGGTAAAGACAAATGGATTAGGAAATCACGCAATACATTCACTCACTATTCCCGTGTTCAACCAATAGGTATTAATGGGTAATGAGTAATTGTTTAAAGGTTTTTGAGTGACAAATGTAAAATTAACATGTATGTAAAAAAACTACTAATTATAATTCTTTATTGTGTATTGAAATCAATAAAACAATATTACTATTAATATAATTAGTTAACAAAATGCCTTACTACTGTACATTCAACCAACTTAATCTCTAAACGATTAACGGAATTCGCAGAAAACCTTGCCTTGTACAAAAAAGGCACGGTAAACTGCACTAGTGTTCTCCATAATGTCTAACACTTTGCTAAATGTTAATTTTTTTTAATGGCTATTAAATATTGATCCATTCAGCCACGATATATAATGCTATATTAAATAAATAGTATTCTTGCATAACGTTATTTAACGTAAATTTCTTTCACCTACTTGTTTAATAATTTTTTCTGAAACAAATAGGTACTCTCGTGCTAAGAATAATTTATATACAAAATACTAAAATATCACTATTGATTTCTGTTAAAAAATACTTCGGAGTAAACTAGGACATTTTGTCAATTTGAGTAGTGGTGGTTAGATTGACCATGTCTGTTAGAGTGTACCATTTTTGAGACGTCTGCCATTAAAGTTAGGGTTTTAGTAAATATATTTAACTTTTTATTACACAACAGTTAGGAAGTTTCTGTCATATTGATCTAAACTCAGTATATTGTAATGCAAGCGTGTAGTTTTAAGTGACAATCATGACTAGACGTAAGGTGGATATTGGTGAAATAATTGCAAATGTGCATAAATACTTTACCATGGAAAGAGACAATGGTGGACTTTTTAAAGTCATTATTACGTATAAATCAACGCGTTTGTGACACACTTGGGATAAGTAAAAGTAAGCTAAAAACTGTATTGAAGAAGTAGATTTTACTGCGATGAGTATCACGAAGACAAGAAAACATTCTAGGAGCATTGATTTACCTGATGGAGAAAAATTTAAAATTCGCAATATTTTGTATCGAATGCGTGAAAACAATCAACATGTCAGTTTAAATACTTTACTGGTCAAAATAAGAGAAATACACGTTTCTGAAATTAATGCGGACTAGCCTTTGGAAAGTGTTGAGAGATATAGGATTTAATTCAAAAAGGAAAATAACAGGTTCCTTTTATGCGAAAGGAGTTCTGTGATTTACGAAAGAATTAAATTTTTGAGAGAATATACTAGGCTTAAATATGAAAATGCAACATTCGTATACTTAGATGAGACATGGATATTGGCAAAGGGTGGAATTAAAGAATTTGGCAAGACGACAGCATAAAATCAATAAAAACACACAGATTGCGAAGACAAAAGACACATAATTCTTCATGCAGGAGGGAAAGAAGGCTTTATAGAAAACGCAGATTTGATTGTTTCTTCAAAATCAAAATCTGCTGATTGCCATGAAAAACATGAATGCAGATATGTTTGTTAAATGGCTTGAGTGGCCTTGTCTGAGTGAACCATCAGTTATAGTTTTAAATAATGCACCTTGGCATTCTGAGATTTTGGAGAAACACCCAAAACAAATGAGCATATCTAGCATCCTATACCGAACATAAAAAATTAGTTAGTTAAAAATAATATCAATTTTCCGGAATACGAATTTAAATCAGAATTACTGGAAATTTCGAAACTTAATAAAAAACCAACAGTTATATAGTTGACCAAATTGTATCAAGTTATGGACATCAAGTATTACCGTTACCGCCGTACCACTGCCAGTTTAATCCCATCAAACACATCTGGGGTATATGTAAAACCTATTATAATAATTAGGTAGAATGCAGTGGATACACTGACGATGCAGTTAGGGAATGTGGTAGAAGCTCTTAAAACTGCAACTCAGAAATATGGGCAAAACTGTAAATAATGTGAATAACTAATGGGTTGATCAGGGAAAATAAAATTAGTGAAATTAATCCAGTGATAATAGATTTACATAATGATAGCAATAGTGACTTTAGTTACGATGATGATGATTTATAAATTTAAATAATCAGTAAGTATTAACTATTATAATATTATTTACAAATAATTTTACAGCAGGTTAACCATTTACATAACAATAATATTTAAATTTTCATTTGAATTTTTGCTCCTCATTTTATACAAATTAACTCCAACTGATAATACAGGCAAAATATTCTAAACAAAATAAGTAATTAAAAAGATTATGGCGAACTCCAGTGCAGTTTACCTTGCCTTTTACTACAACTAAAGGTTTTCTGTGAATTCCAATAATCGTTTAGAAGTGTAAGTTGGTTGAATGTACTGTATTTGGATCTAAGAAAATAATAACTAGAAATGTTCATGACAAAATGTTTTGGTCCATAAATACCTACTTGTATTTTCTCTTTTAACACTTTATTTTTTTAATAATTGATGGATTCGACGTTATTTGATGGAAATTCATTTTATGTAACCAATAAAACACTGAAAACTTTGTTTTCAAACTTCCACAAAATTTATTTTAAATATTATCACTACAGCTGTTTTCGGCTTATTTTTTTTCGCCACAATTTAAAATAATTTAAACACAACAACGTGGCTAGAACTAAAAAAAAAGACAGAAATTATATATTAAACATTATTTATAAAAAACTGGTAACAATATGGTATTGTAATCTACTTGCATACTTAGATTCACAAGCCATTAACATCCGCCTGCTAACCCAGTGCCAGACTACAATAATTAACAAAGAGCTGATCCCACAGCTATCAAAAGATTTACCATAGGCGGTTCCACGGCGGAGTCGAAAGGGCGTTGACCAGCCCATTGAAGAATGCAACAGCCTTGACGCGACGGATCTGACTCATACTCCGGGACCCTCGCTATCAACAACGTGTATGCATGTATTTATTACAACAACAGATACAATGTGCTGAATTTAAATGAAATGTATTTGTATAGTCACAGAAAATATTTAAAAAATGTAGCCAAATAGAAAGAGAAAGTAGTCGTAGTAAAAGTGTATAAACATATATGAGTGGCTCAGTGGCAAAGGTAACTAAGCCATAAAGTGGAGTTTTTGTGATAAATCATGTCAAAGTTAATGTTAAATAAAAAATACAATTTTTATGATAAAAAAATGTAACACTTTTTTTTAAGGAAAAGCTAATGTCTTAAAACAACATTTAAGGAAAAATCTCACTTAAGTTTTATTATTCTAATTCTATGTGTAAAAATTAAAGGCACATTTGCCTTCCCAAAAAAATATATTCCTAGAGAAACTTGTGTTGTCAAGCTATGTATAGGCACAGTTGTCATAAAGAAAACTAAAAACAAGTAAATTGTCCAAAACAAAAATTAAGATAAACTGAAAACAACTCTTCAACTTATTGAACCAATATTGACTAATAAAAGAACTGACTGGGAGAGCTTCAAAATAAATCTTGAACACAAAATTAATCTTGCTGTTCCATTAAGAAACACGAGGCAACTTGATGACGAAATTAGAAGTTTTTATAAAAAATATCCAACAGTCAGCTTGGGAAAATACTCCCACAATAACTTCTAGAACAAAAGGGAACAACTATCCAAAAGAAATCAGAGAACTCATAATAGAAAAAAGGAAGGTAAGAAAAAAATGGCAACAATACAGAGCTCCACGAGACAAAACTAGTCTAAATAATGCTACACAAAAACTAAAAAGGGGAGATACAGAATATAAAAAATTCAACAATTAATTATTTTTTAAGTAATTTAACAGCTGACCAGAACACAGATTATTCTTTATGGAAGGCAATAAAAAGATTAAAGAGACCAATTATTCATTCCCCTCCTATCAAGTTGGAAAACGGCAACTGGGAGAGAAGTAACGAACAAAAAGCAGAACGATTTGCAGATCATTTAGAAAGTACGTTCAAACCAACGACAATGATAGTTAAGAACTGAGATGTAAAGAACCATTCCAAACTGACGAAAGAATAACATTGACATCACTTAGAGAAGTATCAACAGAGATAAAAGAGAATATAAATCCTAAGAAAGCTCCAGGATATGATCTCATAACAGAAGAATCTACCAAGAAAATCTACCAAGAAAAGCCATAGTTAAGCTAACACACCTAATAAATGCTGCTTTTAGATTGAGATATGTTCCAGACTCTGGAAAGTAGCCGAAGTAATTATGGTCGCCAAACCAGGTAAATCTCCTAATGAAGTGACATCCTATCGACCAATATCCCTCCTTTCGGTGATATCAAAACTATTTGAAAAACTTTCTATTAAAAAGATTAAAACCAATAATAGAAAGAAAAATCTTTATACCAAATCATGAATTTGGTTTCAGAAATCAACATTCCACTATAGATCAAGTTCACAGAATAACGAATATAATAGAAAAAACATTAGAAGAAACTAAAGTCTGCTCTACAATCTTCTGGGATGTAGCACAGGCGTTTGATAAAGTCTGGCATGACGGTTTAAAACTATGAAACTAAGAACGTTCATGCCTAAACAGTATTCAGAAATCTTGAAATCATACATTGCGAATAGATATTTCAGAGTAAAACAAGAAGAAGTGTACACCGACTTTTTTCCTTTTTTGGCCTTCACAAAAAAATATATTCCTAGAGAAACTTGTGTGTCAAGCTATGTATAGGCACAGTTGCCATAAAGAAAACTAAAACAAGTAAATTGTCCAAAACAAAAATTAAGATAAACAGAAAGCAACTCTTCAACTTATTCATTATTAACAATTAGCTAAAAACTTATTATAGTGCGTATTTTTTATTTTCATGTATAATTGTTTCTTCTAAGCCCTTATCCAATGCATAGGAACTATCTTTCAATTCAGAATAAAAACTGTTGGACTGTTGTAAGTCCATTAAATATTTTTTCTTTTCTTTTGTTATTGCTCTTCCATTTGGATACAGAACATCTAGGTTGTGCATTACAGTAACTGATGATGGTCGGTCTTCGGTTTTCTTTTTTAAATCAACCTCATGAAACAAACCCATGTCCTGTACTATATATTTTACGTAAAATTTTTTTGTTTGTTTTTAAAATACCCTATCTGTTGAATTTTAAGCCATTCAACTTTTTCTGCAGTTATAGTAACTTTTCTATTTGTTATCTTATTCTCAAGGAACTTGCTGCTAGTAAATAACTCTAGTCAGTTCATTCTTTTGACTGGAATTTTGGATTTTACACTTTTGAATGTAATTGCTAAATATTAAAGACACCTTTATATTCCGATTCTGGCTCCCACAGGCATCGCTATACAAATTCGGTTGGGTCAGGTAAGTGCTCCTAAAGATGGTTTACTAAGCATTAAGCTATCTCTTGAGCTTCTCGGTATGCAACATTTTCAGGCCAGATGTGCATGTGTCCTGTTTCTGTGACTTCATCATGGATGCCCAAATTATATGTTACACAGATTGCCACAGTTATCAGATAATTTTATTTTATTATTAAGACTATCACACTTTATGTGATAAATGAAAATGCAAATAAAACTTGAGTTTAATTTGTATTTTCATTTGCATTTCTCTATTATTTGTGTTTCTCACTAGAGTCATCATTATTCTCGTCTAGAACAATAAAAAATATATTGATATGAGATTGAATGCTCGAATAAATGAACTTTCAAAAATGAAAGGCAGATATCGAGCACAACTTTATTAATCAAATCTTGCCCAAGTACTTTCGCTTTGCTGCACATCTCTCACACGTTTTTGGCCCACCTTATCAAATGCTTCGGTCCTAATAATGTGTAGAAACAAATTTGTAGATGCAATAATTACAAAGCATAAGGCTTTGACACGCTCACGGGCTAATATTAAAAAAAATCGCCGAGAAAAGCAGTTGTTCTACTAACAATGATATAATAATATATAATAGTATCATAAGATTAGCCTACTACCCGAAGTAGAAGGAAGTTTGCACAAATAATTATAATTAGTATACCAAATAAATCACCAAATATTACTACTTCATATAGACCAATCAGCTTACTTTCAATAATGTCAAAAATGTTTGAAAGACTTCTGCTCCAAAGAATCTCAGAAGACCTCGAAATTAATTCAGTGATACCAACACACCAGTTTGGTTTCCGCGAAGCCCATTCAACTCTACAACAATTTCATAGGATTGTTAAAAACATAAATGCATTACTCGACGAGAAAAAATTTGGCCTTTGAACAAGCCTTTGACCATATTTGGCATGACGGCCTCCTATATAAATTTAAGTTATCCTTTCGCACTTCTTACTATCTATTCTTAAAATCATACCTCACAGAACGTCCCTTTCAAGTCAGATTTCTTACAGAAAACCTCTCATTACTATCCCATAAAACCGGTATCCTTTAATGTGTCCTGGGTCCACTCCTATACCTCATATACACTACTGATATTACAACAACAAATACGACCACAGTAGCCATGTTCGCAGATGACACCGCCATGATATCCATCGATGATAACCCCCAAGTAGCATCACGAAACCTTCAAATACACCTGAACCTACTACAAGACTGGATGGGCAGATGGAAAATCAAAATTTACCATACTAAGTCTAATCAAATTACATTCACTAATAGGAACATCATATGTCAGAGAATTAGGACTGAACAACACATAACTACCAGTAAAAACAGAAGTCAAATACATGAGAATGACACTTGATCAAAAGCTCACTTGGAAAGCACACAACTTGGCAAAAAAATCCAAATCAATAATGATAATACGTCAATGATAATACGTCAAATAAATTGGTCAATAGGCCAAAAATCACAGTTATCTACAGATACTAAACTTCTCTTGTATAGTAAAGTGCATAGTAAAGCTATATGGACATATGGTGTGCAACTATGGGGCTGTGCAAAGCCTTGTAATGCCAAAATCATTCAGAGAATCCAATCCAAAATACGAATGATTTTTAACGCGCCGTGGTACGTTAGTAACAAAACACTGCATGATGACTCTGGTATACCGTTCGTTGAAGACGAAATCAGCAGACTAACAAGAAATTATTTACAACATCTACCAGTCCGTCACAATGAGGAAGCAAGACAATTACACCTTCAACCAGAAGTCAGATGAAGATTGACGAGACAGTGGCCAATGACTTCATTCACTAATTTCAATTTTAATTTTAATTTTCATATCAATTCTAGTTTCAAATTATAATTCTATATTGATTTAATTTGTTAGTGTTAGTATTGGGAGTCTTATCCGTGGATAATTTCTCCTCCCATGTATTTGCAATACTCACATTTACTAATAGCTTGTAATAGCAGATTGTAAATTTGCAAATTTAATAAAAAAAAATTATTCTTTTACCAAGTTAGTAGTTTTAATACGACTAGGATTTTTGTCTAATCTAATAGGATATAATAGTATTATGTATTTAATTGTTTGTTATCAAAACTATTTATCAGTTCGTTACAACCCACGCCACTGTGCTATAATCAAGCATGTTTACCAACGACGATGTAAACGGCACCAGCCTTAAGTTTTTCGGTAACGGGTGTTCGAAAAATAAGTACCAGGCTCCTAGTTGACTACCGCTCGCTTGTCTTTCAGAATACAAAATGCCTGAGCCCGTTACGTTCCTTGTTCAGTAGTTGAGTGGCACCCAAAGGTCACCAGCGACCGATAAGTGATAACACAAACACACGAGCGCTCTTCTTCTACTCGTGATCGAGTATTATGGTGGTTTTCATTCAAACTTTACTGCTCTGCGTGACTAATGTAAATAGTGTGTGATGCCCTTGTTGTTTTCGTTCGATTGAAGGTTTGTGCGCAACTGCTTCTCAATGACATTCTTTTTCAAACGAGATGATGTCTACTGCGACCGGTGAGTAACATGTGATCAATGGTCAATGCCGAAAGGGTCTTGTCCCTTCTGCAAGGTTATATTGATAAATTATAGTTTTTGTTTTGAAATAATAGAAGAAAAGATTTTTTTTAGATAAAAAAATATACATGTGGTGATACCATAATAGTATTATCCAATTAAGTACAAGTGTTTAAATAGTTTATTAGCACATTTTGTGTCAATATTAGACCAAGTTTGTTTATGCGTTTTAAGATGTGTTTTAATTTATATTTTCATCATTTATACTCCACCGCTATACAGGTTTTCCATTTCCATGGAAGCTGCAGTTGTTTTAATTTTTAAATTAAAAATAATTTTGAAGTGTAATTTTCGTATTTCCAACATTTAACTTTATTTTCTTTTTATTTCTTTCCACATTTCTGATAATATATTTTGACGAGTTTTATCTTTATCTCTTGCTGTTTTATCTGGTCCATTTCATTATTTCTATACTAGTTTTTTAATTATGGTTTTTCTTTAACTTGAGAACCTTCTCTGAATATGCACTTACTTGACCATATATGATACTCGAAACTATTTTATGAACTATATAACGGAGAATTGAGGCGGTAGCACGAAGAAGGATCGATCTGCTAAGAGTGTGTTTTGACAAATAAGCATTTTAAAGATTGAACATTCCATGCCTAAGGCGAACCAACACTTGCGTTGTTTAAATATTTTAATTTCAAAAATTTTCGATACATTAATAAAATAATAGGAAACACCATTTTTAAAATATGTCCTTTTTTTCAAATGAAGCCCTTCTTGGCCTTCTTCTGGAGAACACATTTGGCAGATTTAAACGTTTTCTGCAGAATAAAGGCCTATAACTTTTTACTGTTGTATATTATATTACAGTTATATATTATAGTATGCAAAGGTTTAAAATCACAATTAAAGTCTGTGTACATACAAATAAATTCGGAACATACGAAATATTATGTATTTCGGCTCAATTCTGTTCTAGGTGGTTGGCCAACAAAAGGTTGTCAAATAATTATATTATAAAAATCCAATACTTCAGCGGGCTACTGGATTTTGAAATCATTCAAGAACAATTTAAAACTCTACCCAAATAGGTTACCCCGCCCATCACGTATAAAAATTGAAAGCTACACATAAATCTAAGATTTTATTATGCTGTCAAACCACTTTTAGCTTCCCATAGATGGATATTTTGAGCCAGTGTTGCCAAAATCATTCCTCTAGATGTTTCTCAAATAAGTTGTTAACCATAAAATATTTACAGAAAGAAAGGAAATAACTACAAACCATTAAGTTTATTTTTGTTATCAGTCTGTTGTAGTAGATTGGTAAATACAATTAAAAATATAGGCAAATATCCGATTTATTTAAAGATATCGAAGAAGATATACTAACTACTCTCAAAAAGATCCGCAAATCGGATTATTAGACGGCGAGTTGGCAACGATGGAAGAAGATGTAAAGGTTAATATAAAAAAATTAAAACAAAAAAGGCCAATGGACGCCACTTTCCAATGGCATTGTTCCATCGTCCGTCTTGGAGACGTTCATTGTGTCCAGCCCATTTACATTTCAGTTTTGCTGCTTGTTCTATCGCGTCTACTGTCTTTGTTCTGGTCCTGATCCACTGGTTACGTTTTCTATCTTTTAGTGATATACCCAACCATTTGTCTCTCCATCGCTCTTTGTGCCTTCTTTATCCTATCCAAATTGGCCTGTGTAAATATCCATGCCTGTGCTCCGTAGGTGAGCACCGGTAAGAAGTTATATACCTTGCTTCGTAAGTATTAGAGGGATTGTTTGATTTTCTAGAACGTAAGAAAGTTTGCGGAACGCTGCTCGGTCCCATTCTTATGGTCTCGATATTTCGGCTGTTTGATTTTCTCTGTTAGCTCTGATTGCTTGTCCTAGATAGATATACCTACTCATTTACCTGTTCAATTTTTTCTGTTTGTATTTTTATTGCCTCTTGGTCTTCCGTGTTTGTCATTACTTTTGTTTTGTTGAAGTTAATTTTTAGGTGGAGGTGATTGAAAAGGTTAAAGAAAAAAAGGAGAGGAATACCCCCTACTCGTTGGATTCACGATCTCAAGAAAATGTCAAGAAATGAACAATGGAAAAAATGAGGGAGGCCTATGTCTAGCAGTGGACGCAAAGAGCTGGGTGATGATGAATACGCGTCTACCTATTACGTGGGTTGTTAAGGCCTACCTAATTCTTTTTCGAATTTTCGTTTTGGATGGCTTGTAGTCAACATAATCAAAAAAAAATCGGTCGCTATACACTTGCTGCTGAGATTATTGACCAAAAATTTAAATGACAACCGTTTTATGCAGTAGGGATGCATTTGATGTTTAGAGAGATTTTACGAGTGCTGATGTAGGGATTTTCAGTAGTAGCTAACAGTACATCATATTCCTTTTCTTCACTTATTATAACAGTTTTGGTTCTCTTACTTCTTTAAATGCCACTATTTTGTGAAAGTTCTTCTTTAAATTTAATGATACACTGTAAATATTTACTGAAAGATGATTGATTATTCTGCGCAAAGGCTTATAGCGGGATAAGACGGCCAAAATTGCACCATGCTCGATTCAGTTTTGGGCCTGGCCATTCGGAAGGACATAATTAAAAACTCACTCAGTTAAATTTTCAAGTCCTTAGGTGCCTCTGGGGGTTCGCTATGGGAAAAAACGTATTTAAAGAAAACAATTTTTTTTTAGACGCTGTATTGCTGCAAAAAATCTGAAATAATTCATGAAAGCTTAGTTTAATAATACAATACTACTTCATTTTTTTCAGATTTTTAGCTTGAAAATTGAGCTAAGGAAAAATATTTGAAATTTTCAGTAATATTTTAAGTTATGTCGAAAATTTTTGGCCAACTTTAAAACAATGTTTTTTTATGGTTTTTTTTCCCGTTCTTTCCAATGGCATAGGTATATTAATATCATTTTCAACGTGGAAAATGTTTAAAAATCGAAAAAAAACTGCTTTTTTGTCATTTTTCTGAAACAATAATACCGGTTATTCTTGCCTGTTATTTTAGACACGACACAATTCTGCTGTCAAATTCAAAATCAATTCAAAATAAACACAAAAAACAGAGAGCTATTCAACATTTGAGGAAAAGCCCCGAAGAAAAGATAAAGGCCCCAACAAGCAAACTGACTCAGAGCGATACAGAGGATATGGCCCTACACACGCAAACGCACTAAGAGCAACATATAATGCGAGCTGATTATATAATATATACATGGCGTTGGTAGTTGCGCCGCCTAATACCAACTACCGTGTGGCGCAACTATCAACGCTATGTTTTCTGTTACAATCAGGCTCCCTGGATATGCGGGATGTCGGGCTAAGACATGAAGGCCAAAACAGTTAAGTACATATAAAATATAAAATAAAATAATAATAATATAAGCATGGGCATACGGCCCTTGTATCTAAGCGGAAGAGTAAGACAATGGACGAGCATGGTACGAGCTTATGAATTTATATAACAAGGATCTCAAAAGTCATGGAACTATATATATATATATATATATATATATATATATATATATATATATATATATATTTATATATTATATATATATATGCGTTTGTGTATAAATGCATGTACATTGTGATATAATATCACGTATATATTTAGATATATTCGCTAGCTTTTAATTCCACAACTTTTAAGTGTACAAGTTCGTTCTAATTCACGATTCATTTTTCAGAGCCTTTTAAGGTTATGTAGTATAAAACATAGAGAAAACGGGGTTTTTGTTAATAGTTATAGTTAATAATAGTTAAAGTAAAAACTAATGCTTTGAATAACTGATCTTGATTGTAAAGGGAAAGATCCATGTGAAAATGTAAATTACCATTCATTTAGACTGACTTTAGAGGTTATATAGCGAAACCTTAAAAACAACGCCAAGAAAACGGGGTTTTTCGTTTTTTAGCATGCTGTAGGAAAAAAAATAATAGTTTTAATAGCTTGTTTCAATTGTAAATGTAAGGAATACATATCAAAATATGAATTATCATTAATTTAGATGTATGTTGTTAAGGTTATGAGTGATCCATCTCACTAAAAAACCTAATTTATGTTTATTTTATTAATATTTTTTTTATTTCATAAAAACTGATATTATTGTATCTTATAGCAATATAAATAATTTTTTTTGTTTTCTATGTAATACTTATTTTTTTTTGTTTTGTTCGTAGGCCATACAATTTATTGTTAAGGGGTGGGGGTTGCTTTCAGAAAAAATGCCAAAAAAATCAGTTTTTTCGATTTTTTAGGTATTTTCCACGTTGAAAATGATAATAATACCTATGCCAGTCGAAAGAACGGGAAAAAACCATAAAAAAAGCATTGTTTTAAAGTTGGCCAACAATTTCTGACATAACCTAAAAATATTACTGAAAAATTTCAAATATTTTTCCTTGGCTCAATTTTTAAGCTAAAAATCTGAAAAAAAATCAGGGTATTATTAAACTAAGCTTTCATGAATTTTTTTAGATTTTTTTGCAGCAATACAGCGTCTAAAAAAATTTTTTTCGTTTAAATACGTTTTTTCACCATAGCGAACCCAGAGGCACCTAAAGGACTTGAAAATTTAACTAAGCGAGTTTTTAGGTTATTTTCCTTTCGAATGGCTATGCCCAAAACTGAATCGAGCATGGTGCAATTTTGACCATCTTATCCGGCTATAGCCTTTGTTACAAACTTTAACTAATAGTTTTATATTTTTTTCCAAAAAAATAATTACCTTCAAAAAAGTAAACACTTCAGATAACCCCTTGACACATACCATAATTATTTTTAAATTTTGTCGAGAAAATTAATAATATTTACCAAAAAAAGGTCACTGCTTTGACGCACTAATATCTCTTGCTCTAATTTTTTATCTAACTGGTTATTCATTAATATACCAAGAACGGAAAAGTGTTCTGCAAAATGTGACAATACTTTAATAGGGTGAAACCGGAAGGTCATTCGTGATAGTCGACTGCGTAGGCTGTTACGGTTTAACAAATAATATCATGAGACTTTCTTATTTATCTTAAATTAATAAGAAATTTTTTATCGAACTTAAAGCAACTTTACGCTGCTAAATGACAAGATTAATACAATTTAACCTCTCACGCCTGAACAGAATCGCTGATCAGGAGAAAAAAGTCCTGGATGTAGGTGAAACCACAAAACCCAATATTGACCATTTAATTAACAATAACCAGGTTTTTACTGTTAACTTGAAGCAATATGACCTATGGCTTGGTCCTAACTGAGAAAAACTGGAAAATAAAGGATATGTAGATTGCAGATTTTATATACAGTGCTAGTCAAAAGTCCGTTCCCCCTCGTATCTTTTGAACGGTTATTGTTATAATAGTGAACTTTGGAGGAAGGTAATAAACAGATGTAGGCTTCTCAACTAGTCATAACAGGTGACGTAATAGTGACAGATGACGTTACAGCGCCACTGTGGACAGATAATTTTAAATGGAACCTTATGGCAAGTGATACCTCGTTTGAAAGGTATTGAAAATAGCTATTCAGTCATAATCATTTTGTTTGAGTTTAAGCTCATTTTGATGAATAAATTAAATAAATAATAAAATTGTAGCTTCTCATTTAATTGATAAATATTTAACAACCAGTTCCTATAGTAAGTGTTCAAAATGTGCTCCATCTACTTCCTGCTAGTAATACATCATATTTCTAAACTATTGCCGTACTCGTTCAAATGTGTCGGGGGAAATTGCCCTACATTCTTCAACAATTCGTTGTTTTAAAATGTCAATATTGTCGGTTGCTGTAGCGTAAACTTTAGATTTCTAGTATCCCCACAGAAAAAATCTAATGGTGTGACGTCCGGTGACGAGCTGTTCATTCTATCGTATCTCGTCATCCAATCCATCTACATGATATTCCTTATCTAGGTAACGTCTTACTGCACCATAATGGTGTGCAGGAGCACCATCTTGTTGAAACGTTATTTCCAAGTTGCCGAATTCATCTGGATTATTCCTCCAGAAGTTCAAGTATTAATGGTTCAATTGCATTTTGTAACATCTCCAGATATACTTTACGGTTAAGTTAGTATTGAGAAAAATAGGCCCAACTATGTGTTTTCCCAAAATACCTGTACAAATATTTATTTTTTTTTTGAAAATTGAGTATGTGTTTCATGAAAGACGTGAGGATTTGTGTCACTACAATACCTCACATTGTGGTGTGTGTTAACATTTACATTGAGAAAAAAAGTACTTTCGTCACTAAAACAAATTGTTTTTATGTAATTGGGCTGTTGGTTAATTTTATTGGACATATTTTCACTGAATTCTAGTCTTCGGTCGGGGTCATCATCTGAAAGTTGGTGCACAATTTTTAATTTGTATGGATGAAATTTGTTTTTAGCCAACACTTGGTGTACTGTCTTTTGACTGATTCCATAGACAGATGCAAATTGGGCTGTAGAAGAAGTACGGTTCACTACCATTTCTGATATTATGTCAATTTTTTTGTCATCACTAATTGTTGGTCGACCAGATCGTTTGACATCTTGAATACTATCTGTTTGTTTAAACTTCCGAAGAAGCTTTCTCAATTAAGATCTCGATATAGGGCGAATAATTAACTAAACTAAACTAACTATATTAACTAACGTAACTATATTAGCTAAGAACAACTAACTAAAAACAACTTGACTAAACTTGAATTGACTAAACTAAATAGAAACAGAAACTAAATGTTGGGCTATAAACGCCTTTGCAAACTAAAAACAACTAGAGAATTGACAAACGTCAACTTTTTTTGACAAATAACCAAAGACTGACGTTGTGAATTTTATTAATTAAATGACAAATTAGAATTTTAGTATTTATTTAATTTATTCGTCAAAGGCATCTTAAAGCCAAACAAAAGTAGTATGAATGAATAGGTATATTAAAATAATTGTAGTTTCGCATTTAATCAATAAATATTTTAACGTTCACCTCTGGTTAATTGTCAAAAAAATTGACGTTGACGTAAAAACAATTAGATCATTGAAAAACGTCAACTTTTTGACAAGTAACCAGAGGCGGAGGTTTTAATATTTACTAATTAAATGCGAAACTACAATTTTAGTATTTATTTAATTTATTTATCAAAATGAGCTTAAACTCAAATAAAATTATTATGACCGAATAGGTATTTTCAATACCTTTCAAACGAGGTAAGGTCCCATTTAAAATTATCTGTCACAGTGGCGTTGTAACGTCATTTGTCACTATTACGTCACCTGTTATGACTAGTTGAGAAGCTACGTCTGTTTATTACCTCCCTCCAAATTTCACTATTATAACAATAACCGTTCAAAAGATACGAAGGGGGAACGGACTTTTGACAAGAACTGTTCTAGCACTGTATAATGATTCTCACTAGGCTTAGTAGATATATCCATACTTAGATCTGACTATTTTTATATTTATTTTATTTTATATTTTTCCCCTACATCTAATTTTGTGGTTTTCAGAGGTTTTTGAATCGAGGCCTTATTGACGATGTTCTTGGTTGCATATAATTGATTGTCACTATTAAATCTTATGGTTAATAATAAGCTGTTCAATCAAGTTTGCGGTTCGATAAGAAAAACACAGTTTTATGGTTTGAAATATATTTTACAATTTGGTATAGATTCTGATTTATGAAATTTGTCCCTAAAATGAGAACCTGGAAGGGCTGCAAAATACGCAGCTGTAATTTGATTAAAAACGCTTTCCAAGCATGAATTTTTGGGTATTGAAAGAGATGGAGGTCACTAGGGACCAAATCTGCTGAATAGGATAAATGATACATCAATTCGAAATTTAATTCATGGTTTTAAGTCATTGTTAAAATGCGCATATAACAGGATGCATTGTCTTAATGAAAAAGGATTTTTTTCTTCGGTATAACATTTTTTTTCACAAATTTCTTTCGCAGCTAAAAAAAGGGAGGCTAATATCTTCTTGAGCATTGAACACTGGGAGGTTGAAGAAGCTCTGGTCAATAGTAGAATAGATTCAAGATACCGACAATTGATACATGATATTTACCAAAACGCAACCATGACCGTAATTCTGGACGACAAGTTAATAACGGATAATATAAAAGTTAAACGGGGAGTCCGACAAGGCGATATAATTTCACCTAAACTGTTTACCTTGACCCTCGAAGACATAATAGAATCAACAGATTGGGAAAACAGAGGAATATGTATTAATGGAAAATACCTAAATCACCTTAGATATGCAGATGATATACTCCTGATCTCCTCGGAACGACAAGAACTTGAATTAATGCTAAATGAACTTCATGAAAAATCACTGCAAAAATGCCTAAAAATTAACTTCAACAAAACAAAAGTAATGACAAACACGGAAGACCAAGAGGCAATAAAAATAAAAACAGAAAAAATAGAACAGGTAAATGAGTATATCTATCTAGAACAAGCAATCAGAGCTAACAGAGAAAATCAAACAGCCGAAATATCGAGACGAGTAAGAATAGGATGGGCAGCGTTCGGCAAACTTTCTTACGTTCTAAAAAATCAAACAATCCCTCTATACTTACGAAGCAAGGTATATAACTCCTGTATAATACCGGTGCTCACTACGGAGCACAGACATGGACATTTACACAGGCCAATTCGGATAGGATAAGAAAGGCACAATAGATATAGATAGAAAAACGTAAACAGTGGATCAGAACCAGAACAAAGACAGTAGACGCGATAGAACAAGCAGCAAAACTGAAAGGGAAATGGGCTGGACACAATGAACGTCTCTAAGACGGACGATTTAACAATGCCATCGGAAAGTGGCGTCCATACAATGCAAAGAGATCAAGAGGCAGACCACAGATGAGGTGGAAAGATGACATCAGGAAACAAGGAGGTCCCACATGGCAGAGAACAGCTCAAGATAGGGAAAGATGGAGAGAACTGGGGGAGACCTATATCCAACAATGGAAGGATAGAGAATAGGTTCAAAAAAAGATCTTCTTGGCCTTATTTTTGGACACAAACTCGTTTCGGAGCCGAAGAACCAGGTCACACCTGATAGACCAAAGTCCCATCCATAGAGATGAATCGACGCACAAAATGCACTTTATCTATTCAAAAATATTCTAAATGTTGCTGACAAAGTTGAATTTGAATGTGTTCTTGTTTCAGTCACTCAAATAGTTTTAATAATTCTGCTGTATATTGTTTTCAAAAATGTTTTGAAAAGTGTGTAACTTATTAAAACTATTGTCCTTTGATCTGATCAGGATATTACTCTTGACTTATTGTGTCTTGCCACAAAGGTCGATTGCAGCCATTGTCTGGGGATTGTGGCAGTCTGATATATTAGATTTAAGAGTTCAACCATTACATCAATAACGTCTTCATCAATGAGTTTTAATAATTCGATGGGTACATCGTCTGGTCCGGAAGCTTTGCCTGTTTTGTGATTTTGATGGCATAGATGACTTCTTCCCGTAATATTGATGATTTAATGACAGTTCTGTGGTTCTAATGATAATTCGTTCCTTGCATCATTAAATAGCTTTTGGATGTAATTAGTTCAGTGACACAATCTTTCCTTCGTATTAGTAATATTATCTCCTTTATCATTTCTAAGGATATTCGTTCTTGTGCTTTTTCTAGAACCTGTCATTTCTTTGATCTTTTTTGTGTAAATTAAAGCTATCATACTTTTTATTCAGATTTTCTATGAACAGCCTATTAGCCCTTATAATGACATGCTGATTTGTATTAATAGTAAATATATTGAAATTTTTGGTTAAGTTAAAACTGTATTTATGTAGATTTTTGATTTGCCAATAAATTGTACGTAAATCATGCTTACATACGTAATAGGTATTATGAAACTTTACAGCAAAACAATAATAAAGTCGATTATAACGTAGTTTTTAATTAATTCCTTCGATATTTAAAATAGTTACAGTTTTAGACATTTTTGAATAAGATTTTTCGTGTTTAATATTCAAAAAATTTTATTTGCAAATTAGGTGTATAAAAGAAATTAGTACCAAATAAATTTAAATATATTATTAACATTACAATGATGTCAAAATATGGCCTATTAATTGTTGTGTGATCCTTTTCCATTTTCTTTTTCGTTTGTATATTATATTTTCCAAATACTAACATTTAGGTCTCTAATTCCTTTTATAACTATATTTCTTAGAAATTTTTCTCCTTTTTACCATATCTTTCTTTTTTTGGTCATCCTTGTACCTCTTAGACTTGACACACATAACTAATAAGAAGGAAATTAGAAGACTAAACGCGAAGGTGGAACGGATAAAAAATTAAAAAAAAAATAAAAACTGAATACTTTAATCATTTCGGTAGATAACCTAAATAACAACTACTGCGAATGATTTATTAAGAACAAGATTGAGCTTAACAAACTCTGTTGGTTACTTAATGTGATACAATCTACGTCAGACGTACCAACTACCACCTCACGCCAATTTATTTATGCCGATGACATGGCTCTGGGTGCTCAAGAAGAAGACATAAAAATTGCCGAAGCCACCATAGAAGTAGATCTAAACACTGTTAACAGATACTTTAAGAAATGGTGCCTACAACGAAACCAATCAAAGACCAAAGTAACAGATTTCCAGCTTAACAATCACAAGGCAAATTACAGACTAAACATAGAATGCGATGGAACCATTTTAAAGCACAATTCAAACCCAAAATACCTCGGCGTAACTCTAGATCGTACCCTAACATTTAAACAGTATTTGGAAAACACTTCAGCAAAAATAAAGACCCACTATAACAGTATTCAGAAATTAGCAAATACATCATGGGGGTCCAATGCAGAGGTCATCAGAACGAGCGTGCTGTCCTTAGTATATCCTTGAATTGAAAAAGACTGTAAGACTTGTACACACTTCTAAATAGGTCTAACTGGTAAGCAGCAGGTTTTGTATGTTTTCAACAAAATTGATAGTGTGTAAAATAATTTATTAATTAGCTAAGTATACTTTCGACATAATAAATGTCATCATCAGAGCTATCGTCAATTAGGCAATAAATACTTCATAGAAGGAAAATTGTGGACAAACGACATATTAAAAAACAAAGATCGGGCTCTGTAGGCCACAGATCTTGGGTCTAACCCTTATACATATGTACAATTCACATCAAAAAATTTTTTTGATGTGAAAACACTACATATGTATAATTCACATCAAAATTTTTTTTTTTTTGATGTGAATTATACATATGTATAAGGGTTAGACCCAAGATCTGTGGCCTACAGAGCCCGATCTTTGTTTTTTAATATGTCGTTTGTCCACAATTTTCCTTCTATGAAGTATTTATTGCCTAATTGACGATAGCTCTGATGATGACATTTATTATGTCGAAAGTATACTTAGCTTAATTAATAAATTATTTTACACACTATCAATTTTGTTGAAAACATACAAAACCTGCTTACCAGTTAGACCTTAGTATATCCTACTGCAGAATATTGCGCTCTTGGCTATCTAAACAGTCATCACACAAAACTCATAGATACTCAGTTAAACTAAACAATGAGGCACATAACGGGAACTATAGAGCCCACACCAACCAATGGCTTCCAATTTTGAGCAACATCGCTCCACCAGCAACAAGACGACTAGCCGCACTTAACACCCTAGTTCAAAAATGCCAACAAAACCCAGCACTATCGATAAATACAGACATTGCTAAGCTAGACTAAAGGCAGTTAAGACTAAAATCCAGACATCAATCTACTAGAACTGCTACAAGATTGGCTGATTTCACTACACTAAGGAGCACTGGATGGGCTAATGGAATCCAGATATCAGAAATGCTAATCTTATAACAAAACCCTACAATTAAACCAGACGGCTTTTATCTTCCTCGTCGTGAATGGTGCAACCTTAATAGAATACGAGTTGGTCTTGGAGTTTGTAACAAATCTCTGAACCAGTGTGGTATAAATGCCAGTCCGGGATGTGACAAATGCAGCGCGGTTGAACAAACAATTAATCACATCGTCTTTAATGTGCAGCCACCAATTTCGTTGGCAGTCTTCACGAAATCCACCATTAAATTATCATTATTTTTTTAATGTAAAACTGCAATTTTTGTTTTTTTTTTTGTTTTTTAAAAACAAAAACAAAAAAAGCAAATGAAAAACAAAAAGCTCCTGGCGAGGATCGTATAACGTCTGAATTGTTAAAAATGGGCGGCAACATCGTTGTAGAAGTTGTGGAAGTCTTACTGAATAAGTGTCTAACAAAAAAAAGAATACCCAGCCTATGGGAAAACGCCGAAATAATACTTTTACACAAGAAAGGAGACCCTACTAATATTGAAAACAACAGACCTATAAGTTTGTTGTCACACTTATACAAATTGTTAACAAGAATTATAACCAACCGCATAACACAAAAACTTGATTTATATCAACCGGTTGAACAGGCGGGATTTAAAAAAGGGTTTGGTACTAATGATCACTTACAAACCATCAAAACACTAGTAGAAAAAACCACAGAATATAATGTACCTTTACATATGGCATTTATCGACTTTCACAAGGCTTTCGATAGTATTGAGACTTGGTCCTTTTTGTTAGCCCTGAAAGATGCTCGAATAGACTCACGGTACACTACACTCGTTAAAAACATTTATGAAGAGGCCACATTCCACATCAAAATCAATGAAGACGAAAAAAACTGAAAAAAATGCGCCTTGATAAAGGTATTAGACAAGGTGATACTATTTCACCAAAGCTTTTTACCTTAGCATTGGAAAATGTATTCAAACAGCTTGACTGGGAGGAAAAAGGTCTAAACATTGATGGTGTACGTTTGAGTCATTTGAGGTTTGCGGATGACATAGTATTATTTAGTACAGATATCAAGGAACTGGAGCAAATGTTGAAGGAATTAGGTAAACCAGCAGTCAAATAAAATAGGTCTCAAAATGAACCTTCAGAAAACAAAAATAATGAGTAATTTACAAACTAATCTTGTTATTGACAACGTCAGTCTTGAAAATGTAGACCACTATATATATCTTGGACATACCATTAAAATCGGCAAAGAAAATCAAATAGCCGAAATAAAAAGACGCATACAACTGTCTTGGGGAGCTTCCGGCAAATTAAGCTTTATTTTGAAGAATAAAGATATATCAATGTGTCTAAAACGTAGAGTTTATGACAAATGTATCATGCCTGTAACTACATATGGACTGGAGACCATGGCTTTCACAAAGAAAACCTTAGAGCAGCTCAGTAAAACCCAAAGAGCAATGGAGAGGGCCATGCTAGGGATTAGTTTGAGAGACAGGATTCGAAATAACGTCATTAGTGAAAGAAAAAAATTACTGTTGTCTCAGAACTTATTGCAAGGCTCAAGTGGCAATGGGTCGGACACGTTGCCCGAGATAATCCCGAAAAATGGACACAAAGATTAACAAACTGGAGACCAAGAGAGAACAGGCGAGGAGTAGGCAACCGCAGAAGAGGTGGACAGACGATATCAAACAAGTCGCGGGCAAGCAGTGGATGAGAATTGCCAAAAGTAGAAATCGATGGAAGCAAATGGAAGAGGCCTATGTCCAGCAGTGGACGAACACAGGCTGAAGGAGGAAGGAGGAAAACTGCAATGTGTAAAGTTCGTACGAATATATATAATGTAAGACAATGACCAATTCAATCCAAAAGTTTACAAACACGCAATTTTTGGGAATTCTTTTGGAAATTTCAAAATAAACTTGATCATGGATTTTATTTCAGTAAATTGGATAATAGGTTAGTTCACCTATTAACATAAAGTCAGAATTTCTATTTTCTGTTGCTTTTAATAGTTGGCCACTGTCTCTATTTGGTATTATTAATCTGGAACCCCATTGTGTATGTTTGGCAATATAATCACCAAATACAACAAAATCTGCTATCAAGTGTAGTTAAACAGGTGCTCATATTGCTTGCTAGTTACATATTGAGTGCTGTGGTGGTCTATAAATATAGTGCAGAAGCTATCAGTGAATCATACCAGTTCTCTATGCTTATATTGGCTGCTTGTATGTGATTTTTTGAATATTGGTTTAGTTAGTGATGTTTGATTATCGACCTAATAATAATTGCGGTTCTTGCGTGTGCCTAGGCATCTGGATGAATCCCCCTAGATAATACATAAAAATTTTTCAGTAGATATATTTATTCATTATTAATCCATTTATTACTATTTGGTTTCGACTTTATATTTATCATAGGGAGGTTTATGTCAAAATGACACATAAAAATATGGTATGAATATTACCGGAACAGTTTAAAATTATACTACTACTATTGGTTTACAGCGTTCTCCGACGCCTTCCGACTCCTAACCGCCATTCTTCTCTATTTAATCATAGGCCTGGAGGGATTTCTCTTTCTTCTAGTTCTTTTTCAATTCCCTCTCTCCAGCTTCTTCTCGGTCTTCCTCTTTTCCTTCTTTCTTGTGGTGTCCACGTCAAAATCTGTTTTGGAATCCTGTCATCTGGCATTCTCTGTACATGGCCGTACCATATTAACTGTTTTGTTTTTATGTCATCAACTATTGTATGCTTGAATCCCATCATTTCTCGTATTCTCTCATTTGGTATCCGATCTCTTCTTGATTTGCCTGCTGCTCTTCTCCAGAAGTCCAATTCGGTTGCTAGTAACAGTTTCTCTGTTCTTTGTTTCATTGGCCAAACTTCACTGCCATATGTGATTCACTTTAAGTATGTGTTGATATGAGTTGTTTGTTCGCTTTAGATATTGTTTGGTCCCACAGAATGCCGTTTATCATGGATATGGCTTTTCTACCCTGTATGTTTCTGTCTTTTATAGCAGCATCGAGTGTTCCATCTTGAGTTATCTTCATACCCAAGTACTTGTATTCATTACAGTTTCTAATTTCTACCCCATCGTCTAATATAATGGACTGTTTTGTCCCTCCAATACACATGGCTTCAGTTTTCTTAATGTTGGATTCGAGACCCCATTTGTTATATTCTTCTATTAGCTTCCGAGTCATGTAACTCAAGTCGTCATGATCCTGGGCAATCAGTATTTGGTCATCAGCGAAACATAAGGTGTACAGTGTAGTCTCGTCATTGAGAGGGATTTCCATGCCATTACATTTCTTTTCCATAGCTTGAGTGCTTGTTCCAGATAAATTTTGAAAAGGGTAGGCGAAATACAGCAACCCTGCTTTAGTCCTTTCGTGACCTTAAATCCTTCAGATATCCTTGATCCAGTTTTAATTTTTGCAGTCGTTCCATTATACAGACTTTGGACTGCTTTGATAAGACCATGCTTAATGTTGGTTTGCTGTAGGGTTGACCATAGTTTACTTAGGGGTACACTGTCATATGCTTTTTGTAAGTCTACGTACACCAGGTGAACTTCTTTATTGAAGGCTGTTTTTTTCTCAATTACTTGCGTAATAGAGTACAGGTGGTCTACTGTTGATTGCCCAGCTCTAAAACCAGCTTGCTCCTCTGCTTCGTAATCTCTATAATCATTTTCTATTTTGTTCTTAATAAGTTTCCCATACATCCTACTTATTGTGCTGTTTACCGCAATTCCTCTGTAATTTTCACACTGATCCTTGCTGCCCTTTTTGTAGATAGTTGACATGATAGATTATTTCCATTTTTTTGGTAATTCGGCCCATTCAAGCAGTCTTGAAAGAGTTTTCTTAACTGTTCCTGGAGTTTGTCTGTACCGGCTTTCACTAATTCTGCAGGGATGTCACCAGGACCAGGGGATTTTCCATTTTTCAGGGATTTGGTTATTTCTTCCATCTCTGATTTACTTATTGGTAATGGTGATGAATTTATACGTATACCTATCGTGTTGTCTTCCATGTTAGCAAATTCTGGTCTTTGTTCTGTTAGTAATTTTTTGAAATATTCTTCCCATTTTTCTGTTGTTATTGGTGATATAACGTCTTTTTTCTTATTATTTCTCATACTTTTAATCAATCTCCAACTCTCTGTGCTTCTTCTACCTCCTATGTAGGTGTTGATCTTTTGGCAGTTCTGTTCCCATGATTCGTTCTTTTTTTGAGTTATCTTTTTTCTTACTTTGGCTTGTGCTTCTTTGTAAATTGTTTTATCGTTTTCTGTTTTTGTTGTTAAAAATGTTTGGTATTTCCGACGTTTATCATTAATTTCCTTCTCTATTTCTTCATCCCACCAGTACGGTTTTATTCCTTTATGATTTTCGTCACATTTCCCCAGTGCTTCTTCTGCTGCTAAATGAATCGACCTTTTGATGTGTTCGTAGTGTTCTTCGGTATTTTCAAAACTACCCATTTCTAATTTTTGGTCTAATCGTTTTTTATACAGTAGCTTTACACTCTCATGGTTTAAACTGTCTAGGTTGTATCGTACTTGTTTTATTAACTGATTTGACTCGATGTGCTCTTTTTATTTTTCGTATCTGTTTGAGAGTACCGTTTTAACTTTTAGCAGATGATGATCGGTGCCACATGATGGCCCTCTGGCTACTCGCACATCTTGTATTTTAATTGTAGTTTTCTGTCTTACAATGCTATAATCTATTATAGATTTCAGATTTCTGGTCTATTGTATCCAAGTTTAAAATTATATGTTATTTAATTTGTCTTTATAAAAAATGCAACAAAATTCTGAATATTTATCAACAAAAACTCTTAAACGGTAATTTTGTTTAATTTGATTCCATTTATAACCCATATCCCTACGCCTCCACCGCTGTTGAAGTTGTCATGGGTGTAGTAAAGTTGCTTACTAATTTATAACCTTCAAGGTAAATGTAATTTACCGATTCAATTGTCTCGCATAATTATGTTAAAACATAAATGTAAACAAATTATATTTATATTCTTAAAATTCTTAATATCCAAAGTAATTTCACAAACTCCTTCAACACTAATACTTTAGACATTAAGTAGCATTAGCTTGGGGTTAAAAATTATCTCTGATATTTGAGTTTTTAACTGTTTCGAAGGTATAAAAGCTATTATAAGATCGATGAATTTATCGCCTTCTTAAAATTCTCTTGATATATTCTTAATTTGAAATATGCATATACATGATATAAGGATACCAGATATGATATTGCCACGCACTAAACTCGTACACTCACGCGCATGACGTCACCTTGTGCTAAATTTTCAAAATGTATTCATGCTTGCCGATGAAACAACTGTTGAAATTCTAATATAATTTACTAGATGTTTTATTTACTACGTGAATTTAAGCTTAAGTATTTAAATTAGTATATTGTAAAAAATAACAATTTTCCCATAAGAGTGAAGTTTGATGGAGGGAGCCATGGCCGAATGCCACAAATTGCAAACTAGGGAATGTGATTTTCATACAATATATATTTTATATATAGTAGTTAGGTATTATTGACTGACACGTTAGGTAAACTATTTCTTTTGAGGTTGAACAGTCATTAATAGGGCAGAATAAGTAAAACTCTTTGTTCTTTTATTTAGCTTTCACAAAAATTTATTAGCTTCTTCAGGATATGCTAAAATATATATATATAATATATATATATATATATATATATATATATATACCTATATATATATATATATATATATATATATATATATATATATATATATATATATTTCTTTTGAGGTTGCAGTCATTAATAGGGCAGGATAAGTAAAACTCTTTGTTCTTTTATTTAGCTTTCACAAAATTTATTCGCTTCTTCAGGATATGCTAAAATATGGTTATAATTATTTAATCTCCCAACTATATATATATATATATATATATATATATATATATATATATATATATTAATAAAGTATTCAACTAGTGAATTCAGAGGTTAATCGGTCGTTCAGGTTGGCAAAATAAAAAACAGAAGTCAACTACTTCATAAGTTTATAGAAGACATTTCGCTTTATACTTCTAAAGCTTCATCAGTTCTAACTCAATATGTAGTATTAAAGATGTTATTATATATGTACTTAAGTTTACTCATTATTTAGAACTAACTTAAAAAAAAACAGAAACAAAGGACACAAAAAATCACTCACCAGTGTTTTGTTTTGTCTTCATTGGATAACCATCTCTAAATGAAGCCAAATGTACGTTTAAAATTTTGTTAAATCTTCGTTTCTGCGAATATTATTTTTTGCAAAGTTTTTGTGTCCTTTGTTTCTGTTTTTTTTAAGTTAGTTCTAAATAATGAGTAAACTTAAGTACATATATAATAACATCTTTAATACTACATATTGAGTTAGAACTGATGAAGCTTTAGAAGTATAAAGCGAAACGTCTTCTATAAACTTATAAAGTAGTTGACTTCTGTTTTATATTTTGCCAACCTGAATGACCGATTCATCACTTCAATCACTTTCAACAAAGTGCTTAGAGCAAACACGAGCAAATTTAACATTAAAATTATCCTGGCGTTTACACAAATGTTTCCAAACAGCTTGCATTTCCTTGTCTTTTGGAAAGCTATAAAATGCTGTACCGGGTACAAAACTCTTGCACATATTGTCAACGGCACAACCATACACTGCACACCTCATATCGGGAAAAATTTAAAGCCTTGTAACACTTTTAAAATATTATTTTATTAAATATTGGCTATGAACCGTAAATGTACATAAACGTCAAAACACAATATGCGAAATTTAGCACAAGTTGACGTCACAAAAGTCATGCATAAGCCACGCCCACATGCGCGGTATCTTATCTGTTTGTATTTGTATCATGATGCATATAGGGGTTGGTTTTATGAATTTACATAAAACCAGTAGAAAGTGCGATGTGAGAAGCTGCGTGGCTGCATTGTTAAGGAGCGATCTCACAAAACTACGAGTGGGATCCTTCATGGGCGAAGAGCAATAGAAAATACGTAATAGAAAAAGACAAAATATAAAGACGGGAACTAACATAATAACATATTGTGGAATACCGTTTTTCTTCTCAATATTTGTGGTTTACGATACCTGGGATAGGACAAAACTGTCTAATTACGGCGGCGCGTGCTATCCCTTAATTATCGGTAAATCGATGCGGTTCACAAAAAAATCGGAAGCTGATGCATGGCATATCCAATTTTTCGAACGCGGCTAGGAAGGTACGGTCAGTGTAGTGGTAATTTTATTATAAGAAATTGTGTTGGAATTTTTATCATTGTATATACTACCCAACTTCCAAAATTTTTACGTCCAACACTGATGGCGTACAATAGACTTAACCCTCGATACTTACCATTGAAATAGTCCAAATACATTTGGGGGTAGGTGAAGTGTATTTATAAAAAAGCAAATATTTACTAATTTTACAGTAACGTAGGGGCCAAAACCATTTTCTAATCGTTAATATCGATTTTTTGTTTCTCGTTGTCGACGTAAACCAGCGAAGGGTGCCATTTCACGAGCTGTCTGTGATTGTGGCTTTATCCGGGTCATTTCTGTAAACATCCCTATAATGAGATACGAAACAATAGTTAATGAAATAATGGGTGCCGTTATAAACGAAAAAAAAAAAAAAAATACTGATCGCCGGGGACATAAATGCAAAGTCCAGACAATGGGGTTCCCCCATAAACGACAAAAAGGGGGAACTCTGGAATAAATGGATAGCCCAGGCTGGCCTCCAAGTGCTAAACAACAATAAGCCAACCTTCGTACGGGGGCCAGCCAATCACACATTGACATCACATCCGCGAGCGAAGGGCTATCCAGGAAGATGTACTCGACGATCAGCTCTTCACCTACCACCGATATATACAATTTGAGGTAATGGTTAAAGGGGGGATAAAGCGGTCGATAGGTACGGCAAAATTATATTTCAACAAAAACAAGTACCTATCGGAGGTCAGAAAAATAAATGAAGATGGGACTTCTGACCTTGGCCAACTTCAAACAGCTCTACAAAATGTGGCAAAATTGGCTACCGGAAGAAGAAAAATGGAAAAAAATCCCCCTATTGGTGGACAGATGAGATAGAAGATCTACGGGAGAGATGCCTCAGAGCTCGAAGGAATTATACGAGAAGCCAGGGCAACCTCGAGCTTAAAGAAACATACAAGGATGGGTGATGCATACAAAATCACAATGAAGACCTGAAAGCTAATAGCCCCATATAGACTCGACGAAGACCAGACGATGAGATCAGGGCTCTGGAATATATGTCCAATATAATAAAGAACTACCTTTCTGAACGATCCGTATGCATATCTAAGAAGAAAAAGAAAAAAATTACCGAGGGAGTACCCCAGGGGTCAGTCCTGGGAGCCTTACTCTGAAATATGTTATACAATGGAGTACTAAAAATTCACAAGCAGAGACAAGGAGTCAAAGCGATAGCATACGCAGACGATCTAGCCTTATTGGTTGAGGATGATATGAACTGGAGCATAACAGAAAAGGTAAATAAAGCAATAAACACGACCGCGGCGTGGATCAAGAAAAACGACTTAAAATTAGCAGTAGACAAGACAGAGATAATAATTCTAAGAGGACCAAGGAAAAGGAATAACTTAGTTTTCAAATGTTATGGCTCCAAAATAAGACCCCAAAGGACAGTCAAGTATCTCGGTATTACTTTCGACGACCGACTTACCTTTGGGCAGCACATACAATAAGCATGTCGAAAGGCGGAAGGGAGGACCTCAGTATTAAACAAATTAATGCCAAACGTAGGGGGGCCTGGATCTCAGAAGAGATCAGTTTTGTTGGGGGGGAGAGATTGAATCCGACATACCGGGTAAAGGGCTGACACCCAATCCCAGACGGTCTTTTGAAGATTCCACCTCCAAAAAAAAAAACAAAAAAGGTCGGTGAATTTAGAGACACCCTTTATGCTAGTAGCAGCTTCTTCGGTGCTAATAGTACCAACAATTTAGGGTATGTTTATCCCTTTCTTTTTTGTTCTTTGTTGATATTTAGATTCTGTTTTTTCACATTTTACAGTAGTAATTTAATATCATAAATTGTCGTGCTATGTGGAATATAAAAAAAATTCAAAAACATAAGTAAGTTTTTCTTCCATTTTTTTTTATTATTTCATTCATGTCACGTTAATATCCGCCTCAATTCCCTAAAGCTAACATCAAATGCAAATCCCAGACATCCAAAAAGAAAAACATCACTCAGACCACTCAAAAGCTAAGATGTTATTTTACGTCGGTATATCAAGGGAAACGACAGTATATGTATGTGCCGAAAGGATTATTTAGTGAATTGGGTTAAATCGTTGCTTTGTTAAACTACAATGACAGTCAACTGCATTCGTTCATTCAGTGTTAAATGAAATAAGTGTATTACATGTCACAGCCAAATAAAACTAGTTTTTGGAGTAGGTTTAATTGAAGCTGTTTTGTTAGTAGGTAATTGAATGATTAAATAAGAAATTTTATAGAATAATTCTATAGCGTGAAAAATGCAAAATAATTCAATATGCCAACGATATATGTTTATATATCAGCTATAAATCCTCTGAATATTATATCTTCTTCTTTAAGTGTCATCTCCTCGACGAAGATTGGCAATCATCATGGCTTTTCTGACCTTCTAGGCAGCTACTCTGCTGCTACAATTGTCTTAAGCTGCAAAAAAATCACCTCTCTCAGAATTTCTTCAACCAGGAAACACGTCTTTTTTCCACGCTTCTCCTACCCTCTATTTTTCCTTGAATTATGAGTCTCAAGATGTTGTATCTTTCGCCTCTCATCACATGTTCGAGATATTGCAATTTTCTTTCTTTTATTGTATTGTCCATTTTCCTCCTCTGCCTATTCTCCTTAACACTTCTGAATTCGTGACACTATCTACCCATGGAATCCTTAACAATCTTCTAAATGTCCACATTTCAAACACGTTAAGTCGATTTATTGTATTCCGGTTTAATGTCCATATTTCATTTCCATAGTAGAGTACACTGTGTATATAGCATTTAATTAGTCTTATTCTTAGGGCCATTTGCTAGAGGTAGAGATGTGTAGTTCACCATCGAAATAGTTCAAATAAACGATTCTTTCAACTGAACTAATTGAACTAGTTCATCAGTTTTCATCAACTAGTTCACTGTGAACTATTTGCATTATAAATGTGTCTCAACTTCTAAAGAAAAAAATAATCCATGAGACCAAATATTTCGAATGGAACGGGTCGAATTACATAGTCCCTGATAGAAACAAGGGGAGTAGGAGCAGGCTTTTTCTTAAGAATTATAACTGCTTTCTTTTCATCTTCCCCTGCTTGTTCTACTAGTAAAACTGATTTTGACGTTGAAGGTTGAGGTTCTTGAAATTTATATGATTGATAGCAGAGTGTTTCATTCTTAAATGTCTTGATAAATTGCCCAGTGAACCACTTGTAATACTAATATCACATGAACAGTAATTACATTTTGCAGATTTTGATTTTTATCGTTTTTCTCTAATTGATCCCGTAAAAAAACTTCTATTTGGTCTGTTACTCATCTTTTGGAGTTGATTAAGAAAATAAATTATTATAAAGAAAAAATAACTAATCATATAATAATTTAAAACATTTAAACCTAACCATAATACGATCGACAGAAATGGTTCCGAATCCGAACTACTTGAACGCCGTACACTGAAAACCGAAGAAAACGAGTTTGTGTGATGATTGAGATGAGACATCTGGCAACCAGTTATGTTAGGGTTGGATTTCGATTTCGGTCCTACAAATAGTTCTTTCGCGAACTAGTTCACTGAACTAGTTCATTTTTGTGAAATAGTTCTCTTGAACTAGTTCGTCTAACAGAACTAATAAGCACACCTCTAGCTAGAGGTTTCACCTAATATTTCTTTTGCCATATTTAAAATTGTCGTTTGGATCACATTTCATTCTTCTTCAACGTTGTTTTGTTCTCCTCTTTCATTTAATATTACTTTTATTTTCTGCTGGTACCCGTTCTTCTTTTTAGGATTTTCAAACATATATGTGTTCCATTTTCTTTTTTTTGGCTCCTATATAAGTATATAAGCATATAAGTATGTATAAGGTATTAAATATTTTATGTATACAGGCATTTTTTATAAAATTAAATTTTCTTGTTTATTCTCCTATCTAACTCAGTTAAATTAATGAGTAAAGATTTTTGAAACGAAGCACGTACGGTCCTGATTTCTCAGTCTATCGCCAAACTACCACACACCTACCACTGTGCCGACATCTATGAAAATTTATAAATTAAAAAAGAAAATATCCTAAATGATGAACTTAAGATAAACTGCCGAAACAGCTTTTGCTATAGTGAAAATAAATTTTGTGGAAATGTAGAAAAAAAAGTTTTTCCGCAAATCGCCAGGAAATTTTGACACTCCTGTCAAAATTACTTGAAGAAAAAGTCAGGACTTTCTTACTGTAAGGAAATGTCATTTCCTTACTGTAAGGAAATGATATTTCCGTACAGTTGTTAGTGTCCTACATAAATGATAGAAAACACATTGCTTATAAGGAATTAATTTATATTTTAAAAACATCAAGTCATTGCTGAATACATTTTTAAGATCAATTTGTTATATTTACAGTAATTTGACAGTTAGTACAATTATTGAACATTGGAGGAACACTCTTAGAACTATGAGAAACATTTTGGACAACATGCAGTGTGGAAGTGTCATTTTGTTGAATATTTTGTACTGTGAAAATTTTATTTGCCACCACAACCTTATTGTTAAGCGATTCTTCGATATATCCTTCAGCAACGTTTGATGACTTCCATCCGCCATGCCTCTTTAAACTAGTTATGTCGGCACCAGAGTAAACCAATATTGTTGCAGAAGACCGACGAAAGCAGTGACCAGTATATTCTGTCGGATTTACCAAGTTCAAATAAGTAGCAATTATTTTGGGCATTTTTCTAAATTGATGAATTCCTACCACTTGTCTACAACCCTTTCCGCTTTGATATTTAAAGAAAAATCGGTCACTGTTCATATTTTCTGGTCTTAACGAAACATACTTTCGATAAACTTTCAAGTAGATCTGATTAATTACAAATGATCTTGGCTTGTTGGTTTTCGAATCAGGTATGCTGATTAAAAGCTTAGATTCTAAGTCTTCTATATCGTGTACAGTCATTCGGACTAACTCATCCATTCTACAGGCCCCAGAAATACCAAATATTACAGCCACCTAAAAAATAAATAAAGCTATAATCTAAATAGAAATTAAAACCTTGTAAATTACCTTAATCATTAAATTTTCTTTATCTGGAGCTTCCTGGATAAATTTTTCAATGTCTTTCTTCGTTAAAATCTTAGATTTCTTTGCCCTATAACCTTGAGCTTGCCGTTTCAATAAAGAACGAAGTTTTGAGTATGTAGATATATCTACATTGTGTTTAAGTGCAAGGGTTGACTTCAGCATTGAATAATTGGCCCATAAAGTTGAAGATTTCATCTTTAAACAAAGGTCTAGGAAGTATGCCATTACAACATTTTCTGAGAAAGAACTCGTATTTTTACTCATGCGATAATCCATAAAACGTCTGTATGCATTTTCGTACTTTTCTCTTGATTTCTTTGGCAATAATTCTAATGAAGCAGTATTCACTGCCTCAACCAGCTCTGGAGGAGTCCCAGGAATGGAAATTTCATCATCACTTATCATTTTACTTTCGAGAACACCAGCAATTAAATTAATAAGCGTCAAGTTTGACAATTCAACCTCAATACGTTTCCATAGTAACCCAAGTAATTTTATTAGGAATTTCAAAGCACCATTTATTTGGAAATAAAATTATCGCGTTTTTTTTTAAATCAATCAATATCTGTCGAATTTTAAACGATTTGCGGAAAAATAGTATGTTTACCTCGTAGGAAAAGCCACATTCCTGGACTCTGTGTTGCTAAGTCTCGGCTTGCGCCTCGACTTAGCAATCTTCACAGTCGTCCAGGAATGTTAAGCTTTTCCTACCCGGTAAACAATGTACTATTTATTATTTTATTCTTATCTACAAAGCTTTAGAGATATTTTTAGCGTCTGTTAGATTTCGGACACCTTATATATTTTATAGTAATGGTACAGATATCGACAAATTGATAATTTTTGCGATTAAGAATTGTTCTATTATAAGAATATTTATAGAAATCTACAAAAATAAATCAAACTAAATATTCATTCATAAGCAGCCTGCGGTTACAGAACCGATAAAGATGATAATGAAACTTTTAAACATACTTTGTAGTAACGTGTTATTTATTATAATATTCACGTTCCCCTGCTCACTACTAATGTTGTACGAATTGGAAAATACCATACCTATTATCGTTGGTTTTAAATTGTAAATTAGAAGTGTTTTTCCAGAAGAGATAACACTTCGCAAAAGCCAATATACTGAGTAATATCTTGTGCTCTAGTAGTTCAGTTATACAATGCATGTTTGCAAAATCTAGTGCATTCGGTCCTCTAGTACCAAGGTAAAGTGTTTATTATGTTTTAATATCTGTGAGTTCGTTCAACCTAAATAGGGATAAGTGAGTCGTATCTAAGATATTATATCACTTGGAAATATAAGTAAATAATAGATAAAGGCATTAACGGAAATTAGAAATAACATTAAATAAAAGTTTTTTGGAGGAAACATTACAAGTAGATTGCTAGACAAATATTTATCTCTCAAGATTTAAACACTTTTTCATCTCCTTTAATCATGCAAGATATCAATAAATGACAATCAACAAATAACCAATTTAAATACGATTTCTCTACTTACAATATGTTGATTCATCTAAAAAACTTGAATAATAAAAAATCTCCCTATGATCTCTTTACATTTTTAAAAAGGTATTCTAAGTTAAAAACCATTTTGAAACTTAACAGTCACTCTTCGTTTTTATTTGTTAAAAACAAGAAAGTTGTAGAATACAAGAGGCGTCCCATATAATGAGTAATGAAAAGTGTGGACATTGCTTTTTTTAACCTTTGTGTCTCGGAGCACACTAGTTCTCTCCCAAGGTCAAAAAACCCTCTTAATTACATACTAGTTCGCTCCGAAAACCATAACCTAGTTCTCTCCCGTTGTATGGCTTCTTTTGCCGCATTGACTATGGCACGCAGCATCTTGTTTTGAAATATCTGTCTTCTCTTCTTCACGTGCCATCTCCGCTACGAAGGTTGGCTATCATCATGGCAATTTTGACCCTGGAGGCTGCCGCTCGGAACAATTGTATGGAAGTGCAAGCAAACCACTCCCTGAGGTTTCTCAACCATGACATTCTTCTCCTACCTATGCTGCGCCTACCTTCAATCTTTCCTTGCATAATTAGTTGTAACAGTTGATATTTATTCCCACGTGTAATATGTTCCAGGTATTGTAGTTTTCTCATTTTAACACTCAATACGACCTCCTTTTGTTTGTTCATCCTGTCTAATACAACTTTGTTAGTTATCTTATCCTTCCAGGAGATTTTTAACATTCTTCGGTACGCCCACATCTCAAATTTCTCCAGCTTACCCATACATTGCTTATTTAGTGTCCACGCCTCCACCCTATAAAACAGAACCGAAAAAACATAACATTTAAGCATTCGTATTTTCAGCTTTAGGCTTAGGTTTCGGCTACACAACATTTGTTTCATGTTGGTAAAGGCACTGCGGGCTTTCTCTGTTCTTATTCTTATTTCTCTGGTGTATTCGTTTGACTTGTTAATATTTGTTCCGAGGTAATTGTAATTTTGTACTCGTTCAATGAGATTCTGTCCTACAAATAAGTTGATATTATTTTTACGTTTCTTTGTAATTATCATGAATTTGGTCTTCTTTGTATTCAGTGACAGACCAAATCCTTCACTTGCTTCTACCACTTTGTTTAGTAATCTCTGTAGGTCTATTTTCTGCTATGAGCGCGGTATCATCAGCATATCGGATATTGCAAATGGGGTGACCGTTGATTTTTACTCCGGCTTTTTCGTTCATAAGAGCTTTTTTAATAACCTCTTCCGCGTAGACATTGAACAAGGTTGGAGACAACACACAGCCCTGCCGAACACCTCTTTTGATTTGTATTCTATCTGATATCGAGCTGTTAATTCGTACTGTAGCTTCTTGTTTATAGTATAGATTCCTTATCACTCGCATGTCCCTTGTATCAATATTTTTATTTTCCAGTATTTGCATCAGTGGCCTATGTTTTACTGTATCAAATGCTTTGTTATAGTCTAGGAAACGCACAAATATGTCCTGATTTACGTCTAAGCATCGTTGTGTTAGAACATTAAAAGCAAACAGTGCCTCTCTAGTTCCTAGTCTGTCTCTAAAGCCAAATTGAGAGGGTCCGATGTCAACTTCCAATTTTTTATATAATATCTGTAAGATGTTTGTATTGGAGACGCTAGCAGTGCTCCATAACTGAATTTCATAAGTCCATGTGGGCTTGAGGATGGACTTTGTAGAGTAAAATTTTGTTATCCAAAGATAGTTTTGAATTGCGTCCAATGACCCAATACATGTTTCTCAATTTAAGTCCAAGCTGTTTTCGTTTGTTAAAGATATTGTTAAAGATATGTTTTTTCCAAGTAAGACGGTGATCCAAGTGCATGCCAAGATATTTAGCGTCCTCGGATTGAGGAATTAGACAATTATTAATATATACAGGGGGCATGTTTCTCTACGTAGCGTGAATGTAACATGTATTGACTAGTTCATAGATTGATGCGCCATACTTTCATCATTGCTGAATTCTATTTAGGTTTGATTGAAGATTTCTTGATGCTGTTGATGGATCTGTGTGGGACGCCAGGATAGCAGTGTCATCTGCATAAGTTGCAACAGTAGTTGTACTAGATGTTGGAATGTCCGCTGTGTATAAAAGATATAGAATTGGACCGAGAACGCTGCCTTGTGAGATGCCTGAGTGAATAGGATATATCTTAGTGTGCTCGGTACCGTGCTTCACCAGGAAGTGTCTATTTTCTATGTAGGATTTTAAGAGCTGGAAGTGAGGATAGGGTAGGAGCTTATTTAATTTTATTTGTAGTCCTATGTGCCATACCTTTTCAAAAGCCTGAGATATGTCAAGGAATGCAGCAGAACAGTATCTTTTGCCGTTAAAATCCTTGTTTATTTGGTTGAATAGCCTATGCACTTGTTCTATGGTTCCGTGTTTGTCTCGGAAACCGAATTGATGTTCTGGAATTATTTTATGTTTTTTTCCAGGTTTAAGGATCATTATGATTTCTGCTACTTTCCATGAACTAGGGAAGTAGTTTAGGCGCAGGATTGCATTAAATATAAAAGCTATTAGTTTTATGCACTTATCCAAGACTTTTATTAGAATCTTGCCAGAAATTAGGTCAAATCCAGGGGCTTTTTTGATGTTGACTTCATTTATTGTTTGTTTTACTTGGTTGACTGTAAATTTCGTGTGGGACAGATCCATTTGAAACGGTGCTGTTAGGAATCTGGTTAGTTCTGTTTCTCTGTAGATACTGTAGAAGGATATGGCGTGAATACTTTTTGAAGGTGCTTGCCAAAAAGATCAGCTTTTTCGTTGTCGTTCCTAGCCTAGGTGTTTGCATCATCTTTGATTGGTGGGTTATACTGTTGTGGCCGTTTGAGTTTTTTCGTGGCTTTCCAGAGTGAGTAATCTGTAGCTTCAGTCGGTATTAAATTTTCTAAATATTCTTGAATTCTCATGGTTTTCTTCTTCGCGAATTAATACCTTTAATTCCTTTGTTGCTTTGTTAAGTTTTTTCTTATTTTCTGCCGTTCTTGACTGTTGCCAATTTTTACGTAATTGTCGTTTTTCTGAAATTTTTTGTTTAATTGTGGGAGACACATTATTTCTGTTTGGAGATAGTTCGTAGCTAAAAGTCGCATACTATGCAGCAATTTGTATGCTTTTTGTTAGGTTATCTACAGCTGATTCTAGTTGGAGTTCATTTTTCAAGGACAGATTTAGTGAGATCAGGCTGTCTAGTTTTTCTCTAAATTGGGACCAGTTAGTCTTGGTGTTATGCAAAGTTGGTTGATGTACTTTGTTTAAGATTTTTTCGAAGATTGTTATTATAAACGGTGAGTGGTCTGATGATAAATCGAAGCAAGATTCAGCTTTACATTTTTTGGTATCGATGCCTTTTGTGATGCAGAAATCAACGGCATCAGGTATTTTGTTTAAGTCAGAAGGCCAATAAGTTGGTTCGCCAGTAGAGATTTGTTGCAGGTTATTTTCTAACATTGCTTTAGCTAATTCTCTGCCTCTTGGTGTTGTTAGTCTAGAGCCCCACATCGGATGTTTTGAATTATAATCTCCACCTGCAATAAATTTGTTCCCTAGAGTGTTGAAATATTCTAGGAAGTGTTCTTTTTTAACGGCATGTTTAGGTGGGCAGTATAGGGCAGATATTGTTATTGGGCCGTGTGCTTCCTCAATTGTTAAGCTGGTTGCTTGCAGGTAGTCTTTGTTATATTTTTCCCTTTCGAAGTGTTTAATAGAATCACGTATAATTATGGCGTTTCAGTGAGATCTACGTCTGGGTGTCTTGTATGATACAGTTGTAGTGGGAATCCGCATGTAGTGTTTGTCTGTAAAGTGAGTCTCGGAAATTAAAATTATATTCAATATTTTGATTAAGTATGAATGTTTTGAGTTCTTTAGCTCGTTGATAAAGGCCATTTGCGTTCCAGACTACTATTTTATATTTTGGTTGTGAAGCCATTAAGCGATCTTATTAATGACAGTAGTAAGCAAATTGAGCATTGTGCCCATTTGCTCCATGAGTTTTTCTATCATTTCTTCCAGCTTGGCTAAGTTGATATTAGGTTGGTTAGGTCCTGGTATTGCTTGGTTGTTATAGCTACACTGTGGTAGATTTTTGTTGACTATTTGAGCATAAGTTAATCAGGTTGTATTTGTTGAGAATTATTTGTTTGAATAGGTGGTTGTATGATTCTTTTCTCTCTTAGTGTATGATATAGCTTCTGCTGTAGTTGAATGTGAAACTTGGCATCCTCTATAGTTAGCCGGGTGGTCACCTTTACAATTGACACATTTTAATTTGTCATCAAGTGATTTTCGAGGACAATCATTTGTTTCGTGATTACCTGTACATTTTACGCATCTGTGTACTTTACGGCAGTAGGTTTTAGTGTGTCCGTAGTCTTGGCATTTTGTACACTGGGGGATTGTTCTTTTCGTACGAGGAGGTTCGCATTTGATGATATTGTTTCCTAATTTTTCTATTTTATAAACTTCTTTGTTGTTTTCCTTCGATACGATATCAATGAAAAACATTGGCAACGGGGTTTTGATACATAATGTTTTATATTGTGAATGTTTACTGCTTCGTGTCCTTGTGCTGCTAGATTTGCCTTTATGTCATCAGTATCTGTACCATGATGCAGTCCTTTTATGACAAACCTGAATGTTTTTTTCGCTTTTTGGCCTAAAAGTGTGGTATTGTGTATTCCTTTTATCAAGTTCAGTGATCCGTGTTTTAAAATATTCGGCCTTCAGGAGTTGAACTTTTACTGTTTCATAACTAATGGTTTTAATCGTGTATTTATCTCCTGTAGTTTGCTTAAGTAGGTCATGACTGTGTTGGACAAGACCTACATTATAGATGGTTATCGGTGGTAACTCCCCTTTACCCACAAGATGTTTTTAAAGTTCCATTCTTTCGTCCTTTTCCGTTACATTATATTCCTTGTTTCTCTCCGTTTGAGCGAGATTTCATCATTTATAAACATCTGTTTTTGGAGTTTAATATTCAAGATTTAACAAATTCCTATCTCTGTCTCTATTATTTTCCTCATATTAAATTAATTAAACCCATAAATTTAATTACTTTATCACACTAAATGTATCACTCTGTTAAATTTTTATATGAAGGGGTCAAACATGCGCTAAGAAGGTTATATCCAAGAGATAACAACAATATACATGAACCATTTTAATTCTCTTGTACTGGTCTGTTAGATAGCCACTACTTATCAAATTTATAGCATACATTGTTATAAGGAATCAGTCAGAAAAAGGCAAACAAGGAGAGTGTCCGTTTTCGTTTAATTATTTCTGTGTTTTAGTAATTAAGTAAGTACAATAATTATTGTCTAATAAGATATTGAATTATATTTGTACAAATAACAACAGTAGTATAACAATGGTGTTTGTTTAGTAAATTGATTGTAGTGGTTTACTAACCTTCACCAATGTTTGTACTTTTGTCACTTTGTCGTCGCTTTTGTTAAATTAATAACAATTTATATAAATACAGTAGGGCCTCGTTAATCTGGAGAGGCAAAAAATCCTTTGCGGGTTATCGAGGCATCCGGATTATATAGTCCGTCTAGAAAGTATCCGGAAAAAAGAAAGCAGAATTATTATTTTACGGTATTTATTTCTATCACTATAGTCTGTAATGCTCTTTTGTTTATAATTTAAGCACCTTTATTTCAAAAGGCCTATCTCTAAGCCGATGGAAAAACATAACTTCGTGTCTAACTAATTCATTTTCTTCAGCCCATTTTAAAGCTGTGTTGAAAGCTTCTACTGCCTCTGAACTATCAACTTTTTTAAAGGGGAGAACTTCACGATATTGTTCTCATCTTGATCATCGTCCTCACACATAGCAGCTCGCACAATCTCTTCATCAGTTAACACGTCATATCTTGTATCTCACCTTCGGTTCCCTCAACCTATTTAAAATGTGGGCTAATGGGAACATCATCTTCAATCCTGACCCCCCCAGGGGGAGTGTAGTGGTCGACGTGATGTCGTGTATTGTCCGTCTCCAGAGATCTCTGTCTCTGGTCATTTCTTTTAATTCATGCATAGGTCTTTGGCATATTCCTGTAATTTGATCTATCCATCTTGTTGGGGATCTTCCTCGTGATCTTCGGCCTTCTACCTTTCCTTGTATTATGAGTCTTTCCATGTTTTCTGTGTTTGCTCTCATAACATGCCCAAAATATTTTAATTGTTGGAGATGGACTTTACTAGAGAGTCGTTGGCTAACTTTTAGCTCTCTTAAAATTGAATTATTTGTTCTGCGGTCGGTCCAAGGAATTCGTAACATTCGTCTCCAACAGAACATTTCAGTGGCGTCTATCTTTCTTCTCTCCGATTGTCTCAGAGTCCAAGATTCACATCCGTAGGTCAGTATTGGGAATATTAAGCAGTTGATCAACCTCATCTTTATCGCTCTTGAAATTTGACAGTCCTTCCATATTTTGGTCATTTTTGCTGTGGCAACTTTTGCTAGATCACATCTACGTTTAATCTCTTCTTGTAATGACCCTGTGTTTGTGATTAATGATCCCAGATATAAGTATGAGCTCACAACCTCGAACCGGTCAATTGTGGTTATGTGTGGATGATTGTTGTGTAGTCTATCCACTATCATGATCTTTGTCTTTGATATGTTTAATTGCAGACCAAATATTTGACTTTCGTTTTCGATCAGTCGTATAAGTTCTATCAGCTCTGCTTGACTATTTGCAAGAAGGGCTGTGTCATCTGCGAAACGTAGGTTGTTTAGTTTATGACCATTTATTGAGATGCCCTTTTCCCATCCTTCAAGTGCTCTTCGCATAATATACTCCCCATATATGTTGAATAATTGTGGAGATAGTATACATCCTTGTCTGACACCCCGTTCTGGATGAAATTCGTTCGAAAGTGTGTCAAGTACTTTAACTGATCCAGTAGTGTGTTCATATAGTTCGGTTATAAGCGTAATTAGATGTTGTGGTACGCCTACTTCTTTTAGTATTCGCCATAAGTGTCTCCACTTGACCCTGTCGAACGCTTTACGGTAATCTATAAAACAGATGTATATGGGATGTTGAATTCCCTAGATTTCTCGATTATCTGTCTTATATTCAGCAGGTGTTCTCGAGTGCCTCTACCTTTGGTAAATCCAGTTTGCTCTTGTGGAATTTCTCTTTGAAGGAATGTTTTCAGTCTCTCATTGATTATATGTAGCATTATCTTGCTGGCATGGGATATAAGAGAGATAGTTCTATAATTGTCGCATTTATGGAAGCTGCCTTTTTATGTATGGTCGTTATTGTAGATTTTGTCCAGTCTTCAGGCTATTGTTTGGAATGCCATATTTGGTTACAGAGTAGATGAAGTAACTTTACGCCGGTTTCTTCTGTGGCTTTAAGCATTTCTGCTGTTATCATATCTGGACCTGGTGCTTTGTTATATTTGAGCTTGTTGATAGCCTGTCTTACTTCATTTTCGAGTATATCAGGTTCTTCTTCCACCTCGTCAGAGATTTGGCTAACAAGCTCTTGGCGTTGATCATCTTTATATAGGTCCCTGCAATACGATCTCCATGTCTCTGCTATGTCTTCTCTGTTTGTTCTCAGGGTTCCAGTGTTATCTTCAATGGCCCAAGTTCTGGCTCTGAAGTCTCTTGTCAGGTAGCGTATTTTTCTAAATAGATCTCTCGGCTGATTATTCTGACCATGTCTCTCAATTTCTTTGCATATACTTTGATAGTACTGTTTTTTGTCGGCCTTACATCTTCGTTTTATTTCTTTATTGAGGTTTCTTAAACTAGCTTTTCCCCTTTCACTATGTACACCACTTTTACAAAGATTTCTTCTATTCTCAATTATTTTAAGAGTTTCATCTGTAATCCAGTGTTTCCGTTTCACCGGATTATTTTTCTTTGAGCGATCCACTGGTGTTGTTACGCAATGTTTAACAGTCTCCCATATTTCTTGTGATGTTCCGTTACGAATAGAGGGCATACTTTTCTGTACTTCCTGTAGAAGGTTCATCATTATCGGTGAGAAATTCAGGAAACAAAGTCTTTCATGATTTGTGAATTAGAAATGTCTTAACATTGGCCCAACAATTAGTCAAAAGGAAAAACAGTGTTCTTTGAAGATACAGATTTTAATTTGTCAATGAAGTTGACAAAACATAATGCAAGACAGTTAACCAAAAGTGATTTGCGGTAATTTGACTTCAAATTTTGTACGACGTTCTGATTCATTGATTGTATACAGGTAGTGGTGTTAGCTAGCAGGAACATTGCAAAAATGACATCTTTAGAGATAACTTCATTTGCTAATGGATGCACAGAACAATTATCCAAAAATAAAAGTGCTCGAGGAGGCAAATTACGAGACAAAAGATGGCGACGGACCGCGCGAACAATTCCATTTTAAACAACTTAAGAAACAAGTTTTTCGTAACCCAAGCATTTTTTTGTGCAAGATAAACAACTATCAAGACGTTTTGTCTTAAATGCCCGTAGGTTTTTGGTTTTTCACACAAGCAATTGAAGTTTGTGGATTCTAGCCAAATTTGCACAATGCATTAATGTCACTCTAATCTTCATCATTTTTCTTCCAGAAGTCCGACTTCTCATTGGCAGAGACTAAATTATGATCGGGCAATATTCGGCAGTTCAAACCAGATTCGCCAGCATTGTACACTTACTCCGCTGTTAATTTTTTTTCTCTAATAACTTTCCTGTAACTCTAGTTGGAATGGTCCGATAGCGGATTCGTTGTTGTATAGTTTCTCACCGGTCATTTTAAACGTCTTTTTAATTTGTCTGTGGCGTTTTTTAAATTTGTTGCATCCATCCCCAGCTTGCATTAAACTCAATATTGGAATTTGTAATCAGGCGATGAAAAACATGAGCTTTTTCACAAATCATATCATCACTTACATGAACATGTAATCTCCTTTGTTGCAAAATCCACGTAAAGAAGGCATCTTTTAAAACGGGATTTTCCAATTTTTTTCAGGGTTTTACGTACTCCGGGAATACGCTCTGTTAGGCTTACAAACTTCATCTTTGTTTTTCTTTATGTCGCCTACTGTTTATATATCAAACCTCCGTGCAATTATAAGGTAGCTGTAATCTTTATCTAACATTTGTATAACCTGCAATTATCTTTTATTGTTAATGTTGAATGCTTGGCAATGATGCTAACGAGCGCGCTAAATTGACACTGCACCAACACGAAAGGCGATAAATAAAAGACTGGCGACAGGTTGGCTCACGTCAGCCCCCCCCCCCCACACCTGCACCAGCGCGCGAACATAATTGCTCGGCCGAAATACAACGATCATCGAACAAGAAGTCCGGATTAGCGAAGACGTACTGTACTTTGTGATCTCAAAATATATCACAACATTCCCAATCAAACGCAATGATCAACTAATAATAAATCGATACGAATAATAAATCACAACGAATAATAATCGATAGGTTCATACTTCCATCACCAAAAAAATAAAGAGCCCGGTATTGTTTCATCTAACATTGTCGAAGATATTAGTATAATCGACAAAACATTTAAATATTAGAACCTGATATTCTCTGGTTTTTTATATGATATTTCTTACATTAAGGATTTGATCTCTCGTAACTCTGCCCTTCACAAATCCAGCTTGTTTTGGTGCTATTTTCAACTTATAAGTTTTTTAGACAACGTTGCAGGATATAACGGAGCACTTTGCTAGCGTCAAATATTAGAGCTATATTAGAAGCCACAGTTAGAATGCAATGTTGGTCGTACGGCGCGCGGCGATGCCGCTCATGTCGGCGCAGTGGTAGGTGGTAGTGGTAGTTTTTGTGATAGACTGAGAATTCTATCACACCTTACGCGCTTCGTTTCAAAAATGTTTACTCAATAATTTAAATGATTTAAATAAGAGAATAAACAAATAAAAACAAATTAATTTTATAAAAAAATGCCTATATACATTACATATCTAATACCTCGCGTATACCTCACGTATATACACATATAAAAAAATTAAGTTTTAACACGTGGTACTTGTCAGTTAAAACCGAGCAAGGAGACATGTAACTCCTCAAGTATTAATTTTTATCTAATGTCATCGACCTAGAGTCACAATATAATTTAAATTTGGAATGATGTAAAACCATATATGGATGTCACAGCTGCAAATTTAGTGTTGGCTAAACTATGTCAACTACATAAGAAGGCACTGAGGATGATCTGATTGGATCGAAAACGTTATGCTACTGTATAAATTTTGACGACACTTTTTAAAAGTTGTAACTTTATGTTTTTTATACCTAAACACAATTGGGAAGTGTTTTAACTTCTGTATGTTTTTTTAAAACAATGGTAGTCAGCAAAGAACCAACCAGATGTAAATTAGAAATTGATGGCATCAGTAACAAAGTATTTTGATTTCTTTCTTTCCCATTCTATATCCTCTTCGTTTGTTAACGCTTTTGATGAATTATCATTGGTGATTCTTAAAAGGTACAAAAAGATTCGTTTCAAAATTTATTTTAAAACTATTTATTCAGAGTGTAGAAATTTCTAAAAAATAAAACGTTTCATATGTTAATTAAAAAAAACACATTTGATTTTAAACAAAAAATGCTATCTTAGTTCTTATTGGTCACAGAGAGGCTCTTTTTCATTAAAGTTTGTGTTTTTTTAAGTAAACTGAAAATCTTAAGTAGAATAACAGGATAAACACTGACGGACCAATCAAGAAAGTAATCACATCAGAAAGACGGTAGATCAAAGTAATAGAAGACGAAACTATCTAGTAACACAAAACACCATAAAATATGTATTTTGAATAAATTTGATAGCATTATTTTATTAAAATAGTGTTTTTGCTAATCAACAAAAAATATTATCAGCTGTTTTTAAAAAAATATTCCAAAAGAAATATATTTTGTTTATTTCACTATACTTTGTTTTATGTTTTTTTTGTTTATAATCTTCGTACTAATTATTATTGTAATTGGACACTATCTAAATTGGAAACTATCTTTTATATTATCAAAGCTACGTTTCAATAATATCAACTGAAATAACCGTTGTATTTTTTTTATAATTACAGCAATGACTATGTTGCAGTTAAAAGATAATAATTATCTTTGTCAGTGTAGTGCAGTATTGGCATTTTTGCATTTATTATTCCATACATTTACAAGAAAGTCGAGATTGTTAAACCCACGAAAAAAAGAGAAAAAAAAAAGAGAAAAAAGGAATAATGAAATCTACAAAAAAATTTAAGATAAAAACTGGAGAATTGCGATCATGAAGAGAAGAAAATAAAAAATACTATATTTGCAGCGTCCCCTTTTTTATGGAGTAGAAGACTTCCGCATTTTTCCATGTCTTTGGTATTTGTCCTTCCAATAGGCATTTACTCTAATTTCTGACGTTATTATTTCAGCGAAATCGTCTGAGCCCACATTTAAGATATATTATATTTTGTTGGTATACCAGGGTTCAGAATAGTAGAAGTATATGGCTTCTCATAAAATTTTCAGTTTCTCTAACGATCTCTTCCTTATATGCGAGCACAATGTTCCACGGTCGTCTTTTATCTTTATGGTTGTATTGCTGTCAATGGATTTACATGTTTTTAGTACTTTCATGTTCTTATTGTTCTCTATGGTTTCAAGAATCTGCTTTGTAGTCCGGGTTATCTCTGTTCGTTCTTCTTCTTTTCTCTATCTGTTCTAGAGTCTCGGGTTTTAGTTTAGCTTCTTTTTGTTTTCTTATTCTGCAACAAAGCCTCTAAGTGACTGTTTGTATGTCTTTAGTTATTTTCTCAGCTAGTTCATCTATATTCTTGTGTTCAAAGGTATTTGCTACTAGTTTCCGTGCTAATTCCTCTTGGTATTTCTCTTTATTACTGGCTGGGATGTCTGCCGTCGGTAAAGGGTTTGTTGTTAATAGTTTCCGTCTTTCTCTCTTTACGTTAATACGTATATCAGCACGAACTAGTCTATAGTCACTGCCGGTGTTAAATTTGTTCATCACCTCGATGTTTTTACATATTGATCTATCACTGGAAAGGATAAAATCTATTTCATTCTTAACCTGATCGTCAGGGCTACGCCATGTTCACTTTCTTTGTATTTGTTTTTTTAGAACGTGTTCAGGCAAAACATTTTTTCGGTGCCTACGTAATTTGCTAATGTCTCTCCTCTGGTGTTTCTGTTACCTAGACCGAAATTTCCTATGTAGTCTGAGTCGCCTGGTATTCGCCGCCCTATGTTTGCATTAAAATCTTCGGTGATGCTAACATAGTGTGTTTTTTGTAGGTCTTTAGCTCGCGTTATATTTTTGTAGAGTTGTTCTATTGACTCGTCATCCTCAGTGGAAGTTGGAGCATACCAGTGTATTATCTGTAAGCTATATCGTTTATACAGTTTTAATACAAGATATATCACTCTTTCCGACACTGCTGAGTATTTCACAATCTGGTGTTCTATTCTTCGGTTGACCATGAAAGCCACTCCTCCTTGGCCGTGGTTTCTCTTCTGAATTATATTGGTATAGAGTGTGCCCAGATTTTAGGGTGATCTTTTTCTCTCCTTGATGTCTGGTTTCACATAAGCTTACAATATCCATTTAATAGCACCTTGTTCCTGCTCTAATTCCTCTAGGTGGTCGTTCATTCTCATGGTTCTAATGTAGTATGTAGCAATTTTAAATTTTTGAGAATTAATTTGTTTATTTTTGTCCTATATTTTCGATCTTCTGCCTCCCCAGAATCCGTGAGGCAGTCCATATTGGAGTGAGATTCTGAGTTATAAACTCTACCCACCTGGGGTACTATATTTTTGAATCTCGATTTATGCATGAATGTATTGAAGGAAAATGGCAATTAAAACGCCACGCTTGCCGAGCGGGTTGGCGAGTTTAGATTTCAGCCAAACCTGGAGTCAGACGCTGTTTGCAACCGTCCATTCTGGATCAGACGCTGCTTGATTTTATACCAGCCCTAAAATCACGTAATTGCCACTTCCGCCGTCCACACCGTACCGAAGGTTTGCTTCTCCGCCGTGTCTGCCGTTGTGGTCTTCATCCGTAACCGTGGACAAGGACCCTAAACAGGTGCTAGTTTCCCGGGTCAGGAAACCCCTGGAATCTGCGGAGAACAGGGAACGATTCCACTTCCCTGATAGGACTGTCCGAAGAGTTCCTACCCGCTACCTATATGGAAAAGAGTACGATCTAACAATGAATGTCAAGAAGATGAAATTTATGAGAATATCTAAAACTCAAAGAAATAACAAGAACCTTCTAATAAACGGAACTAACGTCGAACAAGTGGACAAATATGCATAGATGGAAACAATTATTAACTCCACCAATGATTACATTAAGGAGATCAAAATCAGAATAGAAAAGGCTAGAGTAAACTTCAACAAAATGGGAAGAGTTCTATGTACAAGGTATTTAAAATTGGAACTAAGAGTTAGGTTAGCGATGTGCTATGTTTTTTCGTCTTTGTTTTATAGAATGGAATCTTAAACCTTGAATGCGACATCAATAAAAAAACTGGAATCATTCGAGCTGTGGGTGTATAGAAGAATTCTAAAAATATCGTGGACAGAACACGTCACAAACAAAGAGGTTCTGAGAAGGATGAATAAAGAGATAAAAAGTTTAAATACAATTAAAACACGAAAATTCGAATGTCTTGGACATATTACAAGTGGAGAGAAGCACCTTGCTCCACTTGATTATGCAGGGAAATATTCAAGTAAAGAGAAGCATAGGGAGGCGTAAAATGTCATGGCTGCGCAACCTGAGAGAGTGATACGTATGTACCTACATCAAATGAACCTTTCAGAGCAGCAAAAGTCCGAATAGCTATGATGATCGCCGACCTCCGCTGCGGAGATGTCACTTAAAGAAGAAGTGCTGCCATAATATTAAAAAGAATATTTATTATAGCATTCAAATAAAACTGAACGTTACTTGAATCCCATTTCAAACAAAATACTAAAAAATGTCAATTTCTTGTTTCTAAGAGCTCAAAATGCTTCTTTTTAGACTCTACGAATATTGATTAGCTAATTTACATAAGACATTATGATTTTTTTACCAAAAAGGACTTGGTAATTTATAATTAACAAACGTAAAAAAAGTTGTGAATAGGTATCAAAAATGTGAGAGTAATATCAAACAAAAACTAATTAAACTTTTATACAACTTTTTATAAATCAGAGAGGGTTTGTTAGGAGGATTATTATCGAGAAACATGACCTGTATGTAAATTGTGTTGTTTTTCACAGTATCTCAAAAATGACTAAATTTATGTATATTAAAAGAACAAGGGATGCCCAACAACTTATAAATTGTAATTACTGTATAAGTAAATATAATCAGTTATATATTTTTTAATAAATAGACAAATAACAAAATGAAAAAATTAATTTGTCAAACATTTCGTGAAATTATTATTTTTTTTATTATTGAGTTAATGCCTCGACAACTATGATCATTAGCATGGTACAGTCAGGTACCTAGTGTAGTGTGTGTGTGTGTGTGTGTGTGTGTGTGTGTGTGTGTGTGTGTGTGTGTGTGTGTGTAGAGTAATTGTCTTGATACTTGGCAAAATCGACGTCATTGTCTTTGCTAAGAGACGCTAATTATATCCGAACGTCTGCGGTCCCTCCGGTGAGTACCGATCGCACAAGGATAGAAATTATTTTCATTTATTAATTTTTATTAAACGAAAATTTCTCCACCCAGATAAGATTCGAACTCACGACCTTTGGGTTTAAAGGTAGGCGCTCTTACCACTGAGCCACAAAGGGGGTTAATTTCGTGAAATTGCATGTAGTAATATTTAATAGAGACTTGTACATCATTATTATTATTGCTTTCAGTAATACAGTGTCATCATAACCTAATCTAAAGTACTTTACCTCTATCTATGCCATGAGACCTTGTGCCATCTGTCCCATGTCATAGTCCTGTCAGGACTTTATATTCATGAGCTATTTAGTCTCATGACATATTTTCCTTCCAATAAAACATATCAATTACAACAATAAACTATTGCAAACAATACTGATTGCAAAACTAGTACGTCTCAAAATAATTATATCTAAATGGGGGTTTAATTAATCTTTTACTTCTGATAGGAAACTGATTCAGTACTTCACTCTCACTCACTCTCACTCTCGTTGATGTTGAAGTTCTGTCATTCTGATTGTGATAAAATCACCTGCTAGGTTAAGATAATCTTAAGGCATATTATTAGAAGGTCTCAAGTGATAGCTATTTCTTCTAACAAGTGTCCCATTTTCTTTCTCAACAACATATGATCTTGGCTCTTGTAAACCTCATCTAACCATAGCAGGTTTCCATTGCCCTTCTTCTCTTATAACCACAATACCCCTACACTTAATTCTCTTTTTGTAGCTGTATTTCTATTATAGTAGTGCTTGTACAATTTTCTTTTATTATCCTATTTATTCTTTTCATTTTTTAGGTCTACTTGTTCTGGTAAATATTTTTCATGTAAAATTGTAAGTTTGCCACTAAGTTTACGACTATGCAAGAGTTGTGCTGGGGATTTGTCTGATCCTAATAGTGGTGTATTCCTATATTCTTATAAGGCTAACTGATGATCTTCACACTTCCTGAGAATATTTTTAAATATCTGGACGGCTCTTTCTGCCATTTGCTTAGGATATCTAGAGCTAGATGTCACAAATTTTAAGTTCCATTCCTTAGATAATTCTCGACATTCCTTAGAGCCAAAAGGCATATTATCAGATACGACTGTCAAAGGAATCCCATGAGTGGCAAATATAGTCTTAAATGAATTTATTATTGACTGGGACGTTTTGGACTGCAACGGAATAATTTCAATCCACTTTGTAAGATAATCCATTACAATTAAAGATTAAGATGCTCCTCCAAATTCACAAATATCAGTCGCTAGAATTTGAAATGACCGTTTTCTCTTAGTATTAACGGCTCTTTAACATTATTTCTCTGATATTTCTCACAATCAACACAATTTCTAATCAAATCCACTATGCTCTTATTCATATTTGGCCAGAACAATAACTGTCTTGATCTTTGCTGCGTTTTGTATTTCAAAGTGTATTTCATGAAGCAACTTTAACCTCATATGCCGCAAAGAATCCGGAATAATGACTCTAACCCTATGAAACATCAAATCATTTAATGAGTAAACGTTATACCTAATGTTAAAATAATCTTTTACTATATAAGGTACTCTCGATGCACATGACGGCCACCCTGTTTCACAAAAATCTCTTAATTATTTTAAGCTTCTTATCCTGTTTACTTTCAACTATAGATTCCTCTCTCTTTTTTTCTATTATATTTATTGTATGTACTATTTCGCTACAAAAGCATCAGCCTCTACCTTTTCATTTAAAAAATTTCGAGACAACAACTATCAGCATTTCCTTGCCTGGCTTATATTCTACAGTTAAGGCTTATCCTCGAATATTCTAACGGTAAATTTCAGTTTGCTATCTCTATTTCAAAAATTTCTTTCTTTACGAAAACAAAATCTGTTCATGAAGTAATATTCTAAACTTCGTTTAGATCTCTTTCAAGCCCAGGTCAAAAATGCGTTTACCTTTTACACGAGCCGATTATACACCGAGACAACCCCTGCAGTGACAGGTTTTGGGTTACAATAAGACCATAAATCTCTTTAGTGGTATTTTGAGTAAATATAATAACAGATCAAAGTAATATAATCTATTCATAAATTTACAATGTAACAAATGTACATACATAATTTATTTGTTATTTTTTTTTACGGAAAAATTGGCTGTCTGAAGTTTAACGTAGATTAAAGTTTACGGAAAATAAAAATTATAAAAAAAAGATTATTATTATATATCATAAAAATTTGATTAGTATCACGATCATTAAAATTGATAAAATGAAACGATATAAATATAGAGTTCTGTCTAATGTTTCTTCAGAAGGTGTTTCAAATAAAAATTATAATAAAAATCTTATCTAATTAGTATCACGATCATTAAAATTGATAAAATGAAACTATATGAATATAGAATTATGTCTAATGTTTCTTCAGAAGGTGTTTCAAATAAAAATTATAATAAAAATCTTGAAATTTTTGTAGCATATTTTCCCACAGTTATTTATCCCACAGTTATATATTCCCCATATATTTATCAATCTTTTCGAATAAAATATTTTTTGGGGTCCATACCGCAAACTAACAGTATTCTCTATTCGATATAAATAACAAAATAACTGTCCTTGCACTGGATAGTAATAGAAATCAGTTCTTTTTAAAATTTCTTGAAGGAAGGAATAATTTAGTCACGCTATCATTTCCAATTTTGATTTTTGATATTGAATTTGATAGGTTGTGATTTATTACACCAAAATCTAATAAAATATACCATGACACAAGAAATAGTTTCAGAATAAGTTTGATGTGTTGTTTATTATCATTCAGTAAGAGACTAATTTACTTCTTACAGTGCTAATCTAACAGACAATTATTATTGTCAAATGAAAGAAATAAGATAATTTACTTGTGTGCTTGTGGTTAGTAAACGTCGGCCCTATGCAACTAATTGTCAACAAAGAACGGAGTACAAAAGTTTAGATTTATGAGATTTATGAGGAGCATTTATGAAACTTAGATGTATACTGAGTACTTATTTCAAAAATTTACAATTAAGGATTTAATTTGTTATATGTAAATATACTCCTAGATCTAGAGAAAATGGGAGTGCGACAATGGGAATTACTGGCACAGGACCGACAAACATGGAAGGCAATAGTAACCGCGGTAAAGACTTACGAAGAGTTGTAGCGCCATTGATGATGATGATGAAATATACTGTATAACTATTTATATGGATGTGAAATATGGATCATGAAGGATAATATGATGGACATTTTGACATTTTAGGATGTACGTTGAAAAAGTAAGGCAAATATCGAGCACAAATTTAATAATCAAATCTTGCCCAAGTACTTTCGCTTTCTACAGCATCATCAGGGGAATCTGAAATAAGCCAAGAAAAGTTTTTTTAAATGAAGAAAATTAATAAACTTCGATAAAAAACTCGAAGTTAATGGATGATAAAAGTTTTTTGTGATTAACATTTTAGACTTACTTCGTCAAATTTGGTCTATCCAGCAAGCGCAGATGCCCCTGATGATGCTGTAGAAAGCGAAAGTACTTGGGCAAGATTTGATTATTAAATTTGTGCTCGAAATTTGCCTTCATTTTTTAAAGTTCATTTATTCGAGCATTCAACCTTATATCAATAATTTAGGATGTGACTCAGGTATATGATAAAGTATGGCAAAGACGCCATAACTATAAACTAAGACTACATTTACCAAAACGATACTCTCAAATAATTGACTCCTCCATCTTGGAAAGATATTTCAGAATTAAACAGGAAGAAACATACATGGAATTGACAGATATTACAGCAGGGCTGCCACAAAGAAGTGTCTTTACCTTTTGTATACGTGTTATATTATTGTCCTAGAAAATATACAATTGCAACATTTACCGAAGATATTGCTATCATAGCAATATGCAAAACCAGCGAGGAAGCGACAAAGAAATTACACAGATGTTAATCAAATATATACTCCAGGGAAATAAGCAAAAAATAGACCATGTTCGTGACACTCAATAATCCAGGTCGCTGACAACTTTTTTAGTTATTGTAGACCTCTAGGAAGAAAACCTACTTCTTTTTTTGCCTTGAATTTGGAGCTGTTTTTTAATTATTGACAATTTAATGCAAAAAAACGCGACTGTTTCTATGATTATTGATACTAGTATTAAAAAAAAAATAGATTTTTGGAAGAAAATTGTTTTGCACGAATTGTTTAAACAAACTAGACTATTTATTAATTAATTAATATATAAACAAATTACTAATTCCTAATGTACGTAGAAATTACATACAAATTAAAAATAGATTTCTATATAATATATATATATTATATATATATATATATATATATATATATATATATATATATATAATATTATATATATATATATATATATATATATATAATAGTTTCTATATAATAAATTATTATTATATAAGCAAATACTAAAACAATTGTATTATTATAAAAACAGTATAAATATTTAGAAAGAAAATGGAAAATCAACAGAAAATATTTCTATTCATATAAAAATTTAATAAAATTATAGGTACTTACTGCTTATTTATATAACATTTCCTATTTTAAATACAATAAACACACTGGTTTGTCAAAAGTCGGAATAAGCCCTAATAATGTTATTCAACTTTATTTATCCTCCTCCGAGGGTTTTACCTACCTGGCGAGAATCCAGAAGCTACCGACAAGGACACCCTGTGCTGACGGAGAGAAAATTGCGTTTAGCAAAAATTTGAAATTTTTTAAAAGTTTATATCAAATAGCTGCTTTGTGTTACACTTTATGTTAAAAATAAAAACAGATTCGGAAAGTGGGTCAAATTCTGTAGTGCCCTATTTAAAAAAAAATTTTTTTTCGTTTATTTTAACCAAAAATATTTGAAAAAAAAATATTGTTTAAACAATTTATTAATTTACAACCAAATAGTGCACTAGAACTTTTTTAGACCTTCCATATAAAAAAAGAATCATCTCAATATCTGCCATAGTTTTTGCGTTATTTGATATAAACTTTTACATTGGAATTTACCTATGCCCAGAATCGCGAGGATCGGCCTTAAGTCATATGTTAATAATTTCATCTTCATACGTTGTAGTCTAGGAGAGTCTACTTCTGCTATGCCTTTCTTCATTATCGAAATCAATGGCTTATGATCTGTGAAAACCTTAACTTCTCTACCATAAATATAATTATAAACTTTATTACAAGAAAATAGGATTGCATTTAGTTCCTTTTCAATCTGGCTAAATCTGGTTTCACAATTGGTTAAAGATCTAGAAGAAAAAGATACAGGATTGAGATTTTGTAATAATACACATCCAACACCATTTTGACTTGAATCTGTTTGAATTATTATTGGAATAGTTACATCCAAATTTGCAAGAACTGGTGGTGAGCAAATTACCTTTTTTATTTAATTAAATTAGTGTGTGTGACTTCTAGTCCACATCCAAACTGTATTCTTTTTTAACAATTCTCTTAATGGTACTAATACATCCGATAAATTTGGTATAAAATTCTAGTTCAAAATATGTTCCTTTAAATGAACATTTTAGCGTAATAATACCCAAAGGTTTTATTTTAAATTCCCCATAAGCTTCCATCCTTATTTTGCACTGATTTATCTCATGTTTTTATTTAGTTTATACAAAAAGTAGATTAATTTAATGTTAAACTGTGAACCTGTATCTATTAAAGTCTATTCCATATTGCTCAATTACTAACCTTTCAAACCATTCCTTATTTCCTCTTACTTCATTTACCTCAATTGATGTTACCGTAAATTCTTCCTGTTTACTGTTCATATCTACTTCTTGAATCTCCTAAACTTCTTTTATGCTCCTGTTATTTTTCTTTTTTTTTTAATGGTTGTAATACAAACACTTATTCACATTTTCCCCAATGCTGGACACCTTCGGAACTCACGAGCACGACCACGTTTTCTTCACTGACCACTTTTCCACCTGTTTCCATCTTTTGCTTCTTCCAGTATTAAAGTTGTTATTCGAAGCTTTTCCCCTTGCTGTTTTATTAAAATTTCCCCCTTTTAGAGAATGAATATTGTGTTTGACTTGACTGAGCTTCTTTAAACTGTATTTTTGAAATTTCATATGCTCTATACATGTGTATTGCCATTTGTAAAGTTAGATCATAATTCTGCTACATTTTTGCCTGTATACTTTATTGATTGTTCCTAAATCTAGTCTATCCCTGATCATTAAGTCTATTCTCCACCGTCTAACATCTCCAAATTCACAATTTTTTGTCAATTTACCCAAGCCAGGTAGGTGAGTATTAAATAACTCTCCTTCTTCTTGTTTTCTATTGTAGAATAAAAATATTTCACATTCACACATAGATCACATTCTTTTTAGGGGTGAAGTAATTCTCTAATTCACCCAATACTATGTCATATGATTTTCTCTATGCATCCGTTAGCTTTAAGGTGTTAAACATATCAAGTTCTTCATCTCTAAAAATTTAACAGTAAAGCAATTTTTAATGTATCTTCCTTGTCAGCCTTGTCACTGACCAAGAGGTAAATTTCAAATGACTGTTTGAATCGCCATATGTTTTCAGCCACGTTACCTTCAAATGATAATGGTTGAGGTATTCTAAACTCCATATTGTTCTAATTCTAACAACTCTTGTTTTCATGTAGTTTGGAAACAGCAGGCTTTATTAACTACAAGACTGCGCCATGTAATAAATGTTGTACATCTTTATTATTATTACATTCAGTAAAACAGTGTCATCATAATCTAATCTAAATTCCTTAACCTCTATTTATGAAATGAGACCTTGTGTCACCTTTCACATGTTAGGACGTTACATTCATGCGCTATGCAGTCTCAAGATAGTGCATAGTGTGTACTTATTGCTATAAGCAATAGCTGCAAGGCCTCGAGCTTCGTGATCCGGATGGCACCGATGCATTTTTTTGTCCGGTAAGGAATGTTTGAAAGACGTAATTAATCAGGATCTACAAACAAAATGTGATTCCGGCGAAAAACGAAGCTTTATGCTCATAAATCATAGAAAATAGCTACACGGAATGTCCGAGGTCTTTTACAACATAGCAAACAAACTATTCTGGAGAAGACACTTCTGTGACAGGTCTCTCTGAGCTTCATTTCCGTAACAAAGATCTTTTAGAACCTTCTTCAAAAACCTGTATACGATTTTCTTAGATGTTTTTTTTTACTGGCCTATTAGGCCAAAATCAACTTTCTATCGTGTTAAGATACATTACAAATGCTTTTCTTCTAATGTCCGTAATTTGTTTACATGCTAATTTGGTTTTTTGTATTTCAGAAACTCGAAGATGAAACGACGGAGGCGACAAATCGGCCAAATATGTCTCCTAGTCCTGGGTCTACTCCTCATCGGAGCCGGCGTCTCCATCTTCGTGTTCTTCGAGGCTATCTACGAATTCATTCTTGCCGAAGTCCTCAAATTCACACCCACCTCACGACCGTATAAAGCGTGGAACACCAACGATCCTCCTCTCATCATGGACATCTACCTGTTCAATTGGACAAATCCTGAACAAATCTATAACATTTCGGCCAAGCCGGAATTTCAAGAAGTGGGACCTTATAGGTTCAAGGAGATTAAAGAGAAGATTAATATATTGTGGCATGAGGATAATTATACAGTTAGTTACCAACATCGAAAGTTGTATTATTTCGATGACGAGAATAGTCTTAGGAAGTTAACTGATGTGATATCAACAATAAACGCAGTGCCATTAGTAAGTTAGAATTATATCATTATTAAATAAAAATTGCTAAAGTCGCGAAAATCGGTTGAAAGTGAATAATTTATAATAACTCAAATTAAAGTTAACGATGTCACAAAAAAAGCTATAAAAATATTTATTGCTAAGTGCTTATTAATTCTTTGACGGCCGAAATAATTTTTGTTACATTAACGGCCGAATCAGGCTCATTTCGTATATTGTTACAATTTTTTTCATCGACTTATAACAGTTGCGTTTTATTAGTGAAATAACAATTATTTTGTTCAACAAATGAGACCTTTCTTTGCGATTTCGATCTTCTAACGCTCTAATAAATCAATGTAGCAGTCGCTTTTGATTGTTTCCCTTCAAATATTTCAAATAGTCAATGTTGTCTACTTAGATGTCTGCGGATTTATCTCCTGTTTCAATTATTGTGATATATATATATATATATATGTCAAAAATTGACTTCCAATTCCAATTGGACCGCGTACAAATACCTTCGAGATTCATCAGTTTGTGGATATTTTTGCTTTCATGTGAGAAAATACGGCACGCATTAGGAAAAACAGTACCCTTTGATAACTTTAGAATATCAGCTATCTTTTGCAATTTTATCTTGCGGTTGTTGATAAGAATTTTTAGCGTTATTTTCGGGAACAACTGCCTCATTTGGCCTTTCAAACCTCTAAGCATCAAATTGCAACCCTGAAACAAATTTTAGAAAAAAATCTGGAATATGGCATTAATGCTCATCACATAGTTATAGACTGTAAAGCCGTGTTAACAGAAAAAAAAACTAACTCTTGAAAAATTTGAATGTAGAGTACGAATTCAGGGGGAAACTATCTGAACCTTCTAAAACAAATAACGGGTTGCGCCAGGGAGACCCTCCCTCCTGTATATTGGCGATCATCATGGCCCATTTGACTCTATCTGCAGCCGTTCTGAAAAGGTCTATTGACGTTTTTCCACTCCATTATCTTAGATTTTTATGGACCGGGGGAGAAAACGCACGTTTATTTCCATACTTCTGTCCCATTCTTCAGTTAGTTCGCAACCTAATTACAGATATCTGTGCACATTGTCTAAAAGTTTTCCTTTGGCATAACCATCGTCTTTCTCAATCTTGTTCTTGCTTACCACCATGATTCATGTTTTATTTGTATTCAGTGCCATTCCATACCTTTCGCAGTATTGGGTAATGCGATCATCCAAGATCTGTAGCCCTTCTCTGCTGTCCGCAAGTAGTATTGTGTCTTCTGTGTATCTAAGATTATTCAGAAATGCTCCGTTAATAAATATGCCTTCATTTACGTCTTCTTATGCCTCTTTAAACAATTCTTCTGAATACATATTAAAAAGTAAAGGGGAAAGCACACATCCTTGCCTTACTCCACGATTTATTGGTATTTCTTTCGATTTTTCTTGGTCTATTCGTATTATGGCTTTCTGATATCGGTATAGATTGACAATTATTATTCTCACGTCTTCGTTGTCTAATTCTGTGTTCTGCAATATTTTTGCCATTCTTCGGTGTTGTATTTTGTCGAAAGCTTTTTCAAAGTCGACTAGACATATGAATACGTCGCAATTAACATCTTGACATCGTTCGATTAGTGTTTGTATAGTAAATAATGCTTTTCTGGTGTCAAAACCTTTTTGAATTCCAATTGGTTTTCAGCTTTTCTATTATCTATCTTTTATAGATATGTTCGTGTATCACTCGTAAGCACACTTTTAGAATATGGTTCATCAAACTAATTGTCCTGTACTCGTCACACTTTATGCATCTAATTTTTTGGGTATTGAAATAAATATTGATATTAACCATTCTTTCGGAATCTCTCCTGGTATAATAAATGTCATTAAATAATTCTATTAGTGTGCTCATATGATTTTTTTTTAATATTCTTAAGATTTCTGTAGGTATTTCATCTGGTCCCATGACCTTCTTGTATATACCAGATGTGTCTTTGATTTTCGGTGTATGTCTGTATACTGTCATATTGTTTATCTAACCTTTATATTTCTTCACACTTTTCTAATAGCCGTAGTGTCTTAGCTTCTTTGATTTTCTGTTTGTTATTTTATTAATTTTTTTGTACTATTGTTCCTTTTTATTCTTGTGTGCCCTTCCTTTCATCATCAGTAATTTTATCTCTTGTGTGATCCATTGTTTATTTCTTAGATGATGTGTCTTCTTGAAGTTTTTGTTCTGTGATATTTCTCAAGATCTCCTCTACTTTCCTCCATTTATCTGTTGCTGTCAATTGAATTGACAGCAGAAACTTTTTTTAAATGAACTGTTGTGGCATTTGGTTATTGCCTTCTTCTAGTTTCATGACCGTTACCGATCGTTGGATATCATGTTGGCTACCATATTCGCTATCGTGACTTTATTGACAGCAGCTCTAAATAACGATGTAGTTGATTTTCCATACCATTGCCTTAGATTTTTCAGCCATGATGTTCTTCGTCTACCAGGACCACGATTACCTTGGATCTTTCCCTGTATAATCAGATGTAAAAGATCATATTTTTCAGGGTGTCTCATAATGTGACCGAAGTATTCCAGCTTGCGTTTCTTTATTATATTGACCAGTTGTGTTGTTTGCCTCAGCCGTCTAAGGACCTCCTCATTTCTAACTCTGTCACCCAGCTTATTTTCAGTAGTCGTCTGTATACCCACATCTCAAAGGCTGTCAAGCGTTTAAGCATAGCCTTAGTTAGAGTCCACGCTTCCACTCCATACAGCAGGACAGGAAAGATGTAGCAAGATGTCATACGAACTCTAAGGTCAATGCTAATATCGTGACTGCAAAGTACGTTTCTCATTTTAACAAAGAAAGCTCGGGATTGTTCTATTCGGCTTTTAATTTCTGCGGTTGGATCCCAGCTCTCATTAATATTACTGCTGCCGAGATACACGAGTTTCTCTACTCTGTCCAGTGTCACATCTCCGACTTTTATACCGTCATCCTGTATATAATCTTGTTTGCTAACTATCATATATTTAGTTTTCTTAACGTTGAGTTTTAATCCATACTGATCACAAGTCTGTTTTATTTTGTTTATTAGATTTTGAAGGTCTTCTCCGCAATTAGCAAGGACTAAGGTATCGTCGGCATATCTAATATTGTTGACGGTTACTCCATTTACAATAATACCTATGGTTGTCTCTATTAAGGCTTCCTAAATATTTTCCTCCGAATATAAATTAAAAAGTAAAGGCGACAATATACAGCCTTGTCTCACTCCTCTTTTTATATTTATTTCATCCGACAGTTCTTGTTCAACCTTTATTCTTGCCACTTGATGCCAGTATAGATTTGTAATTATTTGTAGATCTTTATCGTCCAATTCAGCTGTTTCCAATATTTCTAGCTTGGTTATTGTGCCTTTAATATTATCTATATCTTTACTATATAGATATCAGAAAGCCATAATAAGAATAGACCAACAAAAATTGAAAGAAATACCTATAAATTGTGAAGTAAAACAAGGATGTGTGCTTTCCCCTTTAATTTTTAATATGTATTTAGAAGAATTGTTTAAAGAGGCATTCTTCTTCTTCTTACGGTGCCTATCCGTTCCGGATGTTGGCGATCAACATGGCTATCCTAACTTTGCTTGCTGCTATTCTGAATAATCCAGTTGTCGATGTATTAAACCACTTTCTCAGGTTTTGAAGCCAAGATATTATTCTTCTCCTGGTCTTCTCTTTCCAAATACCTTGCTCTGAAGAATGAGTTGCAACAAGCCGTATCTCTGTTCATTCCTCATAACATGGCCAAGATATTCTAGTTTGCGCTCTTTGATGGTGTTAGAAGACATAAATGAAGGCATATTTATTAACGGAGCACTTCTGAATAATCTTAGATACGCATATGACACAATACTCCTGCAGACAGCAGAGAAGGACTACAGATCTTGATTGATTGCATTATCCGATACTGTGAAAGGTATGGAATGGAACTAAATACAAATAAAACAAAAATCATGGTGCTAAGCAAGAACAAGATTGAGGAATACAGTGTTTATGCTAAAGGAAAACTTTTAGGCAGAGTGCACAGATATCTGGTACTTAGGCTGCGAACTAACTGAAGAATGGGATAGAAGTATGGAAATAAAACGGCGTATTGAGATAGATAGAAGTGCTTTTAATAAGATGAAAGCAATATTATGCAATGGAAAACTCAACATTGAAATTAGAACTAGAGTATTCAGATGCTACGTGTTCTCTGTCCTGTTGTATGGAATTGAGGCCTGGACAATTACAGAGGCGACAGAGAAAAGACTCATTAACCGGGGAGAAGACGCACGTCTTGGTTGAAGAATCTGAGACAATGGAGAGGGAAAACGGCAATAGAGCTATTCAGAACGGCTGCAAATAGAGTCAAATGGGCCATGATGATCGTCAATGTCCTTAGGGATGGGACACGTTAAGAAAACGAAGTTAATTCAAGCGCAGTTTCAATCATAGCCTAGAAAATTATTTGAAATTTTGAAATAAATTTGTTTTGGACTTACGTTCTTTTTGGAAACAACTTAAAAGCATGCATAATTTTCACTAAAAACTTGGCCATATTTTGTAGAATATGAACGATTACATCGTTTAAAGCGGACTGTTATACGATGCGGTTATACGATGCAGTTAAAATCTCAATTTTTGATGTTTTGAACTTAATAAGTTTTGAAATAACGCTCTTGATATATGTAATTATGAATAGCTTTATGTCTAAAGAAGATAACGAACGTATTAGTTCATGTACATTGTCATTTGTTCCGTTTGTCACCTTCTACCAGCACAACAATATCACCCGGTGTAATGAAACTTACTAAAAATAATAGTAAGGTTAGCGGAATAATAACCCTTTGCGTCGTTCGATTGGTAAATCAGTTATTTTCAGAATTTGAAAGCATTTTTTTATCCTCTTGTGCTCATTTTACGAAAACATATTATACCTTCTTTTTATTATATCGTTATTCTCCAAAGAGTGAACGCTAAAATCGATTTGGCATACGTGAACATGTGTCAGGAGAAAACAAAATGAATACTACAATGAATTATTCACAGTTTTTATGGTTTACATTTAGCATACACGTGTCTGAGAGAATCCTGGGCTCTTGCTTAGATTTATTGTCCCAACGGGACAACTCTATAAATATTTTTCTTGCTTGTTTTTCGGTCTATTTCTCTGCGGAAAACGCATACATGAAAAGCATTTAAAATATATGTCCTTGTCAAGAGTATTTCACAAAGATTGAGGTTTTGTGGGTCGACGTACAGTTTAATGCATTGCTAAGTCTCTCACGTTGTAGCATAAAAATCGTAAATATTTTTTTTATTTAAATCCCTTCATGGAGTCTTATAAATTATTTAAATTAAAACCGAATAAGAATCTTCCTTTTGAATAAAAGAGAGCTGCATCAACTGTCAAGACTTGTTACTGCAAAGACATATACAAAGAGTAAACTAGAAGTTTAATAATTTGACGTACAGTGGAATTCATAAATTTACTTTGATGTTACATATTTAAATCAGAAGAATGCCAAAAAAGAAATAACATCAAAATAATGCTACGATAAGTTCATGCACAAATATTATCCCATTCTGATGAAGCAATCAAAATTGTTATGACGAAATATTTATAAACGAGATATCTACGCTCTATATCATAATAGTAATTTTAACACTGAAAGTACAATATGCGATAGAGAAACATCTGTGAACGTACTGAAAAAGAAGAACAATAACATTGAGGTGTTTTCCTTTAGAAAACTCCAGACGAAGATGAACAGTTTGGGCGAGATAGCATCTACTTGTCTAGCTTCACCTTATAGTTTTATAGTGTTAATTTATATTATTGTCCAGTGGTATTAGCATAGTTGCATTCTTTTTTTTATTGAAGTTTTTTGACTGTCTTCATCTGACAAAACTGTCAGATGAAGGCGGTAGGTGTCGCGTCAGTCACGCACGAAGCGAGCGTTTAAAGTGTAGAATATAAAAAATGTCATGGTTATAAATCTAAAAAACACTAGAAAATTAGTGAGTTTGATGCGGAAAATTTCTCGTGCCTATTTTATTTCTGTTAATTGGTTCAGATCTTTAGTTGAGAGTATAACATGTTTAAATAAACGATTAGTCATTTGATATTATAAAAATACATAATCTACAAGGCAAAGGGGTTTTTTTTATTTGCAATCAAGTGTAAATATTGATAAATGTACCATTTATCAATGTTATGCACTTTGGCTTTGTTGCAGATAATCTTGTTTCAAAAGAGAATATGATTTTATTAAAATATTAAATATAAACAATTACTACAGATACTATCAAGTAATTTACCATTCAACAATATTAGTTTATATAAAAAAATTTTACTTTTTTAGGTATATAATTTCTAGACATGAAGTCTCAAAAAAACTCTATAAAAACAGATAAAAGTAATTGCATAAAAGTATCTTAACATCACAAAAAAAATTATAATGCATATCAATGATTACAACCACGGTATAGGAGATGACAAGCTGAAAAAATACACAGTGCTAAGAAGAGAAAAAATACCGAAAAAAAAGAAGAGAAAATATAACAAATTCTTCGCGATTTATGAGAACTAAATAAACCAAAAGAAACCAGAAAGTTCTATCAAAAACGTAATAAAAGTAGAACAGAATGTAAACGAAGAGTAATGATGTTCAGAGACAAGAAAGATTCATATTAGCCTATTATTAGCCTATTATTAGCCATTATTAGCTTCCGTTACCCTATTTTTAAAAAAGGCAACAAACTCGACCCAACAATTATCGTCCGATTAGCTTGCTGCCAGTAGTTGCCAAAGTTATGGAAGCCATTATTTCCGAGGAGATGACCAAATTCCTTCTCCAGGAACATGTTATTCCAACACAATAACATGGATTTGTCTCTGGTCGCTCTACTCTAACCAATCTCCTACATTGTGTTAACGACTGGACCTCATCCCTTAACAGTTCGCAGCCGGTCGACGTTGTTTATCTAGATTTTTCTAAAGCCTTTGACCGTGTACCTAAGCGCAGACTTCTACATAAGCTAGAACATTTCGGAGTTCGCGGTACTTTACTTCGTTGGATAGATGATTTCCTGACAGATCGATATTACAAAGTTAGAGTTGGCGAATCTTTCTCACAGGACAGGTTAGTGGAAAGTGGAGTGCCTCAGGGTTCTGTCCTTGGACCTCTGCTTTTTACGGTTTACACCAGCGATATTCCTTATTATGTCTCAAGTAAAATATCGTTTTACGCTGACGACACAAAAATATATGCCAATCCAAACACAAACCAGCTAACCCTCCAAATGGACTTGGACTCTATTTTAACTTGGTGTTCCCAGTGGTTACTACCCTTAAACGCGGAAAAATGTGTAGTGCTTCGAATTGGCAAAAATAACCCACTTGTGCCGTACTTTGTTAACGGGCAGCCATTAGAATCTGTGTTTTCGTATAACGATCTTGGTGTTATTGTGAACAGCAGCCTAACTTGGTCCGATCATATTACCTCTATTTGTAAACGTGCAAACTCCAGACTGTATCTTATTCGGAGGTGTTTTTCGAGAGTTTCAATGCAATTATTTTGCAAACTTTACACTTTGTACGTAAGACCCATACTTGAATACGCTGGACCAACGTGGTATCCCGATCTGGTTCGAGACAAGACTCTGTTGGAAAACGTTCAAAGAAAAGCCACTCGAATTTCTTTGGGACCGAGAAGACCGTCTTATGCAGAAAGACTTAGTATGGCTAACCTAACTACGTTTGAACTTCGCCGACAACGTGGAGACTTAATTACAACATTCAAAATACTAAAATTCAATTTTGGAAACCTCGATGAAATATTTATCATAAACCAAGATGAACGCCTCAGAGGTCATCAATATAAACTAAAGAAAGAAAATTTTTCTATAAGACAAAGACAGAACTTTCTTCCAAATAGAGTTTTTGAGTGCTGGAATAACCTCAACGACAACATTGTCTCCGCTTCCTCTACCAACTCGTTCAAAAACAGACTCGACAGTTTTATATTATAGTTAAAATATTGTTTTTCTGTTAAACCAAAAATTGTAATTTTATTTCTTTTAGTTGTAATTTTTGTTATTTACTAGTAGGTGATTAATGAAATTTCTTTGTTTTTGGGCATAATAGGGACTTAGTTCCTCTGCCCTCGCTTATATTATAATAATAATAATAATATTAACACAACCAAGTCAAATACTAAACCAATGGCCATAATTCTTCAAAGAAAATACTGAAAAAACGGTGGATGAGAGAATTAAATTGGATCAAACTGGATAAGAAAGAATTAAGTCCTTCGTCAGTAGCTGAAATAAAAGAAGCAATTACTAGACTTGAAAATAAGAAGGTACTCGGATCAGACAACATTAGAGCAGAATTAATAAAAGAGAGCGGATATCTCATAATAAATGCCATGTATAAATTAACCATTAATGCCCAAAGTTAAATTTTTATCAAAACGAAATCAAAACTTTAGAATGAAATAAAGCAAGGTTGCTTTTAATAGCAATGTGAAAAGTTTACGTTTTTTCTTCTTTGTAACTGTCCTTTTTTGACGTATGATATATTATACGCTGAGCAGGGAAGGACACAATTTCATAAAATACTATTTATTTTAAAATTATTACAAGATGTGATGCTCGGGATGAAGTCCTACATTACATTTGATGCTTCTATATTTGGTACACTTGCCACATTTGCCGCAAACGATTTTCGTCAGCAACATGTTTTCATGATTTTGGACGTACACTACGTGGCGTTGGAATATCTGGAGTTGTCAGCAATGCCTCCACAATTCGCTTGTAAAATGCTAAATAAGAAATTGCCTCAATGTTGCGATGAAGAAGCCACATGTTGACTATTGCCCCATTCAAGCAAAAATCTAAATATAGCCTAATACTGTTTTTTAGATCTAATTCGAATCCGATATAAACCTCTTAGCTTATCGAATAAGTCTACACCACCCATTCCCTTGTTATACATTTGCACAACGTTTGGTTGAGTGACCGCTATAATTTTTCTGTCTTTTCTGGACCATCATGTTATTAGTAAATATTTCTACATTTGAAATATTAGTTACCATAGTAACTTCATTATTGTCATTCCAGCGAACAAGAGTGAGCTGATGTTTTTCGCTGTGTAACGTGAAAAGTTCCACAAATTTGTTTTTTTATTTCTTTGAGTCCTTTCTCTTTCAATCCTGTCTTTTGATCTCCAGCCTTGTCAGTTAAGGTAAAGATGTAAAACAATTATCAATTTAGATAACAAATTCTTGTGGTAAAAAATCTGTACACAGCTTTTAGTTACAGAACTTCCTAACGAGTTACCCTATAATTATTTATCTCCACTTCCAGTATATAGATGAAATTATGCAAAGTAACCTTTATTGGTCGAAACGCACCAGAATTTATATCCTAACCGATAGGTTTTTCTCAAATATACTGCTTCACAAAATGATGTCCATATTACGGCTCCATGGCTTCCTCGACTGAGAAACTTCCATTCACTGGCTGGAGGTAATGATGAAAGCGTTTATTTAGATGGCCAATTAGAGGTTGAATTTCGAACGTTTTATTGGTTTGTTGGTACAACGTATTATCATTAAATTATCTGTTCAAATATGTTTCGACTCATAGTATTACTAACTAAATGTGAGTGAGAGTCCACATATATGAGAGTATGATACCAATGGGTGGCATCTAGAGAAAATAATGATGCCAAAGTTTTAATTTAAATTATCAACGGACAAAGAGAAAGGGCAGGATTTTTGTGAAGCGTATTTTATCGTTTCTTTACAAACATAGTCCATGAACCTTTCATCAAAAAATAACTTAAACACAACAATTGGCTTCAAATTTTGTTGTTCCCACTCATTTAATATATGGGGTAGCATATTGTTTTGGAAAATATGATTTATAGCTCATTTTTCCAGTTTTTTTCTTTCCACTTAAGATCAATTCTTTTCATAGTAACCTGATTCGTAATGTTCAGTCGTAGTTATATTTGACAGAAATGGTATTTTTTTCGAGAACCAGCTGTAACATCCATGCTTTGAGATAGAGTACCTCGGCCAGTACTTGGAAAAGTGTAATTAAACTGGTCTTCCTCATCACTTATTACCTTGCTTCCTCGTTGGGGTGGGCTGGCAGGTGTTCTAGATAGTTTTCTTGTTAGTCTGCTGATTTTTTTTTGCAACGAACAGTATAGCGCTTGGCACAGACCCATAGTTGCAATCCATATGTCTATATGGGCTCTATTATGCACTTATATACAAGAAATTTATTCTGTAGATAGCTGCGATTTTCGGCCAATTAGCCAATGCGTTTGACGTATTTTTATGTTGATAATGGTTTTTCTGCCAAGATGTGTACTTTCCAAGTGAGCTTTTAAAGTGTCATTCCCAGGTATTTCACTTCTGTTTTTACTGGTAGTAATATATCATTCAGTGTGATTTTTGGGCATGTGTTGTTTCTGTTCGTGAATGAAATTTAATTAGACTTGGTGTGGTTAACTTGATTTTTAACGTGATTTTCCATCTATTCACACAGTCCTGTAGTAGATTTAGGTCTATTTAAAGGTTTCCGGATACTACTTGAGGGTCATCATCGATGGATATTGTAATATTTTTATTAGTCCTAATTTATTGTCTTTATTCTAATTTATTGTCTTTATTCTAATTTACTGTCTTTATTCTAATTTATTAAAACTCACGATAATTTATCAAAAGTCTTTATTTTATACTAATTTATTTTAGACTTAATAATTACAAATAATTCATTTGCGTTCGAACAATTTTAAACCGATATCGCGAGCTTCTTGTTGACTAACTTTTCTCAATGAAAATCTTCCGTTATTTATACGAAACCAGCTGGTAAACAGAATTTTGTAGAAAATACGATGCCGTTCTCGATGTAGACACAGCGGCAACCGGTCTCAAAATTGGTATGTTCTTCATCGGCTCGTCCCAGAAAATTCGATTGTTGTTTGTTTAGCGAAGGGGACCCAAAGGATGTCAGGTAGATTTTTGACCTAGAAATTACGAGAATCAATACAAAAGAATTAGTCATAAAATATTTACAGTTCTATACGACATAACATTTAAAATCGTAACAATATTATGGCAGTGTCATCTGCGAACATAGCTACTGTAGTAGTATTTGTTGTTGGGATTTTAGCCGTGTATATGAGGTACAGCAAGGGGCCAAGGATAGTTTCTTGAGGATCACCGGATTTATAGGATAGTAAAGACAGGTTTCTGTAAGGAATCTGACTTAAAGTGACGTTCTGTGAGGTATGATTTTAATAGTAGATACTGAGGTGTGGGAAAGGATGAATTCATTTTATATAGGAGGCCATCTCAAATTTAATTTAAAAGAAATATATAATTTTTTAATTTTTTACAAGAAAATAGGTATAAAAATATGGTAGATCAGTTATAAATAAATTAGTCTATTTATTGAAAAAGTGTTTATTGTTAAATTTAAAACATATAACTATTAGTAAAAATTAATAAAAATTTAAATAGTAGATAAAATAGGAACAACTTCTCTCTTTTCTTCTCTTTTCAACTCTTTTCTGAAGAACTCCATGTAATATAGAAAATGATGATAAAGAATCATAAAAATACGTAAAATCGTTTAAAAAACCTTATCGGGGATCTAACGATGATTTTAGTGCTCGCATCTAAAGTTACTATTATATTGACTGAATGAGCCTTTTCTGTCTTTATATTAACCAATTTAGAAATTAATGGACTTATTTTTTTATTTTTTACAGACCATTGGTTTCAAGACCAGACTGTCGAGCTGGTTTACCAAAAGACTCATATCAGCAACGTTATCGAGTGTTTCTAGTCTACATGTAACGAAGAACGTGTCCCAGATATTATTCGAAGGTTACGATGAACCGATATTGGGCACATTATCGAAGTTTCCCTTTTTAAACGTCCAGGATAAATTTGGGATCTTTTATGGTGTAAGTCTGTATTTTTTATAACTAGATTTGTATTATGTAAACCTTCGCTTATTTATAATTTAAACTTAGTATATTCTATGCTATACATTTTACACTTGAACTTTTCGCGGGAGTTATATGTGCTTTCTGTGGTGTTCCGGGTTTGACCCTGCATCGAATAATTTTAGTTTTGAGAAAAACCATTATTTTCAAGTCAAGTCAGATAGTAAAGCTTTTTGCTGATGCTTGAAGTAGACTGACTGACTCTCATGCTCGATGCGGTTAGCTGATCAAGGCGCGCTTCCCTCGAACGGTCTTTGTCAAGGCTTCTTGTGATTGGTCCTGTTTGTGTGTAGGTAGAAGGAGTTCTACTCGGGTCTTGTGCCTTTGTGTATTTTTGAATTTTTTCTTTACAAGGCTTCTTCTTTTTTTGGTACCTATTAATTTCGAATATTGACGATCATTTTGGTTATAATTATTTTATTAACTGATGCTTAAAATAGATTAGTCGTTGTTGTAGGGAACATTTCCTTAGGTTTTTTAACCATGATATTCTTCTTCTCCCACTTTCTAGTTTTCCGAATACTTTGCCTTAAAGCATTATTTTTAGTAATCTGTATTTAGTATCGTTTCTCATTATGTCTCCGAGATGTACAGATGTACAGGTTAGTTGGTTATCTTGTCCGTCCATCATATCCTTAGGGTTCTTCTGTATAACCATATGTCGAAAGTTTTTTTTCATCGCTTAAATGAGTGTCCAGGATTGAACTCCGTAGTATAATATCAAGAAGATATTAACATCGTAGGAGCCTTCTTTTTATCTCCAGATTAAGGTTGTGGCTTTTAAAGAGTTTGGCCATATTGTTGAATACACTCCTAGCCTTTTCTATTCTACATTTTACTTCTTGTGAGTGATCCCATTGTTCGTTTACCATTGTTCCAAGGTAGGTTCCAAGATTTCACTTAGTTTATTTACTTTGTTTATTAGTTGCTGTAAAACTGTTTATATTGTCTGCAAAAATAACAGTGTCATCTGCATAGCGGATGTTGTTTAGGCGTTCTCCATTTAAAAGGATTCCATGTTCGCAATTTTCCAAGGCTTTACTAAATATTTCCTCTGAATAATATAGGTGAAAGTATACATCTTTGTTTAACGCCTCGCAGAATCTAGATCGCTTTCGGCGGTTCATCTTCACGATTTGTTCTTATTGTAGCTGATTGGTTCAAGTATAAATTTTGTATTCCACGGCGGTCTTTATATTCTGTTTGGGCTTTTGTTAGAACATCCATCATTTTTCGGAGTTGAACTGTGTCAAATGCTTTGTGGTAGTCCACAAAGCAGGTATAGCTATAGATATTATTATGAGAAAATTAATTTCTTAAAGAAATTTAGACTGTACTTCGTCTGGTCCTGGAGCTCTCCTTTCTTTTAATAATATAAGTGGTGCTCTCTTATTTCTACTAGTATTGGTGGTCCTGTTTCCGGAAGCTATTGGGAAACTGGTTCTCCGTCTAATCAAAATATAAATTTCGTATGTAATTTTTCCAGATATTATCAATACTCTCTTAACAAGTTTACTTACTCTTCTGTTTTACATTTACATGTAATTTCTCTTACCTTTTTATGCACGTGGAAGTCGTTATATTCACTTAGGTTACTTAGCAAGTACTTTAAAGTTCACTGAAGATGGTCTGAGAAGACCGAAACGTTTGTTCTGAATAATTTTATGGATTTTTACTTAATATTTCAATGAATACATAGCAATTTAACTAGAAGTTTTTACTTAATTGTAAAGTTTTTTAACTATGTACTGTAGTATACAGCCAACCCCGGAAACTTTATGAATTTTATCAGTTAATTGAGTTTTTTTTTTATTCTAGAAAAATAATACGTCTGGCAAAGACGGAGTTTTCTCAATGCACTATAAAAACGACGAAAACTTCGGGAGACTTGTCACATGGAACTACAAAACCAAACAAATTTCTACGAGGGCCATTGCAATGACATCAAAGGTTCAGCGGGAGAGTTTTATCCATTTCACAGGCAAAGACAGAAAGTCACACTGTATTCAGCGGAGCTCTGTAAATATGCCGAATTAGAATATGTAGAAGATGTCGTTATTAAAGGTGTTTTGGGCTATAAATATACGGCAGATAACATTTTTGATAATGGTAAGTTTTATATTGTTATCTAGTAAAGTAGCCTACAATCTATTCAATTAATATTTACATTTATTTCTTAGCATTTACAATTAATAATACAAGAATAGTCCAATATCTGTACCGTATTGCGCTGATCCATATTTAATAAGCAGATAGGACGTAAAAAATAAAAAAAAAATGAATTGTGGGAATTAGGGCATTTCTCCTATCTTAACGAAGATACCCTTTGTAGTGGAAACAGATAACCAGGAGGTCCGTAAAATATTATATATATAATATATATAATATATATATATATATATATATTATATATATATATATATATATATTATATAAATGGATAACACCGTAACCGTGCGCTTGAGTCCTATTTCCGTGGGCTATTTTTTTTAGCAGTTTTTAGCAAGAAAATAAAATGGATAGAAAAAAATAGAAAAAATTAAAAAAAAAAACAAGAAAAAATGGAATGTGCAAAAGTTGATAGATGCGACAATTGCAGAACGATACTTGGAAAACATTACCAACAGGCTAAGAAATCTAAATGTAAATGAAGAAGTCTAGACAAATATAGACACCTACTGGACCAGAATAAGGAAGCCATTGAAGCAGCAGCGAAACATGAAATAGGTACAGAAATTTGTGCCCGTAGAAATCATTGGTTTGACGATGAATGCAATATTGCAACAAAAGAAAAAAATGAAGCCTACAGAAAAATGCTTATCCGATGAACTAAAACAACTGTAGAGAATTATCAGCCAAAGAGAAGAGAAGAAAAGAGGATACACAAAAGAAAAAACAAAGTCACTTAAATAAGGAACTTAAATATATAGAAAACCTCCACAGAGGGAAAGAATTCCCAAGGCAACCCCAAAATAATTTAAAAGTCAGAATGGCGACCAAACAACAAGAAAAGATGGATTGAATAGATGGATGGAATACTTTAATCAGGCAGTTAATATAGAGGAAAAAGAGAAAAATCTGGAATACGAAATAGATGAGGTAACTGGAGCAGACGAGAGAGAAGAGGAATCACCAATTATTCTTGAAGTTAAAGATGCTGTTAAAAACTAGCCAGAAACAAATCACCGGGTTAGATAATCTTCCAGCTTAACTATATAAAAAAAGGTGGCCACGATACCATAATGGCATTTCAGCAGTTTATAAAAGAAATATGGATACAGAAATCCCTCCCCAATGATTCGAATATTGGAATACTTTGCACCATACATAAAAAAATGGAGATAATCTCTAATTACAGAAGAATTACGCTTTTTATTGCAGTGTATAAAATATTTTCCACAGTACTATGTCACAGCATGGAATACTAGGCTGGTTTCAGAGGTAATAAATCGACAATTCATCAGATTGCAACGCTAAAACAAATTTTAGAAACAACACTGGAATATGGCATTGATACTCATCACATATTTATAGACTACAAAACAGCCTACGACTCTCTGAACAGAATAGAAATGTTCAAAGCAATGAAAGAGATAGGAATACCAAGTCAGTTGGTAAATTTGACAAAACTAACTCTTGAAAAAGTTGAACGTGGACTAAGAATTCAGGGGATTTGTCTGAACCTTTTAAAACAAATAACGGGTTGCGCCAGAAAGACCTTCTCTTCTGTATACTGTTCAGTCTGGCTCTGGAAAAAATAATACGTATGTCACAAATCACAACCACCGGTTCAGTATATAATAAATCAATGTAAATCCTTGCCTATGCTGATAGTATTAATATTGCTGAGAGAATTGAAAACGCTGTACAAGAAGCGTATATCGCATTAAAAGAATCAGCTACAAAAATGGGTTTAATACTAAACACCAACAAAACAAAGTATATGAAAACAAGCTAGCAACTACAAATCCCACGACCACTTGTTATAGAAAACAACGTCATTGAAGCAGTAAACGAATTTGTATACCTAGGAGCGCTCCTTAATACTGAAAATAATACTTCTGCAGAGATAAACCGCAGAGTTTGCACGGCCAACCGATGCTATCTTGGGTTTAGTCTTCTCCTTAAGTCGACAATTATATCGAGAAATACTAACTCGACTAACAAAACTAATGAAAACATGCTAGGATGCTTCGAAAGAAAAGTACTAAGGTGAATCTATGGAGCAGTGAATTTTTTTTCTCGGTTTTTTGTCTCGGACTATTATGTGGTCTTCTAAAATGACAGTCCAGATGTTAACCTTTTGCAGCTGGTTATGCTGGTTTTGCAGCGCCCAACACCTGGCAATGGAAGGATTGTGTCTCCCTACTAAAGAAACAGAAGATTCATCAGTAAATAAAATGCTTTTAATAAAATTTCGTTCATGATTTGCCTTTGCTAAATAAAATCTGCTGCGTTTACGAATATTTAAAATTCTTGTAACCGTGCTTTTTGCATACTTTCATTGCAGTAAACATTGCTAACATCTAACTATCTAGTAACGCTTTTACTTAAACGTCTTGAATCTACCTCGATTGTTTTTACAAATTTGTGTATCCCGGTATTCCCTTTCCTCAACTTTTTCTGGCGACACTTCTAGAGCGTGATATAACTGCAATTTTTGAGGCAGTAACAACTTTCAGCATTTTTAACAATATTATGAAATGACTGTACACAAGGAATTGGTCTTCCCTCAAAAATACAGAAAATAAATCTACACACCATCTAAGACAATATTTTCATATTCGAATGGACACCAGAATGGACATGGTAAAAGAAGACGTGGAAGACCAAGATCTACATGGCTACAAGAAGTAATAAATGATCTTAACAGGGCGGGCATACACAAGAAGTAATAAATGATCTTAACAGGGCGGTTATCCACAATTACCACGATAAAACTTTTTTATTATTTGAAAATTTTCTGCGAGCATATAAACAGACATGTTGTTTACAAAATAAATTAAAAATCTACGCTGCTATTGCTTTAAACAACCACTGTATTATGACAAATTATTGGTGAAGGAGCAACGAAGGTTCGTGGAAAGTAGATGACGCACAGTGTTGCCATTATAGTATGTGTATCTAATTTAAAATTTTACATACTACACTTCATCTAATTTACATACGATGCACGTTATCGGCGCCACAGTTCGTGACGTCACATGATACCAACACGAAATATTTAGCATAAATGCATTATAAAAGCGTTTTTATTAAGAACATTTGTTCGGAACACACGGTAACTGTAATCTAACGAAGGTGAAATTTTCGCATAAATTGGTACTTATTTGACAGTTGCGGTATTGACACTTTTTGTTCTTTATTATTTTGAATATTAAAGTGAATTCCTCTTGTTTTATATTTTTACATATTTAATAAAATCTGTTCTTTTTAGAACAAAAATTAGTGTGTTTTATTTCAAAAAATGTCATGTGAGAATTTAAATAATCGTTGTGAAGAGATGGTAATACTTTTGCAATAATTATGTTTTTTATTAAATTAAAATGGAGTCAGGATTTTTTTATACTTTGGCAACTATGTCAACTTCGATCTCTGACGTAGATAATGACGTGCATCGGTATGTAAATTAGATAAAGAATATATCACTTTGGACATACAAACAGTGGTACCGGTGTTCTTATGTTGCCCGTTTATATAACCAAAATGTTTTGCCCCCATATAACTCGTGCATTATTTTCACAAAAATAAGGTCTTTGCTCCGCTTTATATTAGCATAGTCACCGTCTTTTCCCCAATTTTAAATTGAAAGTAGTAAAATAAATTTTCGTTAGTTCAGCAAGTAAAAAAAGTATTTTTGCTTCGTTACGCTAACTAACCAGACATCTGTGTGAATTCCACCAAACTTTATGTAACTAGACGAAACCATCAAGACTAACTCAATTATTTTTCAGGTACTCATCGACCAGAAAATGCCTGTTTCTGCACGGGAGAGTGTATCCCGTCGGGGGTTTTTAACGTTTCTACGTGTAGGGATAACTCCCCGAGTTTTTTATCCTTTCCACATTTTTATCGGGCTGATCCTTATTACACGGACAAGATGAGCGGGATGAGGCCCGATAAGGGGAAACATGAATTTTACATAGTTATCGAACCGGTAAGTAAAAGTTTATATCTAGGGATTAGACATCTTGGGAGAAGTTATTAGGTAGTTAAAGGTGAAAAGTTTGTATTAAATCGACTGCTAAACAACCGATAATAAGTGTAAAGAAATTGTAACCGTATTTAAAATAGAAGTCTATAAATTTTTAGCACAAAAATGTTTGATCTATTGTCGCAACTGTCTCCTATAAATCTATAAATTGGTCTACTTTATTCTAACCATTGTCATTCTTAAGGTATTCCGACAATACCACTAAAATCGCCCACATTTAAAGATATTTTTAATAAGACTTAATATACTCTAAATGTAGGGCAAGGAAAGGTATATTGGTGATAAAAATGAAAAATAAAAATTATATATTAATTCGAAAACTAAGCAAGAAATAAGTTTTACTTTATCACGTTACTTATTATTTAAAGTAAATGTTTAGAAGAGTTAATTTAACAGAAAATGATTAATAATGATAGTAAATGTCAAATTGACATACAAACTTATGTTAGGTAAGTTGGTGACACGGTAAGGTATATTGGTGATAGTGGTTAGGAAATTTGGTGATATTATGGAAATTGTATATTTAATCAGATATTTAAAAAGTTTATTCCATACAACGATCACATCTATAATAAAGTTTTTCATCGGCGTCAGTATCTTCGATAGATATGCAAATCTCGTGGTATGGTATCAAACAAGATGAGCACTGAATCTATTGGGCTCCATTTCTTTTCTTACATCAGTTGAATATAGGACTCCACATAAGCCACACACCCAATCATCTATTTTACTTTTTTTGCATTTTGGACAGATTTGTATGAAGTCGAGGGCTGTTGCTGAAGATTTTCTGTTACTGAAGTGTTTTCATTTGTCGGTGTTAAGCATTTCGCACTTGATTCCTTTTTCTTGACCTCTCTGGACGTTTTGAAGCTGTTGGTGTTTTCAAATATGATCGACTGTGGCTTTAGGATTTAAAATAGAAGTTTCAGGTGCTGCGTCAGTTGAAACTGGAGAAGCAGGAGCTATGTCAGTTAAAGATGAAGGCCGTAATGCTTCTTTTGGAATAACATCTTCGTTTAAAGGACATATGCTTGTTTTTTTAAAAGCATTCTCAATGTTTTCTTTGTAAAGGCGCTTATGTAAGCTGGATTCAAAATGGAATGGAAGTTGCTACGATTTGGAGCATCCGTAGGGTTATTGCTCATATAACGATTTATGCTATCGCGCCAGTAAGTCTTAAGTGGCTTGAATAGTCCCACGTCAAGTGGTTGCAATAGGGGCAATGGTAAAGTAACCTATTTATCTTTCGCTATTTTCAAAACTTCAGCTTCAATATGGGCAGAATGAGAGTCCATCATCAAGACTACAGGACGTTCAGGCGGTATCGTAGTGATAAAAAAATTAACCATTCCAAAACAATCGAATTGATCCATCCTTTAGGAGATAATTTTATTAATGCGTTGGGAAGGGCATCATTTTAAGTGTATCATTCCATCTAACACTTTAAAGATTACCATAGGAGGAATCCATGTTCCATCAGCACAAATGCATGCTAACATAGTTTGAGTTTGACCTCGTTCAGCGTAGGATATTTTATAAACATACTTTTTACCAATGCCGGTAACAACTTTGGAAGGTTTCACTACATACGATAATCCAGTCTCATCGCAATTCCAAATTAAATTCGGTTTGTTTTTTATATTGAGTTTCGTAAGAACATCATTCAGTTTCGAAAAGAAATCTTTGATCATAAATTCATTAGCTATGAAAGCTCTGTAGGCCGAAAGATTTTCTGGCACAGAGAAGTGTACTACTTTTAAAACTATTCCACCACCATTTGCTTGCAATGCAGTTAGTTGACGGCAAGAATTTCTCCCGACCATCCACTTTAGCAAGATCATAAGCATATTTTCTAATTTGATACACGGTTAGTCCAAAACCCAATTCTTGCATTTCTATAATATAATTGTAAAGCCTCAACTCTAAATCACATGACAATGCAAAAGGCCTCCCCAGTTTTCTTACCGAATCTCTTCATTCGCTAGGTAACGTTTCAAAGTGCTCCATGGGACTTCTACTTCCTTTGCAGCTTTATATATAGTCTTACCTTCATTTCTTACTAATCTGACAGCGTTTTGAAGTTAATGTTGATTATATTTTCTATATTTGCACTCTTTTTCCATTGCCAATCTAAAAGTAAAAATTAAATAGGGTATTTGGTGATGGTAAGGGAGGACGGGAAGTAGAGCATTTCCTGGTTCAAAATTTACAAAAGTAGTAGAACACGACTACCACTGAACTGTTCCGCTCTGCTGTAAACAAAGTAAAGATAGCGTGAAGATCGCCAACATCCGGAACGGATAGGCACTTTAAGAAGAAGATTTGGTGATATCGGAATCTTGTATAGGTAATTTGGTGATAAAAAAAGTTAACAGTTTTTAAAAATAAAATACATTTACGGATTCTTCAAAACAATATCTTTTACATAGTATACTACACTTCTCTATTTTATTTTAAATAAAAGAACAAAATATATCCAAAGTTACCGTCTCAAAAGTTCTTGAAAAATGTGTGCAAAACCACTAAGAAACAACAACCGTAATTTAGGAAATAAAAACTTACCTTGGCTAAATCACGAATTCAATGCAGCTTTTTTTTATTGATAATTAGTTTATTGAATAGTTTTATAAAGTTTTATAAAGAAAACAGCAATTATTCTAATAAAAATGTAACCAAATATGTAACAGTCTTTCACATTCAATAAGAAATGACTCCACTATCGCACAATGGTCAAAACAGTCTGTTTACTAAACGCAGGTGTGCGCATCGCTAAATCGGAATATATGTTTGTCCTGCTTACACTCGTAGCAACTTACTAGCGCTGTGTCATGAATGTGCTTGCATAGGGAACTGTGTGGTAATCTGATTAAACATTATCACCAAATTACTTGTATCACCAATATACCTTTCCTTACCCTATATTTGGAGGAGCACTAGATTTATATTATTTAGTTTTATAATGATAGCAAAGACATGATAGTTTTAACACACATAAAAAAATTAAAGAATTACCTCACAACAATAGAACACGAAAACCGGGAATACTGAAAGATGCAAATGGGAAACTTGTATTGAATACTAACGACAAATTAAAGAGATGGACAAAATACATCAATGAACTGTTCAAAGACAATAGAACAGAGCAGATGGAGATAGAAGTAGAAGAGGATATGGTTTTAAAGATATTAAAAGAGAAAATTAAAATGGCATTAAAAATAGCAAAAATAGTTAAAGCGTTAGGTCCAGGCCAAGTCAGGTGAGAAATCTTAAAATGCATGAATGATGTAACCTTAGACATTATAGTAGACTTATTTAACTCAGTATACAAAACAGGACACATACCGAAACAATGGTTACTCTCCACCTTTTGTGCTATCCCTAACAAAACAAACGCTAAATATTGCCGTAAATACAAAACAATATCGCTAATAAGTCACATTCTCAAATTATTCCTGAAAATAGTACATGGTCGTATAAATAAAACACTGGAAGAATGAATAGATGATAGTCAGTTTGGGTTCAGAAATGGACTAGAAAGCAGAGAAGCGTTATTTGCTTTAACTCAATGTATTAGCTCAAAGACGCATGAATATGAATGTTGATATGCATGTTTATTACGTTGATTTTAAAAAAGCATTTGACAAAGTTAAACATGGAAAATTAGTCCAAATTCTAAAAACAAAAACATAGACCATAGGGACTTACAAATATTAACAAACCTCTACTATAATCAAAGAGCACAAATCGTAATAGATAACGAACCCAGTCCAGAAATTGAAATCAGGAGAGGAGTTAGGCAGGTATGTATTATGTCCCCATTACTATTTAATGTATATAGTAAAGCCATTTTTGAAGAAGCATTACTATCTCAAAGTGAAGGAAAATAACGGAAAATCTATTAACAACATAAGATATGCAGATGACACCGTGATTATGGCAAGCTTTGCTAAACAACTCCAATTACTGCTAAACCAAACAAACAGTTTCTGTGAAAACTATGGACTAAAAATGAATATAAAAAAGACCAAAGACTTTTTTATGTACTCTGTAACGATCGCATCGTCAGCTCTTGCCGCCGGCTGGCCACTATCTGCACGCACCCACTCCTACTGACACCTTCTACTACCATTCAATACACGCTGGAGGTGGAACACCGGCAAATGTATAAAACAGCGTAGATATTGATAGAAACGGAGTTTGAATCGGATAATTGATCTGGAAGCACTTCAAACGGGCCTTTGAATATTGATCAAAGGCCAAACTCTCTGGTAGTTCAAGCTGGAGTACTGATCTCGTAGTAGCTCCTAAGCTGGGTCTGGAGTATGATCAAAGGCCAAATCATTCTACCCATCAGGTCAAGTATCGATTAGTCGCTTTCAGTTCTCGTCCGTATCGAATAGTAATCGACTTGGCGCCCTCTATCATAAACTAAGTACTGATTAGTATTTCCCTGATGTTTGGTTATGACAATACATCGTCATTTTATTTTAAACTTTCCCAGTATCAATAATATTTATTTCTCATAGGTGTCAACAGTATGATCGTTGCGTAGTCGATTTTTTCACTAAGATCAGTGTTCCCAACCTAAAGAGTGGGATTAATATACCAGCGCAGAATAGTAATAACTAGACTTCGGCAATATGCATATTTTGCATATTGTGCATATTTTATGCAAATATTTCATATTTTGGCATATTTGTATAAAAGTTTGCATTAAAGTGCATAAAAGTTCAGATTTTTATACTGTATTTGAAAATTTTTAAACATACCAATTTATTTCAATTCTTGTATAAAATTTTGTAGTCATTTTAATCAAGAAATGATCTAAGTACGTAATCTCTACAGGTACAAAACATTTACAATTTCAAAGAAGTCAATTTAAGTAGCCCTCAACATTCTTAGAAAGTCTCGGTCACTGAGGCATTCAGTTATTGGATAATCGCTAAGGGTTCGCTCATTTGCATTTTATGATCTAATCCCCAAATCTATCTACAATTTATTGTATCTTAACAGCAGGTAAACGGCTAATAGTTTTTGTTCCTAATTTAGGGATTTTCCAAAATCTCCCATTTATTGAATTAGGTACCTAAACATTTCTAATTTGATGCTCAGATTTGTAAATCATTTTTGTTTTGATATTCAAAGCGTAAACACTCGTTGTGCGTAACAAAAAGGAAGATTGTGATTTTATAATGCCTAAAACAACCAGTGCTTCAACTTGGATTAAACCTTATAAAGAGCTGTCTATGGATATGGGAAAAATCTACTGTTCAGTCTGTGGCAAAATTGTAAGTATCTAATATTTTTCTATTAAATATCTAATATTTCATACATACAGGGTGTTTACCAAATGACACTTACAACGTTTGACTGTAGATACTTCTCGAAAAATTGAACAAAACGATATAGTTAATGAGGGGTCAAACTTATTTACTTTTCGAGATACAGGGTGTTAAAATTAAAAAAAATTAAATTCTTTTAGTTAATAACAACAATAACTTTAAAACCAATAAACGTATTTACTTGAAATTTAGTACTCGTAGGTTGTTTTTAAATGAAAAATAGCTTCCTTTAGTGAGAAAAAATTGTCCATGGTACAATACAATGGTGTGTATTTAGAAAAAATTTTCACCTTTACTTTTTTTTATGAAGTCAGCTATTCTAAAACACAATTATTTTTATTGTAATTGAATTAACAAAAAAAAACTTTTGTTGAATTTTAAAATAAGTTATATGATGTACTAATGGTTAGTAACAAAAACTAATTTGTGGATTAATACTGCATTAAAACACTTAGCGAGTGTTTGTTTTTTCCAAACCAGTTATTTGATTAACCAAAAAACACCTTGTATATTTTTATATTTTAAAGGTTGGGTTAAAATAAAGGTTTTATTTTTTATTATATAGATAGCATGTGAGAAGAAATTTCAGATAGACCAACATGTGAGAACTGCTTCACACATTGCAAAAAAAAGGAAAAAATAGGAGGAAAACATCAAACTTCAATGGCTAAATGTTTCCAATCTCCTTCAAAAAATTAGATGAGCAAGAAACTTTTAATGAAGACTTGTGTCGCGCATTAGTGTCTGCAAACATACCGCTTTCAAAATTAGCAAATGTAAATTTTAGTTCATTTCTAAAAAAATATTGCAAACTTAATGTTCCAAGTGATCGGTCTCTAAGAAGAAATAATGTGAACGGGCTATACTCGTCGGTGTTAATTAATATTAAGGAAGAAATTGCAGATAATTATTTTTACATATCTGTAGACGAAACCACTGATTCCTCAGGAAAGTATATTGCTCATTTATTGATTGGTGTTCTTAAAGAAGATACCTTACCAAAATCTCATCTTATTTCATGCCAGCAACTTGAGAAAACAAATGCTTTAACAATTTCGCGTTTTATACAAGAAACATTAGCAACTTTTTTTCTTTCGACAACTATTCCTTCTAGTAAATTACTGCTTATTTTATCTAATTGCTCTTTAAGTAATCTTTAATTATCCTTATATTATTTTAAATATTTTTCCCAGATTTAATACATGTTACTTGTGTAGCGCATGGATTAAACAGAGTTGCAGAGGAAATACGAAAAAAGTTTCCTCTTGTAAATACCATGATATCCAGTGTCAAAAAAGTATTTCTTAAATCTCCTATAAGAATTCAACTTTATAAAGAAATGCTACCTAACATTCCTCTTCCACCACAACCTATTTTAACGCGATGGGGAACATGGTTAGAAGCAGCTAATTTTTATGCAGATCATTTTGTTAAAATAAAGAACATAATTGATACGTTAACAGATGAAAGTTCCCAATCTCTTTTGGATTCTAAACAAACTTTTCAGAGTAACTTGCTTCAACAAGAACTTTCATTTATAAAATCAAATTTTAGTTTTGTTCAAAAAACAATTACTCAGTTAGAATCACCAAAACTGTCATTGTTCGAAAGTACAGCATTAATAAAAGAATTTGCGTCATGTTGTCGGAACGTTAGAGGTAATATTGGAAAAGATATTTTAAAAAAATTTGAAGCTACTATGGAAAAAAATAAAGGTTACCATATTCGTTCTGAAGTAGTCAGTGTTCTAGCTGGAAATATTTCGGAAACAATTAATTTAGAACCAAATGTTTTGGTTAGTTTGAAAAATGCTCCCGTTACATCAGTTGATGTTGAACGAAGTTTTTCCATATATAAATATATGTACTCAGACAGAAGCCACAAGTTTTTGTTAGAAAATTTTGAACACCACTTGGTCATTTATTGTTACCATAATTCTAAATAAGTTTATTCATACTTAAAAATGATGTAGTTACTTAAAATAAATGTAAATCTTAATGAATAGTAGGAATATTTAGTTATGTACACTTTTTTTTTAAATAAAATTGTTACTATTTTACGATTTTTTTATTTATTTGTATGCATATTTTGTAAAATATTTGCATATTTTCGGGTAAACACGTGCATATTTATGCGCATATTTTCTACATTTTTATTTGCATATTTTCTACATTTTTATTTGCATATTTGCCGAAGTCTAGTAATAACAGTAGATGAGAAAAAATCATCGCTAAATTCAATTTTATTGCATTAAATAATGGATAATGGTGGTTAATTATTTTTAGGAGACTACTGAATTAAAAGTTCAATTTAAAATCAATAAACTAGTATAAATATGATTACTGACTTCTGACACAGAATAATAAACAATCAGAAGGGACACTCTCAGATGCCGCCTTTGAAGTTTTTCAGCACGCGCGCCATGTTTGAGGAGGACACAGACATATGATTTGTGTGGTTATGTAATTGTTTATATTTATGTTTAATTATATTATATTTATGTTATTATATTTAACAATGTTAATATAATTGTATAGTATGTCTATGATTGCCGTAAGTCAAATAAACCTGGTTAATTTTTCCATGCACACCACATAATTTCTTTAAAATCCTCCTAAAACATGGCGGAACGTCTGCGCGGAGGAGATGCGGCGTACTTAATTTTCCGTGGAGAGTGGGTATTCTGTATGTTTATTATTCTGTGCTTCTGAATTGATTTAGATAACAGCACATATACTATTTGAGCTGTTAATGAAGGTGAACAGACTTTGAAATTAGTAGGTTTTTGAGTTAACCGTTGTCTAAAGTCAGCTTTACTCTAAGACTTTTTTTATCTTAAACCGAATTATTTACAATATTAATATTATTAATTTTATTTCATTTTAGATATCGGGAGTCATAATGCATGTCCAGATAGTAATGCAAGTGAATATGTTGCTACAACCAATTCCAAGTATACGGTACGTAGAAATTATTAGTTTTATTTTAAGTACATCATTATTATCATTATCATCATACAGCCTCAAAAGTCCAAGACTAAACATAGGCGTCTTTCTCGTGTTTCAAAACTGTCTATCTTTTGCCACTCTGATCAGTTTTTATTTTGTCTTCCTAAATGGTCAGCCCATCGTATAAGGTGGTGGACACAATTTCCAAAACCTCATCAAATTTCAACCCCATTTTTTGAAAAGATTAAAAACTACCAGAAATTTTAGGTGATGCCAGAATCGGACTCTTATATCAATATAATTTTAAAAAGGTTCTTAAGCAAACATGAAAGTATTTCTCAATGCGTATTATTCTCTTGTGCCTGTAACTTTCTTGTATTTGTTTTCTATTTTTATATCAATCTTAAAGTCGAAATATGGAATCTTGCACTGTTGGGCACTCCCATTTTGAGTATTTTTCAAAGTTAGCTTTATTAAATAATATTTTCATTGTTTTCAAATTACATATGTTGACGTTTTATATCTTACAAGAAAAGAAAAGAAAATAGTATTATCTACTCCGTCCGGTCTGATAATATTATTGTGAGATCTCGAAGACTTCATATAAAACAGACTGGGTGGAAAAGTTCACATCGCCATATGGAGCTCCCAATGGCTAAGAGAGATCGTCGTATGGATATATAGGACCACTGGACAAGTGCAAATAAGGTATAACCAAATAGAGTCAGCGGATCAACTCAGAACATGACAGAGAAGCTACATCATAATCTGTAGATTGCTGGATTGAATATAACATATTTACACACATATAATTAAAATATACACATATTAATACACATACAAACCATGTTTAATCGGCAAATCATCATGTTGAGATTTTCCTTAGCTGTAAATGCCAAGAAAATGCATATTGCGCGGAAAAATGATTGTCTTAGCAACGCCTCAAAGAGCTCGTAAATGTATATTCGAGCTTTACTTGAACTCTGACAGAATATCGTCCCCAAATCGTAATAATAAAATAAACATAATACAAAAATAGAGAACCCAGAAGAAATGACTGATCCTTCTAAGTGAATAAATAAAAATATAAAGCAAACGAAGAGACAGAACTTCCCCCGGTCGCGGATTCTGCTCTTCGCACTAAATAGACCTCAATGACGGCTTCCGTAGATCTTACTATTGATATGGAAAGGTTAGATGTAACCCAGATCCAAGAGCACTGAGTATACCAAGGATTAATTAAACATTCATCGGATGTTAGCGAAGAACTTATTTTTAAAGAAACTGTAGAAGTCCTGGGGACTTGTTAAAATAGAGAATAAAAGATGTACAATAAGCAACTTTTCTGCGGTGGAAACGATATAGAGCAGGACAGCTTACAGAGAAGAAAACAATGTTACGTAGAAAAAATATGCTATTTTCGCTGTGTGATAAATCTTTTGACCTTTAAAAAGGCTTTATCTTATACAGAACTTATCCTTTTAATATGCTCTGTTTCAAAATTTTCCTTGTATTTCTTCGATTCTGCTTTTCAGCCTTATCCATTTTATAAGATTTTTATAGTCTTGGTGTCGTATTTTCACTATATGTGAAAACACATCTGTTGCCACTATTTCAATTTTCCTTTTATTATTTTCTGGTAAACTTAAAATATCTGGTTTATAAAGTAAAAAACTAAAAAAAAACTAAGAGATTCAAATATTTACATCTTTTTCTTCCTTATATCATTACTCCAAAATTAAACAAGCTTATGAAGTTTGAAGAGCAATGTTGTGATATTCAATAAACTAAATATACGTAGTGCGAAACGATTAATAAAAATGAAACAATATAGTGGCCAACTTACAAAATAAGGTACAATATACGAAACCAAAATAAAGTACGCAATACAAAAAAAGTAAGATTAATTTAGTAAAAACAGTTTTTACTCAATATTTTGTTATGTTTCCGCAATTAGACTATTCAAGCAGCGGATAAAGAATATTTGATGTATTTAACATGCGATGTTGGAAAATATTGTTTAAAATAAATAAAACTGCAGTCAATAAAACAAATACTTCCGTTTTTGCTAGAGACTAATCGATAACATCTACAGTTCCGTATTTTCCCTGACATATCTAAGTGCAAATAGTATGAAGGGACTAGTGGTCCAAAGAAAAGCTGAAAGAAGAAAGAAATCGGTTCCAATGAATAGCGCGATGGTTTGATTCAGTTAAAAAATTACTTAAAACAAAATTTGGTCAATGCAGTACGTGGCAAACAAATAGGAAAACAGCGTATAAAGAGCAATACGATTCCTGGAAAAATCTCAACATTCGTAAAACATCACACGTCCGTTATTATGCACAGATATAAAAAGAGGGAGTTTTTCTGACATATACCATTAATTTTTTAACCTTCTTGTCATACACTGTAGACCATCTTTGCCATTGGCTGTGATAATTTGTCATCAGCAAACTGTTAACTCTATAGAAAAATATTTCCAACATCTATCGTACAAACAATAAAGATAAGAGCATTCAAGCAATCCTTCGCTGTTCAGAAATGTCTTAAATTACTATAATATCTGCTGATATGATTATGATAGATCCCATACTCCATATACTTTATTATAGTAACTTATTATAGTTACTTAATTTTATTTTTATTGGAGACAAAAAAACTTATGAATGCACTTCGTTCCATTTTGAACCTAAATTTCTTGTCTTTTTTACTTATATTTCTTTAAAAAAGTTACAAATACTCAAATTAATCATCTTTAATTTTTGTTGTTGCAGAATATATGAAAAAGTACCAAGACTCTACGTACCTTTATTCTACTTCACTCAAACCATACCACTAGCAGATGATGTAGCCAGTAGCCTAAGACTGATCCAAAATCTTCCCGAATATAGCAACTATATTTTTTACATCCTACTAGGACTTGGTAGTTTGTCCATTCTGTGGGCGTTATGTTCTTGTATATGGTGTTATACAAGCAAACAGACGTTTCACGTCAATGGAAAATCAAAAAAGACTCATGATGAGATACCTCTTCGAGACAAAAAATGACACTTTTTATTTTGTTATTGTATTTTTAATTTTGTTTATAGAAATAAATTTTTTACCAAATTGATGTATTTTTTTACCTACATTATTTCTATAATACCTACATTGTTTCTATGGTGTATATATTTTCTCTCAAATTTTGCAGGTTTGGAAAGGAGGCTCAAAAACGAAGAAACCAAAAAACATTGTTGGTCATTGGTACTTCTGTTGTCTACGGGAGGTCTTAATACCTCAGATTTGCTGAACATTTTGTATACGTATAGTTTGTATAGTTTGTATGTTAATATGTTTTATTTATTGTAATTTCTAGATATTTCGCTTGATTTGGTCATTTTATTTCTGTGTTAAACGTCCTTATTCCGCGATCTGGTCTGGCTGTTTTTTTTAACACGGGAATCCAAGGATTACAATTTTCTAGTACATCAACCAATTTTCCAGGCAATCTAGTATTTTTTGTAGATATTGTTTTGTTAAAATACTGTTTAGATTTCTGGCTGCTATTGATATCATAAAGACTGGTCATAGTTTGCGGTAAAGTTGGTGTATCCACAATGTAGATCGTGAACAAGAAAGGTGACATTATTAATTAATCCGCCTTCAAATAGTACTTGTCCTATTTAAATTCTGTAACAAGATTCTGTAACAATTCTGTAAATAAGAGCACGAAACATGGCTATACTGTAACAAAATAGGCTCATTTTGTGAATGATTCCTTCTTCTTCTTTATGTACCACGTCCTTTCAGAACGTTGGTTACCATCATAGCTATCTTAATTTTATTCACTGCCCCCCTAAATAGCATGCTTGTATCAACACCATACCAATCTAGCAAGTTCTTCAACCGTGAGGTTCTTTTTCATCCTGTACTGCATTTGCCTGCTATTTTTCCTTGCATGATATTTTGTAGTAACCTATATTTGGGACCTCTTATTACATGTCCGAAATAGTCCAGCTTTCTCTGTTTGATGCTTTTAATGATCTCAGTAGTCTTGCTAAGACGTTCTAGTATTTTGAAGTTTCGAATCTTCTCCACCCAGGATTCCCTCTTGCCACATCTTATTGAGTGCTTTAATGACATATACGAATGTATTCATGATATATTTGTTTAGTTTAAATCCCTCTGTGATGTATTCGGTCAACCCTAGCACTTGCAATGTACACGAGTGTTCTGATCTGAGTTCGAATTGAGCTGTTGGTGTAATTTATATTGTTTCAGTCACTACCTTTAGCCTAGCACCAAATACCCTCTCATGAATCTTGCTTATCAGTGATAAAAGGCTCACGAGCCGATACATTTGAGAAAAGCTTCTTCTGTTTTTCAGCTTTTTACATAATTATTTGAGCTTTTTACCATCTATATAAGAATTTTCTTAGCGCCTGAGAATTGCATTTTTGTTATATACACAATCACTGTTCTAGGCACGTAATTTAGTACTTCTAATACCATCTTGTCCATGTTTTTAGTTTTAGTGTATTTTATTAATATTTAGACTTTTTCATCTTGAGGATAGTTCAGTGCAAAGTATATTTTTGGCTTGTCCGTGTTGTGGAGGAATGGATTTTTTCACTTCTCATTCTACTTAAGGTTTTTAAATTTATACCAGAATCAATAGTGATGGATTTGAAATTCTTACTGGAGTAAGACAAAAATTTGTGCTTCGTTCATTTCTTTTCAACGTAGCTACAGACTACTTTCTCTCCAACTTACACTCCGACACAAGAAACATACAATGGACATACAATCATGCTTAAGCAATCTAGAATACCCCGATGATATCTGCCTCTTAGAGCAAATGTGTGGCTAACCAATTGGCAACACTTTACCATAAAGCCAATAATATGAAATATATTCGATATACTCTGCACGAGTACAAGAAACCAATTCGCTAAGGATTTTTGCTTAGTTAAGGAGATATGTCGTGGAATGCAAATTTTAGAGTCCCCATGTCTCTAATAACATCTTATCAACGTCTGTTTTGCCTTGCAATTCTTAGAAGGCACAGGCTAAAGCAAAAAATCTGAATTTGGTTTCGAAAATTAGTTTTCCGCAAATCGCCAGGAAATTTTGACATTCCTGTCAAAATTTCTTGAAGAAAAAGTCAGGACTTCCTTACTGTAAGGAAATGTCATTTCCTTACTGTAAGGAAATGATATTTCTGTGCAGTTGTTAGTGTTCTACATAAATGATAGAAAACACATTGCTTATAAGGAATTAATTTATATTTTGAAAACATCAAGTCATTGCTGAATATATTTTTAAGTTCAATTTGTTATATTTACAGTAATTTGACAGTTAGTACAATTATTGAACATTGGAGGAACACTCTTAGAACTATGAGAAACATTTTGGACAACATGCAGGGTGGAAGTGTCATTTTGTTGAATATTTTGTACTGTGAAAATTTTATTTGCCACCTCAACCTTATTGTTAAGCGATTCTTCGATATATCCTTCAGCAACGTTTGATGACTTCCATCCGCCATGCCTCTTTAAACTAGTTATGTCGGCACCAGAGTCAAGCCAATATTGTTGCAGAAGACCGACGAAAGCAGTGACCAGTATATTCTGTCGGATTTACCAAGTTCAAATAAGTAGCAATTATTTTGGGCATTTTTCTAAATTGATGAATTCCTACCACTTGTCTACAACCCTTTCCGCTTTGATATTTAAAGAAAAATCGGTCACTGTTCATATTTTCTGGTCTCTACGAAACATACTTTCGATAAACATGCAAGTAGATCTGATTAATTACAAATGATCTTGGTTTGCTGGTTTTCGAATCAGGTATGCTGATTAAAAGCTTAGATTCTAAGTTTTCTATATCGTGTACAGTCATTCGGACGAACTCATCCATTCTACAGGCCCCAGAAATACCAAATATTACAGACACCTAAAAAATAAATAAAGCTATAATCTAAATAGAAATTAAAACCTTGTAAATTACCTTAATCATTAAATTTTCTTTATCTGGAGCTTCCTGGATAAATTTTTCAATTTTTCCTTCGTTAAAATCTTAGATTTCTTTGCCCTATAACCTTGAGCTTGCCGTTTCAATAAAGAACGAAGTTTTGAGTATGTAGATATATCTACATTGTGTTTAAGTGCAAGGGTTGACTTCAGCATTGAATAATTGGCCCATAATGTTGAAGATTTCATCTATAAACAAAGGTCTAGGAAGTATGCAATTACAACATTTTTCTGCGAAAGAACTCGTATTTTTACTCATGCGATAATCCATAAAACGTCTGTATGCATTTTCGTACTTTTCTCTTGATTTCTTTGGCAATAATTCTAATGAAGCAGTATTCACTGCCTCAACCAGCTCTGGAGGAGTCCCAGGAATGGAAATTTCATCATCACTTATCATTTTACTTTCGAGAACACCAGCAATTAAATTTATAAGCGTCAAGTTTGACAATTCAACCTCAATACGTTTCCATAGTAACCCAAGTAATTTTATTAGGAATTTTAAAGCACCGTTTATTTGGGAATAAAATTATCGCGTTTTTTTATTAAATCAATCAATATCTGTCGAATTTTAAACGATTTGCGGAAAAATAGTATGTTTACCTCGTAGGAAAAGCCACATTCCTGGACTCTGTGTTGCTAAGTCTCGGCTTGCGCCTCGACTTAGCAATCTTCACAGTCGTCCAGGAATGTTAAGCTTTCCTACCCGGTAAACAATGTACTATTACAGATTCCAATAATATCAGTTTAAAAATCGATATTAAGAAAACCAAATCCATCTGAATCAGCCAGAAATAACATAGAATCATCATTTTCTTTTCCTTCATCTTTGTGTTAGACTGACTCCGCTAATTATATTTCTCCATTTTCTATCTCGGGTCATATCAATATCAATCCCCTTTACCGACTTGTCTTGCTCAACCCTCTCACCACAGGTATTCCTGTCCTACTCCTTCCAGTAATTCGCAGATCAGCAATTCTTCATATTGAGTGATTAAAGTCTCAAAGTTATACATACCGAAACCATCTCAACTTATGCTTTCTCAACTTGATATCAATCGGTACCACCCTCACCTCCCTATATACTCATTTTTAATTTTATCCTTTTTCGTAACTCCTCCCGTCATCTAGGCTATCTGTTAGCTGATCCAACACTAATAAGAATAAGTAAGGATGTTTTTCTACAAAATAAATTCAAATACTGGCCTAATTAATGTGAAGACTATAATATAAAAACTCGTATAGAATACAGGTCACAAAAAACATTACGATAACACCTAAAATAGAAAAGAAGGTAGGTATGTAGATATTTTTAATATCGATATGCGATTTGTTTGAGAGACAAATTGGGCGGGACTATGACATGCCGTATATTACAAGCTAACACATTAATTGGTTAGTAGTAAGAGGATCCACACAGCAGTCCAATAATGTGCTAACACTCGTAGGGCTGTGCTACACAATTTACATTTAGACCTGTTTTTGAATATTGGTAATTTTAATTAATATTTTTGCAGAATTATAGTAATAATTACAATTTCAGTAGACGCAGTTTAATTTGTGTATCAGTGATCGCACACGGTCTACTATACCGGTCATAAAAATAGTCTCTGGATGCATTTTTTTTTAATTTTAATAAAATAATCTATTGTTTGTAGTTTTTTTAACGACATATTTTGTTTATTTAAACTGTTTTATTTACGTAGCACAAAAAATAGTCAACAATGTTTGAAATATAGTTTAATCGTCTTCCGGGTTTGGACCGTGTCATTTGTGAGTGACCCAAAAGTGGGTTCATCTCGACGTTTCGCTACAATTGTATGTAGCTTCTTCAGGAGAACAAAGAAAAAGAAAACAAAAGACAGGAAGATGGATAGTTAGCAACGGTAACTCAGTTACTCAACGCAACCAGAGGCGAATACTAACTACCAAGATGGGCATTTGGTCGCAGTAACTCAACTACTCAACGCAGCCAGAGGTGAAAACCAAATGCCAGGACAGGGATTCACGTCCAACAGCTCAGAACACTAACGCGTCGAGAGGCGGGGAGTGAATCCGACGATTACTCCGCTACCGCTCTATTTATAGTCGCGGTGACCTGTCGTGTCGGGACGTATCGGCACACTTCGGGCGCAAACGTCAAGAAGCGCGCGCTGGCCAATCATGTGGCTGCATCGTGGCAGCGGGACCGGACGGCGGCTCTAGACTGAGATTCCAGATGGGAGACAAGTAGTATCCTTCCTCTCGATTGATATTATGGGGATTTTTTCGGATCTCTAGAGATTCGCGGATTTTCCTGGAATAAAAGAAGGGGCATTTAGAAATAATATGGGTTTTTTCGAACAATATGGAATGACCGGTTTCTTGGCAGTGTTCTGCAACTGCAGAATGGGAGAAAAGACCTGATCGAATGCATCTTTGATGCTCTTGAATCCGAGTTTTGACGGAACGACCAGTTTCGCCAATATACACATGTCCACATGAACAAGGAATAGAATAGACACCACAGGAAGATAGGGGCGGTAATGGGTCCTTAGGAGAGGGTAGATATTGTGAGATTTTCTTGGGTGGTCGAAAGCTAGTCCTGATAACTTCTTTGCGAAGAATTTTGCCAATCCTATCAGTGACATTTCGAATATACGGAAGTTAAGCCACAGGAGTATTACCCGAAGATTCTGAATTTGTCGTCCTAGGGTGTAAAGGGGGATGTAGATGTCGGTGTGTAATATTTTGAATTGTGGACTTGGAGTAACCGTTGGCGACAAGGGTTTTTTTGCAGATGGCCAAGTTCTTCTCTAAGGTTGTCGGGTTCAGAAATCGAAATGGCCGATGGATGAGAGAGTTGATCACAGAATTCTTTTGGGCAGGATGGTGGTGTGATGAAGCATGTAGGTAACGATTCGTGTGAGTCTTTTTTCTATAAACAGAGTGACCCAATCGGTCATTGGGCTTGGAGGTGACTAACACATCGAGAAAGGGAAGGGGACCGATTATTTTCTACTTCCATTGTGAATTTTATACTCGGATGTTGTGAGTTAAGATGATCTAGGAAGGGAAGAAAGAGTATGTTGACCATGGGGCCACCCAGCGTACGGCCAACGTAGCGGAACCAGACTTTTGGTTTTAAGGGGTAAGATTCTAGGGCTAAAGACTCAAAGGCTTCCATGAAAATGTCAGCCATGACAGGGGAAAGGGGTGAACCCATTGGTGTTCCAGATATTTGTTTGTAGAAATTGCCTCTAACAGAAAAAATATGTTGAAAGGAGGCATTTTTCCGCAAGATCTGCCAAAACCAAAGACTTGTTATCATTGGTCAAGTGATCTCGCAGAACAACTAGAGAGTCATGTATGGGGATATTGGTAAATAAGGATAATACATCGAAACTGACGAGAATGTCTTGGGTATCGACCGTAAGGGAGGAGATTAAGGTGATGAAATGTGTGGAATTTCGGACATAAGAAGAGGTACGACCAGTATAGGTCTTAAACTGATTCGACAAGTACTTTGCGAGTTTGTAGGTAGAGAGTTAATTGTAGTCACAATGGGACGAAGAGGTACGTTATCTTTATGGATTTTGGGAAGACCGTAAATTCTGGGGCAGATGGAGTTTTTCGGAACTATGTACTTCTTAACATCATCGGAAACATCGGATTGTTTGATGGCATGGGAAATTTCGGGTTCGACTCTAGGAGTGGGGTCTCGGGAAATTGTATTATAACAGGATGTATCCCTAAGTAAGTCGTTTACTTTCTCTATGTAGGAAGGAGTATCCAGGATGACTGTGGCATTACCTTTGTCTGCAGGAAGGATTATTATCTCAGAAAGAGAACGGAGATTTTTGAGAGCTATGAATTCCTCACGAGATATATTGGAAGTAGGGATTTTGGCTGTATCAAGACATTTAGCGACGTCAAAGCGGATACGGTTAGCTGGAATTTTGGGAATTGTGCGGAGTGCCGCTTCCACATTTGAAACTATTTCTTCGGTAGGAATTCTGGAAGGAGTGATAGCAAAATTAAGACCTTTAGATAGAAGACTGCTTTTCTGCACTTGTTAATTGGTGAGAAGAAAGATTAACGACGGTGTTAGTAAGAGGTGAAATGAGAAGTAGAAGTGGTGGAATGTGATTTTTTCTTAGATACAAGGGATTGGAATTTCTTTTTGTGAGTTTCGTTGCTTAGAAGAAGGATTTTATCGGCTTGATGATAGGAAATGCGGTCTAGAAGTGACCAATCATCGACACTAAGAATACTGGAGAGTTCAAGATGCAGCTTAAAAAAGTTTTTGGGATTGACCCAAATCTTCCTGTCTTTTGTTTTCTTTTTCTTTGTTCTCCTGAAGAAGCTACATACAATTGTAGCGAAACGTCGAGATGAACCCACTTTTGGGTCACTCACAAATGACACGGTCCAAACCCGGAAGACGAATAAACTATAATTCTGACTCTGGCCGTGGAAGCCAACGATTTCAATGTTTGAAGTAGTTTGATTTGTTCCCTTTTTTACTAAACAAATTACAATTAAGACTAAAACTATATGTATGTAACTTTACTTATACAAAAAAGTGACTTACTTCACTTTTCCTTTCACCACTCTTTATATATAATAAGGAAATTTTCCGATCGGAAAAATTCCGATCTTAACTATACCTTTTTCTTCGTATTATTTCATAAAATTGCCGACGTTATCCGACAATCTTTGTGTTTGATATATTCTCTAGACTTGCTTTTAAAACATCCAGTGACGCATGTTTTTAATATCTTTAGGTTGCATCTAAAGGGTAAATGTTTCAATTTTTTACCTGAAAGTTATTCAACTTGGATTCAGTGGTTGGGTTTTTCTGCGTAGCAATATGTCATAAAATAATAATAAACCTATTTATAAGACACGATCTAAAAGAATGTATAATATTATAAAAACAAAACATAATAGGAGGTTTTACCTGTTCGAGTTCACTGTTTCTCGAATTTTGTTTGGTGAAACTAGCATGGAATAAGCAGCTTTATTGTTACACTCAGCTAAAATTTATTGTTTTTCACATGTTTTGATAACAGTTTATAATCTCCAGCGTTGTATCGTGGATGTTCTATAACAAAAGTGTACTAGTACACAGTATAGTTTTTTCAGTGATCAGCTGTGATTAGAGAAACCACCATTTATACACTATGCCCAAAATTAACGCTAATAAAGTTAAAAGCTATTTTTTTTTTTCTTAACGGATGATTAGATTTCGATGATATTTGTCTCACAATATATGCCTTTTTCTAATAAATTAGTGTATTAATTCTCAAGATTTTCGTAAAGAAATTATATCGGTATGTTTATTACTAAAGTTATAACAGAACTTTAAATGTAACAAGATTTTATTAACTTTTAAAGCAAAGAAAACACTACTTTACATAAACTTATATTGACATTTGCAACTGAAAAACTAAAATAAACTTAAGAAAACATAACCTTTACATGATATTTACCAATTTATTCTCCAATAAGACACTTAGTGACGAGTATTTCCATCTCTACATCCAATTACTTCTTCACAGCGACGAGGATACTTAAAATTAAGCGGCGTATTGGTCTTAATTAATTACATCCAAATTTATCTTACCATAACTTCTGTGTCGTCAAGATAGACAGGTGGTGGTAATCGGCTCTTGAGTTGGCAATCAATAATATCCCACAAATTCTCTACGGGATTTAGATCTGGGCTGTTGGGTGGCAAGTCCAATGTTTGTATTCCAACCTCGTCCAAATAATCACGGACCACATCTGCAACATGTGGTCGAGCATTATCATGCATTGAAACAACATTATTTCCTATGTAAGGAGCAAATGGAACAACATGGTTAGACAAAATGTCTGTAACATACCCTTTACTTGTTAAGAAACTTCTTCGTAAAGCAACAAGGTTCGTTTGCGCTGTAAGAGATATTCCTCCCCAAACCAGTACAGATCGTCCATTGATTAAAGTAATATGTCAGTCGAATAACTCTTAAACGTCGATCTGAGCTATACAAGCAATTCCTTGATTCATCTGTGAACAACACGTCCTTCCAATCATCAACATTCCAGCCACGTGCTCGCTGAAAGTTATAATCTACTTCGACGATGATTTACGTTTAAAACTGCTCCACGCTATAACCCATGCCCCATGACTAGTGTTGCCCAAAAATCGGTCTTGGTCTTGCAGTCTTGGTCTTGTTCTTACGTTTTTGCAAGACCGATACCAAGACCAAGACTGCCTAATTTTTGCAAGACCAAGACTAACCGTGCAAGGATGTTAGGACTTGCAGTTAAGAATAAGTGTGGTTTTAGGGAGTATAATGAGTTCGGTGTATGCTTAGAGACTCTATGAGACGCAAAGAAGTATTAACAAAAATTTGGAAAATTTGACTTGTGGATTATGAAAAATACCATAAACATACATAGCGAATCAAAATGTTCATTACAAGAACACTTAAAAATTTGAAACGTACTCAGAGGTCATAATTACAATCTAAAAATAAAATATTTTGTACTTCTTTCCCAGCGCACTACTTCTTCGCTCTGAAATTAATTGTCAGATTTTCATAATAGCCCCTTCCAATTATAAAATAATATCTTTGCTTTGTGACGCCGACAGTAATATCGTATCGAAACTTTTAAAAAATGTGTCACCTTAGCTGATAAAAAATATAATTAGGTTACCATATTTTTTCCTTATAATTTAGTTACAAGGAATATAAAAACCACAAATCTTATCGGCCTAAGACTAAACATCTTTTCTGCTGAGTATGCGATATCATTCAAAATTTGCAGAAAAAATGCAGCTACTATTCAAAAGTAACGGGATAAACAAACAAAGAGATAATGCTGATTACAGTGTAAACAAAATACCCATATATTTAAAGTAACGAAGTAACAATAATAATTCTCGGTAATTTATTCGGTACATGGGGTATTTGCTAGTAACGAGTATAAAGTAACGAGTAGTTACTTATTCGACATCACCACTTCATTCTCAATCAAGCTTTCTTTGAGTCTAATGCAATAATTGTTTTTTATCTAATCCGTGTTGTTCTCGGTGATCAGTGAGAAGTTTACAATTTGACATGAGTGACGAATTTGACATGAGTGATTCAAATAGTTCTAGTCGGAGCAATGAGAGTTGGAGTCATAGATCTAAAAGACCTAAAAGCAAATTTGATGAGTTTTTGGTGGTCTTTATAATGCTTTAATAAGTCAATTTATAGTTCATGAATGTGTTGCTTGTGTGAGTCCATTTCAAATAGGTTAAGAAATAATAAATAAGACTTACTCATAATCAATTTCATTTAACTATTCAGATGACCGGTTTCGCTTTCTACAATATGCAAAGCATCTTCAGCTCTCGATACAAAGTTAAATAAATGCTGAAATAATACAAACACATATTAGGGTGTTGTCTAATAAAGATAAACAAATTAGATGTTATAAATTACAATAATTATGCAATATTACATGTCTGTGGTTTTTTAAAATGAGTAAAAAGTAATAAAAAGGTAATGTTGCATTTAGAAATTCTTTATCTTTTATAATGTTAAATAAAATTAAAATATAATAATAAAATACCTTCGAAAGTTTCATACAAATAAAAAGATCCTTAAAATAACGGTTTCCACAAATTATACAGATTGTACAGAAAAACTTAACACAAGAAATTCGTACAAATTGGGTTTAATTAATTGTCTTATCTCAATAATTTGTCTCTGTACTTAACTAAAACAATCAGCTCCATTCCTGGTTTGCTACCAAAAATAGGACTGTCGATCAAAAACGTCTTAACAACCGTTACTATCTTCTTTTAGCTACCAAAAATCTCCTTAGCTATGAATTTTTCGAGGAATAGTAATTTGTTTTTTTTTTATACTTACAAGTTCTGCAAACTTTTTATACTACTAATTTTCCAACTCAGGATTCAAATACTAGCACTATTCTCACTTTTATTTACACGATTTCTTATCGATCAAACGTTTTGTTTCCTCGCTTAAAATCAAACATCAGATCCCCATCCTTTCGGCTTCCAACATTTTTTTCCGTCTCTAATCTATTCCATAATGTATTTTTTACCAATCAATTATCATCATCAATGGTGCTATAGCCCTATGAAAGAGCCTCGACCTTCCCAAGTCTATTACGTCAGGCAGTCCTATACATTGCCAACCGTTGCCAGTTTGCTGCGCCTATCTTTCTACCATCCTCATCTACACCATCCTTCGATTTGAGTTTTTGGCCTACCCTTTTTTCTACTTCCCACGGGTTGTGACATAAGGATTCTTCTAGGAGGGTTGTTCTGCTGTGATCTTGCTAGATGTCCTGCCCATCTTAGTCTTCCTATTCTTATAAGAGATACTACGTCTTTACCACCAAATATTTGTTTATATCTGTGGTATACTCGTAGTTGTATCTCTCCTCCAAACACCATTTTCACAGATGCCACCAAATATTCCTCTCAGGATCCTTCGTTCAAATATAAGCAGAAGGTCTTCGTCTGCTTTGGAGATGGTCCATGTCTCCGATCCATATGTCAACACTAGCTGTATAAGGGTTTTGTATATAGTTATTTTTGTTTTTTGGCTTAAGTTTCTACTTCTTATATGTCTACTCAGTCCAAAATAGTATCTGTTTGACATTATTATCCTTCGCTTGATTTCTTCCGTTATGGCGTCTCTTTGGTGATCAGGGAGCCTAAGTATGTGAATTGTCCACCACTTCAAAGGTAGAGTTATCAACCGTGAATTGGGGACCGATGTTTTGACTCTATTGTTGGGTGTTGATGCCATCATCTTAGTTTTCTCCTCATTTACTTGCAGGCCCATAGATTTTGAGGCATTTGAGAAGGTGGTATACATTCCTTCTAGCTTGCGTGTTGTGCGGGCAACTAGGTTCACATCATCTGCATATGCCAAATTTGGGATGATTTATTAAAAACATTTCCTCTGTTGTCTATTCGGGCCTCTCTGATCGCCTTTTCCAGTGCTGTGTTGAAAGGAGACACGCCAGCGCCTCTCCCTGTCGCAGCCCAACGTGCGTTCCAAACGCCTGTGATTGTTCGCCCTGTATTTCGACTTTGCAAACCACCTTACGCATTGTAGCCTTAACCAATCTATCAGTTTATCGGGGATGTGGAATTCATTCATGGCTTCATACACTTTATTTCTTAGGACACTATCATAGGCAGATTTGAAGTCTACAAAAAGATGGTATGTATCGATATTGAATTCATTGGTTTTTTTCAGTATTTATCTTAGCACAAATATCTGATCTGTTGTTGATCGACCAGGCCTAAAGCCACTTTGATATTCCCCGAGAAGTTCCTCTGAATATGCACTTAGGCGACCATATAAGATCCTCGAAAATATTTTGTATGCTGTATTAGGGAGGGTTATTCCCCTATAGTTTCTACATTCCAATTGGTCAGCCTTTTCGTGTAGCGGGCAAACAATTCCAATACACCACTCTTCCGGGATTTGTTCCTCATTCCAGACCATTTTTTACCAATCAAACCGTTATATATTTCCCATTCAAAAAAAAAAATAAACTCACTAATCAACAATTAACTTGAAATTCCATAATTTCGTACAAAAAATACGAGACAAAAGAAACTTATTACTTTTTAAAGACAACAGATATCCCATGATATTTTGTAATATAAATGTACTAATTTACATAATTCGGAAACTCACAATAATTCTAAATCTCAAAAAAGTCCTATAGCACTATAGCACATAAAAATAAAACATAATTTTATAAATTGTTTGTCTTCTTCCCTTTCTCAATATTTTATTAATTATTTACAAAATATCTTAAACAAGTTTTAATACGGCCTGCCTTGTATTTCTCCTTAAATACACCAAGGATGTACCATGTCTGCTTAAAATTCTCTGGTCAACTTAAGGTCATTGCAAGAAACGTTGTTTTGTTAAGGGCAAAGTTTTGATATGCGAAGTTTATAAATCAGGTTTGAGATAATTATTTTTAATTCAGTTTTAATAAATATCTTTTAAAACATTGAATTTCTATAATATATTTGTTTATTAACTTAAAATATTATTGTTTAACTGTGAGACATAGAACTCGGTAGCAATAACACATAATACATGGAATAATTACAATAAAATACTGAGAGAAAAGACAAATGGGAAGGTATAAAATGAACAAAATAACGAGCTAATAATTGGGTAACACAGTAAATATATTTTGACTGTTTTACAATATGTTACATTTTTAATATATCAAATAAATCACATATTTAACAGGTAAACCAAAATCGTGGAGAACTCCGTTCTTATAATTGACTCTTCTTTGATGTAGATCTAGCTTTTTTAAGTCATAAATTCAATGAACGTTTTTGCAGTAATCAAAATCTAAAACCCTACGTTATTAACTGAATAGTAGCTCACCCCACTGAACGCCGACAGATACGACATATTAAAATAAACAGTTCACCTTTGTTGCAGTCTTCTCTCTTTCTATTTCTTGTTATTTATGGTTTCTGTCACAAAAAACAATGATCATTTCAAAAATTCTTTTGTTTTCAATTGTTTTATCTATTAGTTGACGTGGCTCGCCTAAATGTGATCCCAGGCCCAGCTGCAACATGGTTCACCCCACATTGTATGCAGAGCATACGAATACCACAAGATACGCTTCATCCACCACTCTACATTAGGGATATAGATCGTCCTCAGTCTTCTTTATTCTATATGTATAAGACCGGAGAGGTTTATGCCCTGTCATAAATTGTGTGAAGTAGTAGTTGATACGTCTGTGTTTACACTTATACCACCACCTTACTACATCTGGGATAACGGCCCTCGTCGACCCAGCCTTGTCTATTTCTCTTGGCTATTGGTCCTGCTACATCTCCCAAACTCCTTTTTCTTTCTTATGTTTCTGAACCTAAAGCTTCGTTGCTCTTTTGGTGCATCCGAACCACCTCATTAGCCAGAATATGCACTAGCACAGCATCGGCCACCACTTGTAAGGCAATGGTTAATACGGTCCTGCACGCGATGCTTATCCTGATCAATGGTTTTCCTTTGTGTCCTAAGAAGTATGTCTTTATATTTCGCTTTATTGAGGATCTCATGCCACACTGGGGCCCCATATAGTAAAATGGACATGACTGATTTTAGGATAACTAATCTTTTGTCTGACCCGGAGCCTCCCATATCGGCATTATCTTATTAAGAGTCGAGGTCTTCTCTTCAGTTTTCCGATATGCCTCTTGTATATGGTGTCTGAATGCCATTTTGTCGTTTAGATTAGTTCCCTAATATTTTACGTTCTTCTAGTGTCTTAGGTTCCTAATCCGAAAATTTACGTTTTTTTAGTCCCGTGGCCCCCCAACATGATTACTTCTCGTCTTTTCTACTGCAAGTTTTAGGTCATTTCTCTCTATCTATCTTGCAGTTTTTTCTATTGATTCATTTACTTTGGTGATAATGCCCCAATTCATATCTTCTGTAAGTACGACTAGGTCGTCTGCGTATGCAATAGCCCTTACTCCTTGTGTTTTGTTTACTTCTAGTATCCCGTTCTATAAAATATTCCATAGTATGAATCCGAGGACTGACCCTTGGGTACTCTAGCAGTCATTTTCATTTTATTTTTCTTCGATATGCATACGCTTCTTTGCAATTGGTAGTTCTTTATTATATTGGACACCTATTTCGGGGTCCCAAGTTCGACAATCTTGTCTAAGATGAGACCCCAGTTCGCTGAATTGAAGTTGTTTTTGATGCCCAATAAAACAGGAGACCAGCTGATCGACCAAGTGAAGATCATGCGAGGAGTAAGGCAAGGATGTGTGCTATCGCCGACTCTTTTCAATATATACTCTGAGGAGATTTTTACTGAAGCCCTCACAAACCTAGAGATGGGAAATCCGAGTGAACGGTGAATACATCAATAATATCCGCTACGCCGATGACACTGTGTTACTAGCAACCAGCCTAAACGATCTGCAGGCCTTACTAGACCGAGTGCGAACTGTGAGCGTAACATACGGACTGAACCTTAATATTAAGAAAACTAAATTCACGGTTGTCAGCCGTACAAATTTAGATCCGGGGCACTAATGGCAGGTAGCGAAGAGATCCAGAGAGTCGACAGATTCACTTACCTTGGAAGTACCCTCAACTCACAATGGGACTACGCTCAAGAGATTAGATCCAGAATTGAAATGGCACGGTCTACATTTATTAAGTTGAGATCCTTGCTGTGCTGCAGTGATCTCAGTTTGGTAACCAAGATGCGGATAGTGAGGTGCTACTTCTTCCAGTGTTACTATATGGAGTTGAAGCCTGGACACTGACGCAAGCCACTGAAAAACGAATCGAAGCCTTCGAGATGTGGATATACAGACGGATACTAAAAATATCTTATGTGGACCATGTCACCAACGTTGAGGTCCTACAGCGCATGACAAAAGAAAAAGAAGTGCTTAATTTAATTAAACAACGTAAGCTTGAGTACCTCGGCCACGTGATGCGGAACGAAGAAAAATATCGAATTCTTCAACTCGTTATGCAGGGTAAAGTATTTGGCAGAAGAGAACCGGGACGCCGTCGTATCTCGTGGTTGAAAAATCTCCGACAATGGTTTGGGATGACCTCAGCGGAGCTGTTTCGCAGAGCAGTCAACAAAACCATGATAGCCTTGATGATCTCCAATATCCGGACCGGATAAGGCACTGAAGAAGAAAGAATAAAACAGGAACCATCCATCTCTTATTGCTTCTTTTCACTATGTCTCTTATCCAGATCGCGGCGTCGACTGTTGATCGACCTTTTCTGAATCCATATTGATTGTGAGACAGAGCTCTATTATCTGCCAACACGCCTTCCAGCCTCTTCTTAGCTGGAATTAATAAATAACTCAAAAATATAATCAACAGGTCATTATCAACAAAGACAAAAACAATGGACCAATAAAATAGGAAAATAAAACTTAAAAAATCTACAAGTACGTAGACACAGACAAAAAATTAATTTGTGTATATATATAATCTAATTTTAATACCAAATAACATTTCTAACACAATTGTTTACTTTTTATTTCTAATATTTTGGTACATAACACATGTTTTGAGAAAAAAAACCTGTAATTAGAATATAATTAATGACAAAGATATTAACAAATTAAGTTGCTAATGAGAAAATTGTAGACATTTCCTTTAAATGTTATTTTGTCTAATTTTGAATATACACGAAAGCTAAATAGCTATAAATCACCAAACTTGCTGTTTACAGTTTAATTTGGTAACAATAATTTGTTTAAAAAACGTTTTCTACGTAAATGAACACCGCCATTTACCATTTTGACCTTGTAATTAAAGTATTTTCTTACTAATAATATTTTTTATTGTGTACTGAACTCTTGATATGGCACTAATATGTGAACAATATTAAATTAATGGAACTCTGTAGATCTTTGTTATTTTTTGTAATTACTTTTTTAATTGTATCAGTAATGTCGGGAAGTTCTATTTTTTATTCCATTTTTTGTTTGCTTAAAAGCATTTATTCTTAATAAAAGAAATAACTGAATCTTTCTAAATGTTCCAAAGAGATTTATCTAGAAAATCATTTAAAATTTAACACGAAACAACTAATATATTGTGGCAGGGGTTGTCCTATGGATATATAGGGCAAATGGTCATAGTATAACGACACCGTTCTTCTTCTTCTTCTTCAGCCTTAAGTAATCCAACTTTGGTCATAGGCCTCCCTCAAATCAATCTAGTGTTTTCTATTTTGCGCCACTGTCTTTCAGTTGTGTCCTACGATCTTCTGTGCCATTGTTCGTTGTCTTCCTTGCTTCTGTTTCCTAACCATGGTCTCCATTGTTGTATTTCGTGGTTCCATGTCTTATCCTTCAGTCGGACATTGTGTCCTGCGAAGCTCGATTTTAATTTAGCAGCATGTTTTAGAAACTTTTAGGATTTCGTTCTTTTCTCTTATTTCTTTTCCATCTTTATCCTTCAATGAGATTATTACAGGATTTTTACGTGCATGGATAAGCATTTACGTGCAACGTCAATGAATACTATCGCACAATGCTACATTGTGGGAAACGGCCGGAGACAAAATGGCTCCTGGTCTTAACGGAAATGTTAAACTGACATTTGACATATCTCACCTTAGATGGGCAGTCACCATATTAGAGTAATCTGCACATTTCATAAATTCTGTGGTAAACTGAACATTGACAAAAAGTATAGACCAAAAAGTCTAGGTCCTGTAAAATGTTGGTGCATATCATCAAAATAGTATATTACTTTATGAGGCGGAGAAGCATGACTTTTCTTGATGCGCCCGATATTACGCGCCGAACGAAGTGAGGCGCGTAATAGAGGGCAAGTCAAGAAAAGTCGCTTCTTTGCCGAATAAAGTATACTAGTTTTTCTTCAAACGTAGCAATTTTCAACCATAAATAGTACAATTCATACGCTATTTTTACTCTAAATTAACTGTGACAACTATCAAAGTCGTCTAGATGTTAGAAATTAAAATAATTAAGTCGTCGGTGGGATTTGCGTCTCCCTGGTTACAGTTGTTTGACAGTTGTTTGCAATTATTAAAGACAGCTTATTGTTGTTCGCAAGCCGCCAACATCGGGAATGATTGCTGAAAGTTGTTCTCGACCATCAGTATCATCAACAATTACCAATGCGTATCAAGAGTCGGGAACATTTTTGCACGGTTTCAATTTTGAAAATGCCTCATTAACTAATTGTACTTATAATATTACTATAAATAAAAATGATGTTTAATTGTTGTTAATGACATTTGTAATGTTGCTTTGTGACATGATTCATATTGTTGCCATGACAACATTTTTCCCTCCGCCGTAAAGAAATGGGAAAAAAAACTGCTGCCAGCGGAGACATCAAACTTTGACAGGATCAAGTAAGATAAGTAATGTCATCATTATTTGACGTTTGAAGAAAAACATATTTATCCAGACTATAAAATTCCACAGGAACAAACGTCATTAAAAAATCCTTTTTTAAAACGACTTCTAAAAATCAAAAGACTACAAAAATATTTATAAAGTTTCTAAATTATTCTCAGAAAAAATATTTGAGTAAAAGGGTATTACGTAACAAAAAATCAATTTAGAAAACCCAAATTGGTGGAAAAGAAAAGTCATTAGATTTACCGCATACCTGATAATATGATAAAGGATAAAAAAGTTATATATAAGTTATTCAAATTTATTTTTATAAAAATATTGATTTCTAAAAAATACAAAATATAATAATTATTTCTCATATTTTTAATTACATTTTTACATTCGTTTATTACCCTCCATTTTTCGCGTCCAGTGTCCTCTAAAAACCGGTAAGTGTTTATGATAATGTAAATTTTGTTTATCTTTGCGAATGCACACCATCAATTAATAAGGTGGACCACTGGAGTTGGATGGCAGTCGCTAAAGTCGTTTCTTATTCATAAGCCGTCAAGTGTTTTCCGGATTAATTGTGGTAGTGCATTATCAAATTTAATTTTTAAAAGTAAGTTTATATTTTATCTTTTTTTTTTATTTATAAGATCTTGTATAACTAAAGTCATGTCAATTTCGTTGTAATTTGATCACTGATTTTTAAACTGTCTTAAACTGGTTTTGTAAGAAAGGGCATTTAGAATAAATTTAAAAAAAAAGTTGCTATGAAGAATAAATATGTAAGTCTTCTATTTAATTAAATCTCTAGGGTTGTCAGCAAAATATATTTACATTTCAGGGATTCAGAACAAATTTTGTTGTTGAGTTAAAAAAAATTAATTGGTAGAGTCGGTATGAAATATACAATGGAATCAGCAAATTGGATTTGTACGTGTAGTATATGAAGACAAATCGGCGAAAACTAAAGCATATTGGTTCCTAATGATGGTCTCCTTCTTCTATCTTTTTATTAGGCAATTTTGCCTCTTTCTGTTTTCTCGAATTGTATCTTTGTTTTATTGTTACTTTATCTTTTCAGTGCTCGATCTTTTTCTTCTTCTTCTACCCAACGGCGGTTTTCTCTTGCTACCAAAAGCTGTTTAAAAATTTTTGTTGTTAGTTTCAGAGTGGTGTTTAACCTATTCCCTGCCAACTTTTTTTTCTATTTTTTTTTGTTAAAAGTTTGCCTTTTTGTCTAAAAAGATACATAATTTAATGAATAAAATTTAAAAACTAGTCTTTTGTCATTTTTTTTGTTTTTGTTTTCGAGTGTCTTAAATAGGGATCATGGCAGGTGCCATGAAAAAAAAACGGATAATTATTACAAACACATTTTATTAAAGATAGGCATTTTACACCAAACTCAATATATTTACGAATACCATTTTACCATACATTCATAAGTTATATTGAACATGTTTTCTCTGTTTTCCTTTGTTGGTACTTTCCAAAAAATGACGTATAGAATCTTTCCTAACTGACTATGGGACACGTTTTTGAGATAACTTTGACAATGAGGGTCGGCCAAGATTTTTGAATTGACAGTGGACTTTAATTGAAAAAAAAGCTCTAACAATTTGTCTTCTAAATTACAAGAGTGGTGACAATATAGTACATATGCATTTACAACTGTCACATCAATAACGTTTGTGACAATGGGAAAATACCATTGAATACCGTATTTGTATTCGATAGTTATTGGTGTACTAATCCAGTTTATGTACTCCACCCATGAATGTAATTGCAGTATATATACAGTGAGGTTGTGTAATGTTGATCTGTTTTTTTTTCAGTCCTTGATCATCGATTTACTTTGTCTAATGGACTTATCTCTTGGTGGTTTGACACCATTCTGATACATTTATTGTCTTTCCATATGACACCAAACACTTCATTTTTAATACCAAACCTATAATCTATGGCACCTCAGTTTTACTTCTTCAAGTCGGTTTCTGATTTCAGTGGACAATTGTTTATTGCGTTAGATCCCACTATACCGCTTTCAGCTATTTTTTATGTGCTAAAATTTTCCTCAAGTTAAAACTTGTCAAAATAGAAGGGGTTTGAGGGTTTTTCGATACCCAGATATATTATTCACTATCACAGATGCTCCTAAACCTTGAACTTCATGCTCATCATTCCTTTTTCCAGTATATAACTCAGTATGAAAAGAATACCCACTTTCGGCGCAACACATTGTCCAGTCTTTGAAGCCAAACCGAATTGGTTACCCCGAATAAACTTTTTAAAATAATGGCACCCATAGTATGCCACTCAACGATGGAGTCACAATAGAAAGTTTAAAGATAGCATTCGATGATAGCAAATGAAAGATTGTTAAAGATTGAATGGTAAACAAAACATTTCGATCAAAGACATGAAAACAGGTAGGATTCAAAAGGATTTAGTACCGGTGACTTTTTACCAGTAAAAATCCTAAATACTAAAAATACGATATACAGCTTTTTTGAACTTTTAACTGCTTTTTCCTGTTTCACTTGTAAACTATATTCTGGTATTATACCAGGCAAAACAGGAAAACAGAGGAACCTGTTTATATTACTAGTATTGTTGTTGAGAAGACATTAAAAGAACTGCAGGGCAAATGTGGAAACGTCGTACAAACAACATAGATGGATGACGAGAATTAGAAGAGACCTATATTCGGCAATCCGAATAGAGAAAAGGGCTTAACAAAATAAATTGTTGTTGAAAATAAACTAATTATTTATAAAATTGTCTGCAGGTGGATGTTTTACAAAGTTTTCTCGTTCTAAAACGGTTTAAAATAGCTTAATTCTTCAATACTCCTCTAGTTTAAATCATAACATTTTTATAACATCAACTGCTTATATTTTAATATTATACTAGGACAAAACTGGTCCATATTTCTATTCTTTTATATGACAATTTATACTTATTCATATCTTGATGATAAACAGGAAAACAGGGAAACTTCTATAGAAACACAAAACAATAAGATATAAAGTAGCAAGTCAAGATATAAATAAGATATAAAGAAAGTAATGACATACTATATACAATATCAACAATGACCAGGTAAAGTCCCTAAACTAAGACCCAGAGAGTGATGAAAAGACGACTATTAAAAATAAGCTTCTCTTTTTCAACCATTTTTCATCCACCTCTGAATGTAGGTCGCTCCCAATTGCTTTCATCTTTCTCTATTTTGCGCCAATCTAATCTACTGTTTGCCTGCCACTGCTCGTATGTCATTTACCCATCTTTTTTGAGGTCTTCCCATGCTTCTTGTTGTCATCCTTGGTCTCCATTCTAGAATTCTCCATGTCCACCTGTTGTCATTATATCGGGCTACGTGACCTTCTTCGTCAAGTGCCATCTCCTCGACGAAGGTTGGCAATCATCATGGCTATTCTAACCTTCAAGGCAGTTGCTCTGAACAATTGTCCTGAGCTGCAACGAAACCACTCTCTCAGGTTCTTCAACCAGAAAACGCGTCTTCTTCCTACGCTTCTCCTACCCTCTATTTTTATTTTTCTTTGAATTATGAGTCTTAAGATGTTGAATCTTTCGCCTCTCATTACATGTCCAAGATATTGCAATTTCCTTTCTTTTATTGTATTTTCCATTTCCCTCTCTCTGCCTATTCCCCGTTAACACTTCTGCATTCGTGACTTTATCTACCCATGGAATCCTTAGCAATATTCTAAATGTCCACATTCCAAAACACGTTAAGTCGATTTATTGCATTCCGGTATACGTGACCTGCCCAACACCATTTCATTTTTGTAATTTCTTCCACAATATCCTTAATCTTCGTTCTATCTCTTATCTCGGTGTTTCTAATTTTGTCTCTCAGTGATATTCCAAACATGGTTCGTTCCATTGTTCTTTGCGTTGTTTCTAATTAATTTAGCAGAGTTTTTTGATAAGGCTACTGTCTCCAAACCGTAGGTACAAATTGGTACGAGTAGTATGCATGTGTTATACACCTTTTTCTTTACGTTTACAGGAATGGAGGTGTTTTTCAAGATATATGCTAGTTTGCCGAAAGCACCCCATGTCAGTTGTGTTGTTCTTTTAATTTTAGCATCTTGATTTGGTTTTCCTAGTTTGATGACATGACCTAGATATACATAATGTTCAACATTTAATTGTTGTAACATATCATTTAGTTCTTGGATATTATCGGCTATTAAAACTATGTCATCTGCGAATTTTAAGTGGTTTAAGTATGATAAGTCGACGTTAATACCTTTGTTACATTTTTAAGAAACTAGAATGGAACAACAACAACAAAATAAGCTTAAACGATAGGAAACATAACAATTGGATACGGAATATAACTAAGTTGATAGATATTATAGAAAAAGCAACAAGCATACCTCGGACATTCTACAGACTATAACATATAGTGAAAGGCCGATATATGGAAGAAATAATTGCTCTATCTTCTAATAAGAAGAATATAAAAACATCGGAATGGAAATAAAGTTAGAGAAAACCGAATACCTAACAACAGAAAATAAGGATATGGAAACCTAGAGATAGACGAGGGAAGACAAGTAAATGGAACAGATAAATTCAATTATTTAGGAACCATAATATCGAACCAGGGAACAACAGAAGAAGATATAAACAACAGACTAAGACAAACAAGAAACTGTATAAGACAACTAAATTCAGTGCTGTGGGATAAGAACATTACGATACAGACAAAAAAGAGAATATATAATACCCTGACAAGAAATATCCTGACATATGGGTCCGAAAACTGGACAATAAACAAAAAAAAATAGAGGTAGAATAAGAGCAGTAGAAATGGAGTTTCTGAGAGAAGCTGTAGACTTACAAAAAGAGACAAAATTGAAAACGCAGAGATGAAGCGGAGAATGGGAGTGCAATCAGACATAATCGACTATATAGAGAAGAAGAGACTATCCTAGTACGGCCACGTCAGAAGAGCGGACAGAGGATGCTGGATAAACAAAATCACAGAATGGAGCCCGATCGGAAGAAGAAAGAGAGGAAGACCCCGAAGGTCATACAGAGACGAAATCGACGAGGCTATGGAGAAAAGAACCCTGCGAGATGGAAACTGGAATGACAGGGAAAATTGGAGAAAACGGTTGAGTGAAGGAAGACAGTGAAAACTGTGGAAATCCTTAGTAGTAGTATAACTGCTCCACTGGAGATCCTGTAAAATAAACAGCCAACTCATGAGGTGGGTGGATGATTTAGAGAGACGTAATTCAGAACTGGGATATAAAAACAACTTAAAAAAATAGATTGATTGAACATATTTATATCTTCAAAACGGACTATGTAAGTTCGTTACGGGACTAAGTAATATTCGTAAGTTTTTATTACCATTTCAATGAGGTTCTTATTATCTAAGCCGTGATATCGTGTATTTACAATATCCGCATTTAACTCTTTCTTTTATAATTCCCTGTGAAATGCTCCATTCACATTATTTGTCCCAAATATGATTTTTTATTGTATTTTGATTCAAGAAAACTGCAATTTCGTCCTCTATTGTTGACAAATTTCCTTTATGCCTTATAACTTTCATACAAGTTTCGTATTTTTCTTATAATTTTGTATTTTCTGGTATAAAACAGGTTAAAATCTTCAGGGAAGTGCAGTTACCCACACACGTTTCTTCAAAAGTAAAACGTTAATATTTATATCTCAACAATTGCCTTGATTCCTTAATAGGCTGAAGGTAGTCCCATTAAGTACTTCCTCAATTTAATAATTCGGCTTGTGACTGTATTTTTCGTTGGTATTTATGCAATTGCGAAATATTTTGATAAATTGTACTGTCATTACTTTATTTATGGAATAAAAACGTAATATTACAATTTCTGAAGGAATTTGTGATTTATTCCTAAAAACTATTTTTTTTAAACTAATGAAATTTTTAAATAAAATGTTTATATTTGTAATGCGATTTTGATATTTATTTTATTTTAAAAATAAGATACCTACTTGGAACAAACTTTTAGTATGCAATAACAGCGACGAAACTTTGCCAAACATAACCAGACCACAATTTTTACAATGACACTCTACACTTTTTCTACAATGAGACAAAAACTCAATTTAAAGAGAAAAAAATGGGAACTACCAGCAAGGATTCACAGAAGGCAGATCCACCACAAATGTGATTCACATAGTTACACAAAAAATCGAAAAATGCCACGAACACAACATAGAACTCCACACCGTTTTCGTAGACTTCAGAAAAGTTTGACTGTAGTGGTAGAAATAAATATTTAATAAAATGAAAATAAAAATATATCAGCTAATCAGATTAATAAAATAACTATGGATGGAACTCAAGCTAAAACAACAATAGAAAAAGGTAGCACAATCAATTGCAGTAGAATGGAAACAAGAGTGCGACAAGGTGATTTCCTGTCAACCACACTATTCAACATAGCAGTAGAAGGAAGAGTAGTTAAGCCAGCGGAATTAAAGAAACTAGAGCCCACTCGTCAATACAAATAGTAGCATATGCAGATAATATTCTGCATATGCTACTAATAGGAATAGAAACGTAAAGTTTAAAATAAGTAGCAGCAGTCCTGGCAAATGCAGCACGAGAAAAAGGTCTAAAAGTTAACGAAGGAAAAACAAAGTTTTTCACTCTGTTCTAGAAGAGATAACAAGACGAGAGACATCAAGATAAAAGACTTTTTGAAAAACTTTAACAATTTAAATATTTGGGAGTAATTGTGAATGGCAAAAATAACAAAAGTGAAGAAGTGACGGAGCGAATACTAGCAGGCAAAAAACATTCTCAAGATACCATAGGCTAATAAAGGACTAATCAATTAGACCAGGTTTCACCCCTTAGAAGCTAAGACAATATGCCTTATAGATAAAGATGAAGAAAATCCCCAGAAGAATTATAGGACCAATAAGAATGGAAAACGGAAAAATAAGAAGAAAAGTAAATCATAAACTAAGGGATATTATAATGAAGGCAGAAGATATATTTAGATTTATTGAAGCGCAGAGATTAAGATGGCTGGGATACGTAGAGAGAAACGAGGTACTGATTAAGAAAGTCACAAGATGAAAGCCAGAGTCTAAAAGACCAAGGGGAAGACCCAGAGAAAGATGGTAGGACCAAGTTACAACAAAATCCTGAAAGAGAGTAACTAGAGAGAACTATGCACATATCAGAATGAGTGGAAGAACCTCCAACAAGTCATACAACAAACTCCGACAATACACAAGATAATTACGAAGTAATTCACCGTAATAAGCTAATCTGAGAGCAGCAAATATTTCATCATGAATGACAGGCCATCATGAAGATGACGATAAATTAAAAAATAAATATCGACTTGTTTCGATATGGTCTACAAATTCGTCTATTTTCGAAAAAATAAATTTATTACATAATTTTGCCCCTCACTGTATAATAATATTTGAATAAGATACGTGGTAACTTATACACGACACTCAGTACTTTACGATATCATAGCCGAAATAATATAAATAATACCTATAGTGACTTTTACAACAGCACTACATTGTTATGGGTATGTGTATGTTTTATGGATCTCTTAAAACTGGATACTAAGGGAAACTTAAAAATAATAAAGTGTAAAACTAGAATGGTAATTTAAAATGTATATACTGATACTAAAGATACCAATATTACAGAAGAATTACTATCTCAAACATTGCGTACAATATATTGTTCTATATTCTTTATGATCAAGATAATGTGAAAACTTAATAAAACTTGGAATAACTGATGAACGAAATGTATGCAAGAGGTTAGAGAAATTTGAAATGAGCATTTTGCAGATTAATATTCAGAGTGAGATTTACGCAGAGGAGCTTTATTAGAAGTAATAGAACATATATATTGTTCAAGGTCTTGATGAATTGAATTGATAATGGATTAATGTGCGACCTTACATAAGCTTTTGATTGTGTGGATATTCAAACACCCTTGAAAAATTGGAGTACTATGAAAAAAGGGGTACCATACCTGACCTATATCTTAAAATCATATCTTACAGGAAGAACAGAGATTGTTGCATTTAATAATCAAGAATCTAATCCTCTTCCAGCTTTATACCTCTGCTATTCTTGATATATATATATATATATATATATATATATATATATATATATATATATATAAATATATATATATATATATATATATATATATATATATATAAATTATTGCTAAAAGTTTCTAGGAGAAACTTTTCCTCTTTGGGGAGAAAAATACTATTTCTTGGCTAAAAGGGTCAGAGGGTTTCGTATGTTCGCATTAGTTCTTTGAACTTGCTGGACATCCCGGGAACATATTATTGTCTACATCCTTTGGGTATAGCTTTTCTAGACACATTTTTGAGTACCTATACAAACTTTTTGTAGTTCTCTACTTTTTGTTCAAGACGTAGCAGCTTAGAATCTAGCATGTCTGCATACTTTTGCCAGTTTGCTTTTTTGAAGTTAAATCTCCTTCTGAATAGAATAGCTTGTGGATAATCAATCTTATCAAATGCTTTTAAATAATCAGTGAAGATTACATCCATTTGCTTTTCTAGAGGAACTAGAAACTGAAATAATAGGAAAAATTGGAGAAGATAAGCAGGGTTCACAGTAGGAAAATCATGCCTAGATCATACGTACACATTAAAACAACTGATAGAGCAGAAAATGGCAAAATGTAGACCGGTCCATCTGGCGTTTGTTGATCTAAAGAAAGCATACGACTAAATACCTACAGTCAAATTATGGGAAAGCAATGAATGATCTCGGAATCCGACAAACACTAATAAAAGCAGTTAAAGCACTGTACAAAGAAAACAAAGTAGCTATTAAATGTGGAAATAAAGCCTATAATCCACTCAAGATGACAAAAGGACTTCTACAAGGCTGTGCGACGTCCCCTACTCTGTTTAAAATATTCTTGGAAAAGACACTCAAACCATGGAGAAGAAAGTGCGAAGGAATGGGCATACCAGTAAGAGACGAATACCTATACACCCTAAGTTTTGCCGACGATCAAGTAGTCATCGCACAAGATGAAGAAGATCTCAGCTTTATGCTAAGAAAACTAGAAGAAGAATATAAAAACAACGGAATGGAAATAAACTTAGAGAAAACCGAATACCTAACAACAGAAAACAAGGATATGAGAAACCTAGAGATAGACGAGGGAAGACAAGTAAATGGAACAGATAAATTCAAGTATTTAGGAACCATAATATCGAACCAGGGGACAACAGAAGAAGATATAAACAACAGACTAAGACAAACCAGAAACTGTATAAGATAACTAAATTCAGTGCTGTGGGATAAGAACATTACGATAAAGACAAAAAAGAAAATGTATAGTACCCTGACAAGAAGTGTCCTGACATATGGGTCTGAAAACTGGACAATAAACAAAAGAAATAGAGGTAGAATAAGAGCAGTAGAAATGGAGTTCCTGAGGAGAAGCTGTAAGTCTTACAAAAAGAAACAGAATTGGAAACGCAGAAATTAAGCGGAGAATGTGAGTGTAATCAAACATAATCGACTATATAGAGGAGAAGAGACTATCCTGGTACGGCCACGTCAGAAGAGCGGACAGAGGACACTGGATAAACAAAATTACAGAATGGAGTCCGATCGGAAGAAGAAAGAGAAGAAGACCCGAAGGTCATTCAGAGACGAAATCGACGAGGATATGGAGAAAAAGAACTCTGTGAGATGGAGACTGGAATGACAGGGAAAATTGGAGAAAACGGTTGAGTGAAGGAAGACAATCCGTAGTAGTAGTAGCCTTTCTAGAGATTGTTAGAGATCTTAAGATATATCTGCAGCAAATTGTGTGAATATACATATAAGTTTGTAAGTGTTGATTTATCTGGTCGAAATCGATGTTGATATTGATTGAAAGAATTGATAAAATGTTAAAATTTTACAACACTATCTATCCTTTTTGTTTAGTCAGTTAGTGATTAAAAAACCACGCATTGATGCGTAGATATTCTATAACAAATAAATGTAATTAGCTTCTCGATAATATACGAATTAAATTAACTCTGTACAATCGTTTTTATAGGCTTTTAAGTATATTAGTTAAACAACTCTATCAATTAAAACACTTTTTTATTTCCCATTCCGCTAACTGCATACTCCGTGTCTAAAATTATCGCGTAATCCAAAGCAGGTCGCCAGAGTATGTTTTCGTTGTGATTGTTCGGGAAGCGGGTAAGTGATGATCGTATCTTTGTTTTCTAAATGATATACATTTCCTGGTACAGCGTACATTGTCATCGGAAGAATTTTTTATTTGTAATACATACAGTAAAAATAGAACGCAGTCTTTACTGTCTTTCAGCACTATTGTGTATTAAAAAAGTCTTTAGAGATCCTAATAATTTTATAAGGAAATACTAAAATTTAGTATGCGTAGGTATGGCATTTCCGAACATTGGCGGGTGCCAAGGTGCTAAATGAAGTTTTCCAATCAGTGGTGACTTACGCTGCCCCCGTGTGGTGCAGCGTACTAAACACTACCAGATCCGCGAAGCTGATAAAGACTTTGTAAATGCGCGAATGCACATTAGGGTGTCTAGCGCCTATAGGACGGCCTCAAATAAAGGTCTAGATGTTATTGGAGCAGTGATATCAATCGTCTTGTTGTGCAAAGAACGAGCGAGGGTATATGCAAGGAGGATAGATGCAAATACAGATGAGGAAGAGAGAGAACAGCAGACAGAACAGTAGAAAAGAAAGGTAGACAAAGAAGCTTGTTCCCGATATGAGGCTATGGTGGGAATATAAGTTGAGTAAATTACACTACTGTCTGATGTAGTTTCCGAGCAGACATGGTAGTTTTGATAGTGTCACAAGTAGGCTAGGCAAATCTGCCTCGGCAGACTGTAGTGTTTGTGGAGTGCCGTACGCTCCCGTCCACGTTTTCAACTGCTAGAGGTGAGCAAATGAGAGGGAAGACTTAGGGAGGCGAATGGAATTCAACCTGGATAAAAGAAACGTGGTAAACACAATGATTAGAATAAAGAGGAAATGGAGAGAATAGTACTGTTTGATCTTTGGGGTGATAAATAAGAAAAAGCAGAAGAACAGAGTTTTTCTCAAAAGCCAAGAACCGGTAGGTATCAAAATTAGTTTATGACCTCACTCATTAGTTTATGCAAATAGTTTCGTTCTTTCGTTTTCTTTTGGTAATAAGCAGTTCCTAATCTTTTTTCATCTGATTTATGGTGATAGGTATGGTTAGTTGGAAGATTCCCTTAAAATAATATAGTTATTCTTTTTTTTAAGGTGATCGTTAATGTACGTATTTTAGTTTTTTATGGTAAGATCCCTCCTCTTCAAGCGTGATTAAGGTTTAGCCGGAATATGGTTAATCTGACACTACCCTGGGTCTTCTGGCAAATATAGTATCATACTCGACCGAAAGATGTCAGGGGGTCTTGCTCCTTAACATTAGATGTCTAAAAGAGATTTCCCCTACCGCTACCTGTCAGAATACTTCTTTCAATAAAAAAACCTACCCGTCAGCCGAAGCTGGTGAAAGCATTTCCCTATTCGCCACCTAGGAACGAGCTCTTTAGGGGTTATAGACTCCACTGGGAGTCATTTAAAAGTGCCAATAACTAATTTTTACACGTAATAACAAGGCTGGATGTTCCTGGCCTTACCTTCGGATCTTCCTCTTTTTCCTGGGCTTATGAGTAGCAGTTTTGCTATCCTTATTACCCGATCAAACTAACAAGAGGAAAATCGAGCTGAGAAAAGATTTCGAGATATTTGGAAATACAATATCCCACTAAAACAGTCTTCGTAAGGTTTACATCATCCTTTATTATTATGGGCAAGGATATTGTGCTCCTTAAACAATTTCGGTAACTGTATAAACAAGTATAAAGAAGTTCTTAGAATCATTAATATAAAATACCTACTATCATCATCAATCAGCCAATCGCATCCACTGCTGGACATAGGCCTCCCTCAGTTCTTTCCAGTGTTCTCTACACTGGGCCGCTTGTAGCCAGTTTCCCGCTACACGTTTAATGTCATCGGTCCATCTAGTCGGTGGTCGTCCTCGGCTTCTTTTATAATTTCTGGGCCTCCATTCCATAATACGTCTTGTCCACCGTCCATCTTGTGTTCTGGCTAAGTGCCCTGCCCAGTTCCACTTAAGCGTCGTGGTTCTTTCGATGACGTCTTGAACTCCTGACCTTCGCCTAATTTGTTGGTTTGTTATGTGGTCTCGAAGGCTCACGTTCAGCATTGCACGTTCCATGGCTCGTTGTGTAACTTTAAGTTTATTCGCAGATTTTTGCGTGACTGTTAATGTCTCTGCTCCATAAGTTTGTACAGGTAATACACATTGGTTATAAACCTTTCGCTTGAGACACATGGAATTGAACTTTTTAGAATATGGCTTAATTTGCCAAATGCTGCCCATGTTAGACCTATTCGCCTCTGTATTTCATGTGTTTGATTGTCTCTGCTTATTTTGATTTCGTGTCCCAGATATTTGTAAGTGTCTGTTTGTTGTATGGTATTACTGTCAATAGTTATATTTCCACTCATTACGAGATTTGTTAAAATTTTAGTTTTCTCAAAGTTTATCTTTAATCCTGCTCTTTCAGACAGACTTTTAAGCGAATGCATCATAGAAACCGTATCTTGTAAGTTATCTGCGATTAATACAACATCATCTGCAAACCTTAGGTGATTTAATCTTTCTCCATCTATATTGATGCCCATATCTTGCCATTGAGTACCCTTAAATATTGACTCTAGAGCTGCCGTAAACATTTTGGTGAAATATTGTCTCCTTGTCTAACTCCTCGACCTAAGCTGAATTTTTCTGTGTCTTCGTGCAGTCGTATACTTGATGTAGCGTTCTGATAGATGTTTTTGATTAGTGTTGTGTACCTGTAATCTATTCGGCTTTGATTTAGGCTTCCAGTATTGTTTCAAACTCTACAGAATCAAAAGCCTTCTCGTAATCGACAAATGCAAGAACCATGGTATGTTGTACTCGATGCACTTTTCTATTAAGATCTTTATGGTATGCAAATGGTCATTTGTGCCATATCCTGCCCTGAAGCCTGCCTGTTCTTTGGGCTGATAGAAATCAAGTTTAGGTGTTAGCCTCTTTGTTAAGATTTTCATAAAGAGTTTGTACATATGTGTCAAGAGGCTGATGGGTCTATAATTTTCTAATTTAGTAATATCGCCTTTTTTGTGTAACAAGACTATTACTGCATTGTTCCAGTCTTTTGGAATCGTACCCGCATGTAAGCATTTAGTAAACAGTTCGCTTACTGATTTTAATAAAATTTCTCCACCTTTTATTGCCTCGATAACGAGTCCGTCATCACCAGGCGATCGATGGTTCTTCATTTCCTTTAAAGCAGCTCTTACTTCTGACACAGTAATGGGTAAAAGTAATTCCGATCCCTGATTTATGAGAGTCTTTTACTCGTGTCGGGAAATTGTCTTGTGGTCTTTGGCTGGTATAGAGGTCTTTATAAAATTCTCTAGTTATTTTCAGAATATTTTTTGTTTATCTGTTGTTGCCTTTCCGTCTTTATCTCTCAGCTTGTATATTTCTTTTTTACTTTGCGTAAGTTTTCTTTTCAGAAAAACTTTTCTGAAAAGAAAATACCCACTATATACTATAATAAAATCGACAGAATTTGACGTTGTCATTTATAGTTTACAGAAAATATCCATTTATGCTTATGTAGCCCAATTTTATCTACATGTTTTCCTGTTTAGTTATTAGCTTTTATGAGGAAAAGCCATTTAAATTTATCAGTATAAATATCTTATATTCAGTAGTAATAGAATACAAAAAAATTCAATAATGGATTTTCTTACTATTATTCGCTGAAATTCTCTTGTACTAAAAAATTCTATTACGAAAATAAAATATTTTATAAATTCAGTAACCAGTTTAGTCGTAAAATTGAAATGGTAAATGTTGCGATAGACGCACGGCTTAAATTTAATACTCCAATAAAATAAATATTAAATCAACATTAAATACTGAATAAAATTATTATCAGATACATGTTACAGAAAAAACTTTTTTAGAGGATTGAATCATACGATCGCGCAATCAATCTGATATTTGGATTGTTCTTTTAGTTCAGTTAAATTGTATTTTTGCTAGTAGAGTTTTGGGGTAGTTCTGATTTTTTCATTTCATATGTTTTTTGGGGTGCTTAATCCGAATCTGGGGTTTGCGGACAAAATTTCGTGACGCAACATTAAAAAAACAGAATAAACCGTTTTTTTTTCTTTTTTCGGGATTTTTGCTTAAAACTCGAAAAATATCAACTTTTGGTAAATGGTCTGTTTACAGAAATTAAAGTACTTAAAAAGGGCAAAAATTATGCAAATTCAGTAGGTAGGTAGAACTAGTAACAAACCAAAACTTAAAATCTCGTTACTTATGATCATATATTATTATTATTATAAATTATAATATGCAAAATTTATATGAGCCGTTGTCTTTTGGAAGGCCCTGGCTGAAGTTCTTCGATAACGATGAGTCCTGATTCTGCTTGTTCTGGATAATAAAAGTTTGAAGTTAATTAATTTATCAAGAAGAGATGAAAATTGCAAAATAGATTGTGAGATTAAACATACCTTCCGCATCGTACTGAGGTTCTTCGATGGCATCGGGTCCTGGCTCAGGGTCTGATTGCTCCATCGTCAGCGTCGGGAGTCGTTCTCCTGGAAAATAAAAAGAGGGAGACACATATTATATATTAAGGAGAGATGAATGACTACAAAATAACTTGTCAGATCCAACATACCTCTCTCTCTTTCAGTTTCTTCTACGTCTATGTCAGAGCTGTCTTCTGGGGCTCAACATTGTTACACAGTCCTTCGCATGATGTTCATATTGGAGAACAATGGAGTTCCGCCTTCCTGCATTCACAATTGCGTTGACCCTTTTTACATTTACATGAAATGTACCGGAGTATTGAGTTTGGTGCAGGGTCCAAAGTAGTTGGTACTGGCACAAGACCACTACTAGATTTTTGCCATCCACACTCACTTAAGTCTTTTTGTTGCTCATTAGGTGTGGCTTGACCGGATAACCACTGCTGCAGCAGCTTCAGTTGGGGGCAATAAGGAAATGTTGGTCTTATGTTTGAATGATGAAGATACGTATTGTTTATATCTTAAATCGTTTAGTTTTGTCTCTTTTTTCCATAAAGATCCGTGAGAAACATGTTTTCTGCTGTAGCAATCTCATCTTGACTTGAATTAGAGTCTTTAAAAGCTTTAATTACCGATTGCAAATCTTTGTTCTTCTGCAGGACTTTAAGAAATTTCAGTTTCCCTTGATTAAACAATGCAGAAGTAGTATCACAACCACTAATCGCAGTTGGGGGCAATAAGGAAATGTTGGTCTTATTTTTGAATGATGAAGATACGTATTGTTATATACTTAAATCGTTTAGTTTTGTCTCTTTTTTCCATAAAGATCCGTGAGAAACATGTTTCCTGCTGTGGCAATCTCATCTTGACTTGAATTAGAGTCTTTGAAAGCTTTAATTACCGATTGCAAATCTTTGTTCTTCTGCAGGACTTTAAGAAATTTCAGTTTCCCTTGATTAAACAATGCAGAAGTAGTATCACAACCACTCATCGCATGCAGGAACAAAATATGATCCAATAGGATTTTCCTATCAGCCAGATGAGGGTTGTAGAGGCTTTGCGAAACCTTTCCTTTTCCTGGCTTACAAAAAAAACAAATTTTATATCAGGGCTACAAAGGCCAATCAAAATGACCAGTAGGTTGATATCTTTCCCCACCACTGTCATATGTTCATTTGACGGGGACATCTCAAGAGCTGTTGTAATAATTAGGATATCAGTATTTTAATTAACTTAAATACTAGGGGAAATTAACTGAAAACCTTTCAATACAAATTTAAAAAGTGGGTTTTGTAGTCACACCGGTACAAATTTGCAATTTTCAACTTGCACTTGAGACCGAACGGTTCGTCTGTACAATAACTAAAATAGTGACATTTGTACAGAACTTTAAGTACTTTAATTTCTGTAAACAGACCATTTCCTGGCGCAACATGCGGTTTGCGCCATTTTGTTACGAATTTAATCCAGTTCCATTATAATTTACAATAAATAGGTGTTTCCATTAAAAATTTTGAAGAAAAACAAATTTTAATTTTTATCTATTCGAAAGTACCCTCTACCTACGACAATTAAAACTAAATGCAATTATTTTATAGTAGATGTAAATTAATTCATCCATACTCTTTCTAATGACACTAATTTTGTTAAAATCGGTTGATCCAAACCAAAGTTATAGGTATTTATCCACAAATACTTTCCCACTCTCCCCACCCTTTATTTGAAAAAATAAAAAAAAAGTACTCGAACAACTTTATGCAGAATTTATGCCTCTTTCTAGTTTACTTATTTAACACTTGGTATAATTGGACATATTTCCCAAAAAACTGGTTTTCAAAATTTTCTTCGCAGGTTACGCCCCCTAGCGGTTAATCCAGAATTTTGAAAGTTATTTCCAGCGATTTCTCTTGGCCACTTTTACTAAGGAATTTTTTCTCCTAAAGTTATAACATGAATAGTTTCTAATATATAGCCGAGAGATCGGCTTATTGGACCACCCGGTACAGTCCTTATATATGCCAGATATTCTAAACAGAAAAAACACCATTATGTTTTAATGCAAACTACTACTAGGTATAACTCTGTATATATTTACTAAGACATACCATTTAATAAATAATAAGAACACAATTGACTGAATATTCCCAATTGTCATGCTATTGTAGTACAACTAGATAATTCTTTTGGCAACCTTCGGTTGAATTCTTTTTATTGGTATAAAAGAGTTAGTATACTTTTCCGTATAGGTCATATTTATTTCTTAGAAACTTGATCTGTTTTAATTCGTACTTTGGAGACATGTAAAAAAAATAGGTAAAACTAAACTGATGATAACAGAAATGTCTTTATACCCTGTTATCATATATCTTTTTTTGGAATTTGAATTAATTTTTCATTTCATGTCTTACTTTGTCAAATCTATGTATCTAGCTATCACATTAAAAGCAAATTACGCCTCTCTGGTTCCGAGTCCGTTTCTGAATCCAAACTGATCATCTATTCCTTCTTCCAGTTTTCTGTTTATACGACCATGTATTATTTTCAAGCATAATTTAAAAATATGATCTAATGATATTGTTCTATATTTAGAAGAAGGGAAACAAAAAGGGAAAAAGGTCAAATAAGGCTACAAGATAGAAGATAACGATAGATGGAATAATTTGGAAATGGAGGCCAGCAAAGACGAGCCAATAAAAATAAGAGCAAAAAACCTAAAACAGAAGCAATTATTGTCTTACCGGAAACCGACCAGACAATTCGAAGGAAAGAGATATTGGAAAGTACAAGAAAGATCATACTTGGAACTTGGAATGAGACAAGAACTCTTTGTAGACAGAAGAAGTAAGTAGATATTGATTAAATGTGTTAGCGCTTTAAGAAACTAACAAACGGGGGAAAAAACGAATACACTTTTTCCAATAGTGGAGGAGATAACAGAACATTGGGAGTAGCTTTTATGGCGCACAAAATAAATAGAAACATAATAAACAGTTTTAATCCAATTTCAGAGAAAATGTGCAGACTTGGAATAAAAACAAAAGAACAAGTTTCCTGAATGAGCATGCGCTAAGCGAGGATTTTAACTCTTAAAAAAAGGGATATAACGGTTGTTATAGATTTCAATGCAGAGATTGGAAAGGAAGAAATGTATAAACCAGTAATAGGCAGTTTTAGCAAACACGAAATTACTAATGATAACGGACAAAGACTAGTAAATTTAGCAATAACATATTAACTATCTATTGTAAGCAAGAAGATTGCCCATAAAGACACCCATAAGAGTTTCTTCTAGTTCCATGACCGTTATCGATCGTTGAATATCATGTTGGCTACCATATTCGCTATCGTGACTTTATTGACAGCAGCTCTAAATAACGATGTAGTTGATTTTCCATATCATTGCCTTAGATTTTTCAGCCATGACGTTCTTCGTCTACCAGGATCACGATTACCTTGAATCTTTCCCTGAATGATCAGATGTAAAAGATCATATTCTTCAGGGTGTCTCATAATGTGACCGAAATATTCCAGCTTGCGTTTCTTTATTATATTGACCAGTTGTGTTGTTTGTCTCAGCCGTCTAAGGACCTCCTTATTTCTAACTCTGTCGACTCAGCTTATTTTCAGTAGTCGTCTGTATACTCACATCTAAAAGGCTGTCAAACGTTTAAGCATAGCCTCAGTTAGAGTCCACGCTTCCACTCCATACAGCAGGACAGGAAAGATGTAGCAAGATGTCATACGAACTCTAAGGTCAATGCTAAGATCGTGACTGCAAAGTACGTTTCTCATTTTTACAAAGGCAGCTCGGCTTGTTCTATTCGGCTTTTAATTTCTGCGGTTGGATCCCAGCTCTCATTGATATTACCGCCGAGATACACGAGTTTCTCTAGTCTGTCCAGTGTGGCATCTCCGAATTTTATACCGTCATCCTGTATATAATTTTGTTTGCTAACTATCGTATATTTAGTTTTCTTAACGTTGAGTTTTAGTCCATACTGATCACAAGTCTGTTTTTCGCTCCGGTATCCACCAACAACGTATGCTTTTTATTATTTATTTCTCCATCTACATATACACTATCTTCACGAAATTTCAAAGAAGCTATTAGTATGAGATGGTCTTTGGAAAAGTTCTGGGTCGAAGTTGCCTCCCTAAGGCCGATCCGTTCTGGTTTTCTCTTCGGTTTTATGGTCTTCGTTTTCTTGTGTGTCATGCTTTTCATCATATTAACGAGCTGGTCAAGTTTATCTTCATCTCCTTCCTCTTTTATAGTCCTAACTTTACTGTACCCCCCAGAGGCCTGCGTAGCAGTCTCGTATTCGAGAGCGGCGGATAAGACATCAAAAAAGCGTTTTGTGACGAGCTAATCGTAGTGTTCTCTGCATTCATGATCACGAAGACCATTAATAAACGTTTGAACGGCCAACTTTTGCATCATGTCTTCGGGAGCTGTTGGATAAGCATATCGTACTAATCTGGCAATATCTACCTCATATTCTTGAAGAGCCTCATCTTTCTTTTTTCTTCGGTTTTTAAGCTGCGACTGATATACATGCTCCAAGTGCTCGTGGCCATATCGCATATTTAACCTCTTCTTAAGTTGTTCAAAATCATCCGTCTCCTCTATGGCTATGGTCTGAAGCACATCTACAGCATCTCCTCGAAGAGCGATAGTCAGATTTACAGCCTTTTCTTTTCAGACCATCCATTCGCTGTTGCAGCTGATTCGAACTGTATCATGTAGTTATTCCATGACGATTTTCCGTCGAAAGTTTGGACTTTGACATGAACAGAACCTCCACTTCCTTCAAATTTCGGCCATGTTTTCAACTTACATTTCGTCTCGTCCTCTTTTTCCCCGTTTTCCTTAATCTTCCTTTCCATTGTCTTCATCTTTCCTTCGAAGGCCAACATATCGGCAGCAACTTGATTTTTTAACGAAGACACTCTATCGTCGAGGGCAGACATCTCAGAAGTAACTTTTTAGAGATGTTAGCAGAAACTTTGCTTTCCCGAGAAGAAATCTCGTTAGAAACTTTGCTTTCTAAAGAAGCGATGTCGCCGGAAACTTTCAAAATATCGCCAGAAACTTTGTTCTCTAATTTCGAAATCGACGAGATGACAGCATCTTCAAATATATAAGTTTCCGGATCTAAACCCTCTTCCTCTAAAGCGTTCTTTAGTCGTTTTACGTAACAATACACAGGTATATATGAGAGGCATAGGACGCGATTTTTAGCGTTTAAACCCAGACTAAAAAAACTGGCCAAGCCTATGTTCCGTTTACTTAAAATACACACTCTGCAAATAATGGCTTTGAAATCTCTTATTAAAAGTTTTCTTCTTTAAATTACTGAGGTCTTCCAGTTGAAAAAAATAGTGGAAGAAATAACCTGTTCGTATTATTTTATTACCATATAATATCGTTGACAGTCCAGAATTTTTATTTTAATCTCCATTAACATAATTTGTTTCTTATTATCATGTCAGTTGACTATATGTTTTAATCCGCGTTTTCACGATGACAATTGGCGAGACAATTGTCATTGGACAATTGTCATCACGTGGTTGCGGATTGTCGGAGGCCAGTCCAGTTGAACGAGAATATGTTTATACGGGGCCAACTACTGCCACGCCAGTAGACAGCTAAAAATAACACAAACCACGTGTATGTTTTGACTGACACCATAGCACTAGAAAGGAACTGACAAAAAACAAGACAACACTACTGGCCTACAACCGTTCACACGGCGCCAATTGTCGCGACAATTGAGGTTTCGAGTGGTGGGGGGCTCACTGGGCGCAGCTCATTGTCCTCAGTCTACTCCCGGAGACAACAAGAATTTTGGGCCAATTGTTAGGGCAGTTGGCAAGTCAATTGGCCTGAAGTGTTTAGACGAAGACAATAATTTTATACCAGTAAGTTGTCTTCTGACAATTGTCTCGCCAATTGTCGTTGTGAAAACGCGGCTTTATTCTAGGGTTAATATAAAGATTTTTTTCTCAAAACATATCCCATAACTTGTAATACAAATCGAATATGAATATGTCTAGACATTTAGAATATAATAATGTAATTAATAGTTTAAAAGTATATTCTGATGGCGAATATTTTGATGGTCATACATTGTAGATTAAACTAATTGTTTTGTTTAAAATAACACTGTAAATCATGAGGAAATCTAGGAAAAGCTTATTCTAAACTCATTTTTATACATGAGAAAAAAATCAATTTAGACTTAATGCATTGGTTCATTGTCATACTTAATGGATTTTATTAATTCATAAATATTGTTTTAGATAATAATAATTACAGTAATAAAATATGTTCTAGTGACACAGGACAAAAATTTAAAAAGTTACAAGTTTTTTAAATTATAATATTTACATTTGTTGTATTACGTTATTTTAGATTTTGATTAATTATATAATAATATGAAAGTCACGTTGTTATCCATGCCGTTATTATGGTTTTGCTATTCTATACTATAGGATGTAGACCAAATATCTCAGCTTTTAAAATTTTATCCTGAGAGTTTTTAAAGTTTGTAAATTTTTTAATTCCAAAAATCCAGGAAAAAAGATTTATCATAAAAAATATGAGATGGCAAAAACACAATAAAATTAAGCCGGAATATTGTTACAGTTATTACAAATTGGATTTACACGTTCGAAACAAAGATATTTTTTACAATTTCCGTTCCATTTTTTTCTAATTTCCGTTCCACTTGTAATAAGATCTCTTATTTTCGTAAATTTATCCAAACCAACTGTATCATCCCTTGTATTGATATCATCAGTTCGCATGTATCTTAGTAAATTTTTGAATCTCCTGATGTTCACTGTTAGTCGGAAAACCTTTATACCAGTGCCGTCTGTTTTACAAGTCTGTTGTATTAAGATGACTTGCCTTTCTTTCACGTGCAAGATATAAGAGACCAAGAAGGGCACAAATTTCATCAATGCTTGTTGGATATCTATTTTGATTGCAACTGAACTTCTGCTTTTCTGTTGTTCTACTTGTATTGCTGTATTGGTCATATCAATTGTTTTGAACCCGGAAGCTGGAGAACGATATTTTCACTTTGAGTTCCGACGTTCTTAGGTACGATAATATGCTTAACCCAATTTGTTTTATCTTTGCCCAAAAAATATGGACGAATGGAAAAATCTGTCTCATTATATAATTCCTGAGTTTCCTGTTTCCCATCGAAACAATATTTTCTTCAAGTGCTAACAATATTTTTTGCTCTTCTTCGTAATTCATAATATCTAAAAAATAAAGTATTATTATAAAACAATTACTTACAAGTTACAAATTCTATTACTTCTCTAGACGCACACAGTCCACTGCATCGGTTTTACAAATTACAAACTTACAGTTCGAGTATCAATACTACAATAATACACAGTGTACAGTGAGTCGAGAGTCGATAAATGCACTTATCATCAAAAGAAGGTACTGAGCCGGAGAACCTCGAAAGATTCCATTGGTATTTAAAATTGACCGTCATTGATTCCCACCGGTCTCCTAGACAAGATGCGTATACTGAAAGGTTAAAAATGCATTTTTTTTTTAAATTGACTTCTTCTATTGGCCACCAAAGACTGCTACATTCTGTTGATGGGTTTGCTATTATTAATCAAACATATAACTTGATATACAAAAAAGAAGTCAGAATTTGATATTCCTAGAGCAATAACACCACCCTCAAAATGTGTTTTAGCCACTATATGCTATTGGCTAGATTTAGGTCAAACACGTCAACTTTGAAATGGCATAACCAATAACAAAATATTTGTATAAGTATGCAAAATTCCCAGATATATGCATAAAATCTAAAGATCATATTCTTCGGCTTTAATAATTTTAAAATATTATTATATAGGTATAGATGATAATTTTATTATGTTGACATCTCAAACGGTGGGCTAATTTATTTATTAAACAATTTAATTACTATTTAACTGGGAATAAGCCATAATTAAAGACAAAAATACGTTTATTGACGTTTCAATTTCCACTTCGGAAATCGTTCTCAAAATACAAACAGTAAATTAACTTGCCCAACAGCCCAACAGCTAATAGCAGATGATTTCAATGTTACCTCCAGATGGCGCACGCTGTAGAATGAAGAAGCTTTACTTGAAGTATCCAACCTTATTGACCCAGTCCAAAAGCCTGATGGCTTCAAACCAGCCACGAAACATATAGCCTAAACCGAATTAGAACGGGACATGCAGTATGCGCACACAACCTACATAAATGGGGAAAACAGCCTACCTCCAGCTGCGACTGTGGAGCTCCAGATCAAACCATCCAACACATAGTGGAGACATGTAAATTGAGGGCATATCGAGGGGACCCAAAAGACTTTTTCAAAACTACGCCTGCAAGCCTTGAATGGATAGCTCAACTTGACTTAACGATATAACCTTATCTGTTTGTATTATCTTATATTTTATCTGTATTTTGTCTACGTTAGTTTTTATAATCTTATGTTTGTATTTTTGAATTGTGTACTTACGTTTTTTTCAATTATTACTGTATTTACTCCATGTATTGAGCCATACGCTAAATAATACTGTTTTTCCGAATTAAATCAACAGAAAATTAAAAGTTAACACTTAATGTTGTTCTGTTTTTAATAAATAATAAAATAATAATTAGTGGCTTATTCCCAGTTCAATAAAAGTTACACTTATTATCAATATAAAAAAAAATCTATAAAATTAAATTAAAATAAAAATTAAACTGCTAATGTTAATAATAAATTATTAAATTTCTATTAATAAATCAATTTGTAGACACCCTGTAGTACGATCACACGACATGTTCCACTTCATCATGTAAATTATTATCATAAAAAATTAGTTAAAAGCTTTGACAATGTGCAGCTTGTCTTATTCGTCAGTTAGATCACTAATACCGAAACGCGACTGACTTTTCTGCATCCAAGGCCCAATGCGTGTCCCGCCTTAACGGTTTGCTGCCACATGTGCGTTTGTTTATGCGTCGAATTATATTCTTTGTCCTCAACACACAAAACATTAATATTCATAAAATACTTAGCACAACACTCGATAAATGCCTTCAAGCTCTTGAAGAAGGTAACGTAGTGGGAAGTGTTAGATCATTCGGAAAACGCGGTTCCTTATTCAAAACATCGTTTTCACACAGTTTGTGTTTTGCGTTAGATGAAAAAAAATCGGGTTTTGAAATTTAGTATCCGCGGATTTAGTAGAGTCAAAGACCTTTTAACGATAGCTATAAAAGTGTGAATTGGCCTAAGAAGATACCAAGATGAGATTGTTGTTGTTAGTGATATCGATAATACATATATATTAGCGGACTTTTTATCTACAAGATTTAAATTTATACGGAACAAGAAGAAGGTAGCTATTTTTTATAGATAATATTTAAAAAAAAATTTATCTTTCTTTGTTTTTACATCCTTTATTTATTGTAATCTATTTCTACGAATAAAAAAAAAACAATAATCAATCAAGTTTATCACGTAATTAACACAGGGGAGATTCGTCCAGTGAAAAAAATCCTTTAAGATAAATTTCTAATATATATTGTTGTGCTCTATTTTTGACTCTATTTTTACTTGTGAAAATAATTTACTCCAATTAATTAATTTACTAACTATCTAATTAATCAAAATCAAAACAAACAATTATAAATTATATATCTCATGGCTCATTAATAATTTTAGTACTTACATTGTTTCGTAGGTTCAAAAAAGATTTTTAGTGGCTTCCCAATAAAAGGTTAGGTAAAAACGACATAAATAATACACAGGAATTTCAAAGTTGAAATAACAAAGTTCGTTTATTTTATCAATTTGTATTAAATGTTCAATCATGTAAGTTTTATCAATGACTCCTTTACCTTTTATTGTATGTAACCAATATTAATACTATGAATCTTGTTTTCTTTTGTGACCCAAATTAGTTTGATATGAAATATTTTGATTTATCAATATTACGGATAAAAGAAATTATAATGATGTCTAAATGATAACGTTTTCTTGAGATTTAAAAAAAAATTATAATATTGAAATGTTTATTTAAATATGCACTGTGGTATTTAATACGCAAAACCATTCATTTCTGTCATAACAAATTAAGACTGACCTTTTACTGTAGCTTCGAAAATGTCCTCATACCAAAAGCAATCTCCGTAGTTGCTGCTGTTGCGATCCAAGGAAACTTGTCCACGTTTCCCAAATATGTCCCTGCTTGCTGTCACCTCGTTTTCCTTTTACTGCTATGCCTCGTACCTGCACTCATTCGGCTTTCTCCTGCTGCAGTATTCCCGCCTTTTACAGTACTTAACGATTCCTGTATGCTTTAGATTCAAGGAGTTGTATTATCTCTCAACTTGACCTAATTCTTCGTTCCAATTATCTCACAGTGGTCACTTTTGGACAAACAAAAGCGGCAATTTCCTTTTTTGTACACTAACCACCAAACAGGACTATCCCTTTCAATCGAACAAAACAGACTGCCTTTTCTTCTCATTCATTCTCACTCCTTCTCCAGTCCTTCCCTTTCCTCTTTACCATTTTTAGCCAATCCAAACAACTTTCAGTCATGACGTATTTTTGTACCAAACTATTTTCTCTTTTCAAAAATGCCATTAGGGATTTAAAAAAAAATCCATCTTAATCCTAATCTAAACATCAAACGTATTTTTTCTATCTTTACAAATAATAATATCCAGGTATAATTTAACTACCGATAATGTCTATTAACTGTATTTCTTGAAAAGTCAATAATCGATTCCTTTGTTACATAGATTTACCCTCGACCTCGGCTTTGGGTACTTATTTCAAACAACAGCTTTCTTATCTAAATTACCTATTCTCTAATGTGAACTTTACTGTTTCTGGGGCTGATACACAATTCCGCGAATAAACTTTCTTAAAACTAAATATAATCATTTGTAAACAATTTTGTATTATACAGGGTGTTCCAAAACTTGTGGTTGAGAAGTATAAAAGTTATTATTATAAAAGATTTAATATAGGCTTTTAACTTCTCATGTAAATTTAAAAAACTACATCAATATATAGGTATAGAAAGGTCTAAGGGTGCGTTCATTACGGAGACCAACGCACGGTATCCTCGTCTAGAGCATAGCACTGACAGTGAACGCTCGTATTTAAAATAATGTATTTATTTTAGGTGGCGATGATAAAATGATACCATCCTATGGTCCGATCGAGGGTCGGCGCCTCAGTATGAATGCACACTAAAGGATCACGGCGTTTAAAGGTCGATTCAGACACATCAGTCGCGTCACAGTCTCAGCGCCGAACCGGTCCTGTTTGGTCACAGAACTATCAACTATTTGACAACTGGCAAACTGTTCGTCAACTGATGAATGTGAATGCCGGAGCCATAATTTCTGTTAAAGAATATTTTGTATGACAGATTGTTCGGTTCGGCGCCAGGACTGTGACGAGACGTGACTGATGTGTCTGAATCGACCTTTGGTCTTCCTTTCCTCGGTCGCTTAAGTAGGTCTTAGGCAAGCGTGTTTAGATGGTTCAGTAGTCTATTTTTGTAAGTGCCACTGAGGAAGACAACGGTGTCTTTAATATTTTGGATCTGAAGGTCCCAATGTATGACATAATTGGACACATACCACGGTGCATTGGTAATATATCTCAAAACTTTATATTGGAAACGCTGAAGTTTCAGTAAGTGAGAATTATATGCTGTATCCCCATATCTGTATACCCTAGGTCCAATCTGTAACACATTTATATAGTAATAATTTATTATGTAGACTTAATTTGGATTTTTGGTTCATGAACCGATACATTTTCCTGTATATTAATCTTAGTTGCCTAGTTGTCCAGATGTGCTTTCCCTCAATTTATTCGGCTGTCAAAATGTATTCCCAAGTATTTAACATCACTTTTTTGGGTATTATGGTATTGTTTTATGCACACAGATGGTACACTCTCTTTGCGTAAAGTAAATGTTATATGCGCTGATTTGCTGCCATTTACTTTAACTCGCCAGTTTTAACCATTTCTCTAGTTCATTTAACTGAATTTGTAAATTTTGACAGGCTGTAACAAAACCGAACTAGAAGCCATTATCACAGTATCATCTGCATAGGTAGCAATTGTGCTGTTTACTCTTGTGGGAATATCTGCCATATAGAGTAAGTATAAAGTTGGTCCCAATATACTACCCTGCGGTACTCCCGATAGAATAGGAGGTATGTTTGATACTGCTTTATTGTGTCTGACCTGGAAATATCGATTGGTAAAGTAGGATATCAGAAGTGCATACAGGAAATGAGAAAAGTGAGTTTTTATTTTAGATATCAGCCCCTCTTACTATACTTTACAAAATGCTTTTCAATCTTTTGATTGAATTTTGAAATTTGAAGTTGATTTTACACACAATACCTTAATAAGTTTGCTGTGATATTGAAGGTGTGTAGCTGCCTTTGTAGGTCATCTTCGTTATCAGCAATTAGTACTGCATACAGAATCAAATCTATAAAAAATTTGAAATAGATATAAGTGACTTACTTTGAATTTAGAAAGGCCTTGGAAAGAAGAGAAACGTTGTTTGAAATCAAATACTCTTCAAAAATGCCTCGATCGCTAGAAAAAAAAATATCTATATTTTATCAACCACAAGAAGGCTTTAGATAGAGTCAAAAGATGTTATGTCTGCATTGCTCTTTAAATTGAATTCTGAATGCACATTCAAACAAGATCCCCAGACGACCAATCGTTATGTGTTATGGGGAATAAATGTTTGTTTTATTAGAAGAGATATTACTGTAAGCAATTATTACTGTAATTAAAGTAATAAACATTTCTGAATCTGAGAGAATAGATTTGCTTCCTATCTATATTAACTATCCGTTAGCGATAATTTTAGAATTATTGTGAACTAGATACATCATATTCTCAATTAAATATCAGTTGTAGAAAAAGTTTAGTATGCTAAAATAACAATTTACATTATATCATTGCAAAACATTCGATTTATGAAAATTAACTCAAAATGTTGAAGTCAGGTGCATGGTCCATGTGAGGTTAAATTAGAGGTTAGAATAGTAATAAAAGCCTATATTATTCTCGAAAAAAACATCAAACAAGCACTAGACGGCGCCGAAATTGATATGAAAATGATATGTAAATATTGACAATATCAACTATAATAATTTTTCACCTAAGAAGGCCGCTTTGCAATTAAATGCTGGTAACTTTATTACTAGAGGACACGATAAGCGGCGATATATTTTACACTAACTTTATGAATAACATTTTACTCTCTGTTGTTTCAATCAGCACTGCTCAGCAAATTATCGTTGATTGGTTTTAACCACAGAATACTCCACCCAACAAGAAGCGAAAGCTTTGTCGGTACCTTTGATATTCGTAGGATAGAACTTTTGGAGTGACAATGACAGTTAAACTACTTAGTACACTAAGAAAAGTAATGAGGAATCCGTTCGAAACTGTAGTTAAATTGTAGTTACACTGAGAAACAAAGTAGTCATTAAAACTAATGTTTTTTAAGTAAATCTGTTTTGTATAAATTGTATTTTTTTCCATAAAAAAGTGTATTTAACTTAAATATAAATATTCAGATAAGTTTTGTAATGCGTTTGAATTTCAAATTTAATTTATTTACCTGCTACGATCTCTCGTATTGAAAAAAGACTTACCTATTTTCTTTGGAAAGATTAGAACGTAGTTATGAGGTTCGAATCATTTTATAATGTCCCTGTGTCTGCTTCTTGTCGATCGACGATGATAAATATAATAAAAGGTTGAAGTTGTGGAGTAAAAGTGTTGATTTTATTGACAGCTACTGGTAATTACACAGTATGATGTTCTTTAGGTAACTACTTATGATAGACTGTGTTCAAATGAGCTCAAATCCTCAATTTATAATCTCACAAATAATTCATACCTCAGCACAGAGGTTATTGCTTTCTATCATACCATACCAACAAACTTTGCTTACAATACAATTTAATTTAGGCCGTTATTACAGCACTTAGGAAGTTCAATTAGAAAATATATTATTCGGCAATTTATTTAGTTGTAGCTTAATAAACTAATTATTAAAATATTATACGATATGGTTTTACAATGCTCACTTACACACGGTGAAACTATAAAAGATTAAGAAGTTATAAATAATGTGAGATTACAAATTAAGGGGTTAATTTGTGATTGAACATATATATATATATATATATATATATATATATATAGGAACATATATATATATATAGATATATATATATATATATATATATATAAATATATATATATATATAATATATATATATATATATATCACTGTTTTTTGATGGGTTGGAGTCAATAAAAGGGCTATTTGTTGACTATTTTTTACTCGAGCTTTCAATTGTGATTACAATTTTTATCAAGAGCTTCTAAAAAATACAAAATGTCTTACAAAGTTGAACTAGAAATAAAAAATTTTTTGTTAACTCACCAAATAAAATTAGTTTTTTATATAAAACTACTGCTTACATAATAAGTACAAAAAATATTAATAAAAAAATGCCTTATTCTAATAAATGTTTCTCTGAAAAATTTAGATGAAGTTTCTTAAGAAAAAAAAAATGAATTTATAAACAAAAATAGAATAGCTACAACCAGCCTAAAATGACATAAATACTAACTTAAAAATTTTTATTTTTGACATATTGTCAAAAATAAAATTTTGTTTAAAAAAATTCTTCTTTGTTAAGTAACAAAAAAGAAGAAGATTTATTCACCATTGATAGATGCCCGAAAAAATGTAACAAATACATGGAAAATTCAAAATGTGATATTTACTGACTGCATAAATTAAATAGAAATTATATAATTATAAATTATGCTTAAATTTTGAATTTCTGACCTTTTGTTTAAATTATTATCACATTTGCTAATACAAACCATTTCCAAAAAAGTTCTTTTAAATTTATTACTTTCATTACATAAAATTTTAATATTATCAAAATCCATAAGTTAGTATTTATGTCATTTTAGGCTGGTTGTAGCTATTCTATTTTTGTTTATAAATTCAATTTTTTTTTTTCTTAAGAAACTTCATCTAAATTTTTCAGAGAAACATTTATTAGAATAAGGCATTTTTTTATTAATATTTTTTGTACTTATTATGTAAGCAGTAGTTTTATATAAAAAACTAATTTTATTTGGTGAGTTAACAAAAAATTTTTTATTTCTAGTTCAACTTTGTAAGACATTTTGTATTTTTTAGAAGCTCTTGATAAAAATTGTAATCACAATTGAAAGCTCGAGTAAAAAAATAGTCAACAAATAGCCCCTTTTATTGACTCCAACCCATCAAAAACAGTGTTATATTTTTTCCAAACGAGTCACAAGTACTTCTTTTATATATATATATATATATAATATATATATATATATATATATATATATACAAGGTTCTTGAACTCCTAAGTGGAGCATAGAGCTTCAGTGAAAACGCGCCATCGGGTTCTATTTTGCGCTAAGGCCTTCACCTCATTCCAAGACTTTCATTGGTGATTGAACATATTGACCACTATATAAAAAACAAACACACGACCAATAGAAAATATTTAAACACATATAAAATATATAATAATAATATAACAATAATCATAACACTAATTTACTCGTTTTTTGAATTATTATCTCACCCGAGCAGTGCTACCTATAACTTGCTTATTCAGAATTTATGTTTCAGCTATCTAATTCAAATCTAAGCTCATTAAGTGAAACTGATCTAGGAGGGGCTTTCTTTAAAGTACTACTTAAAGGTATTTGGTTGTGATACGTATGTGTTCAAGGCGATGGATGAGGTTGGATGCAAAAACCTTGATGCCTTTGTTTTTCTGGCTCTCTTGGAGTTTCGAATATATCTGACTACCTTTGTTTATTTTTATATGTCACTTAAAAAATCATGCAAGGAAAGATCCAAGGAAAGAGAAACATAGGGAGGCGTAAAATGTCATGGATGCGCAACGTGAGAGAGTGGTACAGATTTATATCAAATGAACTTTTCAGAGCAGCTATGATGATTGCCGACCTCTGCCGCGGAGATGGCATAGAAGGAAGATAAAGACTTTAAGTAAGTCGTCGTAATTGTACCTACGAATTTCGGCATGTCCGGTGATTTCTTCAAAAGTAATTTTTCAAAATATTACAATTGTATCATTTGATCTGAAGAAGAGGAAGAAACTAAAATCAACCTGAGACTGACCAAGAGCAACATATATACTGGGGCTAATGAACAAAATAATTAAGGCCAAATATATATCTCGTAACACAAAAATAAGGTTATTATAATTACAAAGACCCACAATTATATACGCTGCCGAGATATGGACTATGAACAAAACCATACAGAATAGATTGGCAGCATGGGAAAGAAAGATACTTTGCAGAATGTTTGGTGGAAAAGTAGTAGAGGGTGAACACTATAATATTAAAAGTAGTGAAAAAAAAGTAGAAAGCTCAGGCATCTAGAAAGAATGCAAGGTAATAGGTTACAAAGTCAATAATATTGATTGGGGAGTACTTGAAGGCAAACAGAGAGGAAGACCAAGAAAAAAAAAGAGAGATTATAGTAATATAGATTGAACGCTGAGAATTAAGGACAAAAAACAGTGGAAATTATCTACCCAGCAATTGGCCTAAAAGGCATATTAACGCTGTACATACATACTTACTCACTACTAAGTACCGTACAAGTGAAGGACTCATTTGCCGTATGTCCAACCTTCCTAATTATGAAAACACCCAAGAAAAAACATAATCTTTTTTTTGGTAATATCCTACAGTTCCAATCTAACTAAATGTTATAAATGGAATATTGTTTTTGTTAATTAAGATATCCTATCAGCTTTTGTAAAATTAGTTTTGCATTTTGTAATAATGTGTACCTTGTGTTATCGAACATTATCAGTAACAACAAGAAATCCAATATTTCCATATAATTTGTTCCATAATTGGTTTACCAAAAGAATTCACATATTCGAGATAAATTAATTTAATTTTAATGAACATCAATATTTACTCAATAATTTCATTATTCTAATGACTTTGTAGGATTTTGAATTTTTAAATCAATTTTTGTTAATTACTAAATAATTCCATGCGACATTATTGACAAAAAGTATATAGAACAGTGATAGTAATCTTCTTTAACAGCATTTCCAATTTAAATAATTATTTTTTTAACTTAATCGGTCTATCTATTGTTTAAATTCGCTATGAAGAGGACAGTCAACTTGCAGAGATTGTTGCCATGGTCAGTTTTTTTAAGAAATATTTGCATACATTTAAATTTTACAGTTTTATCAAAATAGTTTTTAAGTATTTTATATAAATATTGTTTGTTCATACAAGCAGTATCTAACGATGTAGTAGGATCTGACTTCTGGACTACCTGCACTAATGTCTTGCCAAGAAGGTCTCTCACCTCGACGCATCCAATCCAATGCTCTTTTTATACATGGATCATCTTCTTGGATATCTTGTAGTTGTTGAGGCTACCATTGATCACTTATGATGGTGGTTCGTCTCACAGGGCAAACTCATTTTTCTAATTTCTGACACTGATTACAATTTGCACTGCATGGCCGTCTTGATAGAGCATTAGCATTTTAATTAACTTTTCCAGCCCAGTGTTTGATCTGTTCTAGCTTTGTGACTGTTGTATTATTTTCTTGCAATTTACGACGAATGTAACCTACGTCATTTCTCGTCGCATTCGTCAGAGGTTTGTATTTGATAGCTCCGTGAAGCTTGTTTCTTGTTCCATGGCAATGGCGAGCACTTCATCTTAAACTTTCGGTCTTGCTAGTCGTAAAGCTTTCTGTAGTTCACTGTCTCTCAACTCATTGATGAAGGTATCTACAGCAATTTCTTTCAATATGTTGTCTGGTGCCTCCGATTAAGCCAACTGCACTATACGAGCAACATTTGCTTCAAATTCTAACAAATTCTCATTTACTGGTTGATTCCTATTTCTTATTTGTACTTTGTAGACTTATGGATAGGCATCTCTATAGCGTTTGTCTAGTCGAGTAAACAAACAAGGTCAACAAGGCTTTGGAGCCATAAGTATTTCTTCCTACCAATTCCTCTTTTCTGTCGATCTTTTCGTTGAGTATCAACTGCATTATCATGTATCTGATTCCTCTCATTATATGCCCCAGATATTCGAGTTTTGTCTTTTTTATTATCTTTATTAAGTCACCTTCACCTTGACCTACTCTGTTTGAAATGTGTTGAACCCATGATATTCTGAGCATTCTACGATATAACCACATCTTGAAGGCTTCTAATTTGATCATCACGTTAACCTTCATAATCCAGATTTCACATCCATACAGTAATACAGGATACACCTAACATTTTAGGAACTTAATTCTCAGCTGTAAGTTTAGCTGAGAATTGCTCAGAATAGATCTAAGTTTCATAAATGCTTCTCTAGCAATTTCTATACGAGTTTTAATTTCTTTATCCGGATTTAGTATCTCGTTTATCCAACATCCTGGGTATTTAAAATGGTTAACTTTTGTTATCGCTTCATTATTGACAGTTATAGCGATTAACTATGACAAAGTATAGCGCCGAGGTCCTATTTACTAATCACAAGTAATTTTGTCTTTGTTGTATTTATGCTTAGTCCGGTATTAGATTTCCTCTAGTGACTCGATCTATAAGGAATTCCGGAATTCCACATTGCCCTTCCAAGGCTTTGTTAAAAAATATTTTTGCGTAAACGTTAAACAAAGTTGGGGACAACACACAACTCTGTCTAACACCTCTTTGAATACAAATTTTGTCTGCTTCTTTGCCGTCTACCAGTATAGAAGCTTCTTGATTCCAATATAGATGTTGTAAAAGTCTCAGATCTTTAGCATCTATTCCAATAATTTCTAGATATTCAAACAGCCTACCATATTGAACCCTATCAAACGCCTTCTCAAAATCTATCAAACAGACGTAAATTGGTTTCTGTACTTCTTATAATCGTTGAATAGTGTTAGTATTGAGAACAAAGCTTCCCTTGTTCCCAATCCTTCTCTGAAACCGAATTGTTCATTTCCCATTGTGTCTTCACATGTCTGCTTGACTCTATTAAGAATTATCCTAAGAAATAGCTTGAGAGAGTGACTCATGAGACTAATTAGTCTGAAGTTTTTTGGAAGTGGGATAAATGTAGACTCCAACCATATTTGTGGCAGTGTTCCAATTTCGTATATGTGGTTATAAATGCTTTTTAGTTCTAAGAGTTGTAGTCGTCTAGAAGTTTGAGCCAGTCTGATGGTATTTGGTCAGTGCCTGGAGATTTCCCATTTTTGCTTCGTTTGATGGCTTGCTCTACTTTTGCTTTTAAAATACTAGGACGAGCATTGGTATACTTTGTAGTGTTAAGTGGTGGCCTCCTATCAAGGAACAGTTCTTTAATGTAGTTGATCTATTCTTCCATTTTTCGTTTAAGTCGAGAATAATTTTACCTTCGGAGTTTCTCATTAAGTGAGGAGTTCTTTTTCTCAGAGTGTAGGTAATTTTCCCTGAGTGTAGTGTTTGTTGTGTTGTGTAATGTTTTCTTTGTAGTTCTTTCATCTCACGACACCTCTGTTCCATCCAGGTCTCTTTTGCTCGCTTAAACCTCGTAATTTTAATTGTCGATATATTTCTCTATATCGAGTTTATCTTTATTTTTACAATTTCTTCTTTGCTGAATATGGTCTAGTATGTTATCGGTCATACAATTCTTTTTCTTTACTGGCTCTTTTTTCGGATTTAAAAACTTCGTTTGCTATGGTAACCATGGCGGAATATAGGGGAGAGTCTTACAGTATCGTCACCTTTAAGGTTTATCAACAAAAAAATCAAAATGCTAAAAGGTACATGTTTAATACTTCCTGTCATGTACGAAAGGACTATTATGCTGTCAATGAAAGTAATAAACAATTATAATGTTTCAAAATAATCACTTTAATAATGAAAATTAAAGATAAGGAAAAATCAAACTTTATAAAATTGGCCTCCAGTACCGGCCAGTAATATATTACCAATTAAACAATACAGACATCACAAATATATTGTTTGGACAGCTCTGATATGTTTGCACAAGACTCATGAACACAAATATTACAGTTTCCACACCGTATCCAATCCTCTTCATGAGATTCAGTGCACAAAGGACAAACTGTCTCTTCTTCAACCGGTCTGCTGGAGGAGGTAGGTTTTCATCTTTATTTTTCCTACTTTTTCTTACTAACATATCTTCCTGACAACAAGCTTTTACCTTTTTGAACATATTTTCCTGAGACCTTATTTTTTGTTAACGTCATTTTCCACAAGTAAATTCTTCCCTCGTTTAAGTGATTCGACGCTTGTTTGCCTGCTTTTTTCTCTTCCATCAGTTTTTTGTATGGAGAACCAGTTATAATTTCGCTTTTTTAGCTTTACGACGCCGAGCAGTTGCTCTTCTTTTAGAAGCACCAGGAACCGGTGAGAGTTCTGTAAGTGCAGCTTTAAAATTGTCTGTGGATAGGTCAATTGTAGCTTCTTCTTGAGATTCTAATTGCCGCAAAAAAGCAATTTGTGATTCTCCATTAGCAAGAGTAGTTTGGTTGTTGGAATGCACAGAATTTGTAATATGGGCTACGAGATCAGGAGCAGGAGTAATAGATGTTGGTTCTAGCAGTTGTGAAGATGAAGACAACGGTTCTGATGTTGAAGGTGTTGCTTCCAGCAGTTTGGGAAGATGAAGGCAATGATTCTGACGTTGATTGTTGTTCTGTAATGTTGGTCATGTTAGAACAAATAAAGTCCAAATCAGATTTTAAAGGGGTGTATGCCTGTGCAACGAAAGCCACTAACTGCGATTTCCATTCGAGAAACTCGACTAAAAGCTGAAGCAACTAAGCCAGCAATCTGGTATTCGCTAATTCTAATACCGGGATTTAATCTCATCCACAAGTCACATGCATTATTATAAGCAGATTTAAATGGCTTCATGAACGTACGATCCAGTGGCTGTAGCTTAAGGGTCGTATGTGGTGGGGTGCTAAGCATATGGATGTTATTTTTCCGGGCAAATTCAATAACATCTAAGTCCTTATGACTCGCATGTCCATCTAAAATCAGGAGAACTGGATTCTCGGCTGTAGGATTAGAATACTGCTTACATTTTAAAAAATAATTCGGCATTCATCCAGCGGTTTGGCTGAGCTTCGCCTACGCTCTCATTTTGGGCGTTAACCATTAGTCTTTCATTCATTCGGACTCGTGGAAATATAAAATATGGTGGAACAAATTGACCTCCAGCGCTTCATTGCAAAAAGCACCGTCACGTTCTTTCCACGTTCTGCTGAAGTCAGTTTTCCTACTTGTTTTTGGTTTTTAGTAGCTAAAACTTTGGCATGTTTTTGGACAATGCTGACACCAGTCTCGTCGCAATTCCATATTTTATAAGAAGTGAATTTAAACCTCTGTATTGAAGTCTATAAACCATCAAAGAAACGGTCAACCTGAGGTCTGTTAAACCCTACTGCTCTCATTAAGCTCGTTGATTGAGCACTCCGCAATGATAAATCACTGTCTTTTCATAAAAGAATAATAATAGTTTTTTACCTGCCATTCTCTTTTTCTTTATTAAACTGTGAGGTAACTTCAACTTCTCTGCCAGTTGAAAAGCAAGACGTAAAAATTCATGCCGCCGGCCGGGCCGGTACTGTGGAACTCTCCCCTATTATATCTATATTTTGTCCGATATTTCATTTCTTTCGATCTTTCTAGCTGTTTTTTTAATTTCATGATTTAACTTATTTCCGAGCTCATCTGCTATTACGGCATTTCTTATGTTTATTATAATGCGATTATTATGTTTTCTCTGAGCTGTCGAGGTTTATAATATTTTTAATTTTGATTTGAATCTAGCACAGAGCAGAGTACGATTGGTTGCTGCGTCTGCACTTGGGAATGTTTTTGGAGAATGTAGAGGTAATGGATTTTGGGAACAGCTATGACCTTGAACAGTATGTACAGACGATTTGGACAAGTTTATTGATGTTTGGAGGGCGTATTGTAAGTCTTTATACGCCAATACGGACCAGATGCCAGCGGACGCCCCGTTTGTACCTGACTGCCAGACCTCCACTTTCCATTCTCCTTCAACAGAGACACACCACACTAGTTTTGAGTCTGAACCTGACATATTTTTTTCCGAGGTGGAATTCGCTTTAAAAAGACTTAAGTTAAACAAAGCAGCAGGAATATGATCTCATTACTGCAGACGTCTTGAAGCATCTTCCGGAATGTGGAGTGAAAATATTACATCGATTGTGCAATGAAATATGGCACACAGGCGTCTGGCCTGAGGATTGGAGAAAGACCATAATCATACCTCTTCATAAGAAAGGTTCAACAAATAATTGTAACAACTACAGGCTATTAGCTCTAATATCACACGCCAGTAAGGTGATCCTCTACATACTGCAACGGCGTCTAGAAAACTTCATAAGTTGGCAAATAGCACCTGAGCAGGCTGGATTTGTAAAGGGCAGAGGTACTAGAGAACAAATCCTTAATGTACGAAACATCATAGAAAAAGCCAGAGAATACCAGATCCCGATATTTATATGTTTCGTCGATTATACAAAGGCCTTTGATAATGTTAGATGGGACAAACTATGGAACATATTGACGACAATGGGTGTACCTAAACACTTGACTCACCTTATTAGCAAACTGTATCAAGATAACCTGGCATATATTCGAATGGACGGATATCTGTCTGACAAATGCACTTTGGAGAAGGGAGTACGCCAAGGATGCGTTTTATCTCCCTTATTATTTAACATCTATTCGGAGTTCATAATGCGCAGAGTTTTGGATGGTTGGGAGGGAGGAGTAAACCTAGGTGGTGTTAAGATATCTAACTTGCGTTTCGCAGACGACACTACACTTCTAGCCTCTACTCCAGAAGAAATTACTAGATTATTAAAAAAACTCGAGGTAGAAAGTGCTAAATTTGGACTCATGGTTAACTACAACAAAACCAAAATCATGGTTATTGATCGCCAACAACAGTTTCCTGAAACCCAAACTATTGCGGGATGCGAGGTAGTCTCATCTATGATATATCTTGGAGCTCTAGTTAACAACACAGGCAGTTGTGAATCCGAAATTAGAAGACGCATTCAACTAGCAAGAGCAGCAATGAGTGAACTAAACGGGGTCTGGCGTGATCGTCACATTACTATGACAAACAAAAAGAGACTCGTTTTCAACTCTGGTCTTTTCCATATTTTACTATGCATGCGAGACATGGACAGTCAAAGAATCAGATCGACGACGTATAGACGCCTTTGAAATGTGGACATGGAGACGCCTGCTTCGAATTCCATGGACGGCTCGCCGTACAAATATCTCGGTTCTGGATGAAATTAAACCGGATCAACGTCTCTCCAGTACCGTTTACTCTAGAATTTTAAAGTTCTTTGGCCATATCCATCGAAGTGATCACAAAATGGAGCGGTTGGTGGTCCAAGGAAGGCCTCAGACTCAACGCCAACGCGGAAGATCTCCACAGCGATGGGCGGACATTACTAAAAAGCTTCTCAATAAACAGTATACTGAGGCAATACATATAACTGATGACCGCGACCAGTGGAGAAATATTATCAATCAAACTGTCCGAGCTGCTGAAGCCCAATTATGAACCACAACACATCTACTAAGATGTTAATGACTGTGATGATAATGATCATAAATGCATAGCTCTTGTCAAAATCCAATACAATAATAATATAATTACAGATCTTCGATTCTATAAATATTGTAAAAGACTTTTAAAGAGTCTGAGTAAGAAAAGAGATTTAGGTATATTCTTTGTGGCATTTTCAAGGTCATAGCTGTTCCCAAATCCATTACTCTAATACTATTTATAAACCTTCTGTTGATGACAATGTAGTCGATTTGATTGCTGACTACCTTTCCTGCTTGATCAGCTGGAGATTTCCAGGTATATAGTCGTCTTTTATCTGGTTCAAACAAAGTATTTGATGTAATGCAGTTCTTTTCTAACAGAACTGTACTATAGTTTATTTTTATGAACAAGAGAGTAATTAGCATAATTTTAACTGTACCGTTCGCCACATCCCATCAGGGCGTGCTCAAGATTAATTGAAAAATTACTTTGAATAATTGTAAAAATAAATGAATTATTTCAGTGTTATAAAGTGTTATGTGTATGTAAACAAAAGTGACCTCTTTTACACACACTATATTCGAAACGACTGGCCTACAATAAACAGGGTTTAAAAAAATTCACATTTTTTTAATTTTTAAAAAATTACAAAAGAGAAAAGAGTTTTAAAAACCGTCTAAGGTATGTTAAATAGATGAATAAAAATATTAATATAAAACTTCAGCTACTATTTACAAATCCAAATCAGATTCAGAAAGATGAACTTCAGAACCAAGATTTATAATAACTGGCTCGATCATTTTATCAGTAAATATGGTCCAGCTTCTAAATTTTTCCTTTTCTTTAATAGTGTGATTTACTGCCTTTTTCCCAGTTTTCAGTTTTACATTATTTACGGCCTCCAAAAACAACGGTTTAACATCATGAATTTTAAAAGTGGTATTTTTTCTTAAAAACTTCACTCTTTATCTGTGCCCATACCAGTTCAATCGGGTTTAATTCACAATGATATAATGGGGATCTAAGTACTGTCATTCCACGATTTTTTGGCAATTTCATCAATTTTCGTATTTTAAATTTTTCTTATGAAGGGCACACAACGAATAAGTTCCTTTTCTTATAGATCCGGGATGGTACGTAATATTTTTTGAACTCAGCCAATTTCTGCAGTCTTTTTTTAACCACTTGGTTGTGGGCAGTCCTTCTATAAGTCTGGAGTGATAACTTGCATTATCCATTACTATTACACAGTTCCTTAGGAAGAAGATCTATCATTTGTTCGAACCATTCTTGAAAGACATCAGCGTTCATGTCTTCATGGTAGTCACCGGTACGAGTGATTTCAAAAGTTAATAAACCACCTTCAACAAAACCGTCTGAACTGTCAATGTGTACTTTATCAGCCATGCGTCCCTTTCCTGATGGTGGGTTTAAAACCATGTAGATAAGTTATTTATAAAAGCGTGCCTTTGACTTGTACAGTTTCATCCTGCCAAAATTTATTTGGCGTATGACCCTCGTTGATCCATGTTTCATCAAGATAAATTATTTTTCTTTATTGGTTTCTCATTTCCTTTATGGTTCTTAGAAAATGTCATCCCATATGACAATATCGCTTCTTTCTAATAAATTAGACTTTCTGGGATTCTTTTTCCAGCGGAAGCCTATTTCTTTTAAAAGTTTCCATAACGTACTTTGACTCATTTCTGGGTTAATCCTTATCATCTCGAACTGAGACAAGAACTTTATCCAATGTTGTAAATTCTTGTCTAAATAAGAATTCATGCACATTTCCGTCGAAGTCCTTCTTTAAAATGTATTTCTATTTGAAATTTTGGTTTCCCTGGAGCATTACGTGGCATTTGAAAACTACCACATTTCTCTTCTTTAATAAGTCTGTAAATTCGTAGATTTCCCAACACCAGTGTACTGCTAACTAACTCAACGGTCCCATCAACACTTTCACGTAAACGTTTGTCTGTAAATGATTTAAAACAATTAATATTAATGTTTTTTCATTAACTGTTAAAGGAACCAATTTTTCGGCGTTTACACGGCACTTCCAAATTTTTCCATAACACTAGTATACACAATAAACTGCACCTTGCAACTGAAGTACCTACTTTTAGTGAACTGTTAAGAATTTTGAATACGCCACTTGGACCATCCTACAAAATGGAAAAATCACTATCACATTTTCTGTGGAATAATGTTTAGAAGGTAATTATCTAGTCAATTACTGTCGTAGATTCCTGGAATTAAAGAATTAAATGTTTGATTGTTGAAACCCTTACTTCGTGGAATGCACTCATTTCAGATAAATAAAACGTTTTATTTTATCTTAAGAATTCAAACTTTATTTTGCAAATAGGTAGGTACTTATTAAACTTTTATTGGTTATATATAACCAATAAAATAAACATCTTACATTTACTTGCAAATCAAATTAGTACCTATTAACCTCCATCACTCCACGACACTGGCAACCTTATTTAGGGATTAGTAACCTCACAAACTATTGTATTCTATTCTGCTCCAACCTTTATACCTGGTGGTCATACTCAATTTAAAATTGTTTTCCTATATACTTCTGTAAACTTGTTGACAAATATCTGTTTTTCATTGAGTCACCCGTATCAACAGTTTAGGGATTGCATACATAATTTATTGTTTTATTAATACTCTTCATACATAAAAATAACCTATTAGTCGCTACCCTCTTTCGTTCCTTTCTCCAAGTCCATACTTTCCGTTATATCTTGTGTTCTTTCGGCACCAACTTTTGCGTTGAAGTCTCCCATAATAATCGTAGCTTCATGTTTTTTGTGCTCCGGGAATTTTTAGTTGTAGAATTGCTCAATTTCTTCATATGGTTGTCAGCTGTTGGTGCATAGTCTTATATTATATTAATATTCATTAATTTATAGCTATATTATCATGATAAGATCATTGAAAGGAACGAAATTTCTAATACAGTAACCCTGTAACTGTAATTATACTCTGTATATTACATCCCATAATATCTCGGAGATGGACTCATTATATCCATCATATAACAAAATATGTCATTCTAGCTATTAAGGTGCCGCTAATTTTGTTTCCTTTGTACATATTTTGAGTACCCGACACTGATTGGTAATAATAGAATCTCTTTATTTTATTTAAATCACTTACTGTGTACATTTTAAATTTTTGTGTTTAATTTTTCGCTGAATATGAGGTATAAATATCAAAATTTAAATAAATATTAGCTCAAATAATTACGACATCCTCACATTATTTGTGGCTTCAAAATCTACTGTTTACAATCACAGCTGATCCATTAGACGTACTATAACCCCACCAGACACCACAACATTGACGTCACAAGTTTAAACCTTTATGGGATTTATACCTGTTTTTCACGATAAAAGGGGTTGATGCCCGCTAAGTCCTGCAGCGTGAGGAACTGGTACCGATAATTATATGCCGCATGTTGGTACCTACGAAAACATAAGATGTGTTCTAGAAATCAGTGTTTACAAAAGTGCCCGCGTTTAAGATGAATCAATATTTGTTTCTGGATTGAAACGGGGTGAGTTATATTTTCTGCATATTTATTTAACATAAAGTATAGTCCAGGGAAATCAGTTATTCTCGGTACTCTGCAAAAACCAGGTATTTGATGACTTTTTTCGTTAATATACACCATATCTAAATAACATTGATTCTTCTTCTTTATTCTTCTATGTAGGCTTTAAAGCCTGTTTCTTCTTCCATATTAGCCTCCTAAATTGTTTAAATTGTCGCACCATCTATTTCTTGGTCTGTTAATACTACTTCGTCCATTTGGTGGACATCTCGTGCAATCCGTACTATTCTATCCTTGCCATTCTACTGATGTGTTCATTACACTCCTGTTTTCGTTTTTTCTCCCATCTATGTATGTCTTTTATATTGCATGTTCTTCTTGTGTTTTCGCTTCTCCCCCATCCAACAGACTTTTCCCTCATATTCATCGGAGTATTTTCATCTCTTTTGTTTCTAGTAGTAGCCTCGTTTTAAATGTGTCAGGTAGTCTCCGCCGTGTATGTTAATATAGGTCTAATTATTGCTTTATAGATTCTTGTTTTTGTATCTTTTCTTAGGTGTTTGTTCTTTCAGGTTGTGTCATTAAGAAATCCAGCCTTTGTTGTTTGTAAGCTTTGTTGTCGTACTTCTTCAACATCTTTGTAACTAGTTGATCAACTAGTATCAACATTGATTATAATAATATATAAATAAATAGTAGTGATTTTAAATACTAAACATAGATAGTTAACTGAATAGTAGTTTGTAATCAATGCCTACAGTAAGCAAGTTGCCTACAGAAATTTTGGCGAAAAATTAACAATTTGGTGCGAGAAATTGCAATTAAAAAATCAATGTGCGAAAAATGGTTTGAAAAGATAAATAAAAATTTTATCAGCTAAGGGATAGAAAAAAAACTTCAAAGTTTGTATTCTAAAACTTTTTAAATTATTTGTAGCTCCAAAACCATCAAAATATGGCAAAATTTTATAATTTATAATTGATTAATGTTTATAACTTTGAAAAATAACTTACATTTTTGTGATTGCTCTTAAAGGAGACACTTAGAGTCCTTAGCAAACTCTTAAAATTTTAGCTCATATACATTAATTAATTTAAAATTTATTAAAATGTTTTTTTGTATTTACTTAAGGCATAAATAAAGATATTATTATACTCTGTTTTTTAAACCAGGAGAGTAAACTAAAAAGACAGGATTCACACTCAAGAAAGTTACTATAAAAGTCACCCAATACATCTCTTGTTTTTGTTGATTATCTAGACCTTGCGGTAATCGAATAATCAATATTGGACAACTATCACACGTTCAATTTTACCCAACTTTGTTTATTTATGTTTGAATATAATAAAATAATTTGTTTCAATTCACTTCCAATATATATTACAATTATTTACAATAAAAAAAGGACGTTTTTCACATTTGGTCCCATGTATATATATATTAAATATCGGGGTGATACAGTTTTATAGATCTTAAGTCTATGGTATTTAATTATAATTTAGAGAATATTTTGATTGGGAGAGTCAATAATGTTACAGATCTAAGTATCGGTTTTCTCAGAAATTTGTCTTTTAATAGTAGACCATATTCTTATTCTGGTATGATCAATTTCTTGAATCTAGTTTTTTTTTCTTACCAGATACTTTGTATAATAAGTGTGTGTACTTACAATTTCTTTAATGCTGGATTCTTGTTTAATTTTGACAGTGAGTTTGTCCCATTTGTTATCAACAAATAAAATTTACTAAAAAATACTGGATTTCTGTGAGATAATCAACAAATCCAATCTATTATGTTACATTCTTGCATAATTTTGCAGTTTTTCTTGTGACGATCTACAAACCAGGAAGAACAAAACCAACTGTATCATACAATCAAACTAAAACAAACATTACTTTAACTTCTTCTTCTTCTTCCAATGGCGCTACAGCCCAAATTGAGCCTTGGCCACCTGTAACTTCTGCCTCCAACAAAGGCGATCCCGCGCCACTCGTCTCCAAGCCCTGACGATCAATAAGTTGTGCGCATCTGCTGTGACTTCGTTCTCCCATCTATTACGTGGTCTTCCCTTTGGTCTTCTGCCCTGCATTTTTACCATCCAAGGCCTTTCTCGGCAATCTGTCGGCATCCATCCGTACCACATAACCAGCCCATCGAAGCCTTTGTACTCTAGCGAACTCTGCAATAGGTGCTTCTTTGAACAGTTGGTAGAGTTCACGGTTTATCTAGATCTCCACTATCCCATTTTGAGTGATGGGTCCAAAGATCTTCCTTAGGATTTTTTCTCTCGGAAAACCTCGAATCTTCGTTTAGTGTTTTTCTGTCAAAACTAGTGATGTGAGTTGTAAAATTACATAACTTACGTTACATAAATTACACGTAACTTACGGTAATATTACATGATACCCGTAACTTAATGTAATTTATGTAATTTTTGGAATTTACGTAATTTATGAAATTTAACGTAACTTATGATAAATTTACATAAATTACCGTAATTTATGTAATTACTGGTAAAATTACATATATTATGGCAACTTATGCGCGCGCAATTGTCGTAAGTGCGGTGCGCCGGTGCCGGCGCGCGCGAACCAGTGGGTGCTATTACGCTCGTCGCTCGTTAGTCGTTCCTTAGTCTGAGTCAGGCAGGTTATGTTTACATTTCTGTTATTGTATGTGTAATGTGTATGTATAAGTTAGTTTTCGACTGTTCTTTCTCTATTCATTCACGCAGCGTTGGTTACTTTACATTTATTTATAAGGAAGCACAGAAACTATAAGGTAAGAAATATATTATTTCTACAAACAGCAAAACACGTGCCGGTGATGTCCATAGCAACCTTAGATTGGGAAACACAGGGGCGGGCCTATCGCATATCGACTGTACGTTAAATCTAACGCGCGTCATTTTATATGTGGCTACAGTACTTAATTCTGAATTCGGTTTACCAAGTTTTATTCGATTTTTTAGATTAGTTTACTGTACAATAACTATAAGAATGATAGGAGCAACGGGGGTACTTGTGCATGTAGCATGTGTAATTGAATTACACTGACATAACTTACTAAATAAAAAATTTTGATAACGTTGAGGGCAAAATAATGTAGTTGTCCGATCCAGTATTCTGCTTATTCGAATTTCATTAAATTGTTACACAGATTCAATTTTAATCTTTCTTCTATTTAAGGATGCCTAACAATTTTTTATGCCCTCGTGCCCATCAAATACTTTGAAAAATAATGTTTTTTCCCTTCTTAATGTTTAAGTCTACCTGAATATTTTTTTTAGGTCATAAAACATGGTGAAACGTAAGACAGATATCTGGCTTTATTTTGAAGTGTTACCTGCGGGTTCTTCTAATCAAAAGACCATAAATGTGAGGTGTAAATTTTGCAAGAGTGTACATGCAAAAAATGCTACAAGAATGAAATCTCATCTTCAACAATGCACTTATGTGCCGCATATGATAAAACTTAAATTCAATATTTTAACTCCAAAGTCAAAGGGGAATCACTCTAAATTTCCATTTGAAACATCCATGAAAAAGATCACATCGGCAAAATTGGATAACGATAACACTGATGCTGCTTGTACATCATCAACGGTTTCCACAGCATCAACATCTGCTTCTGATAACATTCATGTGGAAACACCTGTTTGCACAAAAATCAACAGAATACAATCATTTTGTGATCGAATGACACACGAACAAAATAACGAATTGAATATTTTGCTTGCTAGAGCTATTTACACCAGTTCAGCACCACATTCAATTACCGAGAATGAAGATTGGAAATTGTTTTTTAAAAAAATTAGACCTTCATACACCTTACCATCGAGATATATGTTATCAAATCGTCTCCTGACCGAAGAGTACGAGCGAGTTGAAGTTCAAGTTAATGATAAAATTAAGCAAGCTGACAATTTATCATTGCAATGCGATGGTTGGTCCAACTTGCGAAATGAAAGTGTAATTAATTTCATTGTTACAACACCCGAACCGTTATTTGTCAAATCAGTACTAACAAAAGCAGAGAAGCATACCGCAGAATATATAACAAAATTAATGGTTGAAGTTCTGGAGGAGTATGGACCTAAAAAATTTTTCGCTATTGTGACTGATAACGCAAAGAATATGAGGAAGGCTGTGAGACAATGTGAAGAGATGTATCCCCATCTTGTATCATACGGCTGTTTAGCGCACACATTACATTTATTGTGCAGCGATATTTTGAAATTATCTTCAATAGAGACACATTTGTCACATATTATACATATCGTTAAAACTATTAACCAGTGTCAAGTACTGAGAGCTCAATTCACAGAAATAAGAAATGAGATGAAGTGTGGAGTGTCTCTTAGCCTACCTGTAAAAACAAGATGGGGTTCACATGTAAAATGTCTTCAAGATCTGACTAAATGCAAGTCCGTCCTACAACGTCTAGCAATATCTCCAGATAAAACAATTCAAGATAGAATACGCAGCGCAAAAGCAAATTTACTTGATGAAGGATTCTGGATAAATTCTAGCGCTCTTGTTGAATTGCTTAAGCCAATTACTGAAGCAATAACACGTCTTGAAGGAGATTCTTCGTCAATTCATTTGGTTTGTGAAACTTTCGCGAAAATCGGTAGTAACATATCTACTCATTTAGAATGCGTGAAACTAACGGATTGCGAAAAAACAGAAGCGATGGATAAATTTATATCAAGGAAGGAATACGCCCTTCAACCGATCCATTTTGCCGCAGACTTACTAAACCCTCGGTCTGTTGGTGCAAATTTATCATCAGCCGAAAGGATTGAAGCGATGAAATACATTACTACTATGTCAACCACGACCACGATAGAGATTGGTGATGAAGGAGTGTCAAAGATTACTGAGGATTTAGGAAACTATTTAGCTAAAACAGACTTTTTTGGCGAAACATTTTTATGGAACATACTCGATAATGTCTCTTTGGTTACATGGTGGAAAGGATTTTGTGGACATTCATGCCTCTCCAAAGTTGCAGTCAGGATATTGACAATGCCGTGCACTTCTGCGGCAACAGAGAGAAGCTTTAGCTCCCAGAGCAGCATTCATACGAAGAGAAGAAATCGCCTAACAACTCAAAGGGCAGCAAATTTAAATTATATACAATATAATTCAAAATTGCTGAAACGTTCACGACAACATCACATACAAAGTCAATATCCTATAGAAGAGACTGTACAGAACAACGTTTCGATAGAAGGTAGAAACTTACAGAAGGAGATAGAAGTAATTGAAAACCATATTTCCGAAGAGGAAGAATTAGACGAGGTAATTTTAAATTTAGGCATTTTTTAGATATGTGATATGTGCATGTGATATATGCAGTTTGCTTCTTTTCCGATTTTCCAATGCATTCCACCGTTTTCGAATAAAAAATTATAAATCTTATGTTTTCAGACAATATCATCATGGCATTCAAATACAACAGGAAATGGAAATTCCGACGATGATTTTAATTTTGCTGACTTTGCAATGACCGATGATGAAATTGATCAAAGAATGGAAACTAGGGAACAGAGACCAGCACGCATTTTGAGACAAAGCAAAGTGAACATTTTAGAAAACGTCTTAATGAAATCGGTAAATTAGTGTAAACACATACATATTTATTGTTTATATTCCAAAATTATCAATTTCAGGGTAAAGGCACAGAACAACCCCAAAAAAAAACGGAAGTCGAGAAGGATACTTCAGATGCCGAAAACAAGGTAGTTAGATCTGTATATATTATATTATAAACCCATTATTTTTACTCTCTATGTTTACACTTTCCTATTTAATTTCAGGATGCAGTTCTGGATTTGCCGGAGATAAAAAAAATTACACAAGGCTCATTGGAAGAGCAAACAATTGAAACTTCGACGTTTTATAACAAGAAGGTCTCCAGTTGTCTGCGAAAAAGGAAGTTGTGATTTATAAAAGCCGCTTAAAACAAAACTAAAGAACCTATGTTTTCATTTCTTTATTATTTGTATGTATTTCTTATCCACTTTTCTTTATTTCATAAGTATGTAGTTACTTTGTGTTTATTATATTCAATATGAATGCAAACAATTGATTTTTTAATACAATGAACATAAATTACATAAGTTACATAAATTACATCTGGTTTGTAATTTTTGGGTAATTTTACACGTGTAACTTACAATTTCTGAAATTACACGTAATTTCACATCGCTAGTCAAAAACCCATGTCTCGCATCCATAGCATACTATCGGTCTGATGATAGTTTTATAGACCTCAAGTTTCGATTTTCGATGTACCGTCTTGGAGCGGATATGTTAATCAGGGAAAAATAGGCTTTATTTCCCTTCATTATTCTCTTCTGAATTTCGGCCTCTTCTGTTCCCTCCGTATTCATTTCGACTCCCAGATAAGTAAAACTCTTCACTGTTTCAATGTCATCCTCTACTTTGATTTGATTTCTTGTTCACTTTGTCCACGTCTGTGTTAGTATTTTTGTCTTCTGTGTTTTTATTTTAAGTCCAATCTCCTTGGCCGTTTTTTTCAGCTGCGAATTATGTTTCTGCTGCATCATCCACTCTGCGGGACATGAGGTTAATGTCATCCGCATATGCGGCGAGCTGGACAGATTTGTTTGTTAGGAGATTGGCTCTTCCGACATTCAGCTTTCTGATGACATATTCAAGGGCCAGATTGAACAGTGTTGGAGCTAGTCCATCACCTTGTTTCAGCCCTTGAACTATTTCGAAGCTGTCAGTTAATTCGTTACTGTATGCGTACAGTTGCTATTGTGGAGTCCATCGTTGCTTTTACTAGTCGGATATATTTCGAGGGAATATTGAAGCTTTCCATGATGTTATATAATCGGCTTCTATTTATGGAGTCATAAGCCTGTTTGAAGTCGACAAATATATTGTGAACATCAATATTCGTGTTCCCAAGCTTTATTAAGGATTTGCTTTACTGTAAAAAGCTGATCTATTGTCGACCTGCCTTGTCGAAAACCGGTCTGGTATTCGCCGATAATATTTTCACATAATGGTTGAAGTCGCCTATTCAGGATGGATGTAAATATTTTGTAGGCCGAACATAGGAGGGTTATGCCGCGGTAATTTTCGCATTTAAGTTTGTCCCCTTTTTTGTAGATTGGGCAGATAATCCCATTTTTCCAATCGCTAGGAATTTTTTCTTCCCTCCATACCTTAGATATGAGCGCGTGCACCTGCGTTGTTAGAGTGTTCGCCACCTTAATTTATACAGTTCGGAAGGGACATCGTCAAATCCCGGCGCTTTATTGTTTCTTTGCGCCTGTATTGCTTGTTTGACTTCTTTAGAGTCGGGCTGCTTATTTCTTCGTCTCCTTCCTCAATGTGCCGCAAATCCGAAGATCGTGAGCTTCCTTGTGCTCCTAGCAAAGCTTGGAAATGGCTTTTCCAAACTGATTTTGTTTGCGTTGGTTCACTAATTATCTTATCTGTTTGGTTTCTGCACAGACTTGTTCGGGGTTTGTATCCTTCTCTTAGTTGTCGAAGATATTTTATATGCCTCCCTTAGATCGTTGCTTTGGAGGTTTTGTTCCATTTTCTGTATCTTATTATTTTCCCATTTTCTTTTTTCTCCTCGACATATTTTATCCGCCCTGCGTCGTAGCTCCTCGAAAAATGTTCTTCTTTCTCTGGTTCGCCTTTCCATATATTTCTTGTGAGCTTCATTTCGTTCGTGTATGGCCGTCTACACTCTTCGTTGAACCATTCTGCCCTTTGCTTCTTTACCTTTTTACCGATGGTCTTTGTTGCTGCATTTAATACTTTTGTCTTCATTTGTTTCCAATGTTCTTGTTTCCAAGTTGTTACAAACAACTTAAAGAGTTAGAAATCGATTTATATATATTAAAAATTAGAGGAAAATAATAATAATAAATAAATTTCACAAATGTCATTAGTGTCAATATGTCATAATTTAGTGGAGTAAACTTGCCTGCGGTTGGACCAATTACAAACAAGCATTACGGCGCGGAAAATTTGAATTACTCCTCCTGTTTAAAAAACAGACCATAGTAGGTAATTCTACTAGTACCGTGTGAAAGGTAAAGACCTTTGTTTTTAATAATTACGAAAAAAGAGGGCGGTAGGGGAGACCGGGGTTAGTTGTTACAATTTTTACATTTAAGTTTTTTGTGCATTCAATATGTAAAATAGGCACCCCATAAAAATTGGTGTAAGAAGCACTCACTTCGATTTAATTATTTTAAATATTAGATTTACAGGAAACTTACCACTTTTAGGAAAAAAATATATATTTGTTAAGTCTTGCAAATTGTATCAAATTACCCCCCAATTGGGCAAGTTGTTATCAATGCAGGGGCAAATTGTTAGAGTAGTAACTTTCATACTTTTTAAAGAATATTTTAATTTTCGTAATAAAAAAACTAACTGAACTTTATTTATTTATTTTTTATTAAATATACAAACTATTGTGGGACATTTTTAAAAATTATTTAAATCAGTTATTTGACTAATCAGACTGGTAATGTACGCATACAAAAATTTGAGAACCATCACTGCAAAGTTCATGCGCCCACCCTTTACAGTCTACAGATTATACCCATTTCTCTTTTGATTTTGAGTTAGTGTACGAATCACAACATATATAATAGTGCACATTCTTTATTGTCTTCATCGCTTTCTTCTAAAACAATTGTCTTTTTGACTTTTTGTTTTTCTTTTTTATTAGCTTTTAAGTTTCTCAGTTGCTCTTGCTGTAATAGTGCTTGCTTTTCAGGCGTGTCCGTCAAAATATCCGTATGCCTTCGTTTCCTTTTTGTGCAGTATATCTTCTGGATTGTAAAACAATTAAGACACATGTAGACAAAAACCATAAAATATTTTATTATCATCAATAATCATTAAAGGTCCATGAATTTTTTAGGCTATAATAATGCAAATTTTAACATTCAACATTATCTCTTAAAAAATATTTTTAATTCGACATCGTTTATTTCAAGAATTCATTTTAATTTGAACGCTAATCGTGTTGACATTTATTTTATGCTTCAATCTATAAGTCTGGTAATGCTAATTTAAGCCAGGTATTTAAATTAAGACGAACTTTAAAAGGTTGAGACAAAATTGCTTTTAAAAATTTATACCGGATTATGAACTATCTCGTATTTTATCTAATTTTAAAGGATTCTTATTTCTTATTACCTTTATTCTTCTTCACAAGATCACTATTGTTGGAAATAATATTTCAACACCATATGTGACATAACAACATTAAATATTGATTCTCTCTCTTTCTGTCTTCATCAACTTTTTATCCATCTCCTTCTGGGTATAGGTTTCTTTAAATTTTTCTATCCTCTGCCAATCTAATTCATTGTTTGCTAACCATTGCTCTCATGTCTTTTTACTATCTCTTTTATAGCCTTCCTGAGCTTCCTTTCGTCCTTTTTTGTCTCAGGTGCTCCCAGTTGAAGGAATATGAATTTAACAGTTTTTAATCGAAATTTTTATAGTTTCTGTTATTTTGTTTACTGGTTTTTTATTTCCATTTATGTTATTGTGTAATAATAGTCTCTTTCTATCTCATATTAATGGACAACTATGACTTTGAGATAAGCCTGTTTAGATCATCCCACGCAGAGCCCGTAGATTTACCAGGTTGGTATGCATATTGACGATTGCTTAGACGATTATCTTTTAGCACTTCGTCTCTAATGTACCTATCAAGAAGCCTTTCTAGCGTTTTTAATAGAAAAGAAGATAGGCTTATCGGTATATGTGACTTTGGTGTTGGGTTTGATACTTTACCTACCTTAGGCAAGTATATTGACTTTAACCTTTTGCCATGTTTTCGGTACGACCCCCCACACTAAACCCTACGATCCTACTTGCTTTGAGGAGCTTGCATAGGTATAGTATCAATACTCTAATTTCATATCCAACAGTATTAGATATATCCATCTGTCTATGGAGGGTTATATGGTCGAAACTTATTTATAGCCCATCTGTTTCTGTTTGGTCTTGTAATTGCTGGGGCTATTTTCCAATCCGTAGACTTTGGTATAGTGAGCCTTTGGTCTATATTGGTTTAGCTATCTAAACACAAACATACAGAACTGTAGAGCCCGGAAAGTGCTTGTTTATTAGTTCTCTAAGACTTTCCTCTTTGGTGTCCGTAAACATTAGCTTTGTTTAGGAAACCTGAAATATTATCTTATTATAGTTTCTTTCTTTTTAATGGTGCAGGAATAAACTGTTTTAATTATATTTAAACCCAATAACTTATTAGTAAATAAATTTCTTTATTTTATTTTTTTTGTAAAGACTGTTAAAACTCTGTCAAACTAAAATTCTCTTTTGATTTGTTCATTATTCGCAATTTATTCGTAAATTTTGAAAAATTGAACGATTAACCTCTATAATGAAGTAATTTGTATTTGTTTGTTTTAATGAAAGTTTTTGAAGTGATATGTATAAATAATTTTTGACATGAATGACCCAACTATGTGATAAAGAAATAAATTTTTAACAAAAATAATTAGTATATCACTAATATAAAGTCAAAACAGTACAGATATGTATATTATAAAAATTAAGTTTATTAAAAATTCGATTTTTTATTTTTAAATCTGTAAATGCAATAACCGATACGTGGATCAGTTTTTGCAAGATATTATGTATAACCCAATTCATGTTAAATATTCATTTAAATTAAAAAAAATAAGGGCTAATAATTGATGTATGTGATCAACAGTAACCCAAAGTTTATCAGATTACAAGACAAAAGAAACTTCTAGATTAAATTATGAATTATACAATAATGAAAAGGCGTACCACACTAAAAACCCAATATTTTGAGAGATTTAAGAATACCTCAGCAACAGAGGTATACCTTCACCTTGAGGAAAAATGTTCAGGCTCTGTGCAAGTCAGCAGTGGGCTATTGTTCAAAAGAAGTCCCAATCTTTTTTTGTGAGAAATGTTTTGTGTCGCTTCGACAGATCATGAAAACCTATTAAAAGCATACAATGCAATTCAAGAAAAGCAAATATTGTTCCGATTAGCTGCAAAGGATTTTTGTTCCGTTGGTCCCAACAATCTCCTCTCTTATCCATTTTTCACTGATGAGGAGACCGACTTATGCCAGTATTTAACTCAAGCGAGTTATATGCATTATTAACTTTCACGTCGCTCTTTGCAAACTTTAGCATTTGAATACTCTAAAGCCAACAATATGCCAGTCACACCGTCCTAGAATAATAATTCTCTTACCGGAAAACAGTGGTTTCTAGACTTTATGAGTCGCTATAAGCAACTTAGTTTAAGAAAGCAGAAGCCACCAGCTTCAACAAACACAATGTCTCATTTTTTTTCAAAATTAAAAGAAAGTCATGAATAAGCATACTTTCACACTCAGTAAAATATACAATATTGATGAGAGTGGTAACACTAGTGTTCACGTTCGTAGAAAAATTGTAGCTTGCAAGGGTATTAAACAAGTTGGTTCCGGTACAAGTGGAGAAAGGGGTACTAATGTAACATTTATTGATGCTATAAGTGCTACAGGGAATGTTGTCTCCCCTATGTACATATTTCCCAGAGTGAATTTTAAGCCCTGTATGCTGAAAGGTGCACCTGCTGATTCGGTGGGAACAGCTCATCCTAGTGGTTGGTCCAATGGAGTCATATTCTTAGAATATTTAAGGCATTTTATACATATCACAAAACCTTCCGTCTATGATAAAATATTTGTAATATTAGACAATCATGAAAGTCATATTACCACCAAAATCATCAACGTAGCTAAAGAACATGGGATCGTAATATTGACTATTCCACCTCATACGAGCCATAAGCTCCAACCTCCTCGATCGCAGTGTTTTTGGCCCATATAAAACTTATTATAGCAACGCGTGCACCGAATGGATGATAAGAAACCCAGGGAAAACCAATATCTATTTAAGATGTCGCTGAAAATTTCTGGTCAGGCATATAAATTAGCATTTAATCGCACAAATATTGAATCTAGATTCAGAGTTTCAGGGATCTGGCCAGTGAATGAAAATGTATTTCAAGAACACGAGTTCCATAGTTCTTCGATCGCTGATAGAGATAATCCTGCTAATATCAATGAAGACATTTATTTCAGACCCCTATTAATAATCAAAAAATAACTGCTGAGACTGAAGAATCAGAGCTACCATACAAGTCATCTGAGGTAGTTCACCCTTTACCTAAGGCACCTCCAAGAACAAACATACAAAAAGATCGTAAAAGAGGCAGGGAGTCTAACTGACACCTCAAAAAAATGAAATAGAAAACGAGCACGAGGAAAGAACGAACAAAAATATGAAGAAACTAATATTAATATAATATTATTATTAATAATAAGTTGCAATCAAACATATAATTTTATGTTGCTGAGACTTATTTACGATAACCGTTTTTCAATAATATGCATTTTTAAAGACATTTTTCGAAACCGAAAAAAAATATATCCAAAAATTATTTATAGACGGAAGACCAATTTTTATACAAGTATCGCTAAATCTATTTATTATGCAAAGCGCATAGTACTATAATCATTCATAGCCACCAAAATATATATGCACCAAATTGTTATGATGGTACTGGCCTCTACGAAAACATCGACGGTCAAGGCAACCAAAATTGCATATCAATATATTTGAGTCTAAAAATAAAACTATTTGTTTAAAAATAAATGTGGTATTGTTAAAAGAATTAAATCATGCAAATAATTACCAAAACAATGACTTTTAAATATATATTCTATAAATAGAAATGAAACAAGAAATAATCATCAGAAAGTACCTCAGTTTTTTTAGAGTTTTCTGTAATTAGTTCTAAAGCTTATTCAACTTGATGTAATATATTTAAATAAGAAATGACCTAAGAAAATACAAACAGTAAATTAAACAATTAAAAATTTTGTTTTAATTTACTGTTTGTATTTTGAGAAACGATTTCCGAAGTGGAAATTGAAACGTCAATAAACTTATTTTTATCTTTAATTGTGGCTTATTCCCAGTTAAATAGTAATTAATATAAGTATGATCTTTCGAAATATCATGTTTATGTAAAGCCCTAAATAATTCCTTTAAATTATCGTAACCAGATTCACACCACGGATTTTGATGGTTTGCCCCTATTTGTCGAAATAAAATGCAAGGCCAACAGAAAAGTTTGTTTTTTATTTCACTCCCGGTAAGCCATGAGTACTTGCTGTACCAATTATCTGAAATGATCATATTACTTCCCTTACCTGCACTAATATTATAAGCGGACATTTTAGGCAAAGGACGCCCCTTATTTTTAATAACAATTTGTTCTTCGTATGGAATAGATGAAAACCATTATGCAAAATATAATTTACAATATCAGACTTATTAATACTTACAGTTTCTTCCATGGCTTGAATTTTTTAGGTTAATTTACTTGAATTTGTTTACACTTTAATTAAAAAAAACTTCTAATATGTCAAAAAACCCTTTAACCTTTAACTATTTACGGCAGACGTAACATATCACAGTATTACTTTTAGAAAATAAAAATAAATCACAAAAGAAAGGCTTGTTCGTTGCACAGAATATCACTTCACTTTACTAGTTACGTTCTTGTATGAAATAACATTTTATATGAATATTGAATACATGAACATTGAATACTGAACATCACAGTTTTTTAACAACAAGATGTATAATCTTTTACAACTATTTGTAATTTAAAGGGTTTTTACCCATGTATTTTGGTGGCTCAGGCATTTTAACCTAGCAATTTTAAAATTTAAATCTGATGATGGACTGTTTATCCGAAACCGTTTGTTTTTTTGATGTAGCCCTTTTAAGGGTTTTTAAATAAATATACCCACTTACGAAGACTAACCTTTTTTTTTTATAATAACATTTCATCAACAAACGTCGGCAAATTTAAATTTGCCGTACTTGGTCATTAAGTTCGTATGGAAAAAAAATGTATATTTGGTTGCTAATCAATTAATATTCCGTTGATTTTTACAAGTAAATCGGTTAAGGCTAGGATCGGCTTGCCGAAAAAACAAAACGTGCCTTTTTAAGAAGTCACAGGCGAAATGGATGTCTCCGATATCACATCATCAATTTGAAAAGTGTCTACGCAGGGATACTTAACGCTTAGATTAGACGAGTTATTTTAAAAAACACATGAATCAAATTTAGTCTTTATTATCTCACAGATATTTTTTTATTTCACAAAAACAAATGACATCAACTTATTATCAAATGATTACCTGCCACAATTATTTATTGAAATACTGATTAAATTAAATATTAAAAAATCTATAATATCTATAAAGGTGTAGGCCGACCCTGACCGGCCGCCACTGCTTAAAGATATAACTTTATCAAATCAGGATCCGTTTCTCCAAACTAAATTACCTAATGGGGCACCCTTTATAAGTATATTTAAATTCTGTTAAAAAAAAAACGCTATATGAATGTAGGCATCATTACCCAAAATTGACCCCAAAACTTATCAGCAGATCATCAAGATAAGTTATTATTTCTAATTCAAAAACAATTCCAAAAACCAATTTGTTTTTATTGTTATATTATTATTAACTATTAAGCGTAAAATAGATTAAAACCTCGGTGACCGTTTCCCAATAAATCTCTTTGATTATTCATATTATTTAAAAGCTGATATAAACTAATCAATCGTAAAATACATTGTTACTTATCGCGGTAATGCTAGACACTTGTATTTTATGTCGGCTCGATGGTGTGTGCTTCAAAGATAATAAATCGTATTGATCACTGTGATTTTTTACAATATCCCAAAAAATATAACATGTACGTTAGAACTAATATATTTGTGAGAAATGAACAGTGCAAGGAATCATGAAAAACAGTGATGTGAACAGGTATATTTTTTATCATTTATTTGTTATACTCCGTTTGAAAATTATGGATAGCAGAGTGTTTATGACACAGCTGAGAATTTCTAAGGTAATGTCATAAAAGAGTGATGAACGATTTCAAAAATATTTAAATTTTCTTGTCTCAAATGTTTCACCGTTCGCTCTAATCTGGAAGTCGTAAGTTCTCGCGTAAGGTCTGGCAGACCCGATTCCATTATTACGTCTAACATTAGGTACCACCAAAAATCATGTTTTTTTTTTTCGAAATCGAAAAGTTGTCGATTATTTTTGTTTTTTTTCCAACGAAATCCGAGATTCCTAATTTCCAACCGCAATATTTTCTTTGCTTCCTTTATAATCAAATTCTTCAACAAATCTCTTATAAATTTTATTAACAGTAGATACTTGTTTTCAGTTATATGAAAATTATTTATTTGCCGATGTAACAGATCTTGTTCTACTGAGTGACAAAACCGGATATATTTCCAGCTACAATTTCACGAATTTTGTGATTGAATCCAAATAACCAGCGTAAGTAGAAAAGTTAATGATATGACTCCCAATCGAAAATCAGAGAAATTAAACCATCTATAAAAACATGATGGAGATCGTTTTAACTAGGTTAGAATTGATCGATTACGTTTAGGTTATGATTAAACATGAATAACACACGCGGATTTATTCAATCAAATAACAAGTAAACATAACAACAAAACATACACTTCTTACGCAAATACAAAAAAAGTTAAAATTACAAAAGTTTTAGTTTAGTCGTCCCTCAAAGCATTGACTACAAACAGAGCTAACATATTCGAGACCCAGGAATTTACTACAAATTTTGCAGCTATATTTTGTTTATGAGAGGTACAAATTTGGCAACGCCCGACTTGTGGCAAATCCTGATGTTATTGGGGATAGCTTCCATATGTGTTGTATTCTTTCTCGGATAGGATGTGGTATATGTTGATTTGCTTGTCGTCTTTTTTTTTATTTTTTTATTTTTTTTTATTATCCTTTGTATTATTTTTTTGATATTGTATTTCATATGTATATATATATTATTATTTTGTTTTGGTCTTTTTTTATATTAATTTTGTTTTGCATATTTTTTGTTTTATTTGTTTTTTTTTGTTTCTTTTTTTCCATTTTTTTTCATTTTTTTGTATTAAAAAGGTTTATTACATGATTGATATGTTCGCAAATTGCTTACAAGTTTTATCTTAATTCTAGGGTTAGTACATGACATTGTTTAAAGTTTATATTTACAATTTCTTATTAACTGATAAATACAATTAAAGATTTCAAGTTTCCAGAGAAAATTAATTCATTTATGTGAAATGGGAAACAGACATTTAGTTTTCTTAAGTTTTCATAAAAACATCTAATATTTCCTTGTTGGTTTACACATTCTAATAGGATATGTGTTGAATCTTCATATTCACAGTACAGTTTGGAGTGTCTGCTAGATCCATTTTGTACATTCTTGAAGGTGTTAGAGTATGATTTGACCTTGGCCTAATAATAGTTTTATTAAAACTTCTGTTGGACTCTGAATAAAACCACCTTTTTTAAGAAGTGTGGGTTGCCAATATTTAAATGATGAATGACTTTCGGATTCCGTATAATTGGCTGGCCATTTTAATTTTCAGCCGATGTTTACTATATACATCTATATCTGATACCGGTAGACTATTGTAGTACCCAGAATGGCCTTTGATCCATGCGATAATAACTTCTACCACGAGCTTTGAAACCTCGTAGTACAATTTTAATATGTCTATTGCTTGATTGATATCAAGATGAGTCAATTGCTTGGATTTATTTGTTTCACATAATCTTTCTACTACACTTTTACTGTCTGTAAATATTACACAGTTCTTCATTTCCTTTGTCAAAACGTGAGAAAGAGCAAACTTTAAACCCACCATTTCGGATGTGTAGATGGAGGCTTCATCAGGTAACTTATATTTATGCTGTTGTCCAGAATACTGTTGGTATACTGCGCAAGCAATATGATTTCCTTTTTTTAAACTATCGGTAAACATATAATAATTATTAGGCCATCTCTTCTGAATTTCTGCGTTAAACATGTGCTTATCGTCTTATCGCATGTTTTGTTATAAGACCTCTGGATAGTTCTGTCTAAAAACTTCTACTGCGATATGCTCTTTCTTCTTTTTGATTACATTTGTAAATTACAAATGCGTTAATACCTGTCACATTGAGTAGGGTGTAAAAGACCACCATCTTCTAGCATTGTGAGCTACGTTGTATCTTGATCATAATTGATCGACCATGTCAATTCTTACCTCGGTTTTGTTATAGTCAATAATCATCATAGATTTTTGTGTAGTTCCATCGATCTCGTCATCGTCATTTATGAAAGATACCAGAAGATCGTTTTTCTTCGGTTTTGGAACGTGTATTATGCTACACATGGTTGAAGTACAATTTTCCCTAAATATAAACATACTTAATGGACTTTGTTTATCTTGTACAAGTACTGGGGCGCTCCGCTGTCACCACTGTACAAGTCGGGGTGTATACCCTATTGTAAATCTGAGCTAGAGGGTGAGAAAATCTTCACCACTGTACAACGCTGTCACCACTGGAACATCCTCGATATGAACCTTAAGGATGCTTATCCCTGCGAGCGGCTGCAAGGTTTACTGGTCCCAATAGTCTGAACTGGCTGGTTCGCCTTAGTGGCTTTACGAGAAAGTAGGGACTTTCCGGGATAGGGGTTAAGGACTTCTAGGTCTCAGGTCCTGTAAAGAGTTGAGTCTATGGGCTTACTTGAGAAGCCGGAGATATGCATAAGCAGAAATTTTGTACTCTTCTGGTCTCTGTCTGAATCGGCCGAAGCAACATAAAAACCAAATTTAGGGTCTACAAATGTATTGAATATATATGTGGTTTACAACTAAGTTAACAAGCGTGTCAGATATAATCAATAATTCGTTCGGCGCGAAGGGAAACGAGAAGAGATCTTAGCAAGAAAGTAAAGGGTGACATCAGTACTACTATTTACGAGTTACTATATAGAATTTTGTTACCTTTCGCGTTTAGGCCAGTAATGATACGCCTTCAGTTCCTCTGGAAATCGAATTCAGTTGTGGAGGGTACCGCGCTCTGTCGCGATTTTCGAACTCCAGTACCCGACACTTATACGGAACTATATCCCGTCGAAATATAACAATCGCGCGTAATCCGCACCTGGTGTCGCCTTCGTCTGACCCCTGCCCGAAGACATGATGACCCCTTGACGCTACCGCGTCGAGCTTCCGGAGCCGGCAATTAGCCTCAGCGTCCTATACTACTGATCGTCTGGCCTCCTTCGTTCTTTGTTTTTATTGAGCTCGTATTCTCAAATGCCGATTGTGGTACCAAGGTCGAGTTTTTGCTGAGTCCTCATAATTTAAACCACGTTGGCGCTGGTGATATTTTCCAGCGTAGGTCTATGTTTATTAAAACGTGACTATTTTCTTTTTTGAACAATTGTTGCAACTGATATTGGCTCGTGCCATGCAACTAACTAGGTCAAATTGTTTTTCTTTGTATCATTTAAAATGTATACGTTACTGTATCGAATTTATTCTTTATTTAATTTGGAATATACAATAATTACTAAAATGATTATTATTCTCTCCTTATGCTACTGGCCCGTATTTTTTCTATTCTTTGTTTTCTTGCTATGTTTACATTACAACCTTGATCTTCAGTCAACTGGGAAGTAGCTGTTTCTGATTTATTCGTAATGTATACAAGAATGTTAGTTTACGCTTATTGAGTACTCTTTCGTATAGTTCAATACTAGTAAACCAGTTATCAGTGGTTATATTTCCGTTAGATCTACTTATTTGCTGAACGAGTCTACTAACCACATCAATCGCGGAGTTACTATGTTCAAATACAGAGCCATTTGGTTGTTTACCAACATATACCTGCATATTAGTGGTATCCAGCATTTCAGTATCTGCTAAGGAGAATATCCTAATCCCGTACTTAGCAGGCTTGGAGGGTACATACTGTCAAAATGGACAGTTGCCACTAAACGCTACTAAACGTATCTCAAATTGGAGTAGGTTTATCTACAGCCTTTCTGGTTCCTTGTGTATTGCAGTAATCAACCTTTAGATGCCAGAGGAGAAAAATGGAACGTTGTTGTGACATGATTAAACGAAACAACTCTGGTGAATCATCGGTAACATCAAAAATTTACATCATCAATTCAATCTGTTCACTTTCTAAGCTCATAGCAATAGCTATCAATCAAACTTGGTAACAATGGTATTAATAATAAAGTCGTCAAAAGCTTTCTACATGTTTCTAATGGTTGGTCCAATTGCGGGTAACCCGTTTTGGTTCCAGTAATTGTGTGACAGAAATGAAATGTTTATAAATCCTATTTGGATTTTACGATCGGTTTGGCCTATGTAAGATCGGGAACAATCTGCACAAGGACTTTTATTCTTCTTCTTCTTGATGTGCCTATCCGTTACGAATGTTGGCTATCATCATGGCAATCTTTATTTTATTTTCAGCAGCGAGGAAAAGCTGTACAGATATTGTATTGAACCATATTCTGAGTTTCTTTAACCAAGACGTTCTTCTTCTTCGTGGACCTCGTTTTCCAAATATTTTTCCTTGCAGGATGGCTTGAAGGAGAGCATATTTTATAGTTGTTCTTTATTTGGAACGCTGTCTTTAAATATTATCAGACAAGAGATAAAAGGCGATATTTGTCGACAACAAAATTTTTGTCTCTTTGCCCATCAATCAAAGACAACATACCAAATAAACAACACAGGATTTGGGAAATTGCCTGTACAGACTGACCCCCATCTTATATAGGCCAAACCAATTGCAGATTTTAAAATAGGATTTATGAACATTTCATTTCTGTTCGCAATTCTAATTCATTTTCAGCTTTACGTTAAAACCATCTCCATACACGTCACAAACTTGATTTTTAAAAACACTAAAACCATAGCCCGTATCTGCTTTTATAAACCAAGAATTGTAAAATGAGATCCAGTAATTTTATCTTTTATAACCTCACTTTCTTTTTGTTGTAATGTACAACGTATGTTCCATGATAAAGAAAAAGATTCTGAACCTTTGGACTAATAAATCGAATAGGAATATTAAATTATCATATTAAACTGTGTTCATTCATAATTGTCAATGAACTGTTGTTACATCTATTTTTAAGACTAAATAAGCATACTTCCAAATCGCTTAAATAATTTTTACGCGATTTACAGAATTTTTTCGGTTTATATCGATGAATTGGCGACTCACAATGAACATCAACGTTTCATAGTTGCTACAAGCAAATATCTTCATTTTAAGTGAGTTTCTACTTGAGATAAATTTTATCTTTGAGTTAATCAGATGTTACTGTTACCACTTAAGCACCTGAACCACTGATTTTGACACTGATTTTAAAAGATATTTCCACTTTAAAACACAAATTTTCTTTAATATCATTCAGACACGAAAAATTATTTATTATAAGTGTGTATAAAAGGCATGTATTTATGTATATGAAACAAATAACGATCCATCACCAACTGAACCTATTTATCACTATCGCATCAATATAAAATAATATTTTCATTTCATTTCAAAGTCATCCCAAAAAGCAAGTCAAAAATATTGACAATGTGAAATCATCAATTACTAAATTATTAAAAGAATTTTATTACCAAATAATAAAAATGAGCAAAAGTCTATGACCGACTACACAAATATAAAAATTGAAAATGATTCATTCAATTTTAACAGAGAGAGGGATGCAAAACCAAAACCTATAAACATTTCTGCAATAAAAATCGCTAATTGGTATTCTCTACCTTGCAAGAGTAATAAAAGCCAATTACATGTACTTCGTAGTACAAAAGAGATATCAAAATGAGATATCAAAAGTCATTAGAAGAGAACAAAAGGGCAAACCTAGACGAAAAGGGCATAAACCATAAATGGAGAGCAGCTTAGTCACCTCAGGTTCGCGGACGATATAGTCCTGATAACAGACCGCATAGATCATGCCATCGAAATGTGCGAAAGACTCTACCATGCCTCTACACAAGTGGGTTTAAAGATCAATAACTCAAAAACACAAGTGATGACAAACCTTGTTCTGAGTGAGAACATCAACATAGCTGGAACAAGTATAAAACAAACATCAGCATACAAATATCTGGGACACGAAATTCGCTTAAGTAGAGATAACCAGACCAATGAACTAATACGTAGAATAGGGTTGACATGGGCAGCTTATGGAAAGCTAAGAGATGTTTTCCAATCAGCTCTTCCCATCTGCTTGAAGAGAAAAGTCTTCGATCAATGTGTGCTGCCGGTTCTAACCTATGGTGCGGAGACGCTAACACTTACTAAGACGTCCGCAAACAAAATTCGAACAACACAGAGGGCAATGGAACGGTCCATGTTGGGATTAACCCTGAGAGACCGAATACCCAACACAGAATTGCGCCGTAGATCGGGAGTAACCGACGCAATCAAAAGAATATCAACCTTAAAATGGAACTGGGCAGGGCACGTCGCGAGAACGAAGGACGGCAGATGGACAAAACGCATTCTTGAGTGGAGACCCAGACAAGATGCCTTTAGGAATAGAGGACGACCACCAACAAGATGGACGGATGACCTGAAACGGACACATTAAAATTGGATGCAGGCGGCTCAGGACAGAAATTTGTGGGGTGAACTACGGGAGGCCTATGTTCAGCAGTATGGGCTGAATGATGATGACATGTACTTCGACTTATTTAAAAAAAAAAAACAAGATTTCACTTCCTTGTGAGATTTGTCCAATTTGATGATATTCGAACTAGGCAAGAACGGATTCAGTTAGACAAATTGGTTTTCATTAAGAGAACTAATGGATAAGTTCAATTCAAATCATGATAAATGCTATACTCATTTTTCATGTGTTAAAATCACAGTCAGTTAAAATGATGTGCGAATCTTTCTCACAGGACAGGTTAGTGGAAGTTTAGAAGGGTTCTGTCCTTGGACCTCTGCTTTTTACGGTTTATACCAGCGATATTCTTTATTATATCTCAAGTAAAATATCGTTCTACGCTGAACTATTTGCTGAGCTATACGCTACAAAAATATATGTCAATCCAAACACAAACCAGCTAACCCTCCAAATAGACTTAGACTCTATTCTAACTTGATTTTCCCAGTGGTTACTACCCTTAAATGTAGAAAAATGTGTGGTGCTTCGAATTGGTAAAAATAACCCACGTGTGCCGTACTTTGTTAACGGGAGCCATTAGATTCTGTGTTTTCGTATAACGACCTTGGTGTTATCGTAAAGAGCAGCCTAACTTGGTCCGACCATATTACCTCTATTTGTAAACGTGCGAACTTTTTCGAGAGTTTCAATGCAATTATTCTGTAAACTTTATACTCTTTACGTAAGACCGATGATTTGGTTCGAGACAAAACTTTGTTGGAAAACGTTCAAAGAAACGCCACTTGAATTCCTTTGAGACCGAGAATATCTTTTTATGCAGAAAGACTTAGTATGGCTAACCTAACTTCTTTTAAACTTCTAAGAGGTCATCAGTTTAAACTAAAGATAGAAAACTTTTCTACAAGATCAAGACAGAACTTTCTAACAAATAGAGTTTTTGAGCGCTAGAATAACCTTAATGATAAGATTGTCTCTGCTTCCTCTACCTACTCGTTTAAAAAACAGAGTTGACCATTTTATATTATAGTTAAAATATTGTTTTTCTTTTAAACCAAAAATTGTAATTTTGTAATTTTGTAATATTTACTAGTAGGCTACTAATGAAATTTGTTTGTTTTTGGGCATAATAGGGATTTGTTCCTCTGCCCTTGCTTTTGTTTAATAATAATAATAATAATAATAATAATAATAATAATAATAAGTGAAATTTTCCCTTAGAGGGATGGTGAGAGCCGTATGGCTAAATCGGGATAATAATAATAAACGTACGAAAATTTTTGGGAGATACTCCAGCATATCAAGTCACCTAGGGCTCGATAACACGGAAAGAGTCCCACCAGAGCTCAATCCTTTTGATACCGTTGGTATCTGGGATGAGTGAATTTTCCCCTTAGAGGGAGTGTGAGCCGTATGGCTAAATCTGGATGATAATAATAATAACTCTCCATCATGGGACTCCTGTGGGAGTTTTTATCAGTTCTTCTATCAGGCGCGGCCCCCTGCGAATGGGGGATGCTTTCTGGGTATTCTTAGAACCGATACCCAGAGGGTAACAGGAATACCTGTCGTGGAACAAAAACTGACACCTGGCAGTAGGTATAAAATGCAAACCCATGAAAATGGTGAATAATGATGATTTATGTTTAGGGTCGCTGCCTGGGGATCGCCAGGGCACGTCTGGAGCCGGCGCTGGACGTGACAGCATGCGGGACGTCGGTGGCAGGGTGTTGAGGAGGCGGGCCCCTGTCATACAATCAGCTACAGCCCAACAACAACAAGAACCACAAGAAGAACCACCAGTGAGCCAAACAACAGCAAGAGCTCTACTCGCTGAAGGTGCTGCGCTGGAACATCAGCCAGCGCTCACTCAAGCGGGACGACCGAGGCAGCGCATGAAATGGACTGTGTCTATAAACGAGAACATTTTGCGCTTTTATTATAAGGTGACAAACCTCGGTCAAGAAACGATCGGCTATCGACAACAACTTTATGCCGAATTTTGCAGGGAGTACCCAGAAATCCAAGTATCTGAACAAAGAGTAGCAGACCAATACCGGGTAATTATCAGAAACAATCTTATCCCAGAGAATAGACGCGACATGATCAAAAGTGAAGTCGAACGGGAGATCCATAACCTAGAGCAAGTTGTAGACCAAGTCCCTAATGAAATCATTAATGAGCAGATTCCTGAGCTTCTCATCCAAGAAACTCCACCTGATAATATACAACAGGAGAATAACGAGTTACACGATAGTCTGGTAAACGAGATGGCACGTGCCGTACAAGAGTTTAGTGGAACAAACCCACTTAGCAGACCACCGCTACCAAAAATAAACTCTTCGAAGAAACTAGGAGCGCTGTTACAAATTGTGAATACTGAAGTCCTACCCAATTATATCGTGGAAGCCCATACATTGGAAAATTTGCATATGCTGATTTACTGTGCGGCAACAGCAATTGCTAATGTTATGGGCATTAAGATCAGAACACGACGAGGAACTAATATCGAAAGGACTGAAAACAGAATAGCACCCTGGGAACAACGACTGCTGAGGAAGATTGAATTACTGCGTAGGGACATTGGACAAATTACGGAATACATTCGAGGAGTAAGAACTCAAAAAGTAGTTAAAAGAACTGAAGAAATAATTCTGAACACTGGAAGACACTCACAACATGATCCAGAAAACAACACAGCTCGACACTGCCTGGACACACTAAAACAAAAACTCTCCGTTTATTCAGGTCGCCTTAGGAGATACAAAGTGAGTAATAACCGGAAATGTGACAATATACTTTTTGAGCATGCAGAGAAGTCTTTCTATAGGAAACTGAATTCCACTGTAGAAAATATAAATAAATCCTACCCAAGCCAAGAAGAAATTCATGAGTTTTGGGGAAACCAACTTTCGACACCAGCTACTCATAACAACAATGCTGGATGGATTGAAGAAACGACGAACAACTGTCAACACTACACTAATGTTCCCTATGAACCTTTCACCACTGAAGAAGTCTCGAACATTATCAAAGAGCTTCATAACTGGAAATCTCCTGGGCCAGACGGAGTTCAAAACTTCTGGCTAAAGAAGTTTTGGAGTATACACGAGCATTTAACAGTATTAATTAATCATGTTATTTTTAATCCGCAGGAAATACCATCATTTCTTACTCAAGGAACCACTTATCTAATACCAAAGGATCAAAATAACACCCAAGATCCAGCCAAGTACCGCCCAATTACTTGTCTTCCAACTTTGTACAAATTGGTCACATCCTGTGTAACCCAGCGTATCTACCAACACTGTTCTCTAAACAATATCATAGAGCCTCAACAGAAAGGATGCGCTAAGGGTTCCATGGGCTGCAAAGAACAACTGATAATCGACTCAGTCATTTCCAACCAGGCGTACAGCAAAAAAAGGAACCTTTTTACCGCCTTCATCGACTACAAGAAGGCCTTTGATTCAGTACCGCATCAATGGCTGATAGATATATTGAAAATATATAAAGTCGATGTTAATATAGTGACCTTTTTAAAGCATATAATGACGGAGTGGAAGACTAAAATTCACCTTCAAATACCTGGTGAAAAAAACATCGAAACTGAAGATATCCCAATTAACCGGGGCCTTTTCCAGGGGGACTCCTTGAGTCCTCTTTGGTTCTGTTTAGCGATGAACCCACTATCTCAGCTACTGAACTCCACCGACTCAGGTTTTAGTATCAAAAATAACAACACTGTTGTGGCGAAGCTTAATCATCTGTTGTATATGGATGATTTGAAATTAATGGCTTCCACTCGAAACCACCTAGACCAGATGCTAAAAACTGTTGAAAATTTCTCAAATGATATTAGTATGCACTTCGGTCTTGACAAGTGCCGTGTCTTAAATATAATCAAAGGAAAGGTTCAGCCCGGCGGATTCGATATGCAAAACGGCCAGAACATCGAGGCCATGGGTGAAAATGATATGTATAAATACCTCGGAATAAAGCAAGCGCGGAAGATTGACCATAAGCAAATGAAAACTGAGATAACAACTGAGTTTATACGAAGGGTAAAACAGCTGCTTCGTTCACACCTTAACAGTAAAAATTTGTTTAAGGCACTAAACACCTACGCATGTTCCGCGCTTAGCTACTCATTTGGTATTGTTAAGTGGACAAAAACGGATATAGAAAATCTTCAGCGAAAAGTACGAACGCACCTCACAAAGGCACAAAAACACCATCCTCGAAGTGCAGTAGAAAGAACGACATTACCGCGGTATTTAGGAGGTCGAGGACTTATGGATATAAGCGAGCAATTAGAAAAACAGATTACTAATTTAAGAACTTATTTTCAGGTGCAGGCGGAGACATCTACTCTTCATCGCGCGATTTGTGCAGTAGATGACACAACACCGATCAAACTGAGGGAACCAGAAATGCGCATAAACCACCTTACTAAGAACGAAAAAATGCGCACCTGGATGGGCAAGCCTCTGCACGGGCGACATCCCAATGAGGTCAGTCAAGACCATGTCGACAGTATAGCGTCGAACTATTGGCTGACATCAGGAAGGATGTTCCCCGAAACAGAAGGTTCACTACTGGCCATTCAGGATCAGGTTATACCAACCAAAAATTACCTGAAATATATCGTCAAAGACCCTCAGGTCCAAAATGACAAATGCCGATATGGGTGCCAAGCTCAGGAAACCATTCAACATCTTACCGGGGGCTGTCAGGCATTTGCTGCAACTGAATATAAGGAACGGCACGACTCAGTAGGAAAAATCCTTCATCAAGAGATAGCTATCAAACTGGGACTTCTTCAAACAAACCATCTTCCATATTATCAATATGTTCCTGAGAGTATACTTGAGAATGACAAATACAAGCTATACTGGGATCGCACGGTGCTCACAGACCAAACAGTGGCACATAATAGACCAGATCTCACACTAGTTAATAAACTAAAGAGACAAACAACATTAATTGATGTGGCGATACCCAACAACAATAATCTTCGTGTTAAACAGAACGAAAAAATCGCCAAGTACAGGGATCTGGAAATTCAAATACGAAGACAGTGGAAAATGGAAAGTACCCAGACAATACCTATTATTCTCTCTACTACTGGAGTCATTCCAAAGAACCTCCTAGAAAATATAAAACAGCTAGGTCTGAATGAACATCTCTACAAGACCATGCAAAAAGCTGTACTACTCTCAACATCCCGATGTGTACGAAAATTTTTGGGAGATACTCCAGCATACCAAGTCACCTAGGGCTCGATAACACGGAAAGAGTCCCACCAGAGCTCAATCCTTTTGATACCGTTGGTATCTGGGATGAGTGAATTTTCCCCTTAGAGGGAGTGTGAGCCGTATGGCTAAATCTGGATAATAATAATAATAATTTTGCGAAAACTGGGACTTCTCCAAACCGACCATCTTCCTTATTATCAATATGTCCCTGACAGAATGCTTGAAAATGACAACTACAAGCTATACTGGGACCAGCACTGTGCTCACAGATCAACCAGTGGCCCATAATAGACCGGATCTCATAATAGTAAATAAAATTACCAGGCAAACAACACTTCTTGATGTGGCGATACCTAACATTAACAATCTGCGTGTTAAATACAACGAAAAGATCGCCAAGTATTAGACATCTGGAAATACAAATCAAGAGACAATGGAGAATGAAAAGTACCCAGACAGTACCTATTGTTCTATCTACTACTGGTGTTATTCCCAAAAACCTCCTAGCGAACATAAAACAGCTGGGTCTAAATGAACATCTGAACAACAGTCTAAATGAACAACAAGGCAATGCAGAAACCTGTACTCCTCGCGACGTCCAGATGTGTACGAAAATTTCTGGGAGATACTCCAACATACCAAGTCACCTAGGGCTCGATAACACGGAAAGAGTCCAACCAGAGCTCAATCCTTTTGATACCGTAGGTATCTGGGATGAGTGAATTTTCCCCTTAGAAGGAGTGTGAGCCGTATGGTTAAATCTGGGATTTTGCGAAAAATGCAGCTTCAGACAGTAAATTCCTTTTAATTACCAGTATGGAATTAAAATTTTTTCAATATCTGATGCCAAAGTATTTTATATGAGCCACTTAGAACTGTATGTGGCTAAATAACCAGATGGACCCTTCCATAGAGATAACAATGCAAAAGCAGTTGTAGAAATTTTACAAATTAAATTTTACTGGTTCACCACTAATATAGAGTATGCAGACAGCCTAAAATAAAATAATTTAACGTTATTACAAACCATGTGTAAAAATAAAATACAACTTCCCTTGGATTAACTATAAATTTAGGTCGGCCCATTGCCTCCATGATGTTTGAATTTAATAATGGGAGAATATTTACTTTTTACATGCCAGAGAAAAATCACAATGTTGGAATTTATAATGGGACAACAGTTACTTCTTACATCCCAGAGAAAAATCGCTATGTTCTGCTAATATCTATTATGCACTATGGAGATGACATTTACCCTACATCTGTGGTTTTCCAGATGAATATGTGGGAGAAAGAATGGGAATCGGATGATAGCACGGCATCAGGAGAGATGTTTTGCTTTATCCAACCCTTCTATCCTGATGTCTGGAAAGACAGAAAAGAGGTTTTTAGTTGGATCCTTTTTCTTCTTCTTCCTACTCTTCTAGTATGTAGGCTTTAAAGCCTATTTCTTCTTCAATATTAACCTCCTAAATTGTTTAAATTGTCGCACCATCTTTTTGTTGGTCTGACAATATTTCTTTTTCCATTTGGTAACTTATCTCGTACTGTTGCTTGAATATTTGCTTTAGGTCATTACGGATTTGAATATGTGGGGCTTTTGAGGATTGACAGTTTACACAAGACATGAATGTGTTGCTTGTGTGAGTCCATTTCAAATAGGTAAAGAAATAATAAATAAGACTTACCTACTCACAATCAATTTTCTTTACCTATTTTACACAAGACGTTTTTTTGGCTGCTTGGTCTGCTTTTTCAATATCAGAGATGCCGATATGGAATGGTAGCCAGATAATCGTAACATTTACACCTTGAAAAGCGAGTGCACTGTAAAATCCTATGGATTTTTTTAACTAAGGGACGCTAAGAGTATAGATAACGGCACATCCAATGCCTGCTTCGCGATTGGTCTATTCCAAGGCGGAGTATCCGGGATTAGGAAGGGATGTGTTTTAGTAAGGTCTATGCTTTTCTAAGAGTTAATTCCTGGATGTCTATTATTGATTATATCGTTTGTGGAGTCTCCACAGGCGATTTTAAACTAATTAAATGGTAGACTGGATCGGATTGATTTGCGGATACGCAAGAAAAGTAGGACTGGAGAAGATACTCCCGTCGAATCCCGAGAGTAGTAGCTCTCGTCTCTTAAAATCTCGTCATTAGCTTCGCAGTAAAGGCTGTCTATGGGACTAGATTTGTGGTAGATTTGTGAAATAGAAGTGGTATGTACAGAGTTCAGTAGCTTTAAGTCAGATTTTGATGCAGACATATATATGAAGCTGCCGTAGTCTAGTTTTGAGTGGATAAAAGCTCTATGTATATTAAGTTTCGTCCGCACCCCATGTGTATTTTGATAGTGCCTTGATGATCTTGAGTCTCTTCATTGCATTGCCCTTTACTACACTAATATGCTGTTTCCAAGTTAGCCTACTGTCAAACGTTAAACCAAGTATTTTATGATGAGTAACTAGTTGCAATGGAGTTTCATTAAGGGTGATAATTTCCGATTTAAATCAAAAGGAAATACCTCTAATAAAATTACTAAAAAGAGGGATAAAATGGAATTGAAAACAAGAACAGGAGAAGGCGTTCCTCATTATAAAAGAAGAATTTTCAAAAGAAAAAAAGTTGTTTTTTTTAATTTGTCTTTAAAAAATCCTTTATAAAAGGTATAATAATATAAAAAACCCTATCGAGCTACATCACATATCGTTTTCAGGATAACTATTCCATCATCAGGGCTATCTCGATTTGCATGTTAAAAGCCACTAAATACATGGATAAAAACCCTTTAAATGTAGTTGAATTAATTTTGAATTACATCTCTGATGTTAAAAAACCAGGATGTTTAAATTATAAACGGAATTAGCTACACGGTAACCTATGACTGGGTTGCTAGCACTTAGTCAAAGATTTGTAGGTTTTGCGTTCCTCTCTCTGTTAAAATTAGATGAATTATTTTCAATTTTTATATTTGTATAGTTGGTTATAGCCTTTTACTCGTTTTTATTACTTGGTAATAAAATTCTTCTAATAATTTAATAATTGGAGAATGAATATTATTATTATTATTAATATTATATAACAAATAGGGGCAGAGGAGCGAGCTCCTATTATGCCCAAAAAGCAAAAATAAACAAAAATAAAATAGATCCTTATAAAACTAATACTTATTATAAAGTTAAGTAGTTAAACAATTAACAAAAATTGAATTGTGACACAATAAATAAATAAATAATGCTGTCCGAGAAAAAATATCCTATCCTATATAAAAAAATAAAGCGCTATCAAGTTTATTTTTAAAGCTGTTAACACTAGCTGCAAATATAGTGTCTTGATCCAAATTAAAGATTCTGTTTGGCAAGAAGTTCGCCCTGGACCTTGCAGTAGTTTTTTCCCTCTTTAATTTGTATCGATGGCCTCTTAATCTATCGTCTTCATTCAAAGTGAATGTGGTGTTTAGGTTCCCAAAATTATGTTTTAAAATACGGAAGGACATAATTAGGTCACCTCGAAGACGTCGCTGCTCGAATGTCGTAAGATGAGCCATGAATAGTCTATCTTCATAGTTAGGTCTAACACGGCCGTATGCCAGTCTTGTGGCTTTACGCTGAACGTTTTCAAGTAGGATTTTATCGCGACTAAGATCTGGATTCCACACTGGTCCGGCAAACTCAAGAATAGGTCTAACGTATATTGAGTAAAGTTTACTAACAGAGGTTAGAGATATGCGTGCAAAACATTTACGGATCAAAAACAATTTCGAGTTAGCACGTTTACACACCGACACTATGTGATCAGACCAATTTAAGTCATTATTAATTATCACTCCAAGATCGTTGTGTGAGGTTACAGAGATTAAAGGATGTCCATTAATAAAGTACGGCAGTGATGGGTTATTTTTGCCGATATGTAAAACAACGCATTTTTCAATGTTAAGCGGAAGTAACCATTCTGAGGACCATTTGAATATTGCGTCAAGATCTTGTTGAAGAATATGTTGGTTAATAGTTGGATTCACATATAACTTAGTGTCATCAGCGTAAATGGAAACCTTACTGGATACAATGAGCGGAAGATCACTAGTGTAGACACAAAAAAGTAGCGGTCCAAGTACTGATCCTTGTGGAACTCCACTCTTGACCGGCTTATCTAATGAGTGGTCTTCCCCAACACGAACCCTGAAGTATCTGTCGGATAGAAAATCTTGTTTTCAAATGTTTAATTTTCCGCGGATACCATAGTGATCCAATTTAGCTAGTAATCGACGTTTTGGAACACGATCGAAAGCTTTGGAGAAGTCTAAGTAAACTACATCGACAGGATTCCGATTGTTTAAAGATAATGACCAATCATTTACACAATGAAGTAAGTTTGTGATCGTTGAACGACCTTTGATAAATCCATGCTGTTGGTGAGGGATGACATTTTCTTGAAGAAGGAACTCGGACATAGCTTCCGAAATAATCGATTCCATGACCTTGCTGACAATAGGAACCAGGCTGATTGGACGATAATTATTGCAATCAAGTTTATTACCTTTCTTGAATACAGGAGTAACTGAAGCCAATTTCCAGGACGAGGGGAGGGAACCTTGATTAAAAGAAGCAGTCATTATGAGAGATATAGGGATGGCTACATAATCTGCACATTGTTTGAGGAAAAAAGAGGTGAGTCCGTCTAATCCAGGAGATGAATTATTTCGCAGTTTCCTTAAATGATGTTTAATTTCATCCGGTGTGAAAGTTATATTGTCAAGAGTTTTAGATAAACGAGGGCACATTATTTGAGGAATGGTATCGTTAGATTCATCTGTAAAAACTTGAGAAAAGAATAACGATAAACATTCCGAAGATTCGTTATTCGAAGAACATAAAGACCCATCAGCTTTTTGAGGCAATGGTATGGAGACTTTAGAAGATAAAGATGTACGAATGTACCGATAAACTTTTTTACTATTACCACTTGCAATGATAGATTCCTCAAATTCTGTTCTTAACTTTAGCAAAGATTGTTTGACTCGGTTAGAAAAATTACGGTGGGCGAGAAAATCGTCAGGGAACCAGTGAGTTTATATCTTCGCCAAAGCTTTCGCTTATGTCGAATTAAATAAGTAGCTGAGAGGTTAATCCAAGGTTTTAGTCGATTTCTATATACCTGCCGTTCAATTGTATGATCAGAAATTGTTGTAATAGCAGTATGAAGAAAAGAGTCCCACATTGACGAGGGATCAGAGTGATTAGGAAAAATAGATTGCCAGTTTAACTTGGATAAAACTGAATATACATCAAAGAAATTAGTATTGTTTTGAAGCTATTTTCTTGTGGCATTGTAAATTAATTATTATTTATAACTGGGAATAAGCCACAATTAAAGATAAAAATACGTTTATTGACGTTTCAATTTCCAATTCGGAAATCGTTCTCAAAATACAAACAGTAAATTCACAATTTACTGTTTGTATTTTGAGAACGATTTCCGAATTGGAAATTGAAACGTCAATAAACGTATTTTTATCTTTAATTGTGGCTTATTCCCAGTTATAAATAATAATTAAAGAAATTAGTAGTGGCATACGTTACGAAATTATTTTTGCAAGGCGGTGTTAAACTAAATTGAATGTGAGCAGTAATAAGCGAGTGGTCAGAAAGACCCACAGGAGAGGACACTTCAAGTGTAGAAATTAATTCATCATTGTCAATATTTTTGAGTTGCATTCCTGTGACGACTTTATTGGAATATAGTTCATTTAATTACTGTAGCACTATAGATAAAGAAAGCGTTTATGAAGGCAAAAATTGCAGTAGGAAAAGGCTCAATTTGGGCTGTAGTGCTCGTTCCTGAAAAAGAAGTTTATTACTGTAATTTACCCCAAACTTTAGGTAGAGATTAGTGCAAGTTCAGACGTTGCAAGTCAGTTAGGAGTATGTAAAATAATTCAAGACTCGTTTAAAATCATTGCAAAACTGAATAAATATTTACGGAAATGTTTTTTTTTGCAACAATGAACATAGACATTTCAAAAAATATCATAATAAACATTTGTTTTTACTTATGTCTTAAAATCTAATTACCAACATATTTCTTTTAAGGTTTATAACGATAAACCTTGCCCCATGTCATTTAGATTATATATTTTTTCCACATATATATTTTTTCATTTAAAACAGATAGTGTTAATGAAAACATTATTTTATATTGATGTGATAGTGATAAATAGGGTCAGTTGGTGATGGATCGTTATTCATACCGTATACACAAACTTCTTTTATCAATGTTTATTTTATAAATCACTAAGTAGTGTTCTAAGTTTTTGGTTCGAATGCACTCAAAATTTGGTAAGTTTCAAATATTTTATATTTCGATTACTTGCTTTATAGAGTAAAGTATAAGTTAGTGACTATTTTTTATAGTTAGGCTTAATGTAAATGTTAAGGCTAAATATTGAAGACTAAAATTTGTTCTTAACGTTTAAGTAGTTAGTTCAACAACAATCAACAACTAAATATTTGGCTGCCAATATAATGAAACTACAAATCTAGCATTCATCTTAACAATATTTCACAACACAACAACTAAAGAATACAAGAACTATAAATAGAGTTATCTTTTTATTGAGATAGTAAACTATCTGTTTGCAACTGTAAATAGAGAAGTAATATAATTTGAAATAAACTTCTTTATTCAAAATAACATATTTAATTATCCTTTGAAATTTACGGAACTACAATTTTCATTAAAAAGTACCAGTAACACAGCTTCAGGTATGGATCAAGTTACATATTATTGAATTTACCAACTGTTTTACCAATTATAATCTTTTATACTAAAACAATTTTTAATTGAAGGAGATTACTTGGCAACATCGTACTTAACGAAGCCCTTAACGATAACTTTTCAACGAAATCGTATTGAAATTATCAATTTTGCAGAGGCGTACCAAAAAAAAAATTTAATTATTTATTTAAACACATAAGTAATTACGTAAAAACTAAATCTAAGACCGATTTAATTATTAAATTATCATGTCTCTTTTAACCGGTATCTTATAGTTGTCTAACAAAATAAAATAAAATTTTATTCTTATTAGAGAGTATCTAATACAGAACTTCAAAAAACAGAAAACTTTGGAAAATATTTTTTTTTTCATTAGACTAAAAACAATCTGCAATTTTAATAACACATCATTACACATCATTCTCTATTTATAGAATTTCTGTGTGCTGTAAACGTTATATTTGTTTTTTTTTTAACTTAATTTGAAAGTTTGCTTGTGTTTATTTGTTTATATAAATATGAAAATATATTATGAAGTTCATATAAATAAAATGAAGTAAGCTAAACAATTATCATATGAATGCGTTTATATAGCAGTGCATTTGTTTATTTCAGTAAATTCTCGGAATATGAAATGAAGATGGCACTAACTACTAAAGAGTTAATAGCTTTGTTAGAAGAAGACTCAGATTGTGAAAATGCCACTTAATGTGGTTTATTTGCCGCCGAGATTAGATTAGAAAGTTTCTGATGTAGAAGACATTAATCTTCTTCTTCTTCTTCCTTCTAGTTTGTAGGCTTTAAAGCCTGTTTCTTCTTCAATATTAGCTTCCTAAATTGTTTAAATTGTCGCACCATCTTTTTCTTGGTCTGCCAATACTTCTTCGTCCATTTGGTGACTTATCTCCTGCTATTTGTACTATTCTATCCTCCGCCATTCTACTGATGTGTTTGTTCCACTTTTGTTTTCGTTTTGTCACCCATCCATTTATGTCTTCTATATTGCATGCTCTTCTTATGTTTTTGCTTCTCTCCCTATCCAACAGACTTCTCCTTGATATTCGTCGGAGTATTTTCATCTCTGTTGTTTCTAGCAGTCGTCTCGTTTTAGATGTGTCAGGTCTTGTCTCAGCCGTGTATGTTAATATAGGTCTAATTCCTGCTTTATAGACTCTTGTTTTTGTGTCTTGTCTTAGGTTTTTGTTCTTCCAGATTGTGTCATTAAGAGAACCCGCCGCTTTACTTGCTTTTAAGCTTTGCTGTCGTACTTCTTCTTCAACATCTCCGTAACGAGTTATATCTATTCCCAGATATCTAACCCTTGCTTCCGGTTTTATTATTTTCCCATCAATTTCGATTTTACACCGTAGTGGGTATTTAAATGTCATACATTTGTATTTTTCCGCTGATATTATCATATTGTATTTCTTAGCTGTTGTATTGAAGATATGTGTTAATCTTTAGAGCTCGTCTTTTGTCTCGGCGATTAATGCGGCGTCGTCTGCATAACATAATATTTGGATTTCTTTGTTCCCAATTCTGTAGCCATGACTTTTACGTACTGCTTGTATTATTTCGTCCATTAATATATTAAAGAGAAGTGGGCTTAACGAGTCACCCTGCCTGACTCCGCTTTGTACTGGTATACACTGTGTTAGTTTTCCATTTATCTATGCCTGTATTCGATTATTGAGGTAGATGCTTTCGATGGTTTGTATAATATTGATTGGTATGTTCCTTTTATACAGTAGGTGTAAGACGTCTTCGACTTGGATGCGATCGAAAGCCTTTGTCAGGTCTATAAAACATAGATATGATGGCCTTTTCTGTGATTTGTCTTAGTACAAATACGGCGTCTACGCAGGATCATCCGGATCTGAATCCTTGTTGTTCTTCTGATAAAGTTGTTAGTTTATTGGTTTTTGTTGGTTGATGGTAAGACGACTTTTGTGGTAAGCTTAAGTGCGGTGTTCAGTAGATTTATACCTCTATAATTGTTGGGGTCTTCTTTATCTCCTTTCTTGACCATTGGTATCATTATGCTGTTTCTCCATGCGTCTGGTATCTTGCAGTGCAATATGAATTTATGACTATTTCTACTTCGTGAAAACTGATTTCTATTTCGTCTCTTAGTTTAGGTACGTTATTGTGTTGATTATTATTTTCCTCTGCTTTAAACAGTTCCGTCAGGTATCTTTCCCATTCGTTTGCTGGTATATTATTGTATTCCTTGAAGAGATTGATGATAATATTATTTGTGAAGAATCAATAAAATCGGATATTGCAGGTACATATGAAATACAAGTGATTGAGAATTCTAACGATTCTGATTATGATATTCCTCTGAACCACAGATAAAACGTCCAAAGAAAAAACCAGGCAAAAATAGTAAATCCAAATTTATCTCAAGTTGTAATAACGGATATTCTTTCGTGCTCAGTCTGATTCAACATCATTCTGATTGATATTTAGACAATATAAAAGCCAACCATGTAGGCAAGTCATATATTAAAGTTTTTTCACTCTTTTTGATAAAAAAGTAATTGAGAATAACCGTCACAATTTTGAAATGAATAACATAGATTTAAAAAAATTATTTGCATATGTATATTATCTGGTTTACACTCTGCTTCAAGTTGATATGCATTGGTCAAAGGATGGGGATAAAGAAATGCATATTATAAGAGAAAGCATGAGCCGACATAGATTTATCATTTTAATTTATAATAGTGAAGAAACCGCTACATCAGTGTCAGTACATGCGCGTCAATCTAAATTTGCTTTACCAGATGAAACCAGATTCGACAATATTGGCCACATTATAAAAAGAGACGATAGTGCAAAAATGTAGGATGTACAAAAGTAATACTATTTATTTATGTAAAAAGTGTAGAATGCATCTACACCCCGAATATTTCGAAAATTTTTACCTTAAAATTTAATTTACGTTTAAGATACAATAGCTTCCTTTATTAAAAATTATACTGTTTTCCTTAAAAATGAGAAAAAAAATCTTTTTGGTTGCAATTTATTCCTAATTTGTGTTTTTAATCCAATCTAATAAAGTAATTGTCAAATTTCTCTTTGTATATTGAGCGGCCGTTAAGGGTTTAATACTATATAAAGAATAAACTGGCCTCAAATTTACTTTACTTACCTCAAAACTATTTAAAGTAATATAAAGTATACTAACTCTAACTCTAAAAAGTAACCTAAAGTACTATAATAAGTATAAATATATTCCCAATAATACACTACGCCTATGTGCACTTATGTATAAAATCTGGAAGATATCATATTTCATAAACTTCAATAAACTAAGATATCATATTTCTCTAATTAACATTCGTTCTAAAAACGTAAATATATATAGACCAGCAAAATATTAATAATTTTACCGATGTTCCAAACTATTCTATGAACTTGTCTCACTATACACTCGTGAAATCGCACCAATTTATATTGTTACGGGGGCAAATTTATCTTACATGGGTTACAAATTTACATATTTACATGGGCGAAGCATACACAATAAAAATGACCCCGGTAAGAATTTACTATTGATATTTTTCATGGTTGCCGCTACCGTTTAGTTCAATTTGTAGATTAGTCACCTTTAATTGAAAATTGTCCGACTTTATAAATTTTGAACGATTTTTGGTTACATAACGCTGTCATTGAGGAGTCGCAAATGTTGTAGTTGTACCAATTCTTAAACCACACAAAAATTCCACCTTTGCACAATCTTATCGGCCTATTTCCTTGTTGTCCTGTCTTATGAAAACTTTTGAACGGATTATTAAGGACCGGTTAGAATTTTATTTGACTTAAACTGCCTTTTTTCCCTTAAAAATTTGGTTTTAAAAAAGGGTCTAGTACTATTAACGCAGCTTATTTTATAACACACATTCAGTTATGTTTTTCAAATAACTATTACTTAGGTGCTGCATTTCTAGATATAAAAGGTGTCTACGATGCAATTAATATAATTATATTAAGAAAAAAATTGCTTTACTCAGATGTTCCTGCAAGAGTGTGTAATTTCTTGCTACAAATAAAAGTTTATGTAAGGTCAAATAAGAATTCGATACTAGGTCCCAGACGATCATCCACAGGTTTATCACAGGGCTGTTATGTCTTCCCTTTTGTTTAATATATTTACCAAAGAAATAGACGATGAAAACATAATAATTATAATATTATACAGTATGCTGATGATTTTGCCGTTTAAACACTAACAAAAATATGTATCAGCCATTCCGATCCTATAAAGGAGAACCCTAAAACACCTGTGTCCTGTGAGCTCCTGCGTCAGGAAATAATATGTGGCCTGTGGCCACAGTCCACCCAATCTCTTATGTTCGGGATCAGCATTTTCGTCCACTGTGCCACATCCTCCGTGTTGGTTCATTCTTCTTGCCATCTTTCTGTTGACCTTTCCTTTTCCTGTCTTCTCTCGGTTATAGTAAGGTTTGGGTCTCTTCTCTCATCTTTCCACTGCCAAAACATACAACGGAACACATCCAGTGATGGTCTACAAGACAACTGCAGACACAGTTCCATAAGCGCATGCCACTCGCAACAGACTTGTTCTGTCCACTCGTGTCATGACCCTCCTGTAGGCCGTTATATCTACCGCCCGCACCAGATTGGTGCCACGTAGAGGACGATCGACTGTATAACACCGTGTAAGACCCTCTTCCTTTCGAATTTGGGTCCTCTAATATTTGGCATCACCCTTCCCAGCTCAGCCGCACTATTCGCTGCCTTCCGGACCACCTCCCGCACGTGCTTCCCCCATTTTCCATTCTAGTGCAATGTCACTCCTAGATACTCTACTTGTTTCTTGGGTGTTAGACATGCTACCGCACATTTTAATTCAATACTTTGCCTGTTTCTTGTTCCCTTTAGAATGATGGCTTCGGTTTTCTCTGTCGCAAGTTTCAGTTCGTGCTGCGTCATTCATTTCTTTATGACCCGCCTGCGTTCTGAACCCGGTATTTGATATCTGGCTCATCCCGGGCCACTATCAGTACAGCGAGATCATCTACGAATGCAAAGGGAGTTGTACCCTCTCCGTATTCACAGTGCATAACCCCGTCATATGCCAGATTCCATAGTGTCGGACCCAAGATAGATCCCTGGGGTACCCCGGGTTATAGTGTCACATACACATTTAACTACTTTGAAATTTAAATCGTTAGGTTTTTCCTTAATCTCTCAAAAATCTAGTATTACTATCTTTACAAGACATAATCTACCCAATATTGATAATATAAATGTAAATGGTACCTTATATCCAGTATCAAATAAGGTAACTTATCTTGGAATTATTTTTAACAAGAAACTTAGCTGGAAACCATTTAAAAAATAAAGTAATTTTTTTTAAACTCACAAGGAAAACCTAGTGGGGAGCACATTCACAATCGTGTTTAACTTTTTACAAAGCCTTTATTAGGTTCATCTTGGATTACGGATGTACGTTATATAGATCAGCCAGTCCTTACATCTTAAAACGATTGGAAATAATTCAAAATATTTCCCTAAGACTCTGTTTGGGTGCAATGTGTTCAATGTAGAACCACTTCGGATTAAAGCACTAGTACCACCATTATTTTTATGGAAGATAAATAACATGGTTGTCAGAAAAATTTCTTATTAAGTCTTTTTTTAAAAACCGTACTCTTTTAGATAAAATAGCCTTATTAAATAACCACGATTTAACTAACACGTACTGGTAAAAAAACTTTCTCCTCCATTATGTATGGCTTTTAGAAATAGTCTGCATAATTAAGCGCCTGCATATCAAATCTGCCAGATTTTCTAGAAATATATACATCGATGCAACAAAACCAAATAATGGTACGAGATGTGCATTCTATGTACCATCAACAAACGTTCAAGAAAAATTGTAACTTAATAATAATACTTCCATTTGTTCTGCAGAAACGATTGGTATTATTGAAGCCTGCGATTATATCGAAAAAAAAAATTTTTAAAATGAAGTAATGGATTTTGACAAGAGCTATGAGTTATGCCGATTCAGTACACAAGTTTACCTGTTATTTTCAAGGTCATAGCTCTTGTTAAAATCACATTATTACATATACACTTTTTGAGTGACTAAGAACTATCTGTTCTTAAATGCATCGCTGACCCAATTAATGTGATAGCTACTGATATAAATGTGTGAATTTAAATAAATGTCTAATAGTTGATTGTTTAGATCTTTTGTGTATGTTCTAAACATTTCTTTAGGTAGTTGCTGTTATTGATAACAAAGGATCAAAAACTTCAGTATTTACATTGTGGCAGTTCTTAAATTGTTGATTATTTTATTTTTGTTGGCTTATTTAGTTCAATATTTTGTTTTTGTATTGGAAAATGTATCAGTTTAAGAAGTTAGTCACATCCGGAGATAAATCGATAGTGTAGTTATCGCTAATTATTCAGTATTTGGATGAATGATAGCAAACACTAATTTATTCAATCTTTTCTAAACAATGGTGTACAGTTAACAAAATGTAAACAATGTATTATTAATACAAACGATATTCATCTTCGAGTTTCTGAGTGGACAGCGTGAGTTATTTTTAATTTTAGTATAGGAATTTTGCGAAAACTGCAATAAAAATTAATAAAAAAATATTATAAAGCTGAAAAGGAAAATACAGGAGAATCCACAGAATACCGTGGACTGAAAAAGTAACTAATATAGAGGTGTTACAAAGAATGAAGAAAGAATGTGAAGTCATAAAAACTGTTAAAAATAGAAAGATGCAAATCTGGGTCATATAATTAGGGGCGAAAAGTACGTATTACTTATGTTAAATATGCAAGGGAAGAGAAACTAAAGAGGAAGAAGAAGAGAAGAAGAAAAGAAACTAAAGAAGACCCCAACAATTATAGGGGTATAAATCTACTTAACACCGCACTTAAGCTTACCACAAAAGTCCTAACCAACAAAATCAATAAAGTAACAACTTTATCAGATGAACAACAAGGATTCAGATCCGAAAGATACTACGTAGACGCTGTATATATACTAAGACAAATGACAGGAAAAGCCATCGAGTACAATAAACCAGTATATCTATGTTTTATAGACAGGCAAAGATATTGGTAAACTAACACAGCGTATACCAGTACAAAGCGGAGTCGGAAAGGCCCATTTCTCTTTAATATAATAATGGACAAAATAAGACAAGCAGTACATAAGGGTCATGGTTATAAAATGGGAGACCTCCTCCTCCTCTATCCGTTATTCTTCGCAAGGATGTGGTGACGTTATGGTATTTGACGAATAATTGCTATCCATTCTTCTCTCTCCTTAGCACGGTGTGCTGCCTCAGACTGAGTTTTTACCGGTAGAGCACTTTATTTGGTCTGACCATCGGAGTGACGATCTTGCTCGAGTTTTTTTAACCACCTTGTCTTCAACCACCACCTCTTCAAGCCTTTCATTTGTCTGGTAATGTCTCCAAAGTACCTTAATATATTTTAGTTGATGTTTGTAGCAAGTCTAATATTGATGTCGAGTTCTGTCTATATCTGTCTATATGTATGCGCATCATTCTATAATATACCTACATTTCAAAGGCCATTATATGTCGTGAGTCGGACTTTTTATTAGTCCAAGTTTCTGACGCATAGGTAGCGATAGGAAAGATAAGCGTCCCTACTAGGCATAATTTCGTGTTACTGGCTATGTTCGCATCTTTTTAGATTTTAGTAAGTTTAACCGTTGCTGATCTGGCCATTGTAAGGCGTCGACGTATCGCTTCTTCGCATCCACCGTTGTTTGTGATAACAGAACCTAAGTAATTAAAATGGCTTACCGTGTAAATTGTGTTTAGTAACATCTGTAGGTCTGTCTCACTTTCAGCGATAATGACTATATCGTCAGCGTAACCGATGTTGTTTACATTTTCACCATTTATCTTGATCCCTTCTGTACAATTTTCAAGTGCTTGCATAAAAAACTCTCCGGAATATATATTAAATGGTAATGGTGAAAGTAGACAGCCTTGTCTCACCCCTCTACTTATATGTTGCGCATCCGTGCTATTTCCATCTAATGTTACCACAGCCTATTAATTCTAATAGAGATTTCTCACTATGTTAATGTCGTTTTTGTTGAGTCCTTTTCTCTTTAGACATTCCATGAGAATGTTATGTGTAACTTTGTCGAAAGCTTTCTCATAGTCTATAAATGCAAAGAAAAGATCTTTTTGTTGGTCTCGACATTTTTGGGCAAGAGTTGTGAAATTATACAGAGCTTCTACTGTTCCGAAGCCATTACGAAAGCCAAACTGATTTTGGTTTTTGGTAGCGGACCAAAGGTCGATATCAGCCATTCTGTAGGTATCTCACCAGATTTGTATATGTTGTTAAAGAGTACAGTAATAGCACTTAAATTGTCTTAGCCTATAAGTTTAATCAGCTCGATATGAACTTCATCTGGCACAGGGGCTCTGCCAGATTTTGAGTTGTTTATAGCATGTTAGACTTCAGAGTTTAATATTATTTGAGCTTCCTCGTTATCAATTTGTGTTGGTTCCGTTCTTGTGTCCATGAAAAGATCTTCAATATATTTAGTCCATACTTGTTTTATGTCAATTGGGTTATTAATAGGTTTATCGTTTTTGTCAATTAATTGGTTAGGTGTATTTGTTCGTGATTTTCCAGATAATGATTTTACTTTTTTATGTAAATTATAATGATCATGCTTTTTCTACAATTCTTCCACTTCGATGCATGTTTCCATCATCCACTTTTCCTAGCCTCTTTTATTTTGTTCGTTATTAATTTATGTTCTTCTCTGTGCTTATTTGGATTTTTGCTTCTATATTTTCTTCTTTGTTCCATGATTTCCAGTATTTCTTGAGTCATCCAAGGTTTTCGGTTTACTGTTTTCTTTTATAGAGTTTCTTTCTGTATTTTTATAACAGAATCTTTAATTTTGCTTCACATAATATTCACATTTTTAGTGTTTTACATTTCTGATATAAATTTCTTCATTTTTTGATTGGTACGGGTTGAAGTCTCAAAAGGGATTTCATTTATCTTGAATAACTGGGCATTCACCTTAGAACTTTTGGATTTTATTATCTTTTTTAAACTCAGTTTCATTTTTGAGATAAGGAGGTTATGGTCTGAGGGGACATCTGCTCCAGGATAAGTCTTAACCCTTAAAATAGAATTTCTAAATCTTAGATTGGTTAGAATAAAGTCCATCTGATTTCTAATGCAAATTTGTTCATAATCGCCAGGTTTTCTTCTTGACAAAATTGAGCCAATATGTCTCCTCTAGCATTCCTTATTCCTTAACCATAATCACCTATTATATTGTCGACTTGGCCTTTTTCTATCTTTGCATTTAAATCACCCATTATCCTAGTAATTTCAACCTTTCTTGTCTATTGTAGAAGCTGTTTGATTTGTGAAATTGATTAGGAAAGCATTTTGGAGTTCTTTGGATAGTTGTGCCCTTATGGCGCATCAGAGTTATATAGGGGGAAAAGGGATGGTCTGGACCATTCTAGCAAGGTGATGTGACTCCTGTTTTACTTGAGTTAATACACCTAGCTCCATTGAATTGTTACACCTGAACGTAATTCTAAGGGTTGAACATGTCTCACAGACTGGGTTTAGTTAAATTGCTTGCTGGCTTGGATAAATTATTCAACTATAAGAATTCAAGAAAGATAGAAAAAGATGGCCATATTCTTTTGAAGATGGAATAGGAAAAACCTAATCCATGTGAATAAGAAAAAAAAAATTTATAATATAATAAATAATAATAAGTAAATTATAATTTCTCTATTTACTATTTACTCTATCTATAATGAACTATCTCAATAAAGAGATAACTCGTATATAAAAAAGATATTAAAATAATTTTAAGACAAACTCTTTTTAATTGTAGAACTTTTCCGCATATTAACATTATTTGTTGTTCATACAATCTACTTAACATCCATCTTACTCTTAAATTAACTTTGGCACCGATAAAAATAAAAATTAATTTATTATTTGCATATGAATTTACTTAAAACAACTTGTTTGTTAAGGAATTATTAAGTAAAGTGGAATCCTTAAACTTTAGATCAGTATTAGATATTCCGTAATGATTGTTCCTATCGCGTTGGAAGTAGATGCGTATGTATATTTTTTATTTGTAAAACTGTGTGTTTATGTGTTTGTGTTTGTAGTTTGTGTACTCATCTGACTAAAGAGAAAAATGCCAAAACTTCTGTAAAAATTGATCAGAATTCGAATGGCCTGTTATTGCTTGCTTGGATTATCATCAAGATTGAATTCATACCAAGGATTGGATCTGAACGTCATCAACTACTTATTGCGCCGTCTCCTTTCTTAATATTGTTTCTTGTCTCTTTATGTATTCGCTTGCCATTTCTTCTACTTCTTTATGGACATTAAAGGTGTCATATCTTACATGAAGTTGTTCAATTTTTAGGCATTTGGTTGACATTCAGTTTTTTTCTGTTTCTCTGTACTTTTTTTTTTAATAATTTTATTGAATAGTTTGTATTCTATTAAGTTTGTTTTATATTTTCGTCTTACGGCAATGAGGTCCATGATCTCTTGCGTTATCTATTTTCGTTTTAAGTGCAGTCTATGTTACTTCAACGTCTGTTTGTATCAAGTTCTCTAGCGTTTTTATTTCTTTCTCAACCTTGATACTTATTAAATTTTTCTTTTTAGTTGTTTTCTTCAGTTGTGAGATGTCTATTTTGCTTAACACTTTTTCTCTTTTAGCTTTAAGAAACCTTTGTAGTCTAAAATCCATTACAACTGAAATATGGTCGCTATCACTATCAGCTCCAGGATTCGTTTTAGACGATTTTATGTACCTTTTGAAGTTTTTATCTAGCAAAATGAAGTCAATTTGATTTCTGACAATTTTATCTTTTCTGTCTGTAAATGATTTACCAAGTCTACTGTATAACCTTCTAGGATGTTATTTGAAGAAGGTGATGGCTACTAACAGGTTGTACTCTACGCAGAATTGTATCAATCTATCTTCCCTATTGTTTCTGGTACCAAGACCGTATGCTCATATGTTGTCTCCTTTGGAACCACTACCAATTTTGGAGATAAAGTCACCCTTAATCTTCGTTATCTTGCCTTTTTTTCAGTCGCAATATTTCATCTATATTGTTATAAAAGTTTTCAATTTCTTTCTCTGATTTGTCATTTGGAGCATAGACCTGAATAACATTTAGGTTTCTATGGGTCGTTGACCAACTAGTATCCTAGTATCCTAGTATCCTTATAAGGCGTGCTATAAGATGGATTGGCTAATGAATTACCAACGAGTATTTATGAATGACGGCAGAAATATTTGTGTATGTGTGTGCTGTCGATTTCCTTTTACTGCTGACTTAATCCATTACCACATCTAAAAGCATTATGTAGATGGATAAAAGCAACTATGTTATCTTTGGTCTTCTTTTTTTTCTTCCCTCTTGTATGTAGGCTTTAAAGCCTGTTTCTTTCTTAATATTAGCCTCATAAATTGTTTTAATTATTTCACCATCTTTTTCTTGGTCTGCCAATATTTCTTTGCCCATTTGGTGGTAGATGGTACTATCTATTAGTATTATTCTATCCTCTGCCATATTACTGTGTTTGTTTTGCTCTTGTTGCATGCTCTTCTTATGTTTTTGCTTCTCTCCCTATCCAACAGACTTTTTCCTGATAATAGTCGGAGTATAAGTGCCTGCTTAAAGTATTTCACGTATCTATTTAATACATATTTCTTTGTTGTTAGTAGGTCATCATTCTGACCTCTGCATTGTCTTGTGGTTGCCTTGATTGTTTTTTGTTGATGTTAACTTTCTTCTGCTCAGTAGAAGTAGTCTGAATGTAAATAGTATTTACAGAGCTATTGTATTTGCGTCTGAAAATTCCCTAAAACTTGTATTATACAGGGTGAGTCATGAGGAACTTTACATACTTCTACCATATGTAGAGTCCCTCAGGGAGCATATCATGTGGCCACTAAAAAATGTCAACTCCTCTTCTTTATCAATTAACGGTGATTTGTATAATTGACCATTTATTTCATTTTACTGTAGTGTTTATACGGCTCATTTAATTTTTTTAATTATTGCATGATACAGTACACTACTATCAAGCATTCGACTGGTATTAGCTAAACTTAAAAATTCCAGGACTGGTTTTGGAAAAATTAATTTAGGAATTCGTATTAAATATTACACCGTGTATATATTTTTTTTTTAAATGCAATAAGTGCTTTTCAAACTACATAAATAGCCAATGAAAACGACACATGCGACAATGTTGTCGCACTTTTATTAAATTTTTTGTGAACGATCAAATCTTACCAAAAATAGAACAACCATAATGAAGTATCAAATTATAAGGTATTAATTTAAACAAATGTTATAAATTTCAAACAGAATAAGTTCCAATAACAAAAAACAAAATTTGTTTAATTTACTGTTTGTATTTTGAGAACGATTTCCGAATTGGAAATTGAAACGTCAATAAACGTATTTTTTATCTTTAATTGTGGCTTATTCCCAGTTATAAATAGTAATTAATTTACAATGCCACAAGAAAATAGCTTCAGAACAATATTAAGAATAAGTTCCTACAACATAATGTAATACGTAGAAAATTAACATCTTTACTGTCACTTTGTATTATCTCTACGATAGAATCAATTGTTTTTCAATTTTAAATGTTTACTCATAGATCGTATTGGGGCATTATTTTCGATAAATAATAAATTAAATTGATTAAAAAGTCAAACCCCTTGTATGTATTAGTTTTTGTTGATTGTAAATGATTAAAATTTTATGTCAAATAATAATACATTGCATCAACTGTACTAAATAAAAATAAATCTAAAAAAGTTTAAAATGAAGGTTGGCGTTGACCGTTTGACGTTTCTTGATATTTTATACCCATTGTCATTATTGTCATTATCGATTGTTATTTATGTGTACAAGAAAACATATTTTTTCTGTCATATCTACGTTAAGTACATTGTGTTAGTTTTGGTAGAGCTTTTGTTACTTTCGTTCAAAATGCCACATCAGTTTTCGACCACAGAATATGCAGACATAATATTTGTTTATGGATTCTGTAATAGGAATGGTAGGGCTGCTAGTAGAGAATACCGCAGGAGATTTCCTAATCGTCGAACTCCCAGTCATCCAACATTTGGGTCAGTTTTTAATTATTTGCGAGAAAATCGCACTTTTCCTAGTGGAACAACAGAGCCACATATAGATGAAGCGCAGGAAGATGATCAAAAGTAAGTAGAGTCTTACAAAAAAATAATCTATACCCATATCACATTCAAATGGTTCAGCGACTACATGCTGGAGATGAGATCGATAGGTTGGAATTTTGTAGATGGATTAACAATAATCGACCAACGCTATACAGGACACTATTTACAGATGAAGCCCAATTTACCAGAGACGGGATAAATAATTCACGAAATTCACATGTGTGGGCAGAAGAAAATCCCCATGCTATTCGAGAACGTCGTTCTCAGTTAAGGTTTTCGGTTAACGTGTGGATTGGTGTCATAAATAACCAATTAGTAGGTCCTCACTTTTTTTGATGGTCCTTTAACAGGGCAGGTTCATTTGAACTTTCTACAAAATATTTTGCCGAATTTGCTTGCCAACGCGAACGTTGCTATCCGAGGGATGTATTTTCAGCATGAAGGGACACCCGCACACTTTTTACTGGCAGTGAGACAACATCTCAATAATGTTTATGGCAACAGGTGGATAGGACGTGCAGATCCTATTTCGTGGCCTTCAAGATCCCGTGATTTCAATCCCGATGATTACCATATTTGGGGACGATTGAAGCAACTAGTTTACTCAGTGAATATTAATAACCGACAACAATTAATTGATAGGATTATACATTGTTGTAATACTATTAGAAACGATCCCCAGAGTATCCGTAATTCAATACGTCAATTAACAATTTGGCAACAAAAATGTGTACAGGCTGCAGGGTTCCATTTCAAAAATCTATTTTGAATTATTTTTATTTTGTTACCATTATTGTATCTTTTCCAGTTCTAATTTATGGGTTTATCATAACTATGTACATATTTTTAGTTTTTTTTTAAATTGTTCTTCGTTATTGTTAGTAGTTACTGTTTTTTGTTATGCAGTGGCTCAGTTTATCATTTCAATTAAAATGTTTGAAATTTATAACATTTGTTTAAATTAATTACCTCATAATTTGATACTTCAATATGGTTGTTCTATTTTTGGTAAGATTTGATCGTTCACTAAAAATTTAATAAAAGTGCGACAACATTGTCGCATATGACGTTTTCATTGGCTATTTATGTAGCTTGAAAATCACTTATTTCATTTTAAAAAATATATATAAAGGGTGTAATATTTAATACGAATCCCTAAATTAATTTTGCCAAAGCCAGTCCTGGAATTTTTTAGTTTAGCTAATACCAGTCGAATGCTAGATAGTAGTGTACTGTATCATGCAAAAATTAAAAAAATCAAATGAGCCGTATAAACACTACAGTAAAATGAAATAAATGGTCAAATACACAAATCACCCTGTTAATTAATAAAGAAGACAGTTGACATTTTTTAGTGGCCACATGATATGCTCCCTGAGGGACTCTACATATGGTAGAAGTATGTAAAGTTCCTCATGACTCACCCTGTATATCTTATTTTCATGGGCAAATGAAAGACAATTTTGACTCTTGTTCGTAAGTTAAGTCCGCGACTTGCGTCCACTGGATTATTTGGTTTCCTTCCAAGTTATCTCAGAATCAGAAATGTTAGAATTAATATGCAGAAATACCAAGAATGTAAACAAATTTCCATTATTTATTATTTGGTGTTAGTGTACAAATGATTTTACTGATATACTGTCTTTTATTTCAGAACTCCAGTGATGCATCAAACCAAACAATGTGGACGGTATGTCTGCTGTTCACAGGAATCTTCCTTATCTGCTTCGGCAGCTGCGTCTTCATTTTCTTCGAATCCATTTACGATCTTCTCTTAAACTACGGCTTAAGATTTGAGCCGAACTCTGAGGCATACCAGGGATGGGCGAGGAGTCCGCCAGTTGAGACTAACATTTATTTATTCAACTGGACCAATCCTGAAGATATTAAGAATCATTCGGTGAAGCCGGAGTTTGAGGAACTTGGACCTTATAGGTTCTATGAGATTAAGGGGAAGAGTAATATTTCCATGTTTGATGATTATGTAAATTACAAGACGTATACGTCTTCGTTCTTTGACGAGAAGAAGGAGGGTAGAAATTTAAGTGATGTGATAAACTCCATTAATACTGTTGCTGTGGTAAGCACTTTTTAGTTATACAAGTTGAAAATTTATATATATATATATATATATATATATATATATATATATATATATATATATATATATAATATATATGTATAATATCCAGGCTATTGGATATTTAAATCATCATCATCATCATCATCATTCCTCAACCTCTTGCATCCACTGTTGGATATAGGTCTCCTCCATGTTCTTCCACTATTCTCTATCTTGCGCCTTCTGTATCCAATTTCCGACTGTTTTTCTCAAGTCGTTAATCCATCTTTTTGGTGGTCTGCCTCGGTGTCTTTTGTCTTCTCTAGGTCTCCATTCTATGAGTCTTTTGGTCCACCTATTATCATTTAAACGTGCTATATGTCCAGCCTATCTCCATTTGGCTTGTGCAATTTTTTCTATGACATCTGTCACTTTAGTCCTCTCTCTCGCTATCCTATTTGGTACCATATATCTTCTAGTTATTCCCAACATTGCTCTTTCCATTTTTCTTTGGGTTACTCTCAATTTATTTGCAGAATGTTTGATTAAAGTTATTGTTTCGGAACCATATGTTATTACTGGCATTATGCATTGGTTGTAAACCTTTTTCTTCAAGCAAATCGGTAGCGTTCCTTTTAGAATATCTCGCATCTTGCCAAATGCTGCCCATCCCAAGCCTATGCGACGCTGGATCTCACAAGTTTGATTATCTTTTCCTATTCTAATTTAATGCCCTAAGTAGATATAGCTAAAGACCTGATGTACTTCGTTCCCATCTACCCTCATTACATCACTTGGAACTAAATTGGTCATGTATTTTGTTTTTTTAAAGTATATGTTCAGGCCTATTTGTTCTATTGCCTATTTTAGTTCTTCCATCATTTTGTGAGCTTCATTTAAATTCTCGGCTATAATGACAATATCATCTGCAAAGCGCAAGTGGCTTAAGTATTCACCATCAATATTCATTCCCCTTTTAGCCCACTCTAGTTTTTTAAAGGCATATTCCAGAGCTGCAGTGAATAGTTGGGAGGAGATGGTGTCGCCCTGTCTAATTCCTCGCTCAATTCTATATTTATCGGTAAAGTCATGGAGTTTAACAGATACTGTTGCGTTTTTGTATATATGTTTTATCAAATTTGTATATCTATAGTCTACTCGGTCAGTAGGTGCTTGTAGGTGGTCATTTGTTCCATAACCTTTCCTAAACCCAGCTTGCTCCTTAGACTGATAGAAATCTAATTTTCGTTCTAAACGTTTTGTGATGATCTTGGTAAACCATTTGTAGAGATGTGACAACAGACTTATCGGTCTATAATTCTCTAGGTCTGATATATCTCCTTTTTTGTGTATTAGGATAGTAATTGCATTGTTCCATTTTGTAGGGACAATACCTTGGTTTAGACATAGGTTGAATAGTTCAGTTACTACTTCCAGCAGTTTCTTGCCTCCTACTTTAACAGTTTCTATTACTATTTATTCATCTCCCGGAACCTTGTTGTTTTTCATTTCCTTTAGAGTTCCTTTTGACTGTCTGTCAAAGACTCCTTTTTGTTGACATTTCCCCCTTTCCGTTCGATACAAAAGTCGATATAATAGCTTCTATTTCTAAAAATGTCGATTTTCTTCATGACTTCTGTAAAAGTACAATAACCAATTGTTGTGTCGTCTCCTGATTAGGAGTTAACCTCCGGGATACATTTCTCAGGTGCGGGTCAAATTCTATTAACATCCAGAAGACCAACCGGCCTGAGAATGGCACTATCATTCCGATAGGAGAGTTGGCTCCGGGGCAAGAAAATCCACAGCTAACAACATGGCTTGCTAACAACCATAGCAGAAAAGACCAGGATAAAACCTAGGATTTGGTGACAAACATTTTTCTTTACTATAATGCAACACTGTAGCAAGAAGTCGAATAATTTTTATTTAAATTCAATATCATATTTAAACATTCATTTTTCTGTCATTTTTTTTTTAATATTTTAATAAACATGTGTTAATTTACATAACATTATAACGTCTAATGTAGCAATTTTGCAATTGATACATTAGGGGTTATGACGTTAAAAATTGGTCCCAACGGGAAACGATTTGTCGCTACAACGTTGTTAGTGATGTTAGTCGGGTTGTAGCAGTAAACTAAGGTTTGCGGTTACAAGTTGACAACAGCAGCTCAACGTTGGGATGTTACAAATTGAGCTTCGAAGGGTTACAAATTGGCACCCAATGAATATTCGTTGGCACGTCATAGATTGAAGAAGTGAAACGAACTCTAAAGGATATTTAAATACTAAACATTTATTTTGATAATAAACATCAGTTATTTATTATATTACATTTTAAGACTACTTTTGGGGTTAATACTTAAGAGTTTATTCCTACCGACTTAATCTACCTTAATCCACTTAATCTTAGTCTACCCTAATTCCACTTTTATAATATTTACAAATTTTCAGAGTATAGGATACCAAGCCAGATTCCAAGGTTACTGGACTAAAAAAATGATCTCGCTCGGAATCAGTTCTAGAAGTGCTCAGCTCTACGTTACCAAAACAGCTCGTGAATTGCTCTTCGACGGTTACGATGATCCTATATTAGGAATCATCTCCAAAATACCGTTTGTTGACGCACCTGAAAAAGGAGGATTATTTTATGGGGTAAGTTTTATAATAATAGATACTGTTAATACATATATTTTTGATGTGTGTAAATTTTCTTTTTCAATTAATTTTCGATCAACAGTATCATTTATCAAGATAAAACTTTGAAGGAGGCCTATCATCGTCTGTGCTCGAAATTGGAGAATAAACCATTTCGTAATAAGTATTCCTAGGATTGGTTACAGTGTTAGATATATCAGTAAATATCGCATCTTTATTCATTAATTCAAGAGCATTTCATTTTGTATCTTTGTTAAAAGTATCTTCCATGTCATTTCTTTCAGAAAGTTATTTGGATGATAGAATTTGATAAACTAGAAATTGGCTGATACATTTGAGATGATAAGCAGTTGCAATGACCTCTTTGACAAAAGCACTTTGGATCAAGTTAGTGCAATTTACCAGCAGTTTTTAAAAAAACTTGATGTACCTGAATCATACCCCGGAGATGAACAATGTTAATTATTTGTTTAACAGCGCTACATTTGTCACATCCGGACTGGCATTTATACTCCACTAGTTCAGAGACTTGTTACAAACTCCATGACCAACTCGTATGCTATTAAGGTTGCTCCATTCCCGACAAAAAAGAGAAAAGCCGTCTGGTTTATTTGTAGGGTTTTCTATCAGATTAGAATTTCTGATATCTGTATTCCATTCGTCCATTCAGTGTTCCTCAGTAGTGAAATCAGCCAATCTTTTAGCAGTTCTAGTAGGGGATGTCTGGATTTTAGTCTTAACTCTCTTTGGTCTAGCTCAGAAATGTCTGTATTTATCTGTAGTGCTGGGTTTTTTTGGAATTTTTGAACTAGGGTGTTGAGTGCGGCTAGTCGTCTTGTTGCTATTGGAGCGATGTTGCTTAAGACTAGAAGCCATTGGGTTGGTGTGGGCTTTATAGTTCCCGTTATGTGCCTCATTGTTTGGTTTAACTGGGTATCTATGACGTTTTTGTGATGATTGTTTAGCTAAACAGGATCGCAATATCCTGCAGTAGGATATACTAAGGACAGCGCGCTTGTTCTGATCACCTCTGCATTAGACCCCCATGATGTATTTGCTAATTTCTGAATAATGTTATTGTGGGACTTTATTTTTGCTGAAATGTTTTTCCAAATGCTGCTTAAATGTTAGGGTACGATCTAAAATTACGCCAAGGTATTTTGGGTTCGAACTGTGCTTTATAATGGTTCCATTCCATTGTTTAGTCTGTAATTTGCCCTGTGGTTGTTAAGAATGAAACACTTTAGTCTTCGATGGGTTTGGTTGTAGGCCCCATTTCTTAAAGTACCTGTTAACAGTATGTATTATGTTTAGATCTGCTTCTTTGGTGGTTTCGGCGATTTTTATGTCTTTTTCTTGAGCACTCAAAGCCATGTCATCGGCATAAATAAATTGGCGCGAGGTGGTAGTTGGTACATCTGACTTATAAATGTTAAAAAAGAAGAGAAGACATAACTGACTCTTGTGGTAAACCGTTTTGAAGGTTTCTGAACTTATTGTTTTTCCCATTTAGGTGTACTTCCAAAGTCTGTCACTTAGCATTTGGATTATCAGACTATTGAACGAACGGCATGGTACCATCTGGTATATTTTAAATAAAAGACCCTCCTTCCACACTGTGTCGTAGGCGCACGTCAAGTCTATAAAAGCTGCTACTATTTTAAGTTTCTTCTAAAATCCATTCTAAATAAATGTTGTTAAGGAGATGACCTGATCGCCACAGCTTCTTCTTCTTCTTCATGTGCCTTGTCCGTTCCGAACGTTGGCAATCAACATAGCTATTCTGACTTTGTTTACGGCAGATCTGAATAGTTCAGCAGATGACAATCCAAACCATTGCCGCAAGTTTTGGAGCCACGAGTGTCTTCTCCTTCCTGGACCCCTTCTGCTGTCTATTTTCCCTTGAACGATCAGCTGTAGTACTCTATATTTATTATGTCTCATAACGTGACCCAAGTATTCAAACTTTCTTTTCTTTATACTTGTTCCTACCTCTCTCTCTTACCTATCCGGCGTAGTACCTCTTCGTTGGTCACGTGCTCAGTCCAGGATATACGTAATATACGTCGGTAAGCCCACATGTCGAAGGCCTCTACTTTTTTCATTAATGTTGCGGTCATTGTCCACGCCTCCATTCCATATAACAAAACCGGGAATACATAACATTTCAGAAGTCGAATTTTGAGAGGTAGGGTGAGGCTTTTAGAGGTGACAATTTGCTTCGTGCTAGTGAACGATGCTCTTGCCTTTTCTACTCTTATACTTCCTTAATCCTTCGCTTGATCCCAATTTGAGTTAACTGTTGTTCCCAAGTAGATGTACGAATCCACGTGTTCAATTCTTTCATTGTCTAATATCAGTTGCTGTGGTGGTAGTTGGGTTTTGCTTACTAACATCCATTTGGTTTTTGTGGTATTTAGTCTGAGTCCGTATTGTGCACTTGTTTTTTGTATCTTACTCACTAGGCAACTTAGTTCCTCCATGCTACTTGCTAGAATCACAGTGTCATCAGCATACCTTATGTTATTAATTATTTCGCCATTTATCTTTATGCCTTCTATGCTTTCCTCCAGCGCTGTCTTAAATAGTTCTTCTGAGTATATATTAAAGAGAATAGGAGACAAGATACAGCCCTGTCGTAGCACTTTCTTGATCTCAATTTTATTGGTCAATGTAGATCCTACTTTCACTTTAGCTGTTTGACCCCAATAGAGACTAGCTATTGTTCGAATGTCTCTGTAGTCGACTCCGATCTTATGGAGAACTTCAATTATCTTTTCGTGCTTTACGTTATCGAATGCTTTTGCGTAGTCTATAAAGCATATGTACACGTCTTTGTTCATATCTCTTCAGCGCTAGATGAGTACCTGTAGACTAAAAAGTGCTTCTCTTGTCCCAAGAGAATTCTAAAACCCAAACTGCGAATCTCCAATCTTATCCTCGCATTTTTTGCTTATTCTGTTGTAAATAACCTTGGTGTATGCCTTCGAAATGTGGTTAATTAGACTTATCATCCGATGTTGATCACAAGACTTTGCTTTTGGTTGTTTCGGTATGGCAACAAAAGTTGACTCTAGCCAGTCTTCAGGAAACTCCCCGCTGCTATAAATATTGTTAAAGAGTCTGAGGAGTGAATCTCCCCGTATACGTTATCGTTGCCTGGTCTTTTGTTATTTTTAAGACCCTTTATAGCATTCTCCACTTCTGATTTTAGAATAGAAGGGCCAGTATCATCATTGCTCAGTGTATAGCCACTAGGACGGTCATCATTAAACAGTTGTGCCACATAAGTTTCCACAAATTCTAACTATTTTGTCGAGGTCTAGTTGTAGATTTCCATTATCATCGCACAGCCCTTTCGATAAAATATTGTAGCTTCTTCCCGGCATGAATCCAGCTTGTTCTTGAGGAATATTTGGCTTTTCAAGGTAAAATAATCTCGTTTTATAACCCTCTCAAATATCTAATAGCAGACGCCTAAAAGAGCAGTTGGTGTGTAGCTCTCAGGTAGTGCAGAGTCTTTCCCAGGTTTAGTTTAGTTTTGAAGGATTTTGGAAACTTCTGCTTAGTCAATATTTGATTGTAAAATTCAAGAAGTAAATTACTGGTATTTGGACCAATTCAGGATAAATGTTGTCAACTCCTGCGGCTTTGCGGCATTTAATTAATTTTAGAGCTTCTGTAAGTTCTTCTGGCTCGATAGGCTTCATTATTGGTAGGCTTTGTTATTGAGCAACATCTAACTTCTCTTTTGTGATTTTTTTTTATTACTGGTTTTGAAAGGTTGGCTATGCGTTTGCCTATGTGTTCCGGTTTTGGGGCTGTAGAGTTTGCTCTCTTTGTAGCGTTATTTGTGCCAGACTCTAGTTTCCTTAGAAGGTTCCATGCAGTGCGGCTACTGTGTGTGAAATTTAGATTTTTTTCCGTCCACCTTGTAGTTCTCGCGGAGGTTAGGGTTTCTAAGAGTTGTTCACCAACTTCAGGATCTAAAGATATCTTATACTGATCAAGTAGTTCTTTACATACGTCATTCCAGCATGGGATGTAGGATTTGGTAACTCCACGATGTGCTTTTTTGCATAGCTAATCACTAGTGATGCAAATCTTTCATAATTTTGGACCTCTGGTTTGATATGTCTTATATCACTTTCAAGTTGGAATTTAAACTCTTACCACCTTGCCTTCTGGAAATTCCAGCTTGGCAAAGTGATTGAATTTATAATAGGGATGGTGGTGCCCAATGGTGTAATTATTGGTCTATGTTGGTGCCCAATGTTGTAATTATTGGTCTATGTTCGGATCTAGGAAAGTTATCGAGAACTTCTCTTGTGGCGTTCTTAAAGTCGTTTTTTGAGCCCCTTTCGCTGGAAGATATAAACGTGAGATCGGGGTTGTAGCCCTTTTGCCATCTTTTACCGATCTATGAGACGTTAGGACTCTACTACTCGTCAAATATAGCTTGAAGCTTGGCCATTGTGCCATCTGCGTAGAAAACTAAGTAAAAACGTATTTGTGCAACAGAATTAGAGAGTCTGAACTTAATTTGTAAAGGAACTGTAGAATGAATTGGGAATTATTCGAAAGTTTTTTGACTTGGGAGAAATTGTCGATTTTCAATGTTTTCTGATATTTATATTTCATTATAAAAGAAGGTCTTGTGCAGTAATTAACAGTTAAGTATTATAGCTTATTTTTATGAACAAGAGAGTAATTAGCATAATTTTAACTGGTACCTCCGACCACTCCATGGGCGTGCTCAAGATTAATTGAAAAATTACTTTGAATAATTGTAAAAAATAAATGAATTATTTCAGTGTTATAAAGTGTTATGTGTATGTAAACAAAAGTGACCTCTTTTATCACACACTATATTAGAACTGACTGGCCTACATTAAAAAGGGTTTTAAAAAATTCACATTTTTTTTTAATTTTTAAAAATTACAAAAGAGAAAAAGAGTTTTTAAAACCGTCTAAGGTATGTTAAATAGATGAATAAAAATATTAATATAAAACTTACAGCTACTTGTTACAAATCCAAATCAGATTCAGAAGATGAACTTTTAGAACCAAGATTTATAATAACTGGCTCGATCATTTTATCAGTAATATTGTCCAGCTTCCACATTGTTTCCTCTTCTTTAATAGTGTGATTTACTGCCTTTTCCCAGTTTTCAGGTTTTACATTATTTACGGCTTCCAAAAACAACTGTTTAACATCATGAATTTTAAAAGTGGTATTTTTTCTTGAAACTTTACTCTTTATCTGTGCCCATACCAGTTCAATCGGGTTTAATTCACAATGATATGGTGGGGATCTAAGTACTGTCATTCCACGATTTTTGTCAATTTCATCAATTTCGTATTTTTTAAATTTTTCTTTATGAAGGGCACACAACGAATGAAGTTCGTTTCTTATAGATCCGGGATGGTACGTAATATTTTTTGAACTCAGCCAATTCTGCAAGTCTTTTTTTAACCACTTGGTTGTGGGCAGGCCTTCTATAAGTCTGGAGTGATAACTTGCATTATCCATTACTATTACACAGTTCTTAGGAAGAAGATCTATCATTTGTTCTAACCATTCTTGAAAGACATCAACGTTTATGTCTTTATGGTAGTCACCGGTACGAGTTGATTCAAAAGTTAATAAACCACCTTCAACAAAACCGTCTGAACTGCCAATGTGTACTATTATCAGCCTGCGTCCCTTTCCTGATGGTGGGTTTAAACCAGTAGATAAGTTATTTACAAAAGCGTGCCTTTGACTTGTAACAGTTTCATCCTGCCAAAATTTATTTGGTGTATGACCCTCGTTGATCCATGTTTCATCAAGATAAAATATTTTTCTTTTTTGGTTTCTCATTTCCTTTATGGTTCTTAGAAAATGTCTTCTCCATATGACAATATCGCTTCTTTCTAATAAAATAGACTTTCTGGGATTCTTTTTCCAGCGGAAGCCTATTTCTTTAAAAGTTTCCATAACGTACTTCGACTCATTTCTGGGTAATCCTTATCATCTCGAACTGAGACAAAAACTTTATCCAATGCTGGAAATTCTTGTCTAAAGAAGAATTCATGCACTTTCCGTCGAAGTCCTTCTTTAAAATGATATTCTATTTGAAATTTTGGTTTCCCTGGAGCATTACGTGGCATTTGAAAACTACCACATTTCTCTTCTTTAATAACTCTGTAAATCGTAGATTTCCCAACACCAAGTGTACTGCTAACTAACTCAACGGTCTCATCAACACTTTCACATAAACGTTTGTCTGTAAATGATTTAAAACAAGTAAATATTAATGTTTTTTCATTAACTGTTAAAGGACCAATTTTTCGGCGTTTACACGGCACTTCCAAATTTTCCATAACACTAGTATACACAATAAACTGCACCTTGCAACTGAAGTACCTACTTTTAGTGAACTGTTAAGAATTTTGAATACGCCACTTGGACCTTCCTACAAAATGGAAAAACCCACTATCACATTTTCTGTGGAATAAGTTTAGAAGGTAATTATCTAGTCAATTACTGTCGTAGATTCCTGGAATTAAAGAATTAAATGTTTGATTGTTGAAACCCTTACTTCGTGGAATGCACTCACAACTATATATAACCCTCACAACTATTGTATTCTATTCTGCTCCAACCTTCATACCTGGTGGTCATACACAATTTAAAATTGTTTTCCTATATACTTCTGTAAACTTGTTGACAAATATCTGTTTTTCATTGAGTCACCCGTATCAACAGTTTAGGGATTTGCATACATAATTTATTGTTTTATTACTCTCTCATACATAAAAATACACTATAATTAAAGATATTTATTCCTAATTTGAAAATGAAACAAATCTCCTTTAATGCCATTTAGTATAAAAACTGATCGTCAACAAATAATGAAACCACTTTAGAAATCTTTATTATATTTTTCTCAGTGGGGTGCATATAATTTCCATAGCTTTCATCCCTAATCTACATATACAAAAGACAACGAAGATTTTTGCGAATATATCAAGCCGTGGATTTTTTGTTTACAATGCAAGTCTTTTCTTTTTTCATATATATTTCAATGTGATTGCAAAAAGGCACTCTACAAAACATGGCAGATTTCTTTCTTGCTTTAGAGATGAGATGTATAAAACGGTATATGTATGCATGTGACTATAGATTTGAAACCAGGCAACGGGATATTATACCTATTGTACTCGTTTTTCCTGCGTTTATGATGAATTTTCATTGATTAAAATACAGAAAATGGTAGTATTATTCACTTTCCCTTTAACACTAGAAAGTCGGGCTTAGTATACCTACCTAGAAAGCTCGAAGGGATCGTTTTGGCCCCAAGTTCCTAAATCAATAAAAACCAAGTCAGAATTAACTATTTATTTGGGAATAAACAAAAAATAAAAATAAACAGTTTTAAGAAATTATATAAACATTTGACGATAGAATTTGATTTATTTTTTTAGTTTCATTTTAAACATTTGGAACACCATACAGTTTGCAGTTTTTGGCATTTGCCACACATTGCCTTGCTACAGCCGTGGCACTCTTTGGAAGTATGACTTCCTTTACAAAACATTTTCAACTGACATTTTTTTCTTTTTTGGCTAGTAACAGTGCTGGTGGTTGGTAAATCCGGTGTTGTTGGGTATAGTACCAGGAGGCAAGGTATGGAGCCCGTAATTCTTCACACAGCTGAAGAATAAACTTACGACGACTGATTTTACTTCCAGTAACTTCTTTATAAATAATCCATGCATTTATTGCTCCCAAGTCAAGAATGTTTAAAACACGTGCATTGGCCATCGTCTTGAAGCAACTTCTGTAGTATAAAGACGCGCCATTTGGTCCACTACATCAACCCCGTATTTTGTTTTATTATAAAAACTTATGTATGGCAACAAAGTGTTCACCGGTAGAAAGTAATAAATTATATAAGAGAACGTGGAAGTACTGTCAACCAGATTAATCATGTTCTGATGAAAAAGAAATACATAAATTTTATTAAAAATATAAATCGTTCGAATGGAGATGAAATTGGTTTCAATCATGTTTCACTAAAAAATCCTTATAAGAGAATTCTGGAAATAAAAAGAGTATATAAATCCAAAGAAAGCTCCTGGATTTGATCTAAGTACTGGGGAAGTGTTAAAGCAACTTCCAAGGAAAGCTATAATAAAATTAACACATCTTATAAACGCTTCCTTTAGGCTAAGGTACGTACCAAAGATATAGAAGGTGGCAGAAATTATAATAACACTAAAGCCAGGAAAACCTCCACAAGAAGATTCTTCATATAGGCCTATTTCACTGTTACCTGTCATGTCTAAATTATAAGAAAAATTACTCTTGAAGAAACTAAAACCGACTATAGAGGAAAAAATCCAATTCCTAAGCATCAGTTTGGATTTAGAGCAAGTCACTCAACGATACATCAGACGCATAGAATAACAGATATAGTAGAAAAAGCTCTAGAAGAAGAAAAAGTCTGTTCCGCAATTTTCCTCGATGTAGCGCAGGCTTTTGACAAGGTGTGGCATGACGGATTATAGCATAAAATAAGATGCTACTTAACAAAACAATATTCTGAATTACTAGAGTCACATATATCCTACAGATACTGTCGAGTTAAATATGAGGAAGCATATTCAGAATTAAGAAAAGTTAAAGCTTGAGTTTCACAAGGAAGTGTACTGGGGCCAGTGCTATACTTGCTCTATACCAGCGATATTCCATCATTAGAACCTAACACAATTACGATATTTGCAAACGGCACATGCATTCTAGCAGTCGGACAAAACTAGAGGATGTAGCAACCATGCTACATGTATCAAATTGAATGAAACAAAATCTTTTCATGTCAATTTTACTAACAAAAAACTATTCCAAAATAAAGGCAATGCAATACAACCAAGGGATGGACGACACCAAAAAGAAATAAGTTAAAGCGATTGATTTGAATTTGATTGAAGCGTATGTCTAATACATAGTTTTCATTGCAAAATCGTTTCTATCGTCAAATCAAAGCTGCTCCAATAGAATCTCCCCTCTCTCCCGTAATAGCTGATATCTACATAGAATATTTCGAAACAACAGCCCTTTCTTCATCAAATCTTAAACCTAACTGCTGGCTATGGTACATTGATGACACCTTTGTCATTTAGCCCCATGGTAAAGACACATTAGATCTCTTTCTCTCCTAGCTAAATTCAATATATCCCATTATTCAAATTCACGATGAAAGTTGAGTCTGAAGCATCTTTGCCATTCCTTGATGTTCTTATTTAGAAACCCACCTCACAGGTTTTCCTATTCCATGTACCAAAAACCCACCCATACAAACCGTTATCTCAATGTCCAATCACACCATCAGCCCGCTCAATTCAATTCAGTTATCAATACTCGTGTTTCTTGTTTCATAGCGATGGCAATCACAGATTATTCGAAATCAATTTAATAAGGCAAATACTCTTACAATACGGCTAATACAAAACCCAAATTAATAAGAGCATTTAAAAACATCTAAACCACATTGCATCCAAAAAAGAAACCTTGCCATCCGATCAACCCAAAATCTTTCTACCTTTTATCAAAGTTGTGACTGTGAAGATCAGTAGAACTCTTAACCTTCTAAACATCAAAACCATCTTCACTTCTCACTCGAAGTTGTAAAATCTCGTCAGATCCGTAAAATACTAAATCCCCAATGAAGACAAGGGTGTTTACGAGATACCTTGTTTAAGTTGCCCACGAACATACATAGACTAGACAAACCGACGAATACACAACCGTATTGACGAACATTCCACACCTGTAAAACATTCGGATACTACTTCAACCAACATCAGTCAATAATACTCAGATCAGGCTATTTATGTTTAAAAAATATAGAAACGTAAAGCAGTTGGACTTAATTATTGCGCTGGAGAAGTGTGGACCATTTAGGACAAAAAAAATTAAGTTGGCTAACACAGTGTTTTAACAAAAACCCTCACTCAAAGATCAATTACATGCTGGCGATCTCGTAATAATAGTAATTTGTCGGTAATAATCATCTGGTTAATACAATTGCTCAAATAAAAAAGTCTTTATTTAAATGGTTAACAAAAACCACTATTTCATTTTACAGTTTAACTGTTTATTTATATTATTATTTTTTTATTTTTAGAGAAACGGCACCATAGGCTTGGACGGTACATACTCAGTGCACTACAAAAACGACGAACATTTCGGGGAAGTACTGCTCTGGGATGGAAAAAAAGAAACTAATTTTTTTAGTGGTGAATGTAATGCTGTAAAGGGATCAGGGGGAGAGTTCTTTCCACTTAACCGAAAAAGGGACCAAATAGTTATGTTCTCGTCAGATCTTTGTAAATCTCTGGTGCTAGAATACGTTGAAGATGTTACCATTAAGGGAGTGCATGGATATAAATACTCAGCCGAATATGGTTTTGATAATGGTAAGTTGTGAATATTCTTCATCCTTTTCAAATAAAAAAATGGCATTTTTCCTTCTCTTTTGTAGCTCTTGCTTATGCAGATTTTCCATTAAATGCATTAGTAATGCTATATTATTTAGATTATAAATTAATTACTGTTAAACTGGGAATAAGCCACAATTAAAGATAAAAATACGTTTATTGACGTTTCAATTTCCACTTCGGAAATCGTTCTCAAAATACAAACAGTAAATTAAACAAATTTTGTTTTTTGTTACATAGTGAAAAAATTCTTCTAATAATTTAATTTTATCTGACTCATTTATATTGACAATTCAGACATACATTATGCATTTTAAAGTAGACGACTTTAAAATGATATTGCCAATATTGTTGAGTTGCGCTCCTGGGACGACTTTACTTATAAGATAGTTCATTCGATTACATGAAATCAACTTTAACTTGAGAATATCCGTCAGAAAAAAATCATAGCATGTAATTCGTCTTTAAAAAGACAAACACATGACATGATGACAGTAAAATTCTCCTGTTAGTGATTCCATAGTAAATTATGAGGGAAAACCAGGAAAAAAAAACCTCATAATACTATCCCGACATTGTAACTATTTGTTCGTGAATTTAGTTTACCCTCAACAAACATCAAAATTCTGATTTTATATGTTACGTTATTTAAAAAACATAAATGATGCATCCTCTATATGTTACTGACTTACTAATACTGGTATTTTTTTATTAATAACTTCCTCTTTCAATATTGGTAACCAGATCCTACTACATTCTGCCGAGGAATTTGCGACACAATTGGCCTCATTTAGCATAATTAGAGCCGCCTCTTTGATTTTTCTTTTTTTACCATCCGTTTCTTTTAGGACTACATTTGAATTATTCCATTGTACCCTATGTTCATTATTCCATGCGTGTTTACAGATTTCAGCAGATCTATCAAATTCTTTATTTTTAATATAAGATTGATGTTCACTTATTCTAACATTTAATGGCCTTGATGATTCACCTAAATAAAACTGATCGCATTCACAAGGTATTTTATAAATGCAATTCTTTGTCCTTTCTTGTTCATTGTTAGGTTTGGTTTTGGACAAAATAGATCTCAACGTGTTTGTTGTTTTGAATGTTGTTGAAATGTTGAATTTATTTCCTATCCTTTTAAGTTTTTCTGATAGTCCTTTTATATACGGTATTGTTATTTTCCTCATATTATTCCTTGTGTATGCTGTAGGATCTCGTTCTAAGTTGTTTTGTTCTATTCGATCGATTGTTGAAAATTCCTTATTTATAAACGATAAAGGATAATCATTTTTTAATAAAACAGATGTTAACAAATGTTTCTCCTCCAAGAACGAATTTTCATTAGAACAAGTAATTTTGGCTATATCGTATAAGGATTTGATTATTCCCTTTTTTACATTAATACTGTGATTTGATTTGAAATTTAAATATCTATTGGTGTGTGTTGGTTTTCTATAAACCTGAGTCTCATATCCAGTATCGTTCTTAGAGATTAAAACATCCAGGAAAGGTAGCGTGTTATTATATTCCCTTTCCATGGTAAATGTTATTGTCTCTTCTTTATCGTTTATATCACTTAGGAATGTGTCCAACAACTCTGATCCATAAACCATATTGAGAATACATCATCTACATACCTCCACCATACTGTGGGTTTGAAATTTTGTTTTGAAATGATATTTGTTTCAAAAACACGTTGAGATCTATTTTGTCCAAAACCAAACCTAACAATGAACAAGAAAGGACAAAGAATTGCATTTATAAAATACCTTGTGAATGCGATCAGTTTTATTTAGGTGAATCATCAAGGCCATTAAATGTTAGAATAAGTGAACATCAAACTTATATTAAAAATAAAGAATTTGATAGATCTCAAATCTGTAAACACGCATGGGATAATGAACATAGGGTACAATGGAATAATTCAAATGTAGTCCTAAAAGAAACGGATGGTAAAAAAAGAAAAATCAAAGAAGCGGCTCTAATTATGCTAAATGAGGCCAATTGTGTCGCAAATTCCTCGGCAGAATGTAGTAGGATCTGGTTACCAATATTGAAAGAGGAAGTTATTAATAAAAAAAATACCAGTATTAGTAAGTCAGTAACATATAGAGGATGCATCATTTATGTTTTTTAAATAACGTAACATATAAAATCAGAATTTTGATGTTTGTTGAGGGTAAACTAAATTCACGAACAAATACTTACAATGTCGGGATAGTATTATGAGGTTTTTTTTTCCTGGTTTTCCCTCATAATTTACTATGGAATCACTAACAGGAGAATTTTACTGTCATCATGTCATGTGTTTGTCTTTTTAAAGACGAATTACATGCTATGATTTTTTTCTGACGGATATTCTCAAGTTAAAGTTGATTTCATGTAATCGAATGAACTATCTTATAAGTAAAGTCGTCCCAGGAGCGCAACTCAACAATATTGCCAATATCATTTTAAAGTCGTCTACTTTAAAATGCATAATGTATGTCTGAATTGTCAATATAAATGAGTCAGATAAAATTAAATTATTAGAAGAATTTTTCATTATGTAACAAAAAACAAAATTTGTTTAATTTACTGTTTGTATTTTGAGAACGATTTCCGAAGTGGAAATTTAAACGTCAATAAACGTATTTTTATCTTTAATTGTGGCTTATTCCCAGTTTAATAGTAATTAATTTACAATGCCACAAGAAAATAGCTTCAGAACAATATTTAGATTATAGTACTGTTTATGTCTTTCCAAAGCTAACATTTTAATCAGGTGCGAAAATTTGAATCAGTCGGTGCGAGAGACATAACGTTATCAGCGAAAGTAAGTCCCGTAAACTTAAACGACGAAAGTGTTTAAGCTATAATAAACTCCAAACTTAATACATGATAGCATTGGGAATTGTTTTCCAGAACAGAGAAGCATCGATGATTGAATGGTAAACTAATTAATCTAATTTATTATCTGAGAATAACTTTGGTGTCCGAGAGGCTACGACTTCGGAGTAAATCATGTACACGGTAATCAGAAAATTATCTTCATGGTAAATAATAAACGTCGTTGTAGGCGGTAAAAAATACTACAGATTCTGCTACAAATGTTTTTTTTTTCTACTGTAAAAAGTGTTTTTCTTAAAAAAATCATCAATTTTTGTAATTTTTGAAATAAGTAGTATTTTTTAATAAACTATGTCCAATTTGTAGGAACCGTCCATCCAGAGAACGCGTGTTTCTGCAACGGTGAATGCATCCCGACAGGAGTGTTTAACATATCCAGCTGCCGGCAAGGTTCACCGAGCTTTCTGTCGTTCCCGCATTTCTACAACGCTGATCTCGTTTACCAGAACGCCGTGAAGGGGATGAAGCCCAATAAAACCCTGCATGAATTTTACATGATTCTTGAGCCGGTAAGTGGATTAAACGGTCTTAAATGGTTTTTAAGTAGCCCGCCAGTCAGGAGGAACGTGTTTTAAAAACGAATGAAGTTTCTTTAATAAGTATTACATACATCGCCAGCTTTTTTGAAAGGGGCGGTAAGAAATTTCACATTGCAAAAATATTTCAACAAATATTTTTAACACTGGACAGCTATGAAGAAGAAATCATTTGTTTTTCATCTTTGTTTTGAACATCTGACCAAGTTTTCCAGAGATTTCTTTCATTTTTTTCCAAGACTGTGGATTTTTTGGATTGATTCAACTTATGGACGTATAAACATAGATGGACACAGCAATAAGATACCTTTAACACACAATGTTTTGAAGCTTCGATAGAATGTGATGCTTCCGCAATGAGCATAAGCGTGCTTGAATTTTTACTCGCGGGTAATTATTCAGATATTAAAAATTGGAAGTAGTAATAATGTATAAAAACACGTTCAAAGAATTAAAAAAAAAACGAGAGTTTAACTATTAACAAATCACGTCTTTATAGAAAAATTAAAATACAATTTTATTTTCTTTAAAATTAATACAATTAAATATAGTTGAATTCAAGTTAATTTTTTAATAGTATCAAAATTAATAATCTACAATAAAAAATCTTTATGTTTTCTCCTTAATTTGCTACCCAAATAGTTCGATCGTCAATATTATTTGGAAACCTACATAGAAAAATAAATGAGTTTTATTCATTTCACTAATTTAATTGTATCCATGAGAAATATTAAATTAAAAAGGTACTAAACAGATCTTTTTTAATCAGATGATGTCTACTTACAATTTATAAATGTCTACCAATTTCATGAACTCATATCTTATTCAATACATTAATGAACATGAATAAACCCAATGGTACGCCTATTAAAATGTAAACAAACACGCTTCCTCATTTCCTCATCTTAAATAATGTAAATTGTATGTACTTACAAATGAAATGAGAGATCGGATTGTAAATATTTCGTTTATTTTATTTCTCTTTTCACAAATATCACTCAAAATACAGCCAAAATATCGAAAAATAACCTTTTCCTCATTTACTGTAAAAATTAAACAAACATGGAACAACATTTGAAGTTTGACGTAGATCCATAAGACAGAGAAATGTAAACAACCGTTGCCATTTATAAATAGTTTTCAGTGCTTCTACATATAAAATAATTGATTGATATCTATTATACGCTATTATTAAATGATAATGCACACTATGTGCACACTTGATATTTTGATTACAATTAAATATATTAATATAACCATTAAATTATTATTTTGGTTTAATAGCACCTGTAGAGTATAAAATACGGAGTAATATTTTCAGCGACTCGCGAATAAGACATTTTAAAACAAAACGTGACAACAGTTGAAGGTGCTCAGAATGTGACCTATTCAAATAATTTTGACTTCACAATTTTATGTAAATAACTGAGTCCATCTGTGTTTATACGTCCATGATTCAACTAATGACATCTGCTGTTTCTCCAAATATTTAATTGTTTTACTTACAAAACATATTTAAGGATGTGTCAGATTGAGGAATACTTTTCCGGTGAGGTATCGAAATTTATAAAGGCATGAGAGTTTGCCAAACTCCTTCGTAGAATGGTGGTTTCACGTTTCTATTTTCAGTATACATATAAGCATTTTTATAGTAAGCATTTTTTTACATAATCCTAATATTAACTAATTACAATTATTTTAAATAAAACTTTAACTTAAATTCTCAATTCGTTTCTATTTTGTACTTTTCCTTTCCAGTACTTCATCTTCACGTGTTTATGGTCTTCCTCTACTTTACTAATCCACCTCGTTCTGTTTGATGCCATTCTTTCCACATGTCCCAACCATTTGATTCTTTGTGCCTTGACGAACTTGGTAATGGTAGGTTCTTTGTATAAAGCCATTAATTCATTGTTGGTTCTTCTCTCCCAACCATCTTCTGTCTTCCGTCCTCCGAATGTGCGTCTCAATATTTTTCTTTCCCATTTTTCCAGAGTATCCTTATTATTTAATGTCCATGTCGCACCGGCATATGTTACTGTTGGTCGAATTACTGTTTTATATATTCTGAGGTTACCTTGTCTAAATACGTATTTTGAGTTTAGTAGGGCTCTTAAACTACCTTATTTTTTATTCCCGGAAATTTATTTTTTTTTCATGGAAATATTTATTTATGTATTTATATTATATTTATATTTTCCCATATTTATTCATGGAAACCTACACCCAGGTATTCAAATTTGTCCACCCTTTTAAAACTATAGCTTTTACCACTTACAGACCTCACACTAAAGCCTTCTTTTTTTCCCTTCGGTTCCTCCCATGATCATATATTTAATTTTGTCTTCATTTAGTTCCAATCCGAATTTTTGTGCTTCTTCGATGTTTCTAACACTAAGTTGAATAAGGTAGTAAATGAAGGATCTTCCTGTCTCAAGCCTTTTGCAACCGTAAATTGATCTGATATGTGACCCTGCCAGACAATTTCACACGTAGAGTTATTTAGTGTCATTTTAATTAGCCGGATTAGTTTTCTTGGTATACCCAAATGTTCAATTGCTCGATACATTTGACTCTATCCACTCTATCATATTCTTGTCTAAAATCCACAAACAAAACATGCAGGGGAACTTTACTTTCATAACAAGTCGTTTGTATCTCCTTTAATGAGAAGATTTGTCCGAATCTACAGTAGATCTGTCCTTTCTAAAGCCGGCCTGATATTCATGCAGGATTCTTTCCGTGTGTAGCAATTTATTTTATTTCTCAATATTCTTGCCAAGATTTTGTATACCGTGTCTAGTAAGGCTATACCTGTATAGTTGTCACACTTTAGTTTGTATCCTCTTTTATGCAGAAGGCATATGCGGATCTCATACCACTCCGATGGCAATATTTTCTTTTCCCATACTTGCATAGTAGCTGATATATTTTTCTTTGTAGTTGTTTTCCACCAAACTGGATCATTTCTATGCATATGTCATTTTTACCAGGACTTCTATTATTTTTCATTTCTTGTATGGCTGTCATCGCCTCCTGCTCTGTAGGCTGCCTTTCAACTGTCGCATTTTCTCCAATCGTCCAGTTGTCTACTGCTTTGTGGTCTTCCTCACCATTTAATAATTCTTCAAAATGTTTTTTCCATTCAGTCATTATTTCTGCCTGATCGCTAAAAAAATTTCCGTCTTTATCTTTCATATAACTGCAGTGGCTTTGGTAACCTTTTCCCATCTTTTCAACTTCTTGATAGAACGACCTCACCTCTTTGTTTTTAAACTTCTCTTCTATCTTTTTTAATTTCAACTCATTGTGGTATCTCTTTTTTCTTCTACACAGAGTTTTTAATCTTCCTTGAATTATTCTATATTCTTGTTTTTTACACTCTCTATTATCTGTTATTATTTGTTGTCTGATCTTCTTCTTTTCCTTTACTATCGCCTGACACTCTTCGTCAAACAAATCTTTGTTTGTACTTCTCTTGGAGTCGCACTTAACTATTTTTTCGCTAACTTCTCCTACGGCAGATTTAATTTGTTCCTAGGCTTGATCTGTCTGTAAATTTTGGTCACATTGTTGTAGAATTTTATTTATTTCTTCTTTATATTTATTTTTTATTTCTACTTCCTTAAGTTTTTCAATATTGTACTTTCTCTTCGTTTTATCGTTCGAGTTCTCTTTTTCGTCCAGCCTCCTCCCACATGTGACTTTAACGAGGTAATAGTCCGGGTCGATATCAGCTCCTCTCATACTTCTTACCTTCTGAACGATATTCATATATTTACTTTTAATCATAACATGATCTATTTGATTCACCGTCCTTCCATCTGGGGAGACCCACGTACCTTTGTATATCTCTTTTCGTTTTATATGTGTGCTTCTCACCACCATGTTTTTCTCCATGGCAAATCCAATAAGTCTTTGACCATTATCGTTTGGTACTTCGTGTTTACTGTAGTTACCAGCTACTGCAGTGTACAGAGGTTCTTTTCCCACTTTAGCATTACAATCACCTATTATTATTTTTACATCACGTTTAGGTAGGCGCTCGTATTCATCATTTACCTGTTCATAGTACAGATCTTTTATTTTGTCGTCCTTGTCTTCTGATGGTGCATGAATATTGAATATATATATAGCTAACCTTCAAGACAAGAAAAGAATTTAAACCACGGCTGACGATGTGTAGAGACAAAAATGGACATATAGTCAGTACCGCTGACGCAGTACAAAGCAGATGGGTTGAGCACTTCAAAGAACTACTTGGTACCGAAGTGGAAAATGATGCGTCACCCCAAAGACCAAGAAATAACACTCACGTAGAACCTTCTTCAACATTTGAAGTGAAAGACGCAATCACACGACTCAAAAATAGCAAGTCCCCAGGAGTGGATTGTATCCCCGCAGAGCTCATCAAACATGGAGGTAACAGCATTATGCACCAAATTCACAACATAATAGTCAAAGTCTGAAAAGAAGAACAAATGCCAGAGGAATGGTGCACTGGAATCATATGTCCACTACACAAAAAGGGAGATTTGTTGGAGTGTAAAAATTATAGGGGTATAACTCTTCTGAATACAATGTACAAAATATTCTCCAATACCCTATACAGCCGTTTAAGTACGTACGTGGAAGAAATCCTTGGTGAGTATCAAAGCGGTTTTAGGCCAGGTAGGTCAACAATCGACCAGATTTTTGTGCTACGTCAAATCTTAGAAAAAACCAATGAATTTAATATTGACACGTTCCATCTCTTTGTGGACTTTAAGTCAGCGTATGATAGCGTCCTAAGAGGTAAATTATACGAAGCCATGAATGAACTTAACATTCCCCATAAATTAATAAGGCTCGTAAAAACAACTATGAGTAAAGTGATCTGCAGAGTGCAAATACAAGGCGATATGTCACAAGCGTTTGAAACATATGCAGGGTTACGGCAGGGAGACGCGCTGGCGTGCCTTCTCTTTAATATAGCGTTAGAAAAGACTATAAGAGATGCCGAGTTACACAATAGGGGAACAATCTTTAATAAATCAACGCAGATTATGGCTTACGCTGACGATCTGGATTTGATTGCACGTACTACACGAGGACTTAAAGAGATGACTTCCGCCTTCTTGACAGCCGCACAAAATATGGGCCTTAAAATAAACGAGGAAAAAACCAAAATGTTAGCATCTATTCCAAATAACAGAGATAGAGCTAGAAACGCCGAACAAAACTTCGGTATAGACCAATATAATTTTGAAGTAGTAAATAAGTTTACATATTTGGGTTCTCTCATAACAAACGATAATGACACATCTGAAGAAGTTAAACGGAGGGTACTGCTAGCAAACAAATGTTATTTTGGACTAAGCAAGCAGCTAAAAAACAGAAATTTAAGCCAGAAAACCAAACTAATAATATATCGAACACTCATCCTACCAGTGCTGACATATGGGTCAGAAACATGGACCATCTCCAAAACAGACGCAAATCTTCTGCTCGTCTTCGAAAGGAAGATACTAAGAAGAATAATGGGCGCATTCTGTGAGAATGGTATTTGGAGAAGGCGATATAATTTCGAATTGTACGAGAAGTATAAAAAAATAGTAAATGGTAGAGATGTAATATCCTTCATAAAAATAGGTAGGCTTAGATGGGCTGGACATGTGTCAAGAGCAAATGAAAATTACCCACCCAGACGAACTCTATTATCGGTCCCAGTGGGAAATAGGAGTAGAGGCAGACCACGACTGAGATGGAGGGACGGTGTGGACGAGGACGCAAGGAAGATCGGCGCGGCAAATTGGCAACGGTTGGCGATGAACAGAAACGACTGGCGAAATAGACTGGGGAAGGTCAAGGCTCAACTAGAGCTGTAGCACCACTGATGATGATATAGCTCACCTTCATAAAAGCGCACCTTCATATTTTCAGTATTATATAAGTTTTTAAACCGATCAGTGAACATACTATTTCTGTTCAGATTAGAATTAGCGGAAAATGTATATGTAAGAGATAAGTGCATCCTTCTATATTTAAGCGGTACTATTTAGTTTCTGCTCGTAAACTTTGTATTGGGCTGGTCCAGAATGCTCCTGTGATTATCTTAATGCCGTAGTTTGAATAACTGCAATGTTTTATAAACATGAATTAGGCAGTAATAGTCCGCTCCATAGTTTTTATTAGAAAGATTTTTTTTAACATTGATTTCATTTTTAATTTGTAATATATGTTTTTTCCATGTAAGATTCATATTATAAACTATTTCTACAAACCTAATGTCATCAGCTTAATTCACGATTTGAAAACATAATTTTTGCTATGGTTTAATCAGATCACGTTTCTTTGAAAATCACAAACACTTTGATTTGTTGAGTGAAAACTGAAATCGTGTATTCTTTGACCAGTTTTCGAGTTCGTGAAGTGCGATTTGTAAGTGACGTTGAACTAAAAAGATAGTTTTCCCTGAAGATTAACACCAGATCATCTACATATAATCTTCCACGAACCAAGCTTTTTTTTGTATGTATAGAGGGGGCTCTGGAATCTTCAAAAGACACCTCAGTCCAGGAGGCCGTCTGACTGACAGTGCAGGATTCGTTCTTTGTACTCCCGGCGATAGTTTCCGAGGTATTTTTAAATTCCCTCTGGTCGCCAAATCAACGCCCAACGCCTAGCTGCTACACCAAACCCTCCTGTCTCATCCAACGATCCGGAAACGGAATGGCCGCTGTAAGACCGGCATCACTTCTAAAGCACTATCTTCATCCATTCACAAACTGTCAGCAAGGAGGATCCCCATCTAGTTTCACTCGATATCAATCCCAGACGGGCATTTCTTCCTTCCCCACAGTCTGACTCAAACAGTTTATGTCATACAGTCTAATCCACTTTTCTACTTATAACTTCCAGCATCTTTTCCTCTTATCTTTGCCGTTGGTCCAGCTGTCTTTCTTCTTCTTATTTTTTTTGATAATTGTACGGATATAGTTGTATATACTAGTCCAACCTGCTTTATATTCAATAATTCTCTCAATCATTTCTTAACTGTAACAAAATTCACACCTGTCTCTCTTTCCATTCTGTTCCTTTCTATTATCCATCTGTTGCACTCTAACATGGTAGGTATGTTTCACAGTGTCCGAGTGTCAGCAGTATAGGCATTTATCTGTGTCAGCCTTTCTGAATCATCTGCATGCTATCTGCATGCTACACAATGGGAATCAATGGGAAGCAAAAAGCAGAACACAAAAACCTACTTCTAAGATTTGTATATTTAAAAATTGACGCAACACACTGGTTTGAGGTACCAAATTTTTGACAGTTTACAGTTCTTTTTGCAGTTCTTTTGTGGTCATTCTAATTATTGCTATTACTTACAGTTTGCAGTAATTTAACCAAATATTTTTGTGTGTTTTAGAAATCAGGCGTTGTGATGGAAGTACAAGCTGGAATGCAATTGAATATGCTTATACAGCGTGTTTCTAGTATAAGGTAAGTACCAATTTTTTGTTGTACGTTATTACAATCACTAAATAAAAAGGACTTTTTACTCAGCTTCACTTTATTGTTTTTTATTTAATACCTTTGCATCTAGTTTAATTTTTACGCAAACTAGTCATTTTTTAGATCATTACAGTCACTTAGTTTGCAAGTCTCTGGTGTATTAATAGAGCGATTTCTTCTTTGGTTGTGGTTTCTTTTGCAGCACCACTGTAAAATATTAAGTAGTTATTAACATAATTTGACATTTTCCTTTTTTATTTGTCTCTTAAAGTGCAAAGATGTCAATATTCTCCTCTTTAAATTCTTTAGTTATTTCTTATTCCCTTGTGACTAGTGATTTCACGTTCCACATACCAATTCGAAAAATATTTTTTTCCGCAAATCGCCAGGAAATTTTGACATTCCTGTTAAAATTTCTTGAAGAAAAAGTCAGGACTTCCTTACTGTAAGGAAATGATATTTCCGTACAGTTGTTAGTGTTCTACATAAATGATAGAAAACACATTGCTTATAAGGAATTAATTTATATTTTGAAAACATCAAGTCATTGCTGAATACATTTTTAAGATAAATTTGTTATATTTACAGTAATTTGACAGTTAGTACAATTATTGAACATTGGAGAAACACTCTTAGAACTATGAGAAACATTTTGGACAACATGCAGGGTGGAAGTGTCATTTTGTTGAATATTTTGTACTGTGAAAATTTTATTTGCCACCTCAACCTTATTGTTAAGCGATTCTTCGATATATCCTTCAGCAACGTTTGATGACTTCCATCCGCCATGCCTCTTTAAACTAGTTATGTCGGCACCAGAGTCAACCAATATTGTTGCAGAAGACCGACGAAAGCAGTGACCAGTATATTCTATCGGATTTATCAAGTTCAAATAAGTAGCAATTATTTTGGGCATTTTTCTAAATTGATGAATTTCTACCACTTGTCTACAACCCTTTCCGCTTTGATATTTAAAGAAAAATCGGTCACTGTTCATATTTTCTGGTCTTGACGAAACATACTTTCGATAAACATTCAAGTAGATCTGATTAATTACAAATGATCTTGGTTTGTTGGTTTTCGAATCAGGTATGCTGATTAAAAGCTTAGATTCTAAGTCTTCTATATCGTGTACAGTCATTCGGACTAACTCATCCATTCTACAGGCCCCAGAAATACCAAATATTACAGCCACCTAAAAAATAAATAAAGCTATAATCTAAATAGAAATTAAAACCTTGTAAATTACCTTAATCATTAAATTTTCTTTATCTGGAGCTTCCTGGATAAATTTTTCAATTTCTTCCTTCGAATTAAGCTGAATAATTGGCCCATAATGTTGAAGATTTCATCTTTAAACAAAGGTCTAGGAAGTATGCCATTACAACACTTTCTGAGAAAGAACTCGTATTTTTACTCATGCGATAATCCATAAAACGTCTGTATACATTTTCGTACTTTTCTCTTGATTTCTTTGGCAATAATTCTAATGAAGCAGTATTCACTGCCTCAACCAGCTCTGGAGGAGTCCCAGGAATGGAAATTTCATCATCACTTATCATTTTACTTTCGAGAACACCAGCAATTAAATTTATAAGCGTCAAGTTTGACAATTCAACCTCAATACGTTTCCATAGTAACCCAAGTAATTTTATTAGGAATTTCAAAGCACCATTTATTTGGGAATAAAATTATCGCGTTTTTTTTAAATCAATCAATATCTGTCGAATTTTAAACGATTTGCCGAAAAATAGTATGTTTACCTCGTAGGAAAAGCCACATTCCTGGACTCTGTGTTGCTAAGTCTCGGCTTGCGCCTCGACTTAGCAATCTTCACAGTCGTCCAGGAATGTTAAGTTTTTCCTACCCGGTAAACAATGTACTAATGTTTTTATTTTATTGAGTCCGTCCTGTTCCGTAGCATAACCCTGTCTCTATGAGAAAAATATTTACAGCACTCCCTCCTTTTTCATCCGCGCTTGGGATCGAAAACAGTAAGTTACCTACTTGATCCTCGCGACAGAAATGCTGGTGGAGTTAAAATGAAAATTTGTATAAAGAAAATATAGTCTTAATCAAAAGGAATTTTGGAAAACAGAAAGCATTTCTAGATATATAAATAATATTATACAAGATCTAAAAATGAATGATTATTTAGTACAATAAGTGGAAAGAATAAAGTATGGTTTTAATATGCTGAAGATGTATTAAAAGTTTTAGCATAATTATCAAGGCATTTCTCTTATACTTTGTAAGGGAAAATACTTACAAAAAGTTTCCTATCTGCACACAATCTTCCATAATGTAATTGCTGAAACTTGTATTTATTGGTAATGTTATTCCCATAAAAAAGGTTTTTACGGTTTTTGAAGAAAAAATACTACTTTAAACAACTATCATTGCGCGGTATTCTCCCATGAACGGGGTAATTCTGCGCAGATACTAAATAAAGCTGTATTCTAAAAAAGTTTATCAGTTCATCATCAACCCAGGAAATTGGTGCTTTATCATGAGTTCGTGATTTTTTATAGGAAAATAAATTTCAGTTAACTTTTACATACATTTCGGTAACAAATTGAGCTAACAATTTTGTTGCGGTCTTAAGAGAAACAACTGAAACTTAGTCAACGTTATTTAACGACTGTTTCAACACCAGGATGCCATTACTTGTCATATATGTCTTCTGTATGTATTAGCACTATGACTTTTTTAGATTTCATTTTTTAATTAGAGAAATTGAGCAAGATGATCAGAAATACATAAGTCCACAATTCCACAATCAAATATCCCACTGCTTATGTTTGTTAAGATGATATCTAAACAAGTTGTTGATCTGGTTGTGATTCTAGTAAATTCATTCATATTTATGGTTAAGCCAAAAGTAGAAATTAGATAACGGAAACTATTTAGTTAATTAGAAGCTTTTTTAAAATTAATGTTGAAATCTCTAATTGCTATTATTTCTAAAAAATTACCCGAGAAAAACATCAATAACTTTTCAAATAGATCTAGAAAAACTTTAAAATTTCTATTTCCGGTTCTATATACTGTTACTACAAGAGTTTCAATATCTATAATTTCTAATGCACAAAATTCACCCTCATATCGACGGATTTTTAACAGAACATCGTAAGCGACAAGACGCAAATTTTACAGGAATCGATTGTTTAGAATAACCAGTTTCTTTCAAACTAAAATTAATAAAATTTTACGGTATGTTTTAACATTTCTAAGAATTGTTTTAAAGGTCAAAATTGAAAAAATGGACAATTAATTGTATTTATTTTGTTTTGTCGCTTACGATCTTTTTGACAGAACATCGTAAGCGACAATAAAGTATATTGTTAATATAAGTTACCTCAATAGTTATTCAATAATAAACAAAACCAAAAATTCAGAAATTTTATTTTATAGACTACTATTCTTCGTCTGTTTTTGCTAAGGCATCTTGTACATCTGTTCTTGCTTTTAAAGTTTTATACTCATTCCAGAATCTTTCGGCAATTACACGATTTTCGCAGAGCTTTTTAAGATCATCATATTTTTTATCTGAGATACTTAAAGGCGATAGATATAGAATTTTGTCCTCTTGCGTTGTATTTCTTGATCTGCCTAAAATGTAGTAACAATAGTATTACAAGTTAAAAATAACCACTTTATAAGTCTTACCTTTGGCTATTGTTTTGAAAGATATCAGCAGAATGGGCGCATCAGCGGAATCTCAATACGAATATCTTATTTTTATAGAGTCTTCTTTTTCAGGCCATTTTCTTAGGAGGCGGTTTTTTTTCTTTTTGTACCAGCCTCCGTGTTTATTAATTCATTGGGAACTCTTCCTTCCTCCGTTCTTGCTATATGTCCGAGTCATCTTAGTCTTTGAATTTTAACGAGTCTTGTTATTTTGGTTGCCCATATATTTGCATTATTTCTTCGTTCGTTCTTCTTCGCCAGATGTTCCCCTTTTTACACCTACGTATATTCTTCTAAGAATTTTTCGTCCCATCTATCTAATTTTACTTCCATAGAGTATTATAGCATAGAGCATAGAGTACTATAGGTAGGATCTCTGTCTTCAATCCTGACTCCCCAGGGGGAGTGTAGTGGTCGACGTGATGTCGTGTATTGTCCGTCTCCAGAGATCTCTGTCTCTGGTCATTTCTTTTAATTCATGCATAGGTCTTTGGCATATTCCTGTAATTTGATCTATCCATCTTGTTGGGGATCTTCCTCGTGATCTTCGGCCTTCTACGTTTCCTTGTATTATGAGTCTTTAAATGTTTTCTGTGTTTGCTCTCATAACATGCCCAAAATATTTTAATTGTTAGAAATAGACTTTACTAGAGAGTCGTTGGCTAACTTTTAGCTCTCTTAAAATTGAATTATTTGTTCTGCGGTCGGTCCAAGGAATTCGTAACATTCGTCTCCAACAGAACATTTCAGTGGCGTCTATCTTTCTTCTCTCCGATTGTCTCAGAGTCCAAGATTCACATCCGTAGGTCAGTATTGGGAATATTAAGCAGTTGATCAACCTCATCTTTATCGCTCTTGAAATTTGACAGTCCTTCCATATTTTGGTCACTTTTGTTGTGGCAACTTTTGCTAGATCACATCTACGTTTAATCTCCTCTTGTAATGACCCTGTGTTTGTGATTAATGATCCCAGATATAAGTTTGAGCTCACAACCTCGAACCGGTCAATTGTGGTTATGTGTGGATGATTGTTGTGTAGTCTATCCACTATCATGATCTTTGTCTTTGATTTATTTAACTGCAGACCAAATATTTGACTTTCGTTTTCAATCAGTCGTATAAGTTCCATCAGCTCTGCTTGACTATTTGCAAGAAGGGCTGTGTCATCTGCGAAACGTAGGTTGTTTAGTTTATGACCATTTATTGAGATGCCCTTTTCCCATCCTTCAAGTGCTCTTCGCATATTATACTCCCCATGTATGTTGAATAATTGTGGAGATAGTATACATCCTTGTCTGACACCCCGTTCTGGATGAAATTCGTTCGAAAGTGTGTCAAGTACTTTAACTGATCCAGTAGTGTGTTCATATAGTTCGGTTATAAGCGTAATTAGATGTTGTGGTACGCCTACTTCTTTTAGTATTCGCCATAAGTGTCTCCACTTGATCCTGTCGAACGCTTTACGGTAATCTATAAAACAGATGTATAGTGGGATGTTGAATTCCCTAGATTTCTCGATTATCTGTCTTATATTCAGCAGGTGTTCTCGAGTAGCTTTACCTTTGGTAAATCCAGTTTGCTCTTGTGGAATTTCTCTTTGAAGGAATGTTTTCAGTCTCTCATTGATTATATGTAGCATTATCTTGCTGGCATGGGATATAAGTTGTCGCATATATGGTCGCATAAATTGTCGCATTTATGGAAGCTGCCTTTTTTATGTATGGTCGTTATTGTAGATTTTGTCCAGTCTTCAGGCCATATATATAGGTCGAATATCTGTTGTATATATTCGTTTTTTGTGCTGTTCTGGATATTATCTTCGACCTCAGTATATTAGTCAGGCTCCCAGCACTCTTACTACCTTTGGCCATTCTTTTTATGATTTCTTGGTTCTCTTCGTTCCTATTTGTTAGTGTCACTGCCAAGTAATCGAATTGGCTAACAACTTCAAAGTTATATTCTTTACTTGGGCTTTGTATCTTAAAGGACTGTCCTAGATGATTTTCGTTTCCCCTCATCACCATATATTTTGTTTTCTCTTCGTTTATTTCACCATATTCCCTGGATATTCTCTCTATTCCAGTAAAGATTTCTCTTAATTCTGCAGGTCTCCTGGTTATTAATGTAACTTCATCTGCATATGCTACGCATTGATGCCCGTGATGATATATTGTGCCTCTAGTGTAGATGTTACGTTCTCGTAAAATCTTCTCTAAGATCAAATTGAAAAAATCTGTTGATGACGGGTCACCTTGTCGCAGACCTCTATTAGTGATAAAGCTATCCGAAACCCGTCCTTCTAACATGACTTTACTTTTAGTATGATTGAGTATGCATTTAGTCAGTGTTAGTATTTTTGGAGGAAATTCAAAATATTCTAGTGCTTCATATACTTTATTTCTTTTTATAGTATCATACGCCTGTCTAAAATCAATAAACAGCATGTGTAATGTTAGGCTAAATTCATATGACCTAGCTAAAATTTGTTTCATTGTAAAAATTTGATCTATTACCGATCTGTTTGCTCTGAAACCTGCTTGATATTCACCTAGACAATTTTCAACTTTTGTTTTAATTTTGTTTCTAATTGATATGGCCAGAATCTTATACACTGTATCTTGTAGAGCTATTTCCCTGTAATTTTTACATTCAGTAACGTCTCCTTTCTTATGCACTGGACATAAGATTGCTTCTTTCCACTGATTGGGTATTTTTTTGTTTGATCCACACTTCGCGTATTAATTCCAATCTTATAATAATCTAAATAATTATTTTGCTCTGTCAGTATTTGTTTCGATGCATGTCAATAATTAATTTGTAAACTGTTTTTTTTTCAGCTTGTACGACAAACTACCCAAAATCTTCATGCCTGTCTTCCACATCACGCACAAAGTGGAAATGACGGACGAGATAGCCTCTGGTTTAAGAATGCTGCAAAGTCTTCCCGAATATTGTAACTACTTCTTCTACACAACTCTAATGCTGGGATGTTCCTGCATTTTTTTTGCTCTCTTCTCCTTATTTTGTTGTAAGAAAGAAAAAGTAGAAATTAAATATGATAATGAACCAGTGAAAACCAGTTTGTACGAACAAGTTCCCATGAGTGAGAAAAAGGCTGATATTGTATGGACATAGGTTTTGTTATTACTTAGTTTATTATATTTTTTTATTAAACAGATTTGCGTTTTTTTTTTCTATAAACTTGTATCTATCTTCACCTTAACCTGTTTGTCCCAAGTCTTCTTTTTTGCATTTCTTTCACCTTCGTCTCACATAGTTTTTATTTCTATGTCTGACATAAACAAACCATTGCAATCTTTGTTTTTGAATATTTTTGAAACACGGCTCTTTCCGAAAACAGAAAAATAAAAAAACTGAAGAATACAATAAAATTCATAAAAAATCAGAAGGAAAATCCGGGATGCAAAGGAAAAATGGAACAGCAACAAATGTCTTGACATAGAATAACTGCAGAAAAAGAATGACCCGTTTAACATGTACAAAAAGGTGAAATAACTTCAATTCACTTAAGGTGAAATAAATCAACTGCAAGCAGTTTACTTGATAAACAAAGAAATATAATAGTCAATGAACAAGACAGATTAGAGAGGTGGAAATATTGAGGAGCTGCAGGCAGGAGCAGGCCAGAATATTGAGTGGTCCAAACTTAACACTCGATGAAATGGAAAAGAATAGCAAAGCAACCGGTCCAGATGAAATTCCAAGCGAAATATTCAAACTTTTCGACGATAAGGGCAAACCTTCTCTTCTAATCCTCTTTAATAAAATATACGAAACAGGACATATACGAACAGACTGGCTACTGTTAACATTTGTAATGATACCAAAAAAATAAATGCCAAACAGTGTAAGAGTGCATCCCCTTGGCATCTATAGCCTCAATATCCTGTCGTGCAGGACATTCCACAGGATGGGACCTAGTACGGAACCCTGCGGAACACCCTGCGACAAACTAATGCTGGTATCTTTTTCTATTATGGACCTGTCAGTCAAGTATCTATGAATTACGTTGACCAGGTACTCATCAATGCCCAATTCTCTCAGCCTGGACATGATTTTTTCCCATGATGCCGTATTAAAGGCATTCTTGACGTCGAGCAGGATTAGAGCCACTCATCCCTTTGTTATGGATGATATTTGACCTGTTAAGCAAATAATAAAATAGATAGCAGTTAAAAGAAGGTAAAAAGGATCACTAAAACATACATGGCTAATAGGTGTTTGAAGATCAATGTTTGAGAGGAATCCTCAGGCTAGATATTGGAATTACAGGCCAGAAAAGATACTTGGAACCGAAAGGCGTAGGAAGCTATACAAACTGGATAAAAGGAACAATTCTATTATAGCTAGGGCAAATTTATTTGCTTATAGTATTTTGTATAACTATTCCACTAAATATAGCATTTCTTTTCTGTTAGTTTTTAAAATATTTTATATCCTAGTTAATATCAAGCAAGCTAGTAGGAACAGCTTTTTTATTTCTGTGTAAAAGATCACATTTTCCACAGAAACCTGTAAAATAAATCCAAAAATTTCTATCAATATTAAAGGGTTGACGACTCTACTAAAAACTCATCTCACAAATTATTAGTCTTTATTACTTTTCCCATCAATAAATTTTATTGGTTAATATGGAATAAAATCAAACAAATTCCATCCTCATAAAGTGACAAAAAAACAAAAAACGATTAAAATGTTTATTACCCCTGAACTTTAATATAATCAGAATCTGTCTCATAAAAGAACGGGAGATAGATTAATCTAGACGTCCAACGTGAAGGAAAGAGCATAAAAATTTTGACATAGTAGGACTACTTTCATCTTTATGGATCGTAAATTGGTTGACTGGATACACCGCGTATTAATCTTTATACAAAGTACGTTTTCCTGATAACTTGTGACACTTTTAAATGAGACTACACCTAAAAATCATATAAGGGCGTAAGAGTAATGCAAGAGGTTTTGTTACTTTCTACTTTTCTAGTACATGGATTTTGATCGAAAATCTCAGTATTTAATCTTCAATACTAGGAATATATTAGGAAATTGTTTTGGAGTTTAACCCTTTAGATCACCAAACTCGTTTTTTCTTAAGACAAATATTCTTTGTGAAAAATCTATTTACCTGAGGAAAAAAACTGAAATTATGTACAGGTTTTTCTTTTAAGAGGTGGTAAATAATGCTATTAGTGGGCACATAAGCATTTACCATCATCTACAAATTACTGGTGAAAATAATTTCTACTACAACATCAGCATACTAGAGAAAAAATTCTATAAAAAAAGAAAAACATTTATTTCAAACTTAGTTTCTGATATATAGAAAAACATTCTTTGCATAAGGCTAGCCACATTTTTGGCAAATGTTTATTTGAACTGCAGTTAGTATATCTACAATAAATGTGTCTCTTTTGGCTAAATTAATAAAGTCTAAATTAATATCAGATGAGTATATGTAGGTTTTTCATATACTCCTCTGATATTATCAAAATATTCTGTATAAGTGAAATATTGTCTTCTGCATCAAATCATAGTTCAACCGGCAATAATTATCATCACAGGTATCATCCAGGCCTTTATTTACAAACGGTTCTACTTGTTCTGCAGTGAAAAGAAGTTGCCATTGTTATTTCGTATTTTCGCTCACTGAAAAACAAAAACATTTCTCACAATATTCCCCCAAGAATGTCTTTTCGCAAAATCTTTATAAAATATATCTACAACTGATGTAAACATTTCCAAAAGGCGTGTTTTACATGCAGTAAAAACCAGAAATATCATCCGTATAAAAAATTTATTATGTGTAAATAATCAATGAGGATGATCCATGACGACCAATGTAGTTTTGCAAAGTAATGCAAGATTTATATAATTAAAATCCACTCTTCATTCGTCAAATCCTTTTTTCGGATAAAGCAATCTTCTGTTTACATGGAACATTGAATTGGCAAATTCGCAAATATTTAGGTAAAGAAAATTCTTATTGGATAACTGGTGCATACACTCAGCACAATCAAAAGGTAACTTATGGGTAGGGATAGTAGAGGATAGAATTATGGGTTCTTCTTTTTTTGATCAGCCTCTTATGTTGCCAAAAACTTAAACTAAATCCACAAATGAATAATAGATGAGAAACAATAGAGTGGACCCCAAGATCCCCAGATCTTACACCACTTAATTTTTTTCTATGGGGTTACCTTAAAATATAAACTTTATATGTAGACTTTGAAAAGGCATTTGATAAAGTTCAACATAAAAAGCTTGTAGATATATTAAAAAGCAAAAATATTGACAGTCGTGATCTGAAAATTATATCTAATTTATATTGGAATCAAACTGCCAAGGTAAGAGTTGACAGCCAGTACACTGAAAATATCAAAATACAGAGAGGAGTCCGCCAGGGTTGCGTGCTGTCCCCACTACTTTTCAATGTCTACAGTGAAGCGGTATTTCAAGAAGCGCTCTCAGACTCAATAGAAGGTATATCTATCAATGGAGAAGTTTTGAATAACTTACGTTTTGCAGACGATACAGTAATAATTACGGATAACAACAATGATTTACAGAACCTAATGCAACGCCTTAATGAACGCTGTCATGAGTACGGACTGAAGATAAATTTAAAGAAAACTAAATGCATGATCATGACTAAATCTGCACATGCAAATATCCAATTGACTATTGAAGATACTGCAATTGAGAATGTTAATAACTATAAATATTTAGGAACATGGATAACATCAGATGTAGACCAAACCAAAGAAATTAAGACACGTATTGAAATAGCACGTACATCATTTATTAAACTGTGATGTATTGTGTAATTGTGTTCCGAACATATTGTATTCTTTAGTTTGCTACGGAACACGCTTAGAGGTTAGGTATCGTTGAGGGATAGATAAAATGTCATTGTGAAAAATGTCAGAAATAAAGGATTACATCCAAACATGTTTTTATTTAAAAAGTCTTAAATAAATCCACTATTCTCCAGTACGGACATATTAATTGGCGACGAGGATAAAACGGGTCCACAAGAGGTCAAAAGTATAAGTATAAGAAGAAAATGGCTTTAATTGGGAATATAGAAACCATCCAAATAGACAAAACAGAGATTGAGACATATCTAGAAAGAATGGATCACCTTTTCAAGTGTAATAAGGTGGAAGATGAAGAAAAAGTGGATCTTTTTGTAACCTTAATTGGAGGTGAGGCATATAAAATGTTGAAAAACTTAACAAAGCCAGCAACAGTGTCTTCTAAGAGTTATGCAGAATTAAAGAAACTACTAAAAGATAGAATGGCACCAAAAAAGTCTGTCATATATGAAAGTTTCTTTAAAGTTAAAAAGTTAAAAAGTTTCTTTGTTGTCGGGATATAAGGTTAGAACTACGCCTGAGAATGCTTCGATGTTACGTGTTCTCTACTCTTCTTTATGATCTGGAAGCTTGGACACTAAAACAAGTTCATCTGAATAAGCTGGCCGCCTTTGAATTTTGGTGTTACAGAAGAATCCTACGAATATCATGGATTCAAAGAATGTCAAACATGGAAGTAACTAGAAGGATAGGAAATGAGGCGGAAATAATATTAACTATTAAAAGACGAAAACTTGAGTACTTGGGACATGTGATGAGAGGGCAAAAATACGCATTATTACAACTTATTATGCAGAGCAAAATCCGAGGAAAGCGAAATGTGGGAAGACGAAGAATATCCTGGCTTAAGAACTTAAGGGAATGGTTTGAATGCAGTAGTGCAAAACTTTTTAGAGCGGCAGTCAACAGAGTCCGCATAGCCATGATGATTTCCAACCTTCGATAGAAGATGGAACTTAAAGAAAAAGAATCGGTCGACCACAAAATTTATGAGATTGAAAAAATAGAACTAGATTGAAAATTCGAAATATTACTTCAAAAATGATCTACAATGTTCAAAAGGTTGTTAAACATTTTTTTTTAACATTTTTGGACAACAGTAAAATGTAAATATTTTGTTTTAAATAAATAACATAAGTACATATGATACTTCGTGTGCATACCTACTAATTTAATTCAAAAATGAAATATTTTTAGCCACCCTGTATGACGTATATGCCAAAAAATGATAATTTAAAATAAAATTCAAATTATTTCGGGATTTATCCCCTTGCTTTATATATTATAAGGAATGAGCAGAGATATGTTTTGTTTCAAGTCAAAAGCTATGGAGAAACAAAACAATTTAGAAGAACCAGTTGGTGTGAGTTGAATGCAATTTGGTTGAAAGACTTATTTTAAGAAGATCTTTTAGGTCTTTTATCAAAATGAAAAACTGTATAACAGAAAAGTATCTTTTTCAATTTGTCCTTTATAACCAATCTTAAAATTTCAATCAAAAGTATAAGATTGGCCGATATAAGATTAAAATTTTCTTTATGATTGCTCATTTTTTAAAATTTTTATTATGTGGTCCAAGGAAAAATGTGTGTTACTTACAATAATTCAATAAACTGCGTAGTTGTTTGACTTACTAGTCCACAAACTTTTTAAGATAAATTCGTGACAACACAACATAAGCTCTTTTGTATAATGAAACTTTGTACTTTGCTACTTTATTCTTTTCTATCACAAAGACATCGGTCTCTAGAACGAAACCAGTTCTCTATGTAGTGACCTTTTTTGTCAATCTTCATTTCACAATACCGTATTTTTTCGATGCTTTGTAAATGCAACAGAAAAAAGTATTTTTGATTAAAGATAAACAACAAAACAGGATGATGAAATTTCGTTGGGATTTGGATCAGCCTGAAAATTTGATTTATTAAAAAACCTTGGATTTTCTAATAATTAAGTTAAGTCCCAAACATATTTATCAGTTACTAGCACTTTTTTAATGTCTTGTATAATTTATGTAAAGATAAGTAATCTTTTAGGAAATAACATTTCGTTATCCTTAACCATTTCGATGCAGGATTTGAAAAAATGCATAAAGCTAGTCAGCATATATCCAAATATATTTTATATCTACTAGACAGATAAAAAAAATCAAAGAGTGTACTTACGTACACTGAAAATTGTTTTTAAAACCTGTAACATTGCCAATTCTGATTTAGAATATCAACCAATAAAAGACAGTAATCTAAATTGCATACTACGTGATTTGATAAATAACTTACTTTGAAATTTAAATATGGTTTTCCAATTAATTCTCTTATTTTATTCCATATGTTCTCATTTCTGTATCCAAATCTCTTTAGATTTGGGAATACATATAAATTAGATGAATTTTAGAAATTTTCCCTTTAATTGTAGCTTTATTTGAACTCTCTTTTTGCTCCATTTTCACATTATTGCAATAGCATGACCAATTTTATCTATAATATGGATATAATTTAGAGGTTAATCAGAAATTTTATCTAGGAAACTTTATAGTCCACAATGAAAGGCTTCCCATTTCAGGAAGAAGTTTAATGATCTGTAAAATAAAGGGGAGATAATATGTTCCATACCAATAAATGAGTTTTATAGAGCATTTGCAAGTTCTGGTAAACTTCAGAAAATTATTACGCAAAATAAATTTAAAATTTAGTTTGAGCATAAAAGTTGGAATAGTGTTTGTATTTGTATATCAGCAATCTTGGCTTTTACTATGAATATTATGACTTGTGGGATCAGTTTATAACCAAGATTATTGTTACTATAAAAACTTATCAAAGTTATTTCGTGCAATAGATATAATGTCGACTGATGTTCACTGTCATCGCTTTTATACAGTAGTATTCTTGAAAAAGTCATAACATAAAATAAACTAAGTAAATATGGGAACTCAGAATGTGGAGCAACTATTAAAGCAAATAAAACTGCATTTAATAAAATATAAAATACATAAAACACCTGAAAATGAAATCTTGTTCAAATTACTTAAAACTAAGACACAACTTATTATAAAACAAGCTAAGAAAGCTTCCTAGTTCAAGTATGTTTCAGAAATAAATTCCCCAACTCCTGTCAGCGAAGTATTGAAAAAAATAAGAACAATTTCTGGTTTGAAATACACGCCAATGAATTCTAAATTAAAAATTGACAATAGGATTTCAACTTCTCCTCAAGAAATAGCTAACACCCTAGCTGAATCTTTTAGAGAAACGTCTTCAAACAGTAACTACAATGATACATTTATTAAAAGGAAAATAATAACAGAAAATACTGATCTTTTTGCAAATGACAATTTAAATGATCCATTAGATCTACCTTTCACTTTTGAAGAACTGGAGAATGCTTTATCCGAATTAAAAAACACTAGCCCGGGTACAGAAGATATCCTGGCAATATTTCTAAAACATCTTCTTTACTCTGCAAAATTATTTATTCTTCAACTTTTTACTTAATTTGGCAAAATAATAAATTTCCATAAATTTTGTCTAAAGCTATTATATTACCATTTTTAAAACCTCAAAAATCAATCCTAGAATCTGACTCATACAGACCAATCATCTTAACATGCCATATGAGCAAATTGAAAGATGACATTAGAATTATCAAATCGTTTAGTTCCAGAACAAAACGGTTTCAGACAAAATCGCTCGGGCATTGACAATATTCTTGATCTATAATCTGATATTCATGAAGCGCTAGCAACCAAACAACACAAAATGTATTAAAAACTTTTTACAGAACCGGTTTTTTGCGTGAGAGTACATAATACTTACTCAGAGGAGAAAAGTGAAGAAAATGGAACTTAGTCCATTTATTAAGTCCTGCAGTCCTAAGCCCTACATTATTCTTAGTGGCACAATATAATAGAATAAATAATATTATTAACAACCTTACTAAACCTCTAAAGGCTCGAATTCTCGCAGATGACCTTGTTGTCTATATCAAAGGAAATAACACCGCATCAATGACAAACGCTTTGCAGTATTTTCTAAACCAATTAGAACAATAGTCTCTAACGACCGGATTCAAATTTTCAGTAACAAAAACATTAGGAATACTCTTCTCCACAAAGGTTTCAGCAATGTCCCCTATATTAAAATTATACAATACTATGCTCCCATTTAAACCAAAGGCAAAGTTCTTAGATATGTAGTTTAATCAACAACTTACTTGGCAAGAACATATAAAACAAACAATTTTAACATATCAACATCTGTAAGAAGACTAAATCTAATGAAAACCCAAGCAAACCAAAATTGGGAATCAGATCAGGAAACTCTGTTGAGAATATATAAAACACTAATTAGATCTTTATTAGATTATGGATCAATTGTGGACCAATGTGTGTTATGTAACAATTATGGACCAACACAACGCTGGTATTAGAATTGCACTTGGAGCCTTCCGGACAACTCCCTCCGAAAGCATACTGAGCGAAGCCGGCGAACCACAACTACCGAAGAATATACTTAGCTTTAGCGCATGCTACATCTATAGCCTCAAATATAAAAAATCCCTCTTTTGTAATACTTTTAATAACAGATTTTATCAATTATTACAATAATAAGCCCCGTTTACCCAAACCTTATTACGAGAGAATCCGATTATATAGTTCCAGACTGAACATTCAATTCCCAACAGTATTTTAAAGGAATACCAATAATTATCTACCTTGGACTATAGAACAGGCAGAAGTCATTACGGCGTTAAGTATATATAATAAACATGAAACTAGTCCTATTATTTTTAAAGTTAAACTTAATTCAATCCTAAATCAACAATGCAATGAGTGGATCAAAATTTATACAGATGCATCCAAAGGTGAACTTGGCGTTGAAGCAGCAGTGGTACACCCAGGCGACACTTTTCAATAAAAACTTTCTCTAAATTCTAGCATCTATACTGCAGAACTATTTGGTTTGCTCAAAGCCATCAAGCAAGTAAATATTAAAAACATCCCTTCGTTTGTCTAGTCCTTTCTGACTCTCTCAGAGCAGTCAAAGCTATGCAAAATGTATACCCTAAACACCCCATTGAGAAAATTATCCAGTTCAAGAAAATTTCAGAAGAATCCACTTCCTGTAGATATCATCTCATATAGGCATAGAAGGGAATGAAGAAGCAGATACTATCACCAGTGACGCATCAGAAACAGAGTGTCGGACTGCGTCTAAAAGTTTATTTCAAAAATAAGGTGTTAAGTGCGTCAAATCGGGAATGGAATGAGTCTAGTTCGAAACTCAGAACAATAAAAAGTGACATTTTTTCATGGAAGTCCACAGTTAGAAGTAGAAGATGCTAAAAATTATAATGATTTTTCACCCTTTAAGTACTCATAACGGAGCATAAAATACATGGTAAAAGTTAACCAGAATTGATGATAAAATTTCCTGAGTAATACGAAGAAGAAACTTCTTATAATAACAGAATAAAGTTTAGATACAATAAAGAGAAAGACAACATAAAAAAAGAGGTAACTATCACAGTCTAATTTTTGCATATGAAACATCGCCTTGTAAAAATCCCTATCGGCAATTTCATTTCGTTTAATATCCTATAAAAATAAATTTTTTATAACTAAAATATTACACTAAAACATAAAAACCCCTCATGTCCTTTGTCATGTTTTATCTCGTGGATATAAAAAAGCGCTTTGAAAGGAATATCCCATTAAAGATTTCTTTTTATGTGGAACAAGGGACCTGTACTAAAACTCATAGATATTTGAATGGAATAAAATATTGACCCTTCAGAGCCCGCTTTTCATCCAAATGTTTTCTTTCGAAGGAAATCCTATTCAGGCATTTATCTGTGAAAAACAGAAGGGTATCGGCCCTTTAATAATATAATTAGGAATCAGGCAAAAAAATTTGCCGGCATTTGAATGTTTAGTATTTTTTTCTTTTTGCTATATACAGTATATTTCAGCGTTTATTTTTTCGCTGTTTCCGAGTTCTTTCTGATAGTGGTGAAAAATCCTTCGGTAAAAAATTCGACGCGATAAAAATTCATGATTGATTTAATGCTGCATTAAATATTTTAAGTGAAAACAGATAAAGTTTATTAGTTTTTGGTGACACACTTTTATAAGGCTATAACTTTTTTAAATTGACTTTTAAATGTGTATTTATAAATTTTGTTTTTGTTCGGTATTTCAAATATTAGGCATCGTTTGCTTGCTTTGGTATCAAACTAGGAAGCTCCTAGGATTTCTACCTTTCGGTTTTCCAATCGTCATTCCTTTTTGTCATATGTATCTTCTTAAGTGAGGTCTCTTTTTTTCTGCTACTTCAATGGTTTTATTTACTATGTCTTCTGGGCAGCGGACTTGATTATCATCATCATCATTCTGGCTTTACAACCCTGTGTAGGTCCTAGCCTCCCGAAGAATTTCTCTTCAGTGTCCCTATCCATCGCCTTCCTCCGCCAAGCATGTATCCCCATATTATTCACGTCTTCATCGATGTTATTAAGGAACTTTGTTTGAGTTTTCCTCCTCTTCTCTGGCAAATGGGTCTATCGAGGAGCACTTTTCTAGCTGGGTCATTTTATTCTATCCGCATTACATGCCCTAAGCAATGAAACATGCAATGAATATAAATATCTCGGATCTATAATATCTAAAGAAGGCACTACCAAAAGAGACATCGAAAACAGAACACAGCAGGGAAAAAAAGTGGTAAACATTCTAAACTCTCTACTTTGGTCTAAAGATATTAGACAAGAAACGAAATTGACAATCTATCGAACCTTGGTAGAGCCTATTATGACTTATGGGGCAGAGGTTTGGCAGATAACGCAGAAGGATAGAAAAAGAATAGAAGTAGTAGAAATGGATTTTCTAAGGAGAGCGTGTGGTATATCCAAAAAAGATCACATCAGGAATGAAGATATTAGAAGGAGGACAAATACTGTATATTCCAGTGTAGATAGAATTGAAACGAGACAACTAGTGTGGTATGGTCACGTGAAACGAATGAATGAAGATAGATGGCCAAAGAAAGCTTTAAATTACATACCACAACAAAGAAGAAGAAGGGGAAGGCCTTCAGTTGCCTGGGAAGAAAATGTACGGCACATAATGAGAGATAGAGCCATCAGAGAAGACGAATGGATGGACAGAAAACGATGGCGGTCGAAATGCGAGAAACGGCAGAGGCTGTAGGAACCTCGCTTATATATATATATATATATATATATATATATATATATATATATATATATATATATATATATATATATATATATATATATATATATATATATTACATGCCCTAACCACCTCAGACGTCCTAAGTTAATATTATCTGAGGTGGATAGTATATGTAACGCGGATGGAACAAAATGACCTAACAGATAAGTTGATCAGGTTTGTCAATTTTTCGATAAGGCGTAAGTTATAAGTGGTTTTAAGTGCATTGAAGTTGTTTTTCATTCCAAACAACAAAATGCGTCACAGTGGGCTAAAAAAGTAGTAATAATATTTAGCTTCCAAAAAAGGACAACCAAACACTGTGCAAAAATTGGAGAGAAATAACCTTGCTTACCGCAATAAATAAAATCTTCACGAGAATCATACTTAAAAGATTATCAAACAAGATTAAATTTCGAGCTGGTCAACCAGGCTTTAGACCAGAATCCTTCTGCATAGACTAAATTAATACTGTGAGGGTAATAATAGAACAATCGGTTGAATGGAACACACCCCTATACTTGGTTTTTGTTAACTTCTATTACAATGAAATAATTTCCATTATAAAGCCACTAAATGTGCATTAAATAAATATTTGTTTCAAAGTTATTCAGTAATTAAAAAGCAATTAGAGTAATTCTTGTACAGAATATGTTTAAAAGCTTGATATATCCAGGACTTTAATTAGTCTTTATTTGTTCTTCGGAGTGCGTAAACATATTCGAGTTACGATTATTTGTACCATCTTGGATGTACTGTTACTGTTTTGTTATTGTTATTATTTGTTGGGGGCTGTTGTTGTGATTTGCTGTTGGCAATTAATGTTATTTTCTGTTGTTGACTATTGTTATATTTGACGCCAAATTTTTGTCGCAAAATGAAAAAAATTGTTCAATGGAAACGTGGAAAAGCTCTGAAACTTTCAGAGAAGCAGATACTAATGAGTATTATTAATTATCATATTAATCAGGATAACAACGATTATGTATCAAGTGTAATTACAGTGATATGGATTTTGTATTTATAAAACGTGGCAGAAATTCAATTTTGATTGAAAAACCAGAAATCATCTTGTGGCGTTATCGTTATTTAGGCGCAATTGGCAAATACCGTGCAGAAGAATATAACATAGTGTATTTGGATGAATCATAGGTGAATATCGGACACAGTGTAAAAAAAGAGTGGGTTGATAAAACAATTACATCTCATCATGATGCTTTTGGTCGTGGTCTGACAACAGTATTAAAAGCTCCAACAGCTCGTGGTGCACGGTTCGTTTTATTGCACGCGGGATCTACCCGTGGGTTTGTTGATGGAGCAGAGCTTAGGTTTTTTTCAAAGAAAAATACTCAGGACTACCACGACGAAATGGATGGACCGACCTTCGAAGATTGGTTCGAAAATAACTTAATGCTAAATTTGCCAGAAAAAACTGTTGTGGTAATTCCTATCACAGCAGAAATTCAAAACAAATTCCCAACAGTTCAACACTAAAAAAAGATATTTAAGAATGGCTTCTGTCAAAGAACCTATTTTTTGAAGAAGACTACCTAAAATGCGAGTTACTTGATGTAGTCAAGGCCTTCAAAGCAAAATATGACAGGTACATAATAGAAGATATTGCCAAAAAGCACAATGTGAAGATTCTGAGGCTCCCACCCTCTCACTGTGAACTCAATCCTATCGAAATGGTTTGGAGTGAAGTGAAACGGTATATAGCTAGATGCAACGCGAATTTTAAAGAAGATAAAATGCGAAATTTAATTACAGCAGAGTACCAGCTCATTACGCCAGAGAGATGAAAAAACTGCGTAAATCCATAATCGCAACAAAAAAAAATTCAGTAATGACTTCTTTTATTTTCAACTTATTTATTAGTGTTATTTTCGGATATTTCGGATAACATGTATAGTGCGGTTTTTAAAAGTCCTTCCCCCCTTAACTTTTGAACGGAACAATACATAAATAAAATGTTTCTTTATATTTCAGGTTTATTTTATTCGATTTTATTTAAATCTATAAACAAATGGTTTGTATCGCTAACACATACTGTAGAATTAAAAACAAACTGCTTGTGTGACATAAATAAAAGGCATTTCTTAATTTCTATTTTATTTTAACTTAACCCAAGTATGTTGTAGCAAATATAATTTATGTTTGAGAACCACTGACATAAGGAAGCTAGACAGGGTCGTTAGTTGGCATTAGTACTTAAGCTACCCTCAACACAAAAGATGGATTAGGCTAAGTAGTAAGAAGTGATGTTTATTTTAATACAAGGTTGAAAAGAAGTATGGCATCGATGTTGGGCATTTACCCTGTACAGACATTGTCACTTTGAGACAATCTATAGCCACATAATGTAGGTACGTGGGTTTTTGAATACTAAACTGCACTTTTAAATTGACCTGAGCGGCCATTGCGACAACAAACTAAAAAATGAGAACAAATCTTGTCTAATAGATAAAAATATTGTTTCCTCAATCTCACCTTAAAATTGAGGGAAATTATCTTTTAATTAAATGGTTTTTTTGTTAATTTAAATTATGATCTGCAGGAAACAAGACTATTTTCTATGGTGATGTTATAAATTACTGCTGTTGCTACTATTATATTCATAGTCACTTTTAAATGTTACCACATTCGATTTTTAAAAATTGGTAATTATCGTTTCCATACTCTAAATTGCCTTTGCAAAACATTCCTAGTTCGTATGGGAGATTCATTATAAAGATTCTCCGCTTCTGTTCTAGCAGCTTGTCTAACTGTGTCATCAAAAATATGATTTCAAACTGTAACCACACTGATCAACTATAAAAAAAAGTACAAAACTAACAAAATCTTCAGCTTCAAATAATTGTATGCCTACTCGTAACGAATACATTTCGTGGCGCTAGTTCCGTGACGCTCACCTAAACATTTCACTATAGAGAAAAAAGTAAAATAGTATAGAATAGAAGTATTGAAGCTTTGAAACTATGAAGCTTTGCTTCAAAGAAGTATTTACCAAGCTAATAAATTATACTAACATTTTTGGCCAGTTCCTTCCTGTAGGAGCTTTTTATCGAAAGAATCATGCTTGTCAACGTTTTCAGTTCATTTCAGGAAAGTCTACAAAGTACAAAATAAACGATGAAAAATGTGCCTGTCGATTTTGTGGAAATATACCAAGATAAGTAGAAATTCTGTGAAATATTACCTCATTTGCGGTCAAGGCCACAAGAAATCTTGAAAGTAATGAATTTTATTTTTGGAATTAAAAAAGAGGAGACTTATAATCGTTTTGTCTTAGATCACACCAAAAATTATAAAACATTGGTATGCAATACAGCAAGGATAACATTAAAATAGAATAAATTAATATAGAAAAAACGGAATGAATAAATTTTATAATTAATGTAATTTCTGTTAAGTACAATGGCTGTTTTTCTTTGTTTAGAATTTTTATATTTTTCTGTTAGTTTCCTTACATAGTTCTCATAAAGTCAATGCTGTTGTACCCTCGTATTCGGAGGTGCAACATCAACTCAAGATACATGGCTGTTTGTCTACAAGATCGAGGCAAAGTAACTCAACTGCCAAATTAGTTGTTATAAAATGCCAACTGATAAAGTTTGTTTACAGGTTAACACAATCTCTTAATTTACAATTTATTGTTTTAAAAACTATTTCTGGATTGGCAAACAACAAAATAAATGTAAAATGTTAAAAAAACATCTTTTGTTTGTTTTCATAGAAGGGCAATGAACATATCGTTTTTTAGCTTTCTCATCGTCTTTTAGCTAAAAACTTTATTTTTTTTTTAATTTTATATTTATATGAGATAAAGCGACAACTGATTATAATTACTACTTTGTCTTGAGATGCTAGATGATGTCTAAATTACTCTTACTAGCACAACACTACAGAAAATTTTTTATAAAATACCATAAGAGCAGCTATGATGTACTTAATTGAATTTTTAGTAGTTAACAAGAAAGAAGAACAACGAATTCACAGTTGACATAACAATTGATTAGATAAATGTGTAAATATAGTGACAAAACAGAATAAAAATTTGAATAGATATCTACAAATCCAATTCATGTCCAATATAAGAAAGTCCAAAATTATCACCAATAAGACCAAATGAGGAGTGATCCAATACACAAAATTTCCGATTTGCAAGTTTCTCCGTTTGGAGACCTAAAATTATGAAGAAATGCACAAAGAACGATGGTGATATGTCTAGATGTAAATACTAGATGTACCAGATAAAGTATTTTGTGACTTAAACAGCTAAAAATACAATTTAAGCAATCAATTTTACGTAATAAATCAACATATATTTCAATTTTTAGAGGCACAAAAAGTCAAAAATCAGTCCTCTACCTTCAAAATTATTTATATTGAAAATGTATATCTTAAATTTATGTTTATTGTTACAACATATATAAACAACGCAATAAAAACGATGAATATTGCGCTTTGAAAAGAGTATTTTCCACCGTTCTACAAATTTCATAGAAAAATTTTTTTTTAAATAAAGGGATTTCCAACTTGCCGTTTTCTGGTGACGATAACTCTACTCCATCGACAACAAATTGTGTGAACTTCACATATCTCTATCTGAATAAGGTCAGAGGTGATAAAAAACATCCATTTCAAGTGAACTCATTTCGAATTTACTATAAATTCACCCTACAATCAGCGTCTGGTTGAGATATCAAGTCACACCGTCTAGTAGCAGCAGCAGATCCGTACCACCAAAATGGTTTTCAGAATTAGTTTCCTCTGCATTGTTCTATGTGTTACCGGTGCCTTAGCCAGAACTCTAGATAAAAGAAATTACTATGATGTGCCTACTGACGAAGATAAGTTAGGAGGTCAGATGATTCCAGTGGAATACGATATTGTAATGTCCAACGGTGATATCCAGGAGGAGATTCTTATCAAAGAACATCTTGATCGAGTGAAAGTGAAGCCCCAGAACGACGAGGTCCTTGTGGAGAAAGTTACTCCGAAAGCAGTAGTGAAAACACGATGTTTTGGTTCAGTGACATTAATGGCTATGTGTTATTAGGAGTATTTTATTATAATTTAGTGTAAGTGGTCCTGTGGTACACAAGAAGTATTATTCATAGTGATATGGACATCACTATTTTATGTTTAGACGAGTGGTAAAGGTTTTTTACTTATTTATGAACGAAAATACTCAGTATGCTATAACAATATTACTACTAGGTGTATATTTTGGGAACTGTTCTATAAATTGTTTATAACTAAATTTTTTTTTATATCTTGAACAAGTTTGTAGATCAACGCAGAAGACAACCATAAGTTTTTATCTTATTATATTTTATACACTTTTTATGACATTTATGTATGTTGTGAACGTGGTTTATACTGTGAATTTTGACATATTTGATATTATTTTTAATAATTGTATAAACTTACTTACATTTTAAATTATAATATATACCAGGTAGTTAATAAATATCTTTTTGTTATCTATGTTTTTTATTTTTATACTTTTTTATCTTGTTTATCTATTTTTTTATTACTAATTCTTTTAGTTGTTGCTTCTTCGATATAAACCTTAACAGTTCAAATTATCACACTATATCTTCTTTGGTTCTTTGGTCTTCTAACTATCATATCTTCTATGATTTTCCTAATGGGTTCGTTACATTCTTATTCCCGTTCACTTACACATGTATTTATGATTTCTCCATTACAATGTCTTCTTATATTCTTGATGGTCTTTCTATCAACTAGTCTTTTCAATGACATTAATTAAAGTCTTCCTCTCTGTCGTTTCTAGCAGTTTCTTGTCTTAGGTATTTGTTCTTCTAGAATGTATCATTAATATGAGCAGAGATCAAATAATACATTTTTTGACCACAAGTCTCAATATAAATATATGTTTACAAATTTCAGTGAATATACGAACCTGTGACTGTTTTTATATTCACTAACACGAAAATTCCTTCAACGCAACTCAGAAGGTGCAGATCTTCTTCTTCTTCTTCTGGTTCCTATTCGTTTCGGATGTTGGAAATCATATTGGCAATCACAACCTTTCTCGCTGCGGCTCAAAACAGCTCCGTTGAGGTTTTCTTAAACCATGTTCCTAAATTCCGCAGCCATGATATTCTCCTTCTACCGGGTCCTCGCTTACCTTTGACTTTACCTTGCAATATAGACTGTAGCAGGGAGTAACGGTGCTCATTTCTCATAACGTGTCCCAGATATTGCAATTTTATGCGTTTGATTGTAAACACAATCTCTGGTTCCTTCTTCATTTTTCCTAGAACTTCCTTGTTCGTGATCCTTGCTGTCCATGATATTCTCAGCATTCTTCTATAAAGCCACATCTCAAATGCTTCAAGTTTTTTAATAGTGGTGTCTGTAAGCGTCCATGCCTCCTCCCCGTACAACAACACAGAGAAAACATAGCATCTCAAGGTGCAGATAGTGAACACAAACCAGTCCTCGCAAAGATACGAATGAAAATAGTACCAAAACACTATCTAGAGCAATGCTTGATGTTCTGGTTGATCAAAATTTATATGAAGTCGTATGTTTTTCGGAGCACTGGCAAAGTGAAGAAAATTTTAAATTAATTAGCATTTCCGACTTTTCATCAGCTAATTTATTTTGTAGGGTAAATAAAAAACAATGTTAAGTTGCAATTTATGTAAAAGAAAATCTTATGTATTCTTCTCTTAATCTAAATGAATAGAATATAGAGCAAAGATCTGAGTTTTGTGCAATTTATTTACCTTCAATAAAAAACAATATTTTAACTCATATCATGAATGTGTTGCTTGTGTTAGTCCATTTCAAATAGGTAAAGAAATAATAAATAAGACTTACTCACAATCAATTTAATTTAACTATCAGACCACCGGTTTCGCTTTCTACAATATGCAAAGCATCTTCAGGTCTAGATACAAAGTTAAATAAATGCTGAAATAATAAAAACCCATATTAGGGTGTTGTCTAATAAAGATAAACAAATTAGAGGTTGTAAATTACAATAATTATGCCAATATTACATGTCTGTGGTTTTAATTTTAAAATGAGTAAGTTGAATAAAAAGGTATAAAAAGTTTTAAAAGTTTAAACAGACAAGGTAAGACCCACATTTATTTAACTTTGTATCGAGACCTGAAGATGCTTTGCATATAAAGCAAAACCGGTCGTCTGATAGTTAAATTAAATTGATTGTGAGTAAGTCTTATTTATTATTTCTTTACCTAATATTTTAACTGTATACAGATCGGGTAAGGGTGACTTTTACTTGTTTTTGGTAAATTTTGAGAATGTACCAACGTTCTTGCTTAATAAAGCAGACAAACTGATCATATACGGTGGTTTTAATATAAATTTTACAATTGAATCTGACCCTTCTTTAGATATTCAAAATATATTAGTATCTTTTGGTCTAAAAGTAGCTATACACGATTATACTAGAATAACATAATACTAGAATAAGCAGTACAAAGTGGGCGTATTTGAACCTGGTTTTTGTGACCATCGAGCTCAATGTTTATTTATTCACTCTGAGCATAATGTTGTTGGCAGTAATCAAACATTTCAGTGGTTTATTACTTCTTTTGGCTTACAGAAGCTTAAACAGCAGATTAACCGACAAATACGAAACGACAGGACCAGAAATGGAGGACTTAGAAGAAAAACATGACCACTTTAACATACATAAACTCGTTAAAGAAGTGACAGGTCATACAAAACCTTGCAGTTTTAACAGTATTGTGAAGGACAATGAATTAATTATTGATCCCAAGGATCTACTTCAATATTGGAGAATTTACAAACAGCAACTATACTCAGACAACACTGGACGAAACTCTGAAAGTGAATATAAAAGTAAACCCTCCCCCAAAATATTGAAGTCAGAAGTTATAAGGGCAATCAAACAGAGAAAATGGGGAAAAACACCAGGGCCCAGACGACATATACATAGAGGTTCTAACAATGTTGATTGAAGACAATATAGACGCCTTTGTAGATCTTTTTAGTGACATTTATGGCCACAGGATTGGCTTCAATCAACCTTTATAACAATTCCAAAAAAGCCAAACGCTAATAGTTGCGACCAATTCCGAATGATCAGCTTATTGATCCAGGTCCTAAAGCTCTTCTTAAAGATAATTCACACAAGAATATACAACAGATGTGAAAGAGACAGTAGCCCCACATAGTTCGGTTTCAGACAAGGATTTGGCACAAGAGAAGCACTTTATAGCTTAACTGTACTACTTCAGAAATGCAGAGATCAGCAAAAAGGTGTCTTCCTATGCTTTATAGATTACCAGAAAGCGTTCGATTGTAACAATCATTCAGAATTAGTAAGATTGCTCCAGGAACGTTCGATAGATGAGAACGACCTTAAAATCATAAAAATCTTTTATGAATCAAGTGGCATCTGTGAGAATAGGATTGGAATCTACACCATATTTCTCAGTCGAAAAAGGTGTACGACAGGGTTGTGCTCTGTCACCCCTCCTTTTTAATCTTTACTCTGAAAAGATTTTCGATAACGCCTTAAGTGACACTGAGGACGGAATCAAAATCAACCATTAGTAATCTTCGCTATGCTGATGATACAGTCATGATAACTTATAACCAAAAAGAGGTACAACGACTAATAGATTAAATAAACACTGAAGGAGAATTAAATTTAAATTAAATTCTTTATTTTCTTTTTGACAAACATAGTTTGTCAAAATATACATTGCTACAAACTAAACACTAAAGTAGACTAAACAAGACAATAAATGAATTTAAAAGCTAAACGAAATACAGCTAATACCTAAGATCTAAAAAATTCTTCGATTGTTTAAAACACTTTTTCACATAAAAATTGCTTAAGATTCCTCTTAAATACATTTATTGAACTGGTGGACTTTACAACTGTGGGCAAATGATTAAACACCTGTAGCCCGTATACCCTGGGCGATTTAAATTTAATGTTACCTTTTGAAAATGGTATATAAAGTTTATTACAATATCTAGTATTTAAATTATGCATGTCACCACTCGTTTTAAACTGATGTAAGTTATTAAAAATAAAAACACAAAATTCAAAAATGTATAGACACGACAATGTTAAAATTTTATATTTTTTAAAATATTCTCTACAACTAGTTAGTCGGGAGATACCAGCGACACAACGCAATATTTTCTTTTGTATGACGAAAATACCATTTGCATAACCAGACATAACCCAAAAACATATCCCGTATCTTAGCCTGGACTCTACGAGTGCATAATAAATCATAATTAGCTGATTTTCTGTCAGAACATATTTTAAATTTCTAATTAGATAGTTAATAGAACTCAACTTCGAAACAACCGCTCCACAATGCAACTTCCAATCCAAACCTTCGTCAATCGTTATTCCCAAAAACTTGCCTGACGACACGGTACCTATTTGCATGTTGTTAAAAGTAAGCTGAATATTTTCCAAGTATTTTTGTTTGTTGTGAAAATTTATAACTTGCGTTTTTTCTGCATTTAGATGCAACGAGTTATCGCAAAACCAAGAATATAAAGATGAAAGAAAATTATTACATTGATGTTGTAGGATTACGTTGGATTTGTTAGATAGAATAATTGACGTATCATCCGCATATATAGTGAAATTTACCGCTCTGTCCACTTGTACGATGTCGTTAATGTAGACTACAAAGAGAATTGATCCTATTATAGATCCTTGGGGAACACCCATGTTTGTAGTAACAAGACTAGATCTACAACTGGTCACACAATCCTCGATTCTTGTCTGCAGGCTCACATATTGTTGTATATTGTTTAAAAATGACATAATCCACTTTAAAGAGTTTCCTGTAATACCTATATGTTTTAGTTTTTTAAATAATATTTCATGGTTTACACAGTCAAATGCCCTACTAAGATCACAAAATATTCCAATAGGGCATTTGCCTGCATCAATCAGGCTGGTTAAATGAGCATAAAATGCATGGACTGCCGTATTAGTAGATTTATTTTCTTGAAATCCATGCTGATTTATAGTTATGATATTATTGTTTTTTAGATAACCATTTAACCTATTAAATATCCATACTCAAATACCTTTGAAAATATACTGGGAATTGTTATAGGCCTATAATTGCTGACCAGTTTTGGATCTCCTTTCTCTCTCAAAAAGACAAATTGGTTAGATAAGTTAAAGGATTGATTATAAAAGGTAAAACTTTTTTCACAAAAAATGCAGGTATCTCGTCAAAACCACTAGAGGATTTGTTTTTAAGTTTACTCTGGAGGAGTTCGATCAGTTCCTGCCCAGTAAATGGGTACAATTGAAAGAAATTTTCATGATCTGTAATAATTGACTGACTGTCTTTGTCTACTGTATTACCTGGAATTTTCGACACGACATCAATGGGTGCATTTTTAAAAAATGTGTTAAAAGTGCATGCTTCCTCTGGTAGACTGGGCTTGAAGATTAATATAGACAAGACGAAGGTAATAATGGTTAGTAGAACACGAAATATGCTATTAACTATAAAAGTTAAGAATAAGAACACTCAAAGGTTCCTTAAGTTCAGATATCTCGGTAGTGAAGATTTAGATCCAGACATAGAGATACGTAGCAGGATTGAGCAAGCCAGAAAAGCATTTACTAATGTCAGAACGTTGCTAAGCAACAGCAGCCCTAACTTAACGCTTCGATATCGCTTTGTAAAATGTTACATTTATGTTATAATGGGCAGAGAACGAGAATTGCTGCCAATAATAAAAAGAACAAAAACTACTTATTTGGGTCATATATTTCGAAATTCCAAGTACCAATTCTTAAAGCTTATTGTGGAAGGGAAGATAGAAGGAAAACGGGGATCGGAAGAAAGAAATACTCATGGCTTAAAAACAGAAGAGGTGGACAAACCTCGATGCCCATGCTCTCTTTAGAGTCACACAAGATCGAGAGGAGTATGTCAGAATTGTCGCCAACATCCACTAATTGGATAGGGTACCATAAGAAGAAGAAGGAATACTTTAGATCAAGACACCATACCGGCAACTAGTGTTAACATGTTTAAAAATAAACTTGATAACTCTTTATAGCACTGCGGTATTTTAGGACTAGGATTTATTATGTAGATATTTATTGTTTCACAATTGTGTATGATATAATATAAATATAATATGCAACTATATAATTGATATTAGTGTAATTATATTTTTCTTTGTTTTTAGACATAATAGGAGCTCGCTTCTCTGCCTTTATTTGTTTTTTAATAATAATAATAAAAATATCTTAGAATTACGTTTATTGTTACAACAACTACAAAAACGCAATAAAAACTAAATATTGCACTTTAAGAACAGTATTTCCCATTGTTCACTAACTTCATAGAAATTAAATTTTATTTAGCAAAAAAATTAAGGATTTTCCAAGTAGTAGTTTTCTTGGTACGATAACTTCATCGACAACAAATTGTGTGAACTTCCCATATCTCTATCTAAATAAGGTCAGAGGTGATAAACATTATACATTTCGGGTGAAATCAGTTCGAACTTACTATAAATTTACCTTACCATCAGTGTCTGGTTAAAATATCAAGTCAAACCGTCAAGTAGCAGTAGCAGATCCGTATCACCACAATGGTTTTCAGAATAAGCTTCCTCTGCATCGTTCTATGTGTTACCGGTGCCTTAGCCAGAGCGCTAGATCAAAGAAACTACTATGATGGACCTACAGACGAAAATAAGTTAGGCGGTAAGATGATTCCAGTGGAGTATGATGTGAAGCCCCAGAACGACGAGGTCATTGTGGAAAAAGTTACTCCCGAAACAGTTGTCAAAACAAGATGTTTTGGTTCAGTGACGTTAATGGCTATTTGTTATTAGGAATATTGCATTATAATTTAGTGTTAGTGGTCCTGTGGTACACAAGAAGTATTATTGGTAGTGATATGGACCTCACTATTTTATGTTTGAACGAGTGGTAAAAGTTTTTTATTTATTTATGAATAAAAATATGCTATATAGTATGCTATAACAATATTACTATTAGGTGTATATGAGGACTGTTTTATAATTTATTTATAATTATTTGTTTTATTTATTGTTTTTATATCGTGTGGAAATTTGAAGATCAATGCAAAAGGCAATCATAAGTAAAAAAACACAGAAGTTAAAAAATTTGTCAGTACTACGTGTTAAAAATGGAGCAGGGAGACATGTAGTCCCTAAAGTAATAAAAATGTTATTCATTGTCATTGACATAGAGTCACAACATAATTAAAATTTGGAATGATGTAAACCCATATATGAATGTCTCAGCGATAACTTTATTGTTAGCTTTAATTACATAAGGCACTGAGGATGATCTGTTCAGATCGAAAACTGTTTTAACTTTTGTGTTTTTTTAAACGATGGTATACAGCCAATTACTGGGATTTTCCCATTAATTTTGCAATCATAAGTATTTTATTTTATTGTATTTTATATGACATTTTTTTATGACATTAATGTATGTTATGCAAGTGGTTCATACTGTGAATATTGACATGTTTGTTATTTTTTTAGTAATTGTATAAACTTACTTACACTTTGATTTATAATATATACCAGTCAGAAAATAAATATCTTTTGAGTATCTATTTATTTTTTTATGTTTAAATCTTTTTTAATTTTGCTTTTTTATATATTTTTTTATACTTATTTTTATACATTATTGAACCTTCTTCTGGTTCTTCTTCCTTGTCATATATAGGCTCATAAGACCTGTTACTTTTTCGATGTAAACGCACTGGATTGTTCAAATTATCACAATCACTCTTCCTTCTTCTTCTTGTAGTGCCTTTCCGTTTCCCTGTCCCATTTGTGGTTGTTGTGTTAAACCACATACGTAGATTTTTCAGCCAGAAAATTCTTTGCCTTCCAGTTCCTTCTATTTTACCTTGAAGACTTAATTGCAGCAACCCATATCTTTCGCTGGTCCTTATGTTGTGACCGAGTTATTCAATTTTTTTCTGTTTTTATTGTGGTTAACAACTTTTTTCCTTTCTGCATTCTTAATAAAACGTCCTAGTTAGTAACATGGTTTGTCTGGTGGTGTTCTTATCATACTGTTTCCGTTTCGTTGTCCATATATTTCTGTCTTCTGCATTATTTATCCCTATTATTTTCTAGCTTCTCTTTCTCTCTATTCAGTAGTCTTTTCCCTGATATTCTTCCGAATAATCATATTCTGTTGTTTCTAGCATTTTCTTAGTTCCTTGTTCTTCCAGACTGTATCATTAAGACGAGTTGAGAACTCATAATATATTCTTCCACCGTAAGGCTCAATATAAGTATACATTTAAAAATTCAAGAGGACAAAGTCTATGATTGAATTTATACTCACTAAAGGAAAAATTCACCCAAAATCCAAAACACCAGCTAGAGAAAATCATTGAGGAAAAATAAAATGTGTTTAAATGTGTTAAAAAGGAGTATTTACTGACTTACCAGAGAAATGTACCTAAGGAGGTTGTCGCAGAAGATACTAGTAAAATAAATGGATAGCTTTGAAAATGTTAATGGAAGCTCGGAAAAAAATTTGGAAACAACACTGAAGAGGAGACAATCAATTTTTTTAAGAAAACCTATAATCATAGTGAACAAGAAACACCATGGTTTAGAAAAGAAATAAAAGAGAAATGTAAAGAAAATCGAGAGGCCTACCTGGAGTATAAAATACTTATAATCAAACATCGATTACTCCAGAATCCAGGGGAGTCTAAAGAAGAATAACAAATGAAACAAAAGAGCTAATTAAAAGGACAAAAAAAGGATAATTGTAAGCAGTTTACAAAAATAATGCAAAGCAAGTTTTGTGGTGCACAAAAACAAATATGGAGATATATAAGGTATCAACAGAAAGAAATGACAGAACTAACGAAAAATATTAACAGACCAGTAAACGAATTGGAAAGATACATAACTGCACTATATTAAGGAAATGAAAACAATAAATAACCCACAAAATTGCCTGAATTAGAACACGAAATAAAAATCAATCGAAAAGATTATAAAAGTATGTATCTCTCTTTTTCTTTACTTAGTTTAGGCATTTAATGTTTTCATAATGTTGATAATTAGAAAACAGTTTAAATGGGGTGAACAAATTCCCCTTCGTTGGCTCAGTGAAGATGTTCGTTCAGTTGTAATGGAAACACAAAATAATAGTAGCAGAGTTTATTGACGAGACGTACACTATGGGTGTTGACCCGGGATTACTTTGAGTAGAGACTGTTGCAGTTGAGCGTTGAAGACTATCACGTTTGTTGAGTGAATATTGATTGAATGCTTCTCTAGGCAAGAGATTTTAGTTTTATATAAGTTTTAATTGGGTTTAATTTAATATTCGCGGACCTAATGACATGTGTATCTAAGTTGTGTGTAAATTGTTTAACTTTCGTCAGCACTTTCGACTGATGTCCAAATTTTATTGTTGATAATTGACCAAATCTAATGTAACCTAATTAACTACGTGTGTGTATTTAATAACAAATAAATTCATTCGGTCTACTGGGTGATAAAATTATACTGTCCAATTTCGGATATGAATTCTGAAGATTTGATATTGGACATGGGGATAATAAAAATGAGTTGCTACTTGGAGATTCTGTTTATACAGTGAAGCCATTTTTTTAAGAAGTCCACTTAAGAGTTCATGAAGGAAATTCCTATAATAAATTCCATATTAAAACCAGATATGTAATAAAACATTTTATGTATGGAAGAAAATATTTAGGAACTATTTTATTCAATGAGGGTGGCTGTAAAGTTAATAAGATTGAAAAAATAGATCAAAATCAAGAAAATTTTGAAGATGAATTGCTAAAGAAAAACAATAGTGAACTTTCTGAAGTTGAAGATGTTTGAGCTAACCTTATATAATATTCTAGTGGTATGGAGAAACCTCAAAAGAATCATTAATATATAAGGTAGGTGTAGATAATATGGCCATGTACAGTAATATGGCCATCCAACAAATTTCTTACTATTTTTATGTTTAAACGGTAGAACTCTTGATATTAGCATAGTAATACACATTTAGTGCCGAAATTGTTAAACAGGTGGTGCCACATTCTCTATACGTCAGAACCATACACCATTGTTGTGAAAACTCGTCATTGCAGAAGCTGGTTATTAATTTCGTAATTTTTAAAAAAATCTTAACTGAATCTAATAGGTAAGTTTTTAATATATTAATTGTACTTACATGTTTCGTATACCTTTAAAATCATGTACATGTTCTTATTTTATTGTATAAATTTTGATTTAATACATTTTTCCTAAGACAAAATATCAAAATACAGTTAACACAGCTAGTCGTACATATCACATCCCAAGGCGGATACTTCGACGATATTTAGAAGAGGGAAAACAAGTAAAGTCTTGTCTAGGGCGAAAGACTATACTTACAAATGCCCAAGAAGCAGAATTAGTTCAACGTATTATCCGTCTTTCGAAAATTGGATATCCACTTACTGCAAGGGTACTTTGTAAGTGTGTATATCGGTTTACAGAACTCAATAATATCCCAAATCCTTTTCAAGAAAGCAAAGGAATAGCTGGTCGTTATTGGCTACCTGGTTTTATGAAGCGCAATCCTCACATCATACCTAGGAAAGCACAAAACTTAAATCCGGCTAGGGCGCAAAAGCTTAATAAATTTATTGTAAAAGATCATTTTACTAAGCTGGAAGGTATTTTAAGAGAAATGGACATACTTGATAAGCCCGAACGGATATATAATGTAGACGAGAAAGGTTGCAGGTTAACACTTCACCACCAGCAGAAAGTTTTGGCACAAAAAGGGGCTAGAAAAGTACATGTTATTGCAAACGAACATGGAGAAAGTGTTACCATTGTTTTTTGTGGTAATGCTCTCGGTACAGCAATCCCTCCAATGGTACTTTTTAAGGGTAAACGTAGTAAGCCAGAATGGGTTGACTCAATACCTCCAGGTGCTGTTGTTCAAATGACTGCAAAAGGTAGCATGAATATTGAAACGTTTTCAGTTTGGCTTCAATACTTTTCAAAATTTAAGATTGCTGGTCCATGTATTATCATATTTGATGGTGCAAGATGCCATTTGGATCACACTATTGTAGAAACTGCCGAAAGATACGAAATTACTCTATACTGTTTACGTAGTAATACTACTCACGAGCTCCAACCAATGAACAAAGCTGTATTTAGAGCCTTTGAATATTACTGGGATGAAGAAGTTATGAAATATTATTCTATTCATAGCGATCGTGTTATTACCAAACAGAGATTTGGGGCAATTTTTTATACAGTTTGGGACAAAACAATGACACCATCTAATATAAAATCGGGGTTTTTTTCAACGGGAATTTATCCTTTTAACCCAGAAGCTATCCCAGAGATAGCGTTTGCCCCTAGTACTATCACATACCAACATCAGGAAGATAAAGAGAATGTCACATTATCGGAAACTAACACTTGTAATAAAGCAGATGATTTATTCATCCATCAACTTCAGGCATTCAACAAAAATATTACCGTTGTAATTCTACTTTGGTATTACAACCGAAAAATAGCTCAAAAGAAGTATGTCTGGTCACTGATAGTAGTAACTCTTGTCGTCCCTCTACTTCGGATTTTCAACCGAAGAATCGCCCGAAAAAACCATTTCTAGACACTGATAGTAGCAACTCTGACTTATCCTTTAGTTTGCATGATTCTAGCAGTGATGAAGTTATTGATTCAGAAGACGATCACAGTGATTTCTCAAATATCCGAAATACTTCATTCACAATTATGCTCGAAACACCTGAAAATGCAGCAATAAAGAACGATAACAAAAAGCCTAGAAAACCAGCTATCAACAGTCGAACCCAAGTTGTTACTAAAGATTTATTCGGTAGATGTATTGGAAAAAGTGATTCAGAAAATATTGAAGCCAATACGCATACTACAGATGGTAAAAGAGTCTCGTCAATGCTACGAAAATTACCCAATCCAAAAAACAAATTTAAGACCTTGCCTGCTAAGAAAAAGGGAACAAAAAACAAGAATCTTGGTTCTGAAAATTATGCAAGGAAGACAGGATGGTAGATATGAGACTGTGTAGCGTATGTAGCTATAGCTATAGCTAGCTTATATCCACGAATAGTGCATGGGTCTGACAGCTAAAGACACAATTGATACGTTCTTATGCCCTGATTGTGAAAAATAAGACAATATTAAGTTTCTGTACTGTATTTACTTAACATGTAATAAAACTGTTAAAAATCTGAAGCTATTTTATTCTATTTTGTGTTAAGCTTCATAATTAGATATAAAAATTTACTTTCTGTAGAGTGGCCAAATTAGCGACACCATGTTGGTAATATGGCCAATAGCAGTATTTTTTTAATTAAGTCATAAATATCACATTTTTATCAATTTTTTAAAAATTATACAATAAATATATATTTAGATAACCCATGTAACTGTAATAACAGTTACTTTTAAAAAAAAATATATATTTAGCCACAAATACGGACAAAAGTTCTTAAGGTGGCCATATTACCTGCACATACCTTATGTATCATTTTTTTAATCGATATTTAGATTTTCATTACATAATTTAATTTATTTTTGCCAACACAAATTGTATAATTAAAAAACATTGGTATGATTTCTTTAGCAATTAATTAAATATGTGTCCGAAATAAATTTTACGTTTATCTTACAGATACGTAACCGCAACATAATTTGACGTGAAAAGACGGGTACATTATTTTATTATATATATATATATATATATATATATATATATATATATATATAATTTGAATAAATTTTATACTTTTTAAAATATAATATGAATAAAGGAATCTATCCTCCAGATAACTATCTGTCACATAGGTCAATATTTATGTAAAGATGAAAAGACCGGTCCTATTCATGCAAGAAGTTTTTTATTTTAAAAATTTAATTCTTTTGAATGTTTGTTGATCCTAAAATATTGGCTGCGAATTTGGAGATCGGTAAAAAATATAATATAAAATTCGAGCTTTTTATACGTAGATCGATTACATAAAACGACTATGAAAGTTGTACAACAGACTACAATATCTTTTTGTTTACTTCCTAGGCTTAAAGAAGAAGAAAAACAAAAAATTGAGTAGAATGCCTGTCGATGGTAAGTGATTGGATCATCCATTACATGGTGACAAACAAAATCTCTTCTTATCTCTTCAAAAACTCTTCTTATATATTTGTTTGTATGTGATAATAAAGATCATTTTTCTAGGGAGTGTTAATAAAACGTTGTGATTGCTCCATCCCTGCGCAAATGCTCCCTGTATCTCAAAAATTAATAGATTCTTTTTTATGTATCTAATTTCTTTAAAGGATTTTTCATACACTTGAATTTTTGGTATTTTTAGCAGACAAAAAATATTTATCAAACATATCGTAGTAAACACATGATAATTTAAGTGAATATGTTGACCATTACGTTCAATCATGCATTTTTTAACATTAAATATACGGGTCATATCAGAAAACATTTCTGACAAATAAAGATATTGATACGCTATCAGCTATCTTCAAGTTAATTGAAAATATGTTTTGCTTTTTGTAGGTTTTATTATCAATTGGCATGTCTAAACGCTGCTAGATGACTTTTACCGCTATTTTGACTTATTTTGCTGACAAAGAAAAATAAAAAACCGAAAATTGTATGATCAAGCATATTTTTTAGATACAGTTCAGGAAAAGAAGTAAAAAACTTATTCAGGACTTTGAATTATTCTGATATTTTAGAAAAGGTTTTAACTTATTATATTACAATAGCAAGAAAATCTACACTTATATTTTCTGCACTAACTTTAATCCTGTTTTCGACATTTCATAAGGAAACAATGTAAATTTGTATTACTAGTATGCAAAGAAAACAAATATTTTGTATTTAAAAAAAGGTTTAGGTACAAAAACGGTATTTGTTTCCGCAAAGTATCGTCAGGAATATGGAGCATTAAAAAATAAAATGGTTTTACAACAAACTGCTTCCTGAAACAAAATTGTAAGACATATCCAACGAAATTATGGTGAGTGATGACTTACCCTTAGATAATAATTTTGACACTAATATAGAGAAAAGTGATAATCACAGTGACTTAGATTTCTTTAATTTAATTCTTTATATCCAAATACATTTGAAAATAAATTCGATGGTAATAATGATGAGAAACAAGATATTGTTTTACAAGATATTGGATTCCCACCAACCATTTCAATCAGTCACTATTACTGATGCATTGGTGAAAGCGTGTACTTCAAGAAAATCTTTTGAGCAAATCACTGAGAATATAAACAGAAAGCTGCGTTTATGAAGCGAGAGAGTCTGCTAATAATAAAGTTCAAGGACAACCTGCTCGTAGATAGAAAAAATGTAGTATTCTAACCAAAATATCGGATTATCCAGAGCTGGAAGGTGTAGTCGAGGAATTGTTTGATAGTTCTGAAACTCCTACCAGCGTTTTCCTAACAGTTCTTGGCTCTATCATAGGCGATAACACTTACCAAAGTAATTTGTACGTTATCGAGAGAAATATTTAATGAGATAGTTTTACTGGTATCAATTTCTTTATGGCCTATCACTAACTGCCGAACTGGAAACGTAACTGAAATAAAAGTCCCGATTTAGGCATTTCTCTAGTTACTAACGCAATGTCACGTAAACAAAAGGGAAGACTTTGTTTACAGGTAATCCAACACAAATATACGAATTTTTAAATAGAAGGACAAAAGAACAAATAACGATGGTACAAAAGCTGATATAAGTTTTCCAGTAGTTGTCGATGATTATATTCGTCATATAGGTGGGGTAGGTCATGCTGATCAACTTCGTACCACCTATGGTATGAATCGTAGATGAAAAAAATAGTGGCATCGTTTATTTTGGGGACTTCTAGATATTGCATTTGTTAACTCATACAAAATACACTGTGACCTTATTGAGAAGATAAGCACGTTTGAGTTTCGAAGGTCAGTATCTGAAAGATTACTGAATATGAACAAATGTGAATCAAAGAAGAGAAACTCAATCTTGAAATCGTTACTTCTTCTTCTTACGGTGCCTATCCGTTCCGGATGTTGGCGATCAACATGGCTATCCTAACTTTGCTTGCTGCTATTCTGAATAGTCTGGTTGTCGATGTATTAAACCACTTTCTCAGGTTTTGAAGCCAAGATATTCTTCTTCTCCTTGGTCCTCTCTTTCCAAATACCTTGCCCTGAAGAATGAGTTGCAACAAGCCGTATCTCTGTTCATTCCTCATAACATGGCCAAGATATTCTAGTTTGCGCTCTTTGATGGTGTTAATAATCTCGCATTCCTTGCCTATTCTACGTAGGACCTCAACATTAGTCACACGATCCACCCATGAAATTATACAACTTCAGTTGTCTTCTTCTACTTACAACTTGTCTTCTACAACTTCAGAAAGTACAACTTCAGGGTTTTAGACGACATACGTTTATGTAATAGGGGAGCCACTGGATCAAATATAAAGGTAGTAGAGGCCGGTGTGAGTTTTGTAGTGCCCTTGGTATCCAGTCACGTAATCACAGTAAATACAGCACATGTGGTGTGTTTCTGTGTTGCAATGAAAAAAAATAAATTTATAACATCATGTTATCAATATTTACTTATTTTTTAAGAATAGTGTGTTACTTAAAATACTTTAGTAGAACTATTTTAGACATACAAAGCAATTAATTTTATGCCCTATATTTACTTAGGTTTTTCCTGACTGTACCCAGAAATTTTTTTGATTTTTTGCGGTAAATATCAATTATTGCTAACAACAAATGTTTATTTTATATGGTTTTATGCCAATTATGTAAAAATTTTATCTTACTTCTCGATTTCGGATTTCGGATTCTCGGATTTCGGATTCTCGGATTTTTTTCTCGAATCTTTATATTTGAGCAACAAAGGGTTAAAAGACAAAAATTAAAAATTAGGAACACGTTCTATAGTTAATAAATGTTATGTTAAAATTACGTAATATTCCAATCACTAACTAGTAGTTGGAATAACACGAATACTAAGTTTAATACGATTAAATCAAAAATCTGAAAGATAGAGAGTTTACCAAGCAACTTGAAGTCATTCAGAACACAGCACTTCGCATTGCCATAGGTGCATTTAGAACCACACCAGTTAAGAATCTCCAATGCCTCACAGGAGAGCCACCTCTTAATCAACGAAGAAATTATTTATGCCTTTCGCATGCAGCATCAGTCGCCAGCAACAAATTCCACCCAGTATTTCAAAATGCATTTACGGACCGTTACCTGGAAACTTATAACAAAGATAGGTTCGATCCACCATTCTACGAAAGAGTTCGAAGAAATTTAAAAGATCTACAACTCCAAATTTCTGACATCTTTCCTTCAAATGTAAAAACTCCACCTCCCTGGTGAATCATGATTCCCGAAATCAATACGACGCTACTCCAATATAACAAATCAGATACATCACCCACTCTAATCCGACAGTCATGTTTAAAGGAACTCGAGACTTACGGGAAAAGCTTTTGCATTTATACAGATGCCTCCAAATCTGCAAATGACGTAGGAGCAGCATTTGTCACTCCATATTCTTCTTCCCAATTTAAATTAATGCCAGCCACTTCTATATACACAGCAGAATTATATGCAATAGTACAAGCCCTCATTCATATAAAAAGTACAAACCATTCTTCTTCCGTCAATGACAATCGGTCAACTATATATTAAGAACCCTATAGCCTTACTTGTCAAGAAAGAACTTGCTGCCTTACAAGAATCTGGTTCAGAAGTCAAATTTACGTGGGTTCCATCTCACACGGGAATACAAGGTAATGAAAACGCAGACCTCCAAGCAAGAGAAGCTACCAAAAATGATCAAGCTATAATAGTATCAAAGACTATCTGCAGTGATATAAAACAGTTCGTTAAAGAAAAATTGATTAGTGCGTGGCAAAATAAGTGGAAATTATTGGAATCTAAAGTAAAAGAAATTAAATCGACAGTGAAACCGTGCCGCCTAGTAAACTTAAAAAGAGCTGACCAAGTCAAAATTTCTCGACTTCGATTAGGTTCTACCAATATTACTCATAAGCACCTAATAAGTAAAGAAGACATTCCAGTGTGTGATTACTGTCAAGTCGATATTACTGTTAAACATCTCCTAACAGAATGTGGAAAATATACAGTTAACAGACAAAATAGCAATATTTCCAGTGACTTAAAAACAGTATTGGGTGAACATTTAAATACTAAAAACTTAATTAGATTTCTAAAAGAAACACCTTTATATAATTTAATATAATGTAGTAACTAATGTAAACTAATGTCGCTAATGACCCAGGTGGTTGAAGCGATTATTGTTAGTGAATAAAAAAAAAGATAGAGAGTAAACCAAGTTAAAACTATTTGCTGACTACTATAATTTAATCTAATATTGATTAGGTATTGTCTAGCTAATTAATTTAATAATTCAATGACCCTTTACGTCACTTTAATTAACACGATAGATAAAAATGTGATATATTAACAAATATTTTTTAAAAATAAGTACGTACCGATAAGAAACGTGGAAATAATATCGGAGTGCTCTATTTAAAAATTACACATCACCCATATATTTGCTATCAGCTAGCACGTTTTGTATCATGCGTTGATTCCATTGAACCATTGTAATGAAACGGATAATTCACATTTTACACATTTAAAACAATTATTAAATTTCTTAACCATGACCTTGATTGTTTTTTAAGGATAGGATTTAAATATTTAGATATTTTTAAGTGTATGGAGATGAATCATATAAATACACCAAATGAAACTATGGCTTTTATTAACACATCTGAATTGGTAGAAAGAGTATTGGAAAGAGTATTTTTAATTATGCTTTAATAGATCAAATATGACATTTTACTTGCTTTATAGTAAGTACTGTAGTTTGTATTATAGATTATTAGATATTTGTTTGAATTAAAATAGTCAAATGTAGAATAAATATACTTCTGATTTTATAATTTTTATTTAAACTTTATTACTGCTTTACTCCCGGTCACCATTTTGTGGCTTATCATTACATAATAAGCCCTTCAATTGTATTACTCTGGCAATAACTAATCCATTCCTTATAACGGTAAATTATATGCCTTATAATGCTTAACGAACTTACAAAATTTTAGATCGAATCATCAATTACTTTAAAAGTTATTGTAATTGTTTATTCCAAAGATCTTTTTTTGGCATAACATAGTTAGAAAATAAGACACGTAGTTAATTGTGAAGAGTTTTAGTATTCATAAGTGGCAAAAAGAATAAATTTTATTGACAAAAAATGCTTTTGCTTTGTTGCAAAAAATGCTAATTTGGCAAATTAAGTATTTGACATTTTATCTGTCGCATTTATAAGTAGCTTTTTTTATCGCATTTTTTAAAAATTACATTTTTTTATTTAACGTGTACCAAATATGTTTGCATCAATGATCGAGTCTGCTACTCAAAGTATGAATACAGAGGTGTTATGTATCTTCTGTAATATTTTATGAAATGAAGGCGTGGATGCTAAGAAAGATATACCTAAGTAACAGAATTCAAGCGTTTGAGATGAGGGCTTATAGAAGAATTTTAAAAGTAAGTTGGTTCGATAGGTTTACGATATTTAAAAACAATTAAAATAAAAAAATTGCAATATCTGGTTCATGTCATGAGAGGTGTGAAATACTCCTTGTCGCAAATTATTATTTAGGGAAAGGTACTTGTCAGATAAAGCATAGGCTGCTGACGTATATCATTTTTTTTAACATAAATAAGCCTTATTTATGTATAAAAAAATATTTCGTGGATCAAAAGGCTACGAAGAGGCTTATCAGTTTTTTAATTACATTATTATAGGTGAATGTAACGGTATTTTGGAATGGTTCTGATAGATTTAGGTCATTAGAAATAGGAGACAAATTTTATTATGAATTGAAGAGAGCAGACATAGCGGCTACTAGAAAATTACAAGGGGAAATAGATCGCTGCCTAAAAAAAGACGTATATCCTAGCTAAACAATTTAGGAACAATGGTACTATAATCTGTTGAGATGTTTAGAGCAGAAGTATCACAGATGAAGATAGCCTTATTGATAGTCTATCTTCCTCAACCTTCCGACGAACGCTTCTAACATGGATGACACCGACTTTTTTAATAATGAGTACCAAGGTTTTGACTTTCTATTAATATTTAGAGGTAACTAAATATTTAATATAAAAAAAATTTAAATATTAATAATGTAGCAAATGATCAATATTTATTTAATGAAAAAAAAATGCTCGTTAAAAAAATTGGTTTCTTTTAGATACAAACATATATTGACAAACAATTTAGAAAAACATATCAAGTTTTTGAATATAAAATATCGACAAACGTCACAGTAACATCAGAAACAAACAAAGGTTGAAATGTCAACCGAAACGAAAATAAAATTTTAACAGATGTCCGGCATAAACTAAAATTATTGTCCATTTGCTTCCTCATTTTTTCTTTACTGTACACAATGCATAGTCCGGTTAAATGTTCCAAATACATATATTTGCCACAACTGCCTACAAAGAAACTGAGTTCTTCTGTTTTTTCGTACTACTGCAGAACGTACATCTACACATTACTCTTGATAGGTTGATTTCTTGTATGCATGCCACAAATTTCGGCTAACCTCATACGAATTGTCCTTGGAATATTTTGTTCTAGGGCTCGTCTGCGAATATGTTCGTCAATAAGTTGAAAACCTTCTGCTTCTTCTTCAAGTTCTGCTCCTATCGGAGATTGGAAATCATTCTGGCAATTATAATTGTGTTGGTTACGCGCCTGAATAGTTCAATTGAACTGCATCCAAACCATTCACGGAGATTGCGTAGCCACGAGATTTTACGTCTTCCTACGCTTCTTCTGCCTTTGATTTTACTTTGCATTATATTCCTTAGTAGTTCGTATTTTTCACCTCTCATGATGTGCCCCAAACATTCCAATTTCCTGATTTTTATTGAATTTAAAACTTCGCATTGTTTTCCTAGTTTTTCGAGAACTTGTTCGTTTGTTTCGCGATCCATCCATGATATTTTTAAAATAAGTCGGTAACACCCCATTTCGAAAGCTTCTAGGTTTTTAATGCTGGATTTTTTAAGTATTCAAGCTTCAACCCAATACAAAAGGGTAGAGAAAATATAACATCGAAGCATTCTTATCCGGAGCGATATATTGATATCGCGATTACAAAAAAGTTTTCTCATTCTATTAAATGTTGACCGTGCAATTTCAATGCGGCATCTTATTTCTTTTGTCTAGTCAGTATCTTCTGTGATCCATGCTCCAAGGTATTTGTACGAAGATATTTGCTCAATTTCAATATTATCTAGTACTAGCTTAACTTTGATGTTTTGTGCTTTTGTAAATACAATGAACTTGGTTTTCTTCAAATTTATTTGTTCAATTTTTTCTCGTATAATGTCAGGCCCAGTATCATCCTTAAATTCTTTTGGTACTTCTGTTCTCTCTTTGTCTATATCTGTTTTAAGTGCACCACTTTCGTCTCTTAGTTGCCTAGTTTAAAGTGTTTTTTATTCCTGTTAACTCTCTAATTCTTTTATACAATGTTAAAAAAGTCATATTTTTTCTCTCTCCAAGTCATAAATTAATTTACTGTTTGTATTTTGAGAACGATTTCCGAAGTGGAAATTGAAACGTCAATAAACGTATTTTTATCTTGAATTGTGGCTTATTCCCAGTTAAATAGTAATTAATTGCTATACAAAGAAATACTGAGACCAGTATGGACGTATGGTTGCCAAATCTGGGGCTATGCCAAATGAAGTAATACCCAGATCATCCAGAGATTCCAGAATAAAGTGTTAAGAAACATCGTTGATGCTCCTTGGTATATTAGAAATTTCGACCTTCATAAAGACCTTGAGATGGAAGATGTAGATAAAGTTATCAAGTAGATGGCAAGTAGCCACGAACAAGAACAGCTTCAAAGTCGTGTAGACATCCAGGAAACCCCGCTCCTCGATAATACTGGGTTAGAAAGAAGGCTCAAACGAAGAAAACCATTTGAGTTAGTGTAAATTGTTAATTAGTGTAAAAGCAGAGCATAGTACAGTCTTGTATGTTAGAATAGTCGTTAAATAAAATAAGAGGACACCATAGGGTTAAGCTCTTAGAATTTATGTATGATTTAGTATTTTAAGTGAAAGAAAAATTGATAATTGGTTAACTGTGACCAGATTTCAGTGGTATTAACACAGCTTTTAACAGCAGGTGTTTAATAATAAAAACAAATTACTTTTAAACATATTATTTAGTTTTTTCCATAGCTAATGTTTAAGTATTGCTATAACAACTGTTTTGAGTAGATAAAATATCACTTTAACCGCAACGGTAGATAAAGTGACACTTTAACAACAAGAGTAGATAAAATGTTTTTACTTTTTTTTATTCAATAAAATTTACAAATTCAAACATATTAAGGATTAAAAACAACTGAAATTTTACAATTGACATTATTGGAAATATCTATTTTTGGAGCATCACAACTTGTATTCGTTTGCTTAAATACTTGATTCGAGGTACTGGATTGATTTTCTCTAACATTTTTTTTAAATTTGTTGACAAAGTAATTCATATCTCTAGCAACGGAGCAACACAATTGCGATTTTTGTGCTAAAAATTACAGTTTTCTTTGAAATTCTATTTTTCACCTGAATATGAAGTCTTGCTATAGAAAAAATGTTGTATTGCGCACGACGATAAAATCGCATTATCTTCTCGAGCATAGTTAGCGTCTCGACTGACGTCTCGACGCTAAAAAACGCTCTCGAAGATAAAGTACAATTTTATCGTCTTGTACAATAAATAATTCTTCCTCTTCTTTTTGTGCCACTCCTATCGGAGATTGGAAATCATCAAGGCTATTCTGACCTTGTTTACGGCTGACCTAAAGAGTTCATTAGTGGTGCAGCCAAACCACTCTCTCAAATTCCTCAACCATGACATTCTTCTACGGCCTGGATTCCGTTTTCCTTCTATTTTTCCCTGCATTATATTTTGAAGTAATGCGTTTTTATGTCCTCTCATCAGGTGACCAAAATATTCGAGTTTTCTTCGCTTTAGCGTTCGCTTTATAATAAATAAATAAATAATAAATAATAAATAATAAATAATAAATAATAAATAATAAATAATAAATAATAAATAATAAATAATAAATAATAAATAATAAATAATAAATAATAAATAATCAATAATAAATAATAAATAATAAATAATAAATAATAAATAATAAATAATAAATAATAAATAATAAATAATAAATAATAAATAATAAATAATAAATAATAAATAATAAATAAAAAATAATAAATAATAAATAATAAATAATAAATAATAAATAATAAATAATAAATAATAAATAATAAATAATAAATAATAAATAATAAATAATAAATAATAAATAATAAATAATAAATAATAAATAATAAATAATAAATAATAAATAATAAATAATAAATAATAAATAATAAATAATAAATAATAAATAATAAATAATAAATAATAAATAATAAATAATAAATAATAAATAATAAATAATAAATAATAAATAATAAATAATAAATAATAAATAATAAATAATAAATAATAAATAATAAATAATAAATAATAAATAATAAATAATAAATAATAAATAATAAATAATAAATAATAAATAATAAATAATAAATAATAAATAATAAATAATAAATAATAAATAATAAATAATAAATAATAAATAATAAATAATAAATAATAAATAATAAATAATAAATAATAAATAATAAATAATAAATAATAAATAATAAATAATAAATAATAAATAATAAATAATAATAAATAAATAAATAATTATTATATAATAAATAAATTCACTATCAAATGATATTTATTTGTTTTATTTTTTTTTATTAATTTGACAGGTTTGTCAAAGTAATCAACGTATGGTTCTATGCTTTGTTATACATTACCAGGTGACATTAGGAGCAAACATAATAATTCATTAATTGTTAAAAACATAAAAAATAAATAAATAATATAATTCTTTTATTTAATTTTAAATATATTTAAATATCTAAAAATAAAGAAAAGATAGTAAGCTCCACGCTTTTTCACTTTTTTTTATTTACTTTAAAACATAAAATTATTCATACCTACTTTATATTTCTACCTTTCGTGTTCCGGAAAAAGAAAACTTAAATTCAACAATAGACCAATTTTATTCTAAAGGTTTTTTCCACAAATATAATATTTTTGATGACTTTGTTACGTTAAAAAACTTTTTTCTAAATGATTTCACATCAAGATATTATTCGTCTTGGCAATTTATCATTTAGTTGGTTCTTTTAAGAAAGCTGCTTTCCTGCGTCTGACGTGGAAACCATATATAAAGATTATTCTGCTATGGTGACAGATAGCCTGCTTCGATGGGCTTTTATTTCACACCAATTAGATTCAGCACAAAAAAAGGGGGAAAGACGTCATTTCAAGTAGAAAGCTTTGTAGAAAAAAATGTTGAAGTAATAACTGTTTATTGAATTTTACTATTATTAATTTAAATAAAATTAATAAAAAGAAAATATTATAAATTTTTAAACATGCAGAATTATAAATATTTTTAAACAGTTCCATGTTCAAAACAGTACTGACAAACAATATCCCTTGAGTGGGATAAAAATGTATAATAATATAATAATCCCCAAAATGTTTTATTATTTATACAGTAAAATTATTTTAAATTATTTAGAATATTACAGTAATTATTGCTTAACTGGCCCGTGTCTGCCTTGTAATTTATTGCCTCTTTTTTTATTGATGTGACACTTGAATCGTCAAAATGGTGCCCAGTTTTTAAATGGCGGTTAACTACCGCAAACGAATTTCTCTATTTTGTAGTCACTTTGGTGTTGTATTATTCTCTGTTTGAGCCATTGTGAAGTTTGACCGACATAATAACTCTGACAATCCAAACAAGACAACTTGTAGATAACATTTGTTTTATAAGGAATTGATGTCTTGTCTTTTAGTTTTAACAACAGCTGTCCGTTTTCTTTTGCCATTGATATCTTTTTATCCATTTTTAATGTTTGGTAGAATTGTTTGTAACTTGTTCTAATTTTTTCTCTTTGTTTCATTTTATTTGTTTTTTATCCGTTTATATCCGAATAACTTCGGATTATTGTTTTATGGCAAAAAAGAAGAAAGTGGAACTACCGGTTGAGAATGAAGGGCTTCTACAGAAGAAAGTAGATTTTTGGACACATAATTTGGATATTGTTGAACATCTCTTTTTGTTTTTTTTTTAGGTTTACCATTTTATTATTTTACAGTGTTAGTTACAAAATAAAAACAAAAAAATATAGCTTTTACCATATTAATCTACTAATATCACTTGTTCTGGTCGCGCTTCATTGATTGTATTGTTTCTTTTTAAAAGAAATTATTCTCAAACTGCAGTAAATCCCGGGCAAAACCTTTATTGTCGCAATGAAGTTATCTCAACGTTATAAGATATAAGTGGATTGTAACTTGAAGCAACTAGAACAGTAGACAGAGTAAATGACAATTCTGTCTCTGGGGGCTTAGAATAATTTAGTTTTAACGAGTTTCTGTATACAGAAATATTTGAAATAGTTTCGGTACAAATTGTTCGTGCTTTAAAGCTCGACGCAGATCTTAGTAGGGCTTAAAGAAATTTGCAATGGTAATGGACAACGATAAACGAGGCTCTGTTATACAGTAAGGACACACACACGTCTGTATTAATAGATTATTTACTTTATTTAGAGCTATTGTTTCATAATAAGTTCAGAGTTCATTCTCTTTTTGTTTTTTGTTCGTTAAAAGGGTCTATAGGAGTGTTTCTGGTTTATTGAAGGAGGATTTAAATCAAGGATAAATTTTTTTATGACCTTTTAACTGATTTCTGTTCTAGTTTCAGTTTTCCTTATACATTTAAAATGTTTTGATTGTTTATTAATTACAAACGTTATAATTTTTACAAGGAAAATTTACTTTTTAAATTAGAGAATCAAACATATTTAAAATTCGTTATGTCTCAAGCACCAAATTTTTTCATTTTCTTAGACCAGGGGTGGCCAACCTTTTTAAGTCGAGTGCCAATATGAGAACAAAAAAAATTTGGCGTGCCACTAAAATTTGGATACTATAATTAATAATATACGGTACAATATGTATTTCTTATGTAAATTCCACATTTTTCCATTTAGTCAAGATAGTGGAGGTTTAAAAAATAACGTAATAAGTAAAACATAACAACAAACTTACTTTATTGTTAATAAAAATAAAATAAAAACGTTAAACAAAAAAACTTAAATATTTTCTTATTATCTAAAATTTAAATTATTAAACAGTTACTTATTTAATGTAGTATTTGAACTTGTATTTTTTTAATTAATTCATCTATATTGGGATTAATTTCGGAACTAGCCATTCGGAACAGAATTAGATTTTTTAAATGTATGTCAGCTAATCGTGACCGATATTTTAATTTTATGATGTTCATAATAGAGAACATTTGCTCACAAACGTACGTTGAAACAAATCTACAACAATATCTCAGAGCTAACTCGTGTAAATTAGGAAAATTGTTTGCTGGTACAAATTTCCAAAATTCAATATAATTGGGATCAGTAACAGTTGAAATAATTTCCCTATATTTGGTTTTTAGTATAGTGTGGTTCTGTAAATCAATAATTTCGATCTGTATTTCAGCTGAGTAACAATTGATATCTTGCAGAGAAAAAGGATTTATGAAAAGGTCAACATTTATTTTGTCTTTTTGAAAATCTTCAAACCGGGTATTAAATGAACCTAGCAAAATAGATATAAGGTTTTTAAATCTGTCATAATTTGGAGTTCTACTGACCTTGTTGGCTAATTCCTGCATTAATGTGAAATGTGTTAATCTCTATTCTCCAAAATCGTTACAAAAAAGCATAAGTTTATTCACAAAAGAAGTAATATGACCAACTAGAGTAGGAAAATACAATTTTTTCCCTGTAATCTTAAATTTAATAGATTCAAATGTCTCATCAGTGAGAAAAGCTAAATCCCAAAGCCAATCTTTATCATTAAGTAACGAGCATTCACTGGGTAGTTCATTGTTTTCTTGCAAATATTTTAAGACGCACTCCTTCAAGTTACAAAACCTTTCGAGTGCATTTCCTTTGGAGAGCCAGCGCACACTGCAATAAAGAAGTAACTCTCCATCTTGCTCCGTTTCTTCCGCGAACAATTCTCGAAATTGTCGTCGATTAAATGCCCGAGCTCGTATTTTGTTAATGCAGCGTGTTACAGGGTCAACAACAGATGACATGTTTAGGGCCTTGGCACAAAGAGCTTCCTGGTGAATAATTGGTACTTGGTACTTAAAAACTTTTCTTCCCAAATAGTTTTCCAGTAATGTAACAAACCCCTTTAGTCTACCAACTATTTGTTGACTTCGATTACGTTTTTAAGCTGTTGAAAAATGTCCTCTCCTGTTGTTGTGACTAGTTGGCGCAAATCCAGAAGCTCTTCGGCATTTTCAAAATTATCATTGGTATAACGGACAAAAATGCTTAACTGCGCATTTACTGTGTTGTCACAACTTTCATCCAACGCTAAAGAAAAGAATTTGCAGGGTTGTAATCCACCTATAATTTGGGAAACAACATCCTGGCCCATATCATCTATACAGCGCATGACTGTATTTCGGAATAATGCAATATTATCGACCATATTTTTGATCTTTACATCTCCCACATTTTTAGCAAATATTGCCAGACTATTTTTAATTATCTCCTCTCCATCAGAGTAGACTTTTTTTTTCCGGGCTAATAGCAGAGAAAGTTCATATGATGTTTTAACCATAGTTTCCATTTCATCACTTCTCTTCTGAAACAGTGACTGTTGGCTGGCTAGGGATTTCTTTTTTTTTCAATTAAGTCAGCTCGCAAATGTGAACCAATAGGACATTTGTTGCTGAAGTCCTTATGCAGTTGTTTATCCATGCAGACAATCCACATATCAAACAAACAGGCTTTGAAGTATTACGATTAGTAAATAAAACTTGTTCTTCCCAAGCAGGTTGAAAATCGCGAATTGCAATATCATCTTCGTATTTTCGTTTTGAAGTCGAAGGCTTACTCGTGGACATATCGAACAAATCCTTTTAAAATTTTAAAGAAACAATGCGCGATGACAAAATGTGCACGTACAACGGGGCAGTTTAAAATAAACTAAGTAAGGGTAACGCAGTCCTATTGCACATTACGACAGCTAGGATCACGTGCACCAATCGCAGCAATATCGCTCGCCAGAGGATGCAATGATGCAGCATCTATCGTAACTTCCGTAAACCTACCAAGTTTCTTCTTATTATTTTTTGTTTTTCAAGTTTTAATTTTTTTGAAAGTTTGATCAGTTTGAAAGTCCTATCAGTGGCATACTACGCGTGCCACTGATAGGACTCAATCGTGCCACAGAGTGGCACGCGTGCCGGCCATCCTTGTCTTAGACTTTTATCATTCATGTTCCATACCATGCAAGTTAAACGTTTACTTGGTATTCTAGTTGTTTCTTTGGTGAAATGTTCAGTTTTATGTTGACTTTTGTAAAATAAAAGTATTTTATTTGTTGCATGGTTGCAGCAATTGTTGATTTTGCTGATAATTCAGCTGTTGATTCATCTGTGGTGTCTATATTTTGCTGTGGAAACATATTTCGACATAATATCAAAAGGTTGATTAATTCTACTATAAAATAAACTAACTTTGACACTCACGAAAATTAAATTTTTCTCAGAAATAATCTTCGAATCTGGATGATTGCCTTTCGTACTATTTACTGCCCAATACGTGGGATCAATTACGGGTAGAATTGTATGTACCAATATGATTCATTTAAATGCTGGTTAAATGCTTTTCTCTTTAGCTTTATTGGGATGTTTCCCTTAAACACGTCTTTTAGCTTGCCATAGGCTGCCCATCCTAAAGCTATTCTTTTAGATAATTCGCATGTTTGGTTGTCTCTACTTATTTGTATTTCGTGGCCCAGATATATGTATTTGTCAACCGTTTCAATATGCCAGTTTTCTAGTTTCAATGGTCCACTAGGTACTAAGTTGGTCATCATTTTAGTTTTCGCAAAGTTTATTTCCAGCCCTACATTTTGGGAGACTCGTTGTAAATCTTGTAGCATTTCGTTGGCCTCCTTTAAGTCGTCGGTTATTAGAACTATGTCATCTGCAAATCGTAGGTGGTTCAGCCTTTCGCCATCGACACTCAAACCTCTGTTTTCCCATTCTAACATCTGGAATGCATGCTGCATTACGGCATTGAATAGTTTTGGTGACATGTTGTCTCCTTGTCTAACTCCCCTTTTTAGTTTTATTTGTTGAGTAGGGGTGTGGAGGTTTATTGCTGTTGTGGCATTTGCATATATATGTTGAATAATGCTGGTATATCGGTAGTCGATTCTACAATCTCTCAAATCTCTTAAGATAGCTACCATCTCGATAGTGGCAAACGCTTTTTTATAGTCAACAAATACTAGAACTAGTGGCCGGTTGTACTCTATAGTTTTTTCAATTAGGGCCTTTAGACAAGTTAGATGGTCATTTGTACCATACCCAGGGCGGAAACCTGCCTGTTCTCTTGGTTGGCATGTTTCTAGTTTGTTCTCAATTCTGGCAGTGATAATTCGAGCAAATAATTTATACAGGTGACTTAGAAGACTGACTGGCCTATAGTTTTCGAGGTCTGTTTGATCTCCTTTCTTATGCACGAGGAGCGTTATAGAATTATTCCATTCAGCTGGTATTGCTTGGTTTCCTAAGCATATATTGAAGCATTTAACCAGTGCGTACTTCCGGTGCTCACTTATGAAGCTGAAACACTGACATTGACTAAAGCATCAATAAAAAAGTTACAAGTAGCACAACGAAAAATGGAAAGATCTATGCTTGGCGTAACTTTGAGAGACCGAATACGAAATGATGAGATACGGCGAAAAACTGGAGTGGAAGACGTCATAAAACGGATTACGAAGTTGAAGTGGAAATGGTCAGGACACGTCGCAAGACAGAGAGACAACAGATGGACAAAGAAGATTTTAGAATGGCGGCCAAGGGCAGACAAGCGAAATCGTGGAAGACCACCTACAAGATGGACGGACGACATTAAAGGAATAGTGACAAACTGGATCGCAGCTGCACAGGACAGAGAAGAGTGGAGACATCTTGAGGAGGCCTATGTTCGACAGTGGACAAATTTGGCTGTGTGATGATGATGATGATGATTCATTTAATGCTTTACTCGATGTATAACTTCTTCCAAATACAATAGAATGCCGTTTTGGCATGTTTTTAGAAGACATTATGTACATACACACAAAACAAGTATCTGCGATTGATATTATCTTTCTATGGATAGAATAAATAATTGAATATACTTCTAAAATAAAAAAAAATATAATAATTTGAATATTTTGCACCTTTGGTAATGTGAATAAAAACTTATTTTATAAACTAGATTGTAATTTTTTTATTTAAGCAAAAATGTATTATCTTATTTTTAAAATATAACGTAGCTAGCAAGAAAACCTATTTTTTTACGTGCCGCCAAAGATCGAATTCAAAATTTCCGAGAATGGATGATTGAGAAGTGATTTCGGCTACTTTTGACAGTTATGACGCTTGATTTTGTATGTCTGATTAAATTTTTTGTCGGCTAGACCTAAGTAACTTGTAATAGTCCACAGTTTAATTTCTAATATCCAATTTTACAATCCTAAAGTAACTAGTTTTTAAATGATAAATATTTTATTCTTTAGGTGCGTACACGCAAACCCTATTGATTGTCTCTCGCGAACCAAATCCGCACAAAAACCACATCAAAATGAGGATAACGAAAGATCACCCTCGTCGAGTTCAAACTTTTCTTTTAATCTGGCAGAAAGCATGCACCGTGGAAAGACGGAAAAGGTCAGAAGCTCCTCCGCGTGCGTTATTTACAATTTATCCCTTTTCAAAGTACTTTGTCACTTTGCGTGAAGTGCTTTTTGGGATACATCTATTTTCTTTAAATGTTTTTATTATTAATGAAATTTTTTGGGATGTCTGTGGAAAAATGTGTCCTTGCATATAAAAAGTTTGTTTTATTTCCCATCAGAGTAAAATTTGATTTGTGAATGGTATTATATATCATTGTCAACTTTAATTTGGCGTTTCTAACAAAAGAACAAAAGTTATGTATTTGTAATAAATCGATAACAGATGAAATTGGTAAAAGAAATGAAAAATTTTACTAAAAGACAGTAAAAAATAGACGAGAATTAATCAAATATAGTTAAAGACATTTGCCGAGTATTCAGAAAAATATTTTTTTTATTAACGATGTTAGTCGATAACGATAATTCATGTCTTCATGGTAGTTTCCATTTTTTTGGATTTAAACAAAAGCAGGCCGTTTTTAAAAACCCATCTTTAGAGCAGATGTGTAAGACAATAAGCCTATGCCTTTCCCAGAAGAATGTTTTATTTCTGTAGATAGACCTTCTATAATATATACGCATGTAAAGCATTGGTGATTGGCATATCAGTCTATCGAAAGTATAAAAAATAAAGCACTTAGATTAAGCACTGGTTATCTCCGTAGTACTCCCATATTTGTCATGGAATGTGAGCTTAATGAACTTCCACTTTCATTACGCAGAGAATTTCTAAGTGAAAAATTTATAATTAAAGTGGCAGTTAACAATAAAATGTTATTCAATAAAACTGTACAACTAGCCACTACATATTTAACTCATCATTACTGGGAAAAAAAAAAGAAGCAGCTTTTAGTTGTGAAAAGTTTTCTCAACGTTTCTAGTTACATTGACGACATATGCCAAATGGAACAACCCTCATCTCGAAAATTAAACTATGAAGATTATTTATCTCCATTTAACTGCCATTTAAGTAATATTCATGCTACAGATTTTCTTACAATAGATCACTTTAGTATGTACAAAGTCATCGGGGGGGGGGGGTTATCAGAAATTATATACAGATGGTTCATCAAAAATTGACGGCAAAGTTGGATATGCTATATTCTACCCACAAAAAAGTATAAAGATAAACAACAGATTACCCGAAAAAATGAGAAATTTCACAGCTGAACTAATAGCAGTCAAAGAAGCCTGCAAAATATGTATGAATCAAAAAGAACTTAACTATGTTATATTTACAGACTGCCAAAGCCTTGTACATAAACTGAAATATAATTTACATAATTTTGTAGAAAATTATATCATCAGTGACATCATAGCACTGAACAGTGAAGCTCTGAAATCGGGCAAAAATATTATATTGTACTTAATAAAAGCACATATTGGTATAAAAACAACGAAATAGTAGATGATCTGGCTAAAAAATAAAAAATTAAAGAATCCACTCTGCAACCCTATCAACTTCCAATGGGAGATTTAATATCTATTTTCAGGTCTCTCAAACGGACAAAATGTCAGGGACACTACAACAATTTAGACAAAGGCAAATTTTATAAAATAATCCAACCCAAAATTTCCGTCAAGACATGGTTTAAACAAGTTTCCAACAGAGGCTTCATCAAAACTATTTATAGAATAAGAAGCAATCATTGTATGATTCCATTTTACAAAAGAAAAATGAAACTGGCAAATAATAATGAATGTATATGTGGAGAGCTAGCTGATCTACAACATATGCTGTCAGAATGTCCTTTACATTTTATTGAAATATCAAATTTTTTACCAAGCTAGTTCAAGTTAATGTTCAATTACCTTCTAATCTAACACATCTTTTAGAGTCAAAGAATCTAGATATATTTAAAATTTTATATAGTCATATTAATTGCTTAAAATTAAAGCTCTGACAAAAAAAAAACGATAAAAAAAATAATAAAGAATAAAAAAAAATTAAGAACAAAATAAAAAAAAAATAAAATTACTAAGAAGATCTAAACCTCCGAGGTGTCGAATCGGGTTTATGTCTTAGCGTAGTATTAAAAAAATAAATAAATAAAAAAAAATAAAAAGAAAGAAGTAAAAAACAGTAAAAAAAAACTTAATAAAAAAGATACAAAAAACAAAACAGCAAAAACAGAGTAAACTAGTAAGTAAGTTTCTAACATTCCATATCTTAACTGTCAATAAATACAATAGTTTTAAATGTAAATACTAACAATATCTTGTGTAAAGAGAGAACTCAAAACAAATTGACTGGCCAGTTGGTTGTTAAAACCAGTGCCATTAAAATTCACACAAAGACTCTGTTTGGGTGCAATGTGTTCAACGCCTGTGGAACCACTTCGGATTGAAGCTCTAGAACCACCATTATTTTTACGGAGGGAATGGCTAGCAGAAAAATTTATTATTAAGTCTTTTTGTAAAAACCGTACTCTGTTAGATAAAATAGCCTTATTAAATAACCACGATTTAACTAACACGTACTGGTCAAAAAAACCTTCTCCTCCATTATGTATGGCTTTTAGAAATACAAGTAGTTATAATAGTGATTTAAAAAGAACTATTTCAGTCGAAAAATCTGAATTCTTTGACATGTTGGAACCACTAGAAATTAATATTCCTGTATATAATGAAAATTTGTTGATAATTAAAAATATATTAAGCACCTGCATATCAAATCTATCAGATTGTCTGGAAATATATACCGATGCATCAAAACAAAATAATGGTACGGGATGTGCATTCTATATACCATCAACAAACGTTCAAGAAAAATTCAAACTGAATAATAATACTTCCATTTTGTCTACAGAAGCTATTGGTATTATTAAAGCCTGTGATTATGTCGAAAAAAAAAAACAAGTTAAAAAAAATAAATTTTTTGAGTGACTCATTATCTGTTCTTAAATGCATTGCTAACCCAATTAATGTGATGGCTACTGATACAAATCCTTTTATTAGAGAATTAAAAGTAAGAATTCATAAATTAAAAAAAGTCAATACGAATTAAAATTCACTTGGGTAAAAGCTCATATAGGACTTCGTGGCAATGAAGTTGCAGACTCCTTAGCCAAAGAAAGCGTTACAACCGGAGAGCATATCAACAACAATTTAGGTGCTCAAGAATATTTAATGATATCAAAGAGTAATTTTAAGGCAAAATGGGAACTGCATTGGAAAAACTATTGCTCTAATAACCTCACACGATACACACTATTACATCCAAGTATTCCGACAGATTTTTGGCACCAAGATTATGATTTTACAAGAAATGATATTGTGACCATATGTAGGCTAAAATTCGGACATGCAATCTACCCTCAACACTTATATAAAATCGGTGTAGTCAACACCGAACTTTGTGAAACTTGCAATGTGGTTTGCGACTTAGATCACATTTTTTGTGCTTGTAGTAAATTTGAAATACAAAGAGAAGAACTTATTAATATTTTAATATTGCAAAAATTATACCCCCCTCTCAATCTACTTTATTTGATGTCATTAAATATGTACAGGGTATATAAAATTATTCTTAAGTTTATTAAAATGTGTAAATTAAAACTTTAGTGTAGGTATGTAGGTGTTAAGCTCGTTACCTCTGTTTAATCACCAAGTATTTTACCTTTTTACCTATACTTTCCGTGGTCTACACTTTCTGTCTGTGAGTCACCTTGAATGACCCCTAGGTGCGAAAAGTAATCCTAGTTCCTCTCCCATTGTAATTCTTCTTTTAATTTCCAGAATTGTAGTGTATTTAGTTTAGTTAGATTAGGTTATTAAGTGAACGTTATTACACATTTGTTGCTGGCTAGATGGGCACTTAGTCCGATTGCCATATAAAAAAAAATCACCTAACACACACACACACACACATATCAGTCCAGAATGTGTCAACAGTATGACCAATGTTTACCAGGATCATCCAAATAGTAAACAGTATGGTTATAAATTTATTTATTTTAGTATATTCTTTTTTCTTCTTCTTTATTCTTTAACACAAATTTAATCAAAATAAACAATGCTGATCCTAAAGTATATCCTGCAGGATGTGGTATTCTCAAGATACCAGCAGGAACATAGCGTAACAAAAAATTAAATGAGAAATAAAAACCAGGTAGAACTTCTTTCTTCGTTCTTCTTAGAAGATAAACATTTCCGCTGTGTTCTGCTAGCGTTTGCTGTCGTGCTGCAGTTGGCACATCTCAAAGAAGGAGTTCTTTGGGGCATATGAGAAGACTTTGAATGACGCAGTTCCAAGGAAATATGCCTTTTGAATTTACTCACTGGTTTTTCTGCTAATGGTCTTTCTCTTTTTAATTGTTCTGGAGCTCCAATTAGGCCTCTAATCACAGCCGGAATTCTTTCAAAGACATACTTTTGGATTGTGTTCTAAATTGAAATAGAATGAATATGTTTACGACACAAGCATCCACAAAATAAAAAAAAATATTCTATGCCACCACTTGTGTGATTTACGATTCACCTTCTAGAGACAGAACACTGCCATTTGTGGACATGAAACCTTATTCAGAGTAGCCTTTTTGTTTTCTCTTTACAACTTAGTTTGTTGCTGGAAGAGGATGGAATCACACTTCTGCGATCTATCCTCTACGCAGATATCTGTTGAAATATCGCAAAAATTAGAAAAAGAAAAGTACTTTCTATGCCAAAGATAAGTGTGATTCAAATTTTCGATTTAAAATCCCTTTACACATATTTCAGCACGATAAAAATATTCCTCATTTTCAAGACATACTATATTTACTTTAATCGTAAAGGAAACAAAAAAAAGTAAATACACAAAAGTTAAAGTTATTATAGGCTTATTTGCACGTAAGGTTAATTAATATTTAAGTACTTTTAAAGTTTAAAAATAAAATAAAATGTTTGAACACTGAAGTTACATGTCATTAGCAGTAAATATTTAAGTGGTTAAGTAAATAAACAAATATTCCTTCCCACCAGTAGCGTCGTAATGTTTTTAAATATTGTTCAAAAGCTATTTTTTGTGGAATTTTAAATAAGATACTATTTTATTGGGGATAAGCCAAAATTAAAGCTTGAAATAGGTTTATTGACGTTTCAATTTCCACTTCGGAAATCGTTATCACAATACAAACATTAATAAATTAAACAAATTTGGTTTTCTGTTACTTGCTGAAAAAATCTTCTAATAATTTAATTTTATCTGACTCATTTATATTGACAATTCAGACATACATTATACATCTTAAAGTAGACGACTTTAAAATGATATTGTCAATATTGTTGAGTTGCGTTCCTGGGACGACTTTATTGTAAGATAGTTCATTTGATTTCATGAAATCAACTTTCCTTGAGAATATCCGTCAAAAAAAATCATAGCATGTAATTTGTCTTTACAAAGACAACCACATGCCATGATGACAGTAAAATTCTCCTGTTTACTCTCAATAAACACATCATCTAGATATCTCCATCATACTGTGGATTTATGTTTTGTAGATTTGTTAATATTTGTTTCAAAATCTTCCATAAATATATCGGCTAATAATGGAGATAAACTAGATCCCATTGCTAGACCAAATTTTTGTTTAGAGAATTCATTATTTAGTGGAAATTATGTATATAATAATGCGAGGAAAATAAAAAGTAAAGGGCAGCACGGGTTCTGCCTATTTTCCCACGTTAAATCCTATAAGAAATCGCTTAGATCCATTCTGGTCATTTTTGGCTCATTTTGTGGTGGGGGTAAAACGGCTCGTCGAATCGTGACTTAAGATGTATCATCGGAAAGGGAAGGGGGTAATGAGTACGTTAACACAAAAAAACAAAGATCACGGCATTGCCAAAAGGACACTAAGCTTGTAACGTCTAAACGGCTCAACGCGCAACAACGTGCAAGGTATCAATGAAAAGGGGAGGGGGTAGCGAATACGTTAACATAAAAAAACAAAGATGGCGACATTGCCAAAAGAACACTAAGTTTGTAACTTCTAAACGACACAAAGTTCAACAATGTGCAAGGTATTGATGGGAAAGGGAGGTGGTAATGAATATGTAAGTACAAAAAACCATACATAATGGAGTTATTGACAATATGTACTATTAAATTTCTCTGACTTGTCCCATTGTTAAGACCTTGTACCTCAGGTAAACTATTGTTACCTGAAACCGCGTCTTTTTTACTATTATTGTTTAACCTAGGATATTTGTACCCTTTACTAATTGAAGTCAACCATTTACTGCTAAAAAAATTTTACGATTATATTTTACCAATATATAAATATTAACAAACCCTTTTATAAACGCCCATGAAAATCAAGCACTTATTTGCATATACTAATAATAATAAACTGTAATCCTAAAGTAGCTATAGATAATTTTATTTGATTAAAGCCACGTCATGTTGTTTAAAAGTCCGGTCCATATTCGCCACCGACAATCTGGAAAAGTATTGTGAGTGCAATTGTCATTTTTGTGCTTCTAATTCTTTGTTTAAGGTTTTATGATTTTTTGGCGTAAATTGTTTAGAAGACGTAAGGTACTTATATACATATACTGTTATGATTGTTTATTTTGACTTTGTTTATTGAGCCAATAAAAAAATATAACTTATTTGTTATGAAAAGTAAAATAAACTACTTATATTACCTGTGTTCGATGGATTCAAAGAATTTCTAGTTGTCCTTTATCGGGATAGAGAAGAAGAATAATAATTAAAAAAATATTATATTACAACAAAATTACGTTTCTTTATTTTATATCAACGAATAAAACAATTATCAAATTCTGCCGTTATCTTCTCAATCAGCATACAAGAAAATAAATCAAATTTTTATAATAATAAGATTTTAAATCTACATTCATTTATATTAAGTGAAAACCAATTTTACTTAAATTTTTCTTTACTTGAAACAAGAAACAACAAAACTTTAAACTTTTGATTAGCCTAACAAAACCTCAGTTCTTAAATTTGAATGCTAATGACCATGATGTCAAACAGATCCTTCACAGATATAAAGTTCAATTGTACAAAACAGTTACAGCTTATTTTCTTATTGAGTTGTATGTTCGAACATACCCAGAAAAGTCCAGTCTCCTCAACGATGTGATCTCTCCTTTTTGGCACCTAGGCTCCTTCCTAACGTCTCTGCAAACCTGCTGCACTAACCAAAAACACGAGATTCACTTCTCCAAAAACTTAACTACTTATTAATGACACAAGGACCTCCTTTTGTCAACTTGATGCCATAAAACTACTTTCACAAATCTTCACAAAATGCCCACGGTAGATACAAGGACCTCTTTTAATCTACTTGCTATCTCCTTCCGCAAAACTATTCAATTCCTTTTCACAATTTTCCGGTTTCACGATCCGGTTTTCCCGATCGGCTCACCAAATTCCCATTCAAAAACGACCGTCCAATCAAAAGCTCAAATTGTGTTTACCATGATTTTGGAAAAGCCTAATTTCGGTTTCAGAGAAAAACTAAATAGCTTACTTTAAAATTGGTTTTGTCAATACATATTTCAAAAGATTAGAATATGGTCATTTAATACTCGACTATACAAACAATGAAAAGATTAACTTACAGGTAAAATGTCTTCTAATTCTCAACAAAGGTTTTTTGATAATTTTGTTGGAAACGGAAAAAGGTCGTTTGCCAAACAAATTTCTATTCTTATCTACACTAAATCTTATCTTAAATTACTATATACAACTTGTTTATACTGATATCTTAAAATTTTATTTCGATGGATGTTTCTATTTATTTTTCTTTGAGTGGGAAAGAAGAAACATAACAATACATATATACATATACATATACATATACAGATACGAAAGTATCTCTATATCTGTATCTGTAAGTAAACAAAAATTAGAATATTTGAGATTTTTAAATTTTTTTTATAAATTATGAACTCTTCTACATCACTTGTTTATACTTAAAATAATAGTTAAAATCTAATTGAAATAAATGTGTCCATTCTATTGTAAGAAGATCCCGTAAACGAAATACATTGTGAATGTTGCCCATATGTGGTAAATGCCCCATAAATGATCAAAAGGATGTGCTGGACAAATGGAGATTGTGCTGGACATTGAAAAATAGCAATACTCTTGTTTGTCAACCAGTTTGATACCATACGTTTAACATATTGACAGATATTTTTGTGGATAAGGTGCAAGTTTTCGTCAACAGTACCAACAATTGGATAAACAAAAAGTTGAAGGATTGTATTGAGGTACTACTAAGCTATCAAAAACTGATTTGGAGAACCCATACCATTATTGGATCAAATGTGTATTTGTAAATCTGTAGAGTTCCTAAATTCCAATTCTTTTCACCCCAGTCTTGATATTCTCGACATCACTCCAATCTTGCAGCGTGATTACTTCTGGAAAGACTTGATATCTGAAAGACTGGATATCTGAATGTTTTTGGACTGCCAGTATTTCGAAAACGAGGCAAAAATCAATATAACCCTTTATATTATTATAACTCTTTTGAAGACACCGTATAACCATGTCCTTAGCTACCTTTACCGCATACCAGCTTGAAGAAGACCTACAGTTCTTTTCATTTCATGAAAAGTTCTAATATCCTTTCTCCGCTAATATCTTGAAGCGTACTTCTGTAATTTTATAAATTTACATTTTTAGTAAGTAAGACCAGCAAAATAAACTCAAACAAAACCAAATTTTTAGTTATTTGTAGTAATGCAAGTGATCGCAAACGTCTGACACATCTGATATGGCACGTGAAGAGGAAGACTGTATTAGTATTCTCTATTTATATACAATTATAAAGCAATTTTTGGCTCTTTTTTTGTGATTGAATAATATAATTTTTATTCCGAAGACGTCCTCCATATTTTGTCAAATACCTCTGTTATTCAAGGACTGGTTTTATTTTCTAAATAATGCATAAGGCTTTTTTTTGAAACTAGTTCTTATATTAAGTATAGTTTTTTGGATATTTATCTCTTTATCCTAGTTTTTAATAAATACACACTCCCATGGGGATATTATTGTATATGAGCATGTACCTACGCAAATAAATTAAAATAGAAATGAGTCAAAAAATGTACGAAAAAGTAAACTAAGATGGTCTAGCATAATTTGAAACCGTCAAGTACGAGAAATAATTAGAAAGGACAAAAAACAGAACACATTAGACCACTAGTAACGAAGAGATAAATTATGTTCTGGAGCCATATTTTTTGCTTTATCTGTATATTATTGAAACATTTGTGACATAACATACGAATAATATTTATATTTATAATGTATTTTTAGGAAAAAATACTTCCCTTTATGTAACAGAACAACAAAATCTATCCACTTAATATTGTGATCTAGGAAAATGACAATTTTAGTCCAACCTATGCTTTTCAAAACGTTTATTAGTATAATAGGGCTCATTTTTTGCACGGAACTAATTTTTAATGTGATTGCAAACATCACTCCGACAACAACTGAACAGTAAGTTTAAAAGCTAAATTATGTATTTTATATAAATATATGCGCCAAGCTTTCTATCTCCTCTCTGACGTCTTCTTCTGGGCTTCCAAGGTCTCAGTCTTCTGATCCTCCAGACGCAACTACATTGTTGACTAATCACTGCACTATTGCTACTGGGGAGAGCAAATTGGTTTGGGTGGAGGTGGGCGCGAAGATTCCTGATGACGGAATTTTGATTGAAAGATGGACGATATTTTCTTTATGAAAGGTCTCCTTATCGAAGGTAACCAGATGCCGTCATCTCATTTATTGAGACAATGTGGTCTTTTTTTAATCTCTGTGGTTTCTCGGATAATTCTTTATTTATAGAGGCGGATAGAGGCTATGGTTCGTGGTGTTGACCTAAACCTAAATTGAATCGGTTGGATTCTACGATTTGTTTAACCTACATAACATCGGGAGCAGTCTGCACAAGAAATTTCATAACATCGGTGCTGTTCATTTGGAATGTTGTCTTTTATTGATTGGATAAGCGATCGGTCTTTTATTGATTGGATAAGCGATTAAAGGTTATGTTGGTGGGTAAATATTGTCTTTACTCCTCTTGATTAACAGATTTTGTCGATTTTGTAAGTGACTTCTTTGACGTAAGGAATACAAGCTTTCTTATGATGAGCGCTTTTGTATTTAGATTAAGTGGAAGATTATTGATGTGATTTTCTTAATACCCATTTTGGATAAGGACGTGTTTTAAAGTAGAGAGCTCAGCGGGTCTTCTTGCACCATGGCAAAGGCGTATAGATCTTGAGACAAGGGTAATAATGACTGAACTAATTTCTTAGGGGGAGATTTAGTTTGTGGGGGATTTTTAATTTAACGATTTTTTTTATTTAATTTTTTACTCCAAGGCCCAAAAAGAGTCATCAAAAGAGTTATGACCAAATTTATCTGTTTGCTAGTTTATGTTTTATTTGTGCTCTGGACATCAATTTTAGCATCAGATATGTCACATATAGGCTGCAATCTGGAATTTTTCCTACCTAAAGTTTTATGTATGGTTGAAGCAGACACTATCAGAAGGTAAGACGGTAACGATGGCTAATTTCCGGGAGTTGTTAACTTCCGGGAGTTGCTAATTACTGGCGAAATGTTTATCTCAAGGTTCTGTACTTTTTACACTGTTTCTCTGCTGACAGTTTTCCTTTGTTATTATGTGTCTTACAATAGTAGATCGTTCAGGGACGTAGTCTACAGTTCCCGTTTTGTACAATATTATAAATATAACGAGTATTGAGAGGTTAGTACATTCTCGTCTACACATACTCCAATTTTTTCATAATTGTTATATAAAATATTTCTTCCTGTGATTGTTGATAAATGTATTTGATAAAATAATGTGTTATAATTTGCTTTTAAAGCCAAATTTTTAGTTAAGTAGTATTCTTCAATTTAAGAAATCTTTTTAGAAGCTATACAGAACCATTTATTAGTAATAATACTCAAGAACAACCTGACGTACAGCCAAAATCAATAAAAGAAAACAATTTTCCACTATGTAAAGATATTGCGTCCTCTGACCTTGGTAAGTAAATGTTGTTATTACTTAGTGTTAATTCGTATATTGGTACTGTACAAAACCGAAATTAAAACACCTGTACAAATCAAAAAGCTGTATACACTACAAAGAAAAAATTGAAAGCCTGCTAAAAAAATATGTTCTTAATTCACTAAATTTTTATTTTACCAATATAGTATCGAAAAATATAATACTTCTGAAGGATGTATATGCTAAAAGATGGACAAAACGAAGTACTCTAAGTGATGCTACTCAAACGGCAAAAGGTGTTATCTTATATAAAACACAACGGAATTGAAGTTGAAAGTTACGTAAAAGCTGAAAAGATCCGTTCAATACTGTATAGCACGGTACAGCACATACAATACAGGCAAATATAAGTGACCACTGGGTCTGTAATAATAACAGATAATTCAGATTAATGTGCGACATTTAGAAATTAGAGAAATAGAATTACCAGCTCGATGTTGTAAAAGTGTTAAGTACTATGTTTGGCACGAAAATGAAATAAAAAAAGGTTAATCTTCGTAAATGGGTATATTTATTTAAAAACCCTTACTAAAACCCAACTAAAGGTGTTGATATTTGTATAGGAAAGTCTTTAATCCTATACAATAATTGTGTTTCTTTAAACAACCATTCTCTACACTATCGTCACACCTTCCCCTCGTAAAATTTTCGACCCTATTGTTAACTTCAGAATCATCCATGTCTATCATACCACAATATTTCTCCATTTTCTTGATTCTTCACATATACATCACATTCCTGTGCATTCTTTTCTCTTTCATTATTTCTTGGTCAACTCATATATCAAACATGTACTCATTAATTTTAAACACAGTAACCATTCAAACATTATCTAACAATTTATCAGAATTCATAATTTCCCCTATTACAAAAAATCCTAATCAACCATTGCTCACCTTCTCTTGGTCAACAACTTAGTAGCACACTCATACATCAAATTTTAGGTTTTTATTTACCGAATTTAATACTACCAATATAGATTTTGTTCAGGGTGCTAGATGCTATAAGCATGAAGGACCTCTATTATCTCTAATTGTTGATTAACTCTTCCTCTTCTTTAACCGTCCCCTTCTTCTTCCGTCATTTCCTTTGCTTTTATTCTTATCAAGTCTCTGAGGAGCTCAGCCTCTTCAATTTTAAATTTAATCACATAGGTTATAACTTTAATTTCTTCAGCAAGTAGATTTCTAACCCCCTTTTTCAATTTATTAAACTTACTTTTATTAACTTTTTCACCAAACGAGCAGTCTAAAACAAAGTTATTTAAATACGAGGTCTTATATTAGCTTGAAATATTTACTATTCAAACTTTACCTTGTCCTAGATGTGATAAACATAAAAGGATAATTTTCATGTATCTAAGCTAATCTAACATAAAATACACTTTTAGACCACATTCCAAACGACAAAAAGTAACATAGGTTGCCTAATGCACATGTCATTCTCTTAAACATGACTTTAACACCAACGGTAATTCCACATCTTTTATACCCTACATTAATAAATAAAAAGTTTTTAAATCCCAACACCTGGCTTGCTGTTATTATTTTTAATATCATTGAAAATTTTTTTTTTAATATTTTGGCTGTAGTAATACTATGTATAACCAATATAGTTTCATGTTGCATTGACATTCTGTTTTCGACACCGTTCATAGGTATCTTGTCAGTTACCAGCTGTAGTCCGTTTGAAGAGGTTTACTCGTTGGACACTGGAACTCACTTCAAGCATGTTACCTGAAGTCAAATTTAATTTAATATTTAACATCAAAGTTTTATAACAACAATATGTACAATCTTTTATAACTACATGTAATTTAAAGGGTTTTTACCCTGGTATTTTGGTGGCTCAGGCATTTTAACCTAGTGGGTATAACCATTTTTGCTTTTTAACCCTAGTCAAAATTTTAAAACCACGTTTGCTTTAACTTAATGTTTTATACTTATTTTAGGCAATTTTAAACCTGGTAATGGACTGTTTAGTCCGAAAACGTTTGGTTTTTTGAAGTAGCGCTTTTAAGGGTTTTTAAATAAATAAACCCATTTACGAAGATTAACCTCTTTTTTATGATACGTGATATACAGCCAGCTACAGGAATTGTTTTTCTTGTGGATTTTGAAAATGAAATAATCTTGTAAAGCTGTTTTTTTATGGTGCTGTTAAAATCGGACTTCAAGCGAGATTTGCCATAATAGCGGCTAGATAAAGAACCATCTCGAATTAACTCAGTAAATAGACTTTCTATGGTAGCGTCCCAATCTGGGTAGATTCTCAGGACAAGTGGCGCTAAGAAGAACAATGAGGTGCCATGGACATCCGATCCTTACAAATATGGTACAACGTCATGTCGTTTCGGCCGACATAGATGTAACATTAAAAACTTTTTGATAATATTGAATGGTTGTAAGTTAAATTAAACATCTTCTTCTTCTTAGGGTGCCTGTCTGTTCCGAACGTTGGCGATCATTCTGGCTATGATGACTTTACTGGTTGCTATACGGGTACTATTATGTGTTGTGGTCTTTCTACACCATACTTTCAGGTTAAGCTAGGATATTCTTCATCATCCTGGGGCCCTCTTTTTTTTAATTTTGCCTTGTAAAATGCATTGGAGCAGCTTAAATCTGCTTATAGAATAGCTAATCTAATCATTTTTCATTATATTTACAAATACTGCAACTTACGGCTCTTTACGATGTTGACCAAATCCGCGGTTGTCTTCAATGTTTTCGTCTTCAACGTCAACGTTAATACCCCGCACAAAAGCACTGAGTACACGTAACATTTAAAAAACTTCATTTTTGTTTCTAGAGTGAGGTCATGGCTCTTGAACACAGAGCTCATAGACAAGAATGAAGTTGTTACCTTTCCGATGCGACATTTAATCTCTTGGGTGTTGTCATACGACTCATTGGTTTTAATTTCCAAGTAATTCTACTGTGAGATACGTTAAATTTTCATTTAGTTCACATACAGATTGGCTTCAGTTCTGGTTTCCTTGCTGATTATCATTAGCTTGCTTTGCTGGTGTTTATATCCAGTTCATATGTTCTACATGTTTCCGTTATTTTCTTTATTCAAATTTTACATCCCTTCTATGGTATTAGAAAACACTATTGTATCATCTGCATACTACAGGTTACTGAGCTTGACTCCATTTTTGGCCTGATCTGTATATTCTCTATCTATTCAGAGTACTGCTGATTGACTCCAATACAGGTTAGCTATTATTTTTAGGTCTCTCCCATCAATCCCTGTCCTTTTCAGCACTTTCAGCATTTGTTCATGCCTGACTCTATTAAAAACCTTCTTGTAGTCAATCAGGTATGCAAAAACATCACAGCTGACATCTTCTCATTTCTAAATGCTAAATGTATATTTTCTCGTACAAACGGCGTTCACAAATCCAAACTGATTTGGCGCAATTTGTTCCTCGCATTTCCGGTAAATTCTTTTGTGGATGACTTTTAAAAATAGTCAGCAGATGACTCTTTAAGCTTATGGTCCTATAGTCTTCACAAAGTTTTACTCCTGGTTTTTTGGGCAATGGCACGAACTCTGATTTAAGTCACTCTACTGGTATTTTTTCTGCCTTGTAATTGAACAAGCTTCATATTAACGGGTTAGTTGCAGATCGGAGACAATTTATCGATAATTAGTTGCATAAAGACAGAAAGATCATGATTTGATATCAATCCAAGGCTACAACAACTCCTTTAAATTTTACTTAAAACATGACATTTAAAAAAAATAAAACTATTTCCAGACTGGAAATCTAAACATTAAAATGAATTTAAAATAAAATTCTAATTACAATAAATTCTGGTTTGATCCAATATAAAACTACAAAGTTAGCTTAAATTGTGAACTCAAAATTGTCACAATAAAATGTTTTTAAAAATATGTCTTTTTCTTGCTAGACGAAGAAAGTTACTACTCTTTAAACCAAAACGAATATAGTTGTACTAATAATAAAAACTTAGTTTTTAAAGATTTTTATAATCAAAATTTTTAGTTGGAAAAGTTCTGGTATCACGATCACCATCATCAATTACAGAACTAGAACACCAATTCGATTGGCTCCAACTGGGAGGACATTGGCAACCTCCAGATTGTAGAGCTAAACAAAAACTGGCCATTGTAGTTCCTTTTCGAAACAGAGAAACACATTTATCTATTTTTCTTAGACATATGCATCCATTTCTTAGACATCAGCAGCTAGATTATACTATATTCGTGATAGAACAACAAGGAGAAAAGCCTTTTAATAGAGGAATGTTGATGAATATTGGCTTTGAGCAGGCGATGTCGATGAGCCAATTTGACTGCTTTATTTTTCATGATGTTGATTTGTTGCCTGAGGATGATAGAAATTTATATGTGTGTAGCAGTCAACCTAAGCATATGAGTGTAGCTGTTAACGTATTTAAGTACAAGTAAGTAACTATTTTAAGACTCTTAGCTATATATTTTCTTTTAAACTTTTTAAGAACTCTTTTCACTCCAAACATCGAAAGCATCTTATCTACTCACTCCAAGTTATTCAATCTAGTCCGATCTATATGAGACCAAATCCCCAATGAAGACCATGGTGTCTACGAGATACAATGTTCCAGTGGCCCACGTACATACATAGGACAGACAAACCGACGAATCTATAATCGTATTTACGAACATTGTATATCTGTAAAACATTCCAACACTACTCCAGCTCTAGCCCAACATTATATAATGATTATTTATAAAAACAATTCTACAGATTATACAGATAAAACTTAATAATCTTTTCAGTAAAATTACAATCTTAACATTTTGATCCAATATTTGTTATGTTACCCAAGATTAGATTCAATTTAATTTTAGATTGCCATATAAAAACATATTTGGAGGCGTTACAGCACTCACTACACAGCAAATTACCCTGGTAAATGGCTTTTCAAACTTGTTTTGGGGATGGGGAGGTGAAGATGACGATATGTTTAATCGAGTAAAAGCCCATCAGCTCGATGTGATAAGATATAACCCTAAAATTGCTAGATACAAAATGCTGAGGCATCAAAAAGCAACACCAAATCCCCAAAGGTAACAAATATTTTAACTAATTTCAGTCCATGTACATTTCTACAACTTTTATAACTTTCTACACTTTCTTATTAAAGGATATATAGATAGACGCATATAAAAGAATCTTTCACTTTCATTTTTTTGGTCTTGGCAAAGCTTACACACATGTTATGAAAACAAGCAAAAGTTGATCATAGATAGCGGTGATTTCAGCGCTATTACTGCTTCTAAAATATGAAGAGTGGAGCAACAAATGCGTTTTTGAATATTTTGATACGCGACGATAAAAAGAGGCTTCGGAAGAATACCATCACCCTCCTCGTAACAGAGTTGCTAAGATACCAAGGTGCTCTAACAAGCAGACTAGGTTATGAAGCACCGTGACAAAAGTAGTTAGAATGGTGGTAGTACACCTACATCCTCCTGATACTCAATTAGATCGAGATCAAGCAAATTTGATAATTAACAAACTGGAGCAAGCACTTGATGAAGTTCTTATCGGAGGTCAGAATGCACTTCTGTAGTTCCGTAAATCATCGTTTAGCAAAAAGATTATGTGGGTGAAGTGTGTGAACAAGTATACGAAAAAAATTAACGAGTTAAGTGGTGTAGACTATGAAGGGCCTTTGGGAGAGAGCAAATTTAAATATAGTTGATTCAAATAATATGCCCAAGCACTCCATGGTCCTCATCGAAAAAGAGCTTGATAAAGATACCATCAGGATCCGTCACCGGATCCGGAACCTTAAGACAGAAGACTGGCTTTTATCTCTGATCCACAGACTTGACGGACAGTAAAGACAAAAGTCATATAGGGAGGAGGTATGAAGAAAACAGTTCTGGGATTAGTATACCTCCCATACAATGATCTCGAACAACCACCAACGGAGTTGGAACAGCTAGTGAGAGATTACATAAAAAATTAACTGCAATTAATCATGAGCTATAATACGAATACATACCATCTGACCTGGGGCAGTACAAACACCAAACTGTTCAAAAATGGTATGTTTTAGATGAGGGGTTGTGTTTATGACAGGCAATGAGTATATTAAGAAAACGTATCGTTATCCTCGTAAAAAAAATTGAAAAGCATATCAAGCAGATCTGGAATATTGTTTAGGTAAGATTAAAGGAACGATAAGGTATACGTTGAACGTAGACATGGCCGCCGAACAATTTTAAGAGATTTTCATATTATCGTTTAAAGATAACTGTCCGGAGATAGTGGGAAATTTTAACGGGAAAGTACCCTGATGGAATGACACTCTTTCAGATAAAAGGACAGAAGTTAGACAAAAATGTAACTGCTCCAAAAGATCAGATCAGTAGGGTAATAATCTCAAAGCATGAAATGAATATAAAAAACTAAGAAGAGCAAATAGATACTCATTGAAAATGCATTGCTAGGAGATATAACAGACTGCAGAAATGTCAAGGCTTTCTTAAAGTTCTCTCAATAGGCCCTTAGATAAGTATTTCCGCGCTCCAAAATGAAGTCAGGTGAATAAACTATAAATTGTGAAGAGTCTCTGAAAGATCTCTTCATGGTGCCCTTTCCTGAGTCTGGAACAAAACTGATACCACTAGATACATAACAGCAAACTGTAATGGATATCATACCTTATAGTTCTTGGGAAAACTGGCGTGTGGTAAAACAAGTGGTTAACTAGGACAAATTAGTTTTAATATTGAAAATTTCGTAGCTTTTTAAGTAAAAAAAATTGCGAATCTAACTATCAGTGTCAATATTTCATCGTCAAAGTACAAAAACAAAAATCTATAGCGTTTATACTATAAGATTCTGTTTTGTTATTTTTATTTTTTTAAAGTATTTAAATTTTGGTACGACAATCATTATAACTCTTTAATTTCGACATATTTTGTAGATATAAACTTCTTGAAGAAGGAAAGAAAAAGTTTACAAAAGATGGGCTTAACACTCTGCACTACGAAGTACTACAAAAACAGGAATACCTGCTATACACATGGATTTTGGTAGATATTGATACTAAATGACATATAATAAGTCTATCACAAAAATATTTTGCATATACGAATATTACGATTTTTTATGATTTCTTGGGCGATACTTCATTCGTGTGAAAGAAGAATATATGTTATATTATCAGCCCCAAGTTGACAGTAATAGGAAAACGGTGCTAGTTTTTTCGACTTCCAGACATTCTTTTAGAAGTAAAATGGTCAATTCTAATGACCTTGAATTGCAGATGAATTGTGTAACGAAAATTTTTTATAAAATAAAAATTTGTTGGTATGTTTGTTTTCTTTGTTATTATCATGTATTTTTTTATATTCATTTTTAGTCCATTTTTTCCCAGAAACTGTTTGTTTTGTTTAGCAGTAATTGGAGTTGTTCAGCTGAGCTTGCTATAATCACGGTGTTATCTGCATATCTTAGACTGCAATAAAAATTTAAATTAGGATTAAAATTTTGTTTAATAAATGTAAGAGAAGTACATTTTTGATAACGTTTTTTTTTTTGCATTTGCTGAAAGATAATGTTTATCTTACTATTGGGTTTAAATTTGTTAATATGTATTAAAAATTATTGTACATAATTCAAATAGTTTTATTTTAATCTTTTCTAATGTGTAAAATAAAAACTGTGCATCACAGACCCCACCCGACTGTTCATCTAATTTGGATGTACCTACCCGATTACTCACGGGTTAAGTCGAAATAGAAGTCAAACGGATCAAAGAAAAATGTTATAGCAAAAAATGTTGTTAGGTTTTAAAAATTTTAGAAGGATAAGCACTAAAAGAAGATTACTGCTTGCGTATTTTTAATACAAAGCAGTCCTCTTTGATTTCCTGTTTATGTATACTTTTTTCGAAATAAAAACTTTCTTGCCACACGCGAAAACACGTGCTAAGGACTAACAGTATAACTTAATACAATTAATTGTTACATCAGTAAGTTTTGTTCAAGTTAAAAATGCCGATATCAAATTTCTCTTGTGTTGAATTCCTTGACCCAAATGATACTGACTATGCGATCTTTTCTATTCTTCTAGTTGGATTAAAAATGAAATCTTATCATTTTCTAATATTTGGGTATTGTTTATTTAATTGATCTTATACGCAGTTTATACGTAGTTAATAAAATGCAAGCATTTTGCTAAACAAATGACAAGCTAATTATTACAAACATATTACCAAACAAATAACAAACAAATTTACCAAAGATATGTAATACGACCTCTATGGATCCCAGAAAAAGGTGTGGAAGATGATAAGGAGACAAAAAACAGAAATGAATGAATTTGTACGCATAGATAACATTAAGAAGGAACATTAGACTGAGCATTTCACGAAATTATATGGAGAAGGAGACGAAGAGAACAGAGAAAGAATCATTAACGAAACCCACGATAGAGTACTACTATCAGAAAAAAGATACACGGACGAATAAACAAATTACAAAACCGAAAAGCAGCTGGTAAGATAAACAATGAATTGCTAAAATATGAAGGAACAGCACTATGCAAATGGCTCCTAAAATTATTCATCGATATAATAAATACCGGAGTAGTACCAGCGGAATGGAAAGAAAGTCTCCTGCTACCGATACTTAAAAAGGGACACTCAAAAAATCCTGAAAATTATAGGGGCATTAGTCTGATGAATAGTACAGTAAAATTGTTAACGGCAGTCACAAAAGATAAAATCGAGGAAAAAGCGAACATGGCAGATGAACAACAAGGCTTCCGGAAGAACCGCAGCACAATAGACGCAATTTTTATTATCAGATAAATAATAGAGACCACAAGGCAAGCATCAAAAGCGGCAAGAGTAAGTAATTGCCTCCAAGAAACCATATGGAGAAACAAATATCTGACCACGGAAATCAAAATGAAAGTATACAAGACAACAGTTAGACCAATCCTAACATATGCAGCGAAGACAAGGACCGATACAAGAAAGACAAAACAACAAATCAACAATATTTGAATTATCAACAAATCAACAATAACAAAAAAAAATTGAAATACTTTGAATTTGACCAAACTTTTCACCGTTGCGTTTTCTGCATCTAAGTGTATATTTGGTATTTTAAAGAACCCTGAAGTGACCACTACCCTATTATAATTGATAACTAAAAATTATATATATTAGAAGCAAAATGGAACTTAAGAAATGCGGATTGTACAAAATTTCAAAACCGTATCCAACACAACTTTAGGATGAAGTGTCATATAAGGAAAAAAAAAGAACGCGGAATTTTAGTGTAGATTCTATACACAAACTTTTTGTTACAAAAATAAACTTCTTGCAAAAAGGGACAAGTATTCAAGTTTTCTAATATGTTCTTTTTGTCTTCTTAACACGAACTCATATCCGAATTTCCTCGTGATGCTTCTCATCCGCTCTCTAATCTTTTGTCTGCTTTCTTGAAACCGACACTCTAAATATCCTGCTGAGATTAATGACGCGCGGAGTTTTCAAGGTTACCGGATACCAACTTATTGGATGTGAAAGAAACGCTATGTACGAGCTTTTGAAGTTTCCGCTATCTTACTAGAGATAACAATAAGGTCTAAGGGAGAGAATGCCACTGACCCAGAAAGAAAAATGAAGTCAGGCTGATGTAAGGGTTTTCTACTGAGATATCCAAAATAAAGTCAACGGAAATTATGGGAAATATGTCAATATATAGGTTTTGTCTAGTAGGAAAGATTCAGACGAATATTGAAATATTATTTCAGATGCAATACAAAAGAGGTGCAGAGAGTAACTGCATGTATCTCAATTGATATATAAAAAGTTACCAAATCAGGATGTAAGTAAATTAGTAAAAATGAGAGACATAAAGATTTATTTTTCTTCTAATTTTTAAATAATTAAGCAAGAATTCAGATCATCTAGGAAGATATCACTTAAAATATAGACCGAAGAATTAATTTAAATATAGTCTATAGTTAATAAAAGTTCCATATTTTTTTATTCACCGCATCAACTACTGACATTAATAACAACGGTCGGCAACAGGAGGACTGCGGTCCGAATGCGGACCGCGGAAGGTTGAACTGCGGACCGAACTGCGGAATATTGATTGCGTCAATCAATTTCAAAATAAAACTGCTTAATTTCCAAATAGGAAGTAAAATGATAAATAAACTTAATACCAATTATGTATAAGTGATGAAATATTGTTTTCTAATAATATTGTATGTTTACAATAACTGAAATATATAAATCTGGGGAATTCTGTTCAAAACCTGTCAACTTTTCCACAAAAGCTTTCCTCTTGGCAGTCAGGCGCGTGAAGAAAAACTTCGGGTATATATTCTTACAAAAAAAGCACAAAAGCCCTAGTTCGCTGCATGAGCCACCAAGAAAAATCCACAGAGGCAGCGTAGGTGTATGCTGGATACTTAACAAACATCAAAAACCATTTTCTGGTTCTGAGATAGTGAAGGAATGTATGCTGGCAGTAGTTAACTCACTTTTTAAAGAAAAAAAGATGTTGATGCAACTCTCTTCTTAATCTTTTGCAAAAGGCACCTTGCTACGCTATAGCACTTGACGAATTATGTCACATTGTTGATGATTAACAAATGTCTGTTTTATAAGATTTCTTTATATTGTCAGATTTTTAGGGAAGAGTTGCTAGCAATATTGCCGCTAAAAGGTAACAATCGAGGAGAATATTCGTTCAAGGTTATTGATGAATTACTTTAGATGTTCCACCCTCATACAGACTTCGGTCATCCGAATGAGTTTCTTTGGTATTGAGAACTCCGCCATGGCATTCTATACCTATCTTCTTTCTACGCTATCATATGCCTGTCGAAAGTCTATGAAACGATTGTGTATGGGTCTGGTATACTCCCATTCCGTTTCTAAAAGTTGTCTCAGCGTGAATAGTTGATCTATTGTTGATCTGTTTGTCCTAAAACCGGCTTGATATTCGCCTAGGACATTTTCAGCATAAGGGATTAGTATACCAAGAATGATGTTTGACAGGGTTTTATATGTCGTGTTTAGGAGTGAAATTCCTCTATAATTCGCGCATTTTGTTTTGTCCCCTTTTTTGTGGATGGGCACTATCCGCACTATTATGTTTTCCTTCCACGTGCTGATATCTTCTCTTCTAACCATATGTGCGTTATTAGCTGGTGGATTTGGCGATGTAGTGCGTCTCCCCCATATTTCAGAAGTTCTGCTGGTATCTTGTCAGTACCCGGCGCTTTGTGATTTTTCAGCTTATTTAAGGACTTTTGGGTTTCTTCAAAGGATGGATTTTTGACGAGAATGTCCGCTGTGATATAAATCTCTTCTTTGTGCTGTTTTTCCTGTATGATGTTTAGAAGGTTCCTAAAATACTCTTTCCGTTCTTCAGCTACTTCTTTACCGTCGATTATCATACGGCATTAATTGTCTTTTAGTGTATGGATGAAATTGATTTTATGTCCTATTTTCTCAGACGAAATTGCTTTATAGAATTCTCTGGAGCCTGGTTTGGGCTGGTCTCTCTCCATAACTTCATATTTTTATTGTTCATAGTTTCTTTTCTTTGTGCGTATTATTTTCTTGTTTCTTTTTGGAAGTCGTCATATTCCTTTTTACTTTGGTCTGTTTGCGGTTATATCCAGGTCTTCCTTACTGTTTGTCTTTTTTTCAGCTGTTCTATATCATTGTATTCTCTTTCAGAGTTCAAGGTTTGTTCAAATTGTTCCCTATAGTTTTGTTGTTTCTCTTTATTGTGCGTTTCGTCCATGTTCCATTGTAGGTTTATTGTTATTTTATTGTATTTGTGGCTAGATATTCTGGATTTAACTTTTGCTCTGATTAAGTAATAGTCTGTCTATTTCTCACAGGCTTCTTACGTCTATAATATTGTTCCCATGACGGGCATCTACAATGATGTGGTCAATTTGGTTCCGCGTAATATGGTCGTTTGAGACGCAGGTTTGCTTATGGATGTCTTTATGCGGAAACATGGTTGACTTTATTAGCATATTATTAGCTGCTACAGTTTCTGTGAGTCTTAAGCCATTGTCGTTGAATATATTGTGGAGGCTGTGTTTACCTATTGTGGGGTATAGGCTAGGCTCTTTGCCTATTTTAGCATTAAAGTCCCCGCATATGCGCATATCTTGTTTTGGCATCGTATCTATCTCTCTTTCTAGGGCATCGTATAAGTCATTCTTGATATATACATCCTTCTCTTCCGTTGGTGCATGCGCTGAGAAAATCGAAATATTGCATCGTTCTCCCTTTATTCGTATGTAGCATATCCTTTCGTTTATAGGTTTGAAATTTAGTATATTCTGTACTAGGCTGTCTCTAATCACAAAGCAAGTTCCAAATTCATGTCTTCTGTTTTTATTACCTCTGAAGAAGATGGTGGATTTACTTATTTTTATATTTCCATCGTCTGGCCATCTTATTTCTTGTACTGCTATTATATCCATTCCTATGTTTTCCAGTTGTTCCACAGCATTTATAGCAGCTCCAGATCTGTACCAACTCCGGACATTCCAAGTTCGGATATTTATAGTCCTTTTACATTGCATTTGACGTTTTTTGTGTATATCTGTCCGGTTGAGTTGCAGTTTTCATTACTAGTTTCTTTTTACGATGGTGGGTAGTTAACCCTCCGCTCAACCCTTCTCTTTTATCCGGGCTTGGGACCGGCTGCAGTAAGGTAATTTCCGAGCTACTCAATCCACCCGTTCCTCACTCTACCCCAGGCAGAGTTATATTATATTATAGATCCGATATATTTATATTAATTACATGTGTTTTTGTGTTTCTAATTTTTAAATCTGGATCTTCATCATCTATTTTAAGATACTCTGTCTTTGACATATTTATATTGAGGCCCCATTTTTTATATTCTTTCTTTAGTTTTCTAAACATGTAGTCCATGTCTTGCTCATCATTACGACTACCGTTGTTAGACATTTACCACCGCCTATGTCTATTTCATCATAGACAGCATCCTTGTTTAAGCTCATTTGTTATTAGAAATGATTCAGATATAAAGTTTCCTTCTTTAACGACACTTCTTGCATTTTTGTATATATTCGCCATAGCATCCACATACTCATTACTGAGACCTACTTTCCTTAGGTGGAATAGATAGATAGATAGATTCCTTGCCTTCTGTTTTTACCTACTGCAAAACGAATATACCATAAGTGAACGATATTCTTGCATGCAATCCATTTTGTTCTTCTATGTTTTCTATTCTTTCTGTTATTATTCGACGATACAACCTCCTCACTGAGCTGATACCTAACAGTTATTCTTCTCTACTTAAAGCATTTGCATTATTAAACTAATAAATACAGGTTAAAATCATTAAAAAAATTTTGAAAATGATTTTCGGATTGGAAATTGAAACTTAAATCTAATATCCAATAACAAATATTCAATTACAAACCGAAAAAAGCAAGAAGTGAAAGACGCTCTTTAAAAAGATGGAGTTTCTTACCGAAACGAGCAACAAATAGCTAAACTCTATTTAGATTTTAGAAAAAAATATATATATTCGCTATAAATTTGCGAATAAATAATATTTTCATCAAGAGAACCCTATCCAAAAAAGTCCAAAGTATTTTTGCTTTCGTGTTGTATCTCAAAATAAAAAGTATACCTACTTAGTATTTCCGGGGACATGAAACGTTTTCAGAGAAGTAGGTCAATTGACGTTTCGCGATTTACTTGACCTTGACTAACCATCTGATGTACATCGTCCCTGCAAAAATGCTCTCATTCCCAGCACGAATGTCGCCTCTAATTTCTCCCTGTCTAGTTTTTGATAGAGAATGGCACTTAAAAATTACTAAGACTCTCTTCGGTAAATTGGACTTGTGCCGCAATTTAAATAAAGCCCTAATGCTGTTTGATTTTTGGGTCAATTAATCATGAAAACAAAGGTCTTTGACCCGGGCTTCTTCGCTAGCCATAGTGTTTGATAATAAACAATTTAAGCAACTTCTTATAATTTCGTTAATTTTTGTGTTTACGAAATATTTGACAATTATGTTTTATTAATTATCAATAATAGATAAATTGAAAATTAAATTAAGAAATTCAATTAAAAGACAAAGGTAAAAATTACAAAAAAAGTGCATTGATTGTATTGTATTGTAATGTATTGAAATATAATAAAGAAAAGATTATAAAGGAAAGTTTATAAAAAAGAGGAAACTAAACTTTACCCTTGCAATCGAGCGTACTGTGGCTAATGACTCAATCAGAATAAAATAGAAAAGAATGGAATAGAATCTTTACTAGTTTCTAGGGTCAGGAAACACCTGAAATCTGCGGACGGCAGAAATTTATTCACTTGCCCTGATAGGACTATTCAGTAGAAATTCTACCGACTTCCTCTCCCAATTATTAGGCATTTTTAATTAATTGATATACTATTTAGTGGAAAACTAGCGGACCAACTCGACATCGAGTTTTTTAAATGAAATTTTTATTTTGCCAGAAAAATTAAGAGATCAATACAAACAATATAAGCAAGAATATACATAACATTCATCAATAATAATGCAAGTAAAAAGTGTATTAAATATCACGAAATATTTCGTTGAAAACAATGTTTTTTGTTACAATGTCTCCATGTTCTGAAACCTTTTGCTTGGCACCGGGAGTTATGTAAACTTTTACTTTTTACTTTTTAATAAAAACGAAACCGAAAGTCGACCTCAAAACCGGAATGCAATTTTTAGTTTATCAATTGTCGACATGGATATCATTTAGCAGTTAATTTTACATGCTGATTACGAATCCGGTGTCAGATTTGCTCTATCTTGACGTTTTATGCGCGTTTCGGGTCACTTCCGGTATTCGATCGCAACCGGAAGTACATATTTAGATTCGTCTCGACGAGACCTTTCGATCCATACATACATTGTGGGGTCTAAAACTTAAAGTAAATTTGAACTTCCGGTCATCTCAAAACCGGAAGTGAATTTTTGTACCAAAAGTATATCTTGACAATCTCATACGTAATACTAATAAAATTCCGAAATTATATTTTACTTATCTAATATGGTTTTTGAGTAAAGTGGTGGACAAGAAAAGGGCTTAGCGGTTTAGTATATAAGATTGTCACTGTAAATTGTACAATTTTATGGACAAGGCTTACAAAAAGTCAAAAAATAGCAATAACAATTTAAAATTTACTAAAATTACATAAATCGTAAGTCAATATTACACCAAAATTAAATAAATAACTATTACAAAAATTGTGGACTTTGTTTTGTGCTACGAAAATAAACATATACCTATACCCAAGAAAAATAAAGCAAATACATGCTCTCAGTTCAGATTAATTAGCCTGATAATTTTTCGACTGTTCTAACAACCATTCAAATTTCGTCATTTTGTGTCATGTGGAATAATTTCACCCAATTATGTCAACATTAGACTGATAATTGTATTCAGTACAATTTTCAATCCCTATGACAACACGATCGAGTTTGACAACTTAATCACAACAAAATAAATTTCAAAATGTCACGTTTCGGCAATAAGAATGTTCAAAGTATAAATGCGCTAATCAAAGAAAAAATTCCCAGAAATACAACCTAATGTTAACTTAAATTTTAATAATTGTACTTTCACTAACTGTACTTTTAATAAATAAATGTTTCGTTATGTTGAGTTATGATTTTTTTTTCAAAAAATTATCCGCCGAATATCCCTCGGACATTGATGAATGCCTCATAATGTCATGACACATTTCTCAAGCTCGTTGCTTGGTAATAGCACCCAGCCTTCGGCTTCGTGCTGTTACCAAGGAACGAGCTTTCGATTATCATGAAATTATCTCGTCTGTTATCAATGTCCTAGGGATATTACTACTGATAAGCCATTTTCTAAAAAATTTACTCAAAATTGCACATCAACGAATATACAGAGAATGTGAAAGAAATCTGAGCGACAATCAATTTGGATTTCGTGTGGGACTTGGTACAAGGGAGGCATTATTTGGCCTCCAGATATTAGTACAAAAATTCCGATATCAGCGAAAAGATGTGTTTCTCTGTTTTATCGACTATGAAAAAGCGTTTGATCGAGAAAAACACACAGAACTCATAGAAACAATAACACAACATGGTATAGACCATAACACTGTAGTACTTATTACAAAACTATATTGGGATCAAATGGCGTCGATCAAAATAGATAATCGTCTGACAGCAGAATGGCCAATAAAAAGAGGAGGTTATCAGGGCTGTGTACTTTCTCCTCTGTATTGAAGAAGGAATAAAAATCAACGGAGAATACGTAAACAACTTAAGATACGCAGACGATAACGTCATTAGAGAGTTTTTAAGCCCCTTATTTCAGTAACGTTAAACGTTATACGTTATGCTGCTCATGCGCATTAACAGAAAAATAACGGATTACTTTATTAGCGGATAAGGTTTTCCCTTATTTAGGTAAAGATAAGGTTACCTTTATTAAGGGATTACGTGTTTGTAATGTTGTCAAATGCCAGATATCTAAATCATAAAAAAAAAAAACAAAAAAAAGTCATATGAGCAGCTCTCTTTCCTTGCCTAAGAGCAGAATCAAAGATAACTAGAATAAAAAATAGAGAAAATTTAGTTCAGCATCTTCTCATCAATTGTTTCCAACACAAAATGTAGTCTTGGTGCAACAGGTATTACAGGATCAAATATTGTGAAGAATTAAGCCTCTTATCAAATTGTAATCTATTACTTCTCTGTGTGTTCATCGTCTATTTTCTTAGATTATAGCAAATTATTCAAATAAAATAGGTTATAGAATATAACGTGGTATAACTGCCGTTTTATAGGTTACGTTCGTCAAATGTCAATTAACGTTAATCTGTCACAGCTTAATTTCTGAAAGGATTCAAAAAATATTTTAAGTAAAAACGTTATCCCTTATTTATTATTCAAGGCGCATGACAAGTATAACGTTTTACGTTTAACGTCCATCGAAAAGTTAAAGGGCCTAAAAACTCTCTATTATTGCGGACAGTGCTGAGGGTTTACAACGACTTGTGAATGTCATAACCAGAGAGGGAGATAGCTTGGGACTAAATACAACCACAAATAAAACAAAAGTAATGGCTGGTACAGGTACACCAAATGTCGACATTAATATTCGTATCTATAACAAACATATAGAACCAGTACAAAGATTCCAGTATCTTGGTTACTGGATAACAAACGATCTTGACCACGAGGTCGAAATACATGCTCGTATGGAATATGCTAGATCTGCATTTGAACGAATGAAAAAATTCCTAATCAACTCTACGTTATCGTTGGATATCCAATACCAATTTGTAAAAACGTTTATTTATTCCATATTGCTATACGGAGTGGAAACATGGACTCTCGGAATTACAACTATGAGGCATATAGAAGCCTTTAAGATGTGGGTTTTTTGAAGGATGCTGAAGATCTCTTGGACAGAGCACGTGACCAACAACGAGGTGCTAAGAAGAATGAGTACTAAGAGAGAACTCCTAAATATTGTAAAGACCAAAAAACGAGTTATCTAGGACATATTTACAAGGGAGAAAAATACAAGTTCCTACGACTTATAATGGAAGAGAAAGTGGAAGGAAGAAGAGGTCCAGGAAGAAAAAAATGCTCCTGGTTGAAGAATGTAACAGACTGGACAGGTATGGACACACATTCGATACTAAGAACAGCTCAAGATAGAGAGCAATTTGCTGTACTTATAGCCTTCTTCTTCTTAAGCACCTTAAGAAGAAGAAATAAACATGTTAAATAAACAAAAGGTGACAATAATACTAAATATTGTTAAAAAACAACAAACAATAAATTATTTTATTAAAATTTAAACAAAATGCTTGCAGAGGACTGCAAGACATATATATGATATTTTAATGACCGGTTTAGTGGACCGTGTGCGACCACTGATACACAAAATTAAATTACGTCTACTGAAAGGGTAATTCTTACTATTACTCTGCAAAAATATTACTTAAAATTACTAATATTCAAAAACTGGACTAAATATAAATTGAGTTGTCACAGCCCTACGAGTCAGCACATTATTGGACTGAACGTTTATGAAGTTAACATCCTCTTACCACTACCATTTAATGTATTAGCTTGTAAATGCCATAAACCCGCCCAATTTTCCTCCCAAACAAATCGCATATCGATATTAAAAATATCTACATACCTTCTTCTCTATTTTGGGTGTTATCATAATGTTTTTTGTGACCTGTATTCTATACGAGTTTTTATGTAGTCTTCACATTAATTAGGCCAGTATTTGAATTTATTTTTTAGAAAAATCAAGTAGAATAGAATATATTAGAAATATGCTTTATTGTCACTAAAAATGGTATAATTTTATGGAAAAAGCTTAAAAAAATTTAAAAAAATAACAATAACAATTAAAATTACCATACACAATACAATATACAATTCATTGCAAAATTTAACTAAATTGCTTGATGAATAATATGGTCTTTCAGGTAGATAGGCTTTTGTCAATTTAGGGACCTTAAGAAAAGAAGTTATAGATTTAAGTTGAAAAGGGATATTGTTGTATAATTTTTTTGCCGAAAATAATATAGATTTCTTTACTAAATGAGTGGAAGGAATCGGTAAATACACATAAATGGTTGAATTTCTGATGGAGTAGTCATGATTAGGTCTTGCTGGAAAAACATGTAGGTGTTTACGAATGAAGCAAACAGTTTCTAGAATATATAAAGAGGGACGAGTTAGAATCCCGTGATTTTTAAAGTAGCTTCTGCAATGTGTTATTCTACTTAGGCCAAAAAGATACCGTATTCCTCTTAATTGTCATTTACAAATAACTTCAGATTACGCAGCTGTACCATAACCCCAAAAAGAAAGGCCATATCAAAGATGAGACTCGAACAAAGAAAAATGTGTTCTTTTGGAAGATGCTAAATTGATTTCCTTCGAAATAGATCTTATTGCATGGCAGGCTGAGGCTAGTTTCTTAATTAACAAATCGATATGAAAGGACCATTTAGGGTTGCTGTCTATAAAAATACCAAGAAATTTTACAGAATCAACAATACTGATCTGGCCGTTATTAAGAAGCAAGGGTTGAAGAACTTCTTTCTAGGATAATGTTATTTTCGTATCCACGTTAAAGTAGAGTAAATTAAAGTCGGATCAGCTTTTTATTTTAAGTAGATCAGAAGTTACAGTTGCATGAAGAGTTGTAATATTAGAGTTCTTCCAGGTGCTACTGGTATCATCAACAAATCATTTATTTTGACACTCTCAATTATTATTAAGGGTTAATCTAGTAATTTTAAACAGATGATTAAAAAATTAAATAGACCATTTAAAAAGATGTGTGAGAGAAGACTAAGAAGACTAAAACTAAGATTATCTTAGATTTCTCACCCCCTAATGTACGCTCTACAATTATGAATGCAGAACTCTCTGATCATGAAGCAGTATATACCAAGTTTAACGCTCTTAACAAACAATCCTCGAAAACCCAACGTTTTGGGTGGTAATTTCCCCTTTGTGGACATGATCTATAATTTAAGTGATTCTTTAGATAGGCTTGTCTGTATTTTCAATAAGGCATTTCCTTTAATTACCATTAAGTCAAAATATCACAAACTCTGGACTACCAAAGGTATCCGCGTATCAGCCAAGAATATGCGTTCACCACTGTATATCAAGAAATTTACTACCGACGTCTTTGTCACTGAATATATCTACAAGTACAGAGGAACCTACCTAAAACTTATTAAAATAGCTAAAAAAATCTACTATCAAAATCGTCGGAATAGCTCCAAAAATGTTGCAATAGGAACTTTGTCCAAAAATAAAACTAATACAGCTCAAACATCTTCTCTGCCAAACCCCAAAAATTAAAATCAATACTTCGTTAATGTGAGTAAATATATAACATCTACTATTTTGCCATAACAAGATCCTAGTTCCTATGTCTCCATTTCAAAAAATGTCTCGAATTCATTATTTATGAGACCAGTGAATAAATCTGAACTAATCCACACAATCAATAGTATTAAAAGCAAATCTTTTTGTAGTACTAATATACTATCCATAAAAATTTTCTTAAATCTCCCAAAAAATGTGTTGGAAGTCCTGGTCTCACTAATTCACGATTCCTTTGAAAAATGTATCTTCCCAGCGTGCCTTAAGAGAGCCATTATTATTCCTTTTCATAAGGGTGATGAAAAATATAACGTCTTCAACTATAGACCAATTTCCTTACTACTGGTTCTATCCAAAATTATTGAGAGACTTAGAGAGAGAGAGAGATAGAGAGAGAGAGAGAGAGATATAAAAACCCGACTTATGTCCTTTCTCGATGTCTTAAAAATCAATGGAAAAATTTTTCTTTTTACTGATGATACCAGTTTTACCTGGAGGAACTCTAATATTGCAACTCTTTATGAAATTATAACTTCTGATATACTTCAAATAAATACCTGATCCGACTCTAATTTTCTCTCTTTTAACGTGGATAAGACAGTAGCATTATTCCATGAAGGAGCTTTTTAACCCTTGCTTTTAATAACAGTCAGATCAGTTTCCTTGATTCTGTAAAATTTTTTGATATTTTTATAGACAGCAACCTTAAATGGTCCCTTTATATGGATTAGTTAAGTAAGAAACTAGTTTTCTTCAACAATCTTCACTAAAACTCACTTTACTGACTAATTCAGGTGGTAGTTGACGTTTGTTTCTTCGGACTGTCCCTACATATGATAGTCTGTTCTTTTTCAAAATCGCTGATGAGAGTTAAATCGGTGAACCAATTATCAGCTGTGATATTTCGTCCTGAATTATAGATAAGTTAAGCTAATCTCATGACCACATCTACTGGTTTATTACTGACACGAAACGGACTTTTAGGCTGCAGTCCTGCATAAATTTCCATATTCCTGTGTAAAATAACTTCAACAATGGAATTTTTTTTTTTATTTCCGTAAACTGACATTTTTCCCCAATTTGTTACTTTGTCTTTTCCGAAAAAATACTTCCCGTTTTCATATATGTTCTCTTTGCTCTCCTCGCTAGAAATGTCTTGTTCGCTGTCAAAGTTTTCTTAGCGCTCTTCTACATAATTGATTTCGTCCACGCCACTTTCGTCTTCAAACGCATTTCTTTCATTTTCATCGTCCGAATCGAGAAACATACTCTGAAGCTCTTCAACATCCTTTGGATCATCCAACTTATATACCTTTTTCGATATTCTGAATACAATATAAATCATACAACGAAATAAACACGAAAAAATATAGGTTCGATCTGCGAGGTCACGCTATCTGTCAGATACAACTGTTGTTCGGTTACAACAAACGTTCACTTTTCAACTGTTAGAGATTACCTGAAAGCCAACGATGTGTAGTTTGTGTTTCAACACTCCTAAGACATGAATGTGAAGCTAGACAGTGCCGTAGAATTATACGATGAACTTCTTTCAAAATATTTATAAAAATGTTTTCAATGTACCTCTCAGATCAGCCGTAACTTCCGGAGGGTTAAATGGATTAATGACAAAACCCTTCTTCTACGATGCTGTTATTAACATTTTTGCACTTCGTTTACTTTTATCCCACAGACTTGGATTAGTCGTACGATGCTCCATTCGACTAGTCCAGTACGTAAAATATTATAAACAAAAACTTATATTTGGGAGGTTCAAAATAATTTTTTTAATAAAATTTTTTACTTGGTTTTGGTAACACTTTAAAAAAAGTCATGCGTCGCCACTGTATATTTGTTTAAAATTTTTTATTCTGTGTGTGTGTGTGTGTGTGTGTGTGTGTGTGTGTGTGTGTGTGTGTGTGTGTGTGTGTGTGTGTGTGTGTGTGTGTGTGTGTGTGTGTGTGTGTGTGTGTGTGTGTGTGTGTGTGTGTGTGTGTTTTATTGGCACTGGTTTTGACAACCAACTGGCCAGTCAATAAAATTTCTTAATAAATTTTAAATGATAAATCTGAATGAATAAAATGAAATGGTGATTTTTAATTGGCCCTACAACCTTGACGTAAAATTACTTTTTCCTCTTTATAACTGGGAATAAGCCACAATTAAAGATAAAAATACGTTTAATGACGTTTCAATTTCCACTTTGAAAATCGTTCTCAAAATACAAAAAGGAAATAACGAAGTATTGATTTTAATTTTTGGGGTTTGGCAGAGGTGTTTGAGCTGTGTTAGTTTTATTTTTGGGCCAAGTCTCTATTGCAACATTTTAGAGCTATTCCGACGATTTTGATAGTAGATATTTTTAGCTGTTTTGATAAGTTTAAGATAGGTTCCTCTGTACTTGGAGATATATTCAGTAACAAAAACGTTGGTAGTAAATTTCTTGATATACAGTGGTGAACGCATATTCTTGGCTGATATGCGGATACCTTTGGTAGTCCAGAGTTTGTGATATTTTGACTTAATGGTAATTAAAGGAAATGCCTTATTGAAAATACAGACAAGCCTATCTAAAGAATCACTTAAATTATAGATCATGTCCACAAAGGGGAAATTACCACCCAAAACGTTGGGTTTTTGAGGATTGTTTGTTAAGAACGTTAAACTTGGTATATACTGCTTCATGATCAGAGAGTTCTGCATTCATAATTGTAGAGCGTACATTAGGGGGTGAGAAATCAAAGATAATCTTAGTTTTAGTCTTCTTAGTCTTCTCTCACACATCTTTTTAAATGGTCTATTTAATTTTTTAATCATCTGTTTAAAATTACTAGATTAAACCTTAATAATAATTGAGAGTGTCAAAATAACTGATTTGTTAATGATACCAGTAGCACCTGGAGGAACTCTAATATTACAACTCTTCATGCAACTGTAACTTCTGATCTACTTAAAATAAAAAGCTGATCCGACTTTAATTTACTCTATTTTAACGTGGATACGAAAATAACATTATCCCAGAAAGAAGTTCTTCAACCCTTGCTTCTTAATAACGGCCAGATCAGTATTGTTGATTCTGTAAAATTTCTTGGTATTTTTATAGACAGCAACCCTAAATGGTCCTTTCATATCGACTTGTTAAGTAAGAAACTAGCCTCAGCCTGCCATGCAATAAGATCTGTTTCGAAGGAAATCAATTTAGCATCTTCCAAAAGAACACATTTTTCTTTGTTCGAGTCTCATCTTTGATATGGCCTTTCTTTTTGGGGTTATGGTACAGCTGCGTAATCTGAAGTTATTTGTAAATGACAATTAAGAGGAATACGGTATCTTTTTGGCCTAAGTAGAATAACACATTGCAGAAGCTACTTTAAAAATCACGGGATTCTAACTCGTCCCTCTTTATATATTCTAGAAACTGTTTGCTTCATTCGTAAACACCTACATGTTTTTCCAGCAAGACCTAATCATGACTACTCCATCAGAAATTCAACCTTTTATGTGTATTTACCGATTCCTTCCACTCATTTAGTAAAGAAATCTATATTATTTTCGGCAAAAAAATTATACAACAATATCCCTTTTCAACTTAAATCTATAACTTCTTTTCTTAAGGTCCCTAAATTGACAAAAGCCTATCTACCTGAAAGACCATATTATTCATCAAGCAATTTAGTTAAATTTTGCAATGAATTGTATATTGTATTGTGTATTGTAATTTTAATTGTTATTGTTATTTTTTAAAATTTTTGTAAGCTTTTTCCATAAAATTATACAATTTTTAGTGACAATAAAGCATATTTCTAATATATTCTATTCTACTTGATTTTTCTATAAAATAAATTCAAATACTGGCCTAATTAATGTGAAGACTACATAAAAACTCGTATAGAATACAGGTCACAAAAAACATCATGATAACACCCAAAATAGAAAAAAAGGTATGTAGATATTTTTAATATCGATATGTGATTTGTTTGGGAGGCAAATTGGGCGGGTTTCTGGCATTTACAAGCTAATACATTAAATGGTAGTGGTAAGAGGATGTTAACTTCATAAACGTTCAGTCCAATGAATAATGTGCTCACTCGTAGGGCTGTGGCTACTCAATTTATATTTAGTCCAGTTTTTGAATATTAGTAATTTTAAGTAATATTTTTGCAGAGTAATAGTAATAATTACCCTTTCAGTAGACGTAATTTAATTTTGTGTATCAGTGGTCGCACACGGTTCACTACACCGGTCATTAAAATAGTCCTCTGCAAGCATTTTGTTTAAATTTTAATAAAATAATTTATTGTTTGTTGTTTTTTTTAACAATATTAGTATTATTGATATCTTTTGTTTATTTAAAATGTTTATTTCTTCTTCTTAAGGTGCTTCCTCCATTACTGAAGGTTCGCTATAACTACAGCAAATTGCTCTCTATCTTGAGCTGTTCTTAGTATCGAATGTAAATTAATTACTATTTATAACTGGGAATAAGCCACAATTAAAGATAAAAATACGTTTATTGACATATATTCGAATGTGTGTTCATGTCTGTCAAGTCTCTTACATTCTTTAACCAGGAGCATTTTCTTCTTCCTGGACCTCTTCTATGGGTCAATATAATAAAGAAACGCAAGCTGGAATACTTCGGTCATATTATGAGACACCCTGAAAAATATGATCTTTTACATCTGATCATTCAGGGAAAGATCCAAGGTAATCGTGGTCCTGGTAGAAGAAGAATATCATGGCTGAAAAATCTAAGGCAATGGTATGGAAAATCAACTACATCGTTATTTAGAGCTGCTGTCAATAAAGTCACGATAGCGAATATGGTAGCCAACATGATATCCAACGATCGATAGCGGTCATGGAACTAGAAGAAGAAGAAGGACCTCTTCTTCCTTCCATTTTCTCTTCCATTATAAGTCGTATACTTGTAATTCCACTCCTTATAGCAATATGAAATAAATAAATGTTTTTACAAATTGGTATTGGATATCCAACGATAACGTAGAGTTGATTAGGAATTTTTTCATTCGTTCAAATGCAGATCTAGCATATTTCATACGAGCATGTATTTCGACCTCGTGGTCAAGATCGTTTGGTATCCAGCAACCAAGATACTGGAATCTTTGTACTGGTTCTATATGTTTGTTATAGATACGAATATTAATGTCGACATTTAGTGCACGTGTAACAGTAATTACTTTTGTTTTATTTGTGGTTATATTTAGTCCCAAGCTATCTCCCTCTCTATTTATGTCAATAAACGTATTTTTATCTTTAATTGTGGCTTATTCCCAGTTATAAATAGTAATTAATTTACAATGCCACAAGAACATAGCTTCAGAACAATATTACTTTTTCCTCGGGTAATCATTGTCAAAAAGAACAAGACTATACCTATAAAGAAGAAGTTCCAGAAACCAGCTGGTTAAATAATTGTTAGAAGAAAATGAATAACTAATACAAAACTACTGAAGAATTATTTTATATATCTCAATTATTAAATAACCGTTTCGATTTCTTATTTTGCCCATTATGAAAATTTCTCTACGTGCCTATTTGCAAGTTTCTACTAAATAACCCTGAAGCAATTCATCTAGAATCCAAAGAGTAAAAAAACAATAATAACTTTCAATAACGGATCTTGTAGCGACGAGACCTTCACCTTAACAATAATTATGTAAATGTAAACAAATAAAGCGCAGAGAAGATTCCTTTGAAGGTCGTCCAAAAAAATCTGTAAGCAAGATTGACCCAATTTCGGAGTTCGCACGTCATTTTCATGATCAAAGGTGTAACCTTTGATATGGAACGGAAACGTCAAAAGTTGTTCGCGAAAATTTATGTTTGCGAATGTGCCCGTTAACATTGATCATAAATGTTGCAGAGTCGTTTAACTTCTAAAGAGTTCCAGGGCAGGATTGGACATTATATATCAATTTTTTTTTAATATAAGAAGTACACACTAGTATAAAAAAAGTATTATTGAACGACAGAATTTACAATTGTTTTACCAATGGGATCCTCAACCAAAAATAAAATTCCGTACCGAATAAGCAAGACAAGCTTTTATCAAATTTAAACCGCTACTATGTAACCTCAATCTTTCCTTCAATCTCCGCTACAGGATGGTTAAATGCTATGTATGGTCCATATTGGTTTACGGCATGGAAACATGGACGTTAAGAGTACCTTTCATTAATAAGTTGGAGGCCTTCTAAATGTGGACGTTGCGAAGAATGTTCCGCATACCATGGACAAATAGGGTGTGAAACGAGGAAGTCTTAACAAAGGCAAATATTAAGAGAGAACTACTCAATTTGATCAAATTACGAAAAATGAAACATGAATATAGAGGCGAATAGGCCTAACATGGGCAGCATTTGGCAAATTAAGCGATATTCTAAAAAGTTCAATTCCCATGTGTCTTAAGCGAAATGTATTACATAATACATGTACCAATGTATTTTGCCTGTACAAACTTATGGAGCAGAGACTTTAACACTTACGCAAAAATCTGCGAATAAACTCAGAGTTACAAAACGAGCCATGGAACGTGCAATGCTGAACCGACGCCTTCGAGACCATATAACAAACCAACAAATCAGGCAAAGATCAGGAGTTCAAGACGTCATCGAAAGAACCACGACGCTTAAGTGGAACTGGGCAGGATACTTAGCCAGAACACAAGATGGACGGTGGACAAGACGTGTTATGGAATGGAAGCCCAGAAACTATAAAAGAAGCCGAGGACGACCACCGACTAGATAGACCGATGATATAAAACGTGTAGAGGGAAACTGGCTACAAGCGGCCCAGTGTAGAGAACACTGGAAAGAACTGAGATAGGACTATGTCTAGCAGTGGACGCGATTGGCTAATTGATGAAGACGAAAAATTTGATACCTCGACCATATTCTGAGAGGAAAAAAATACGCAATCCCTTAACTAATCATCCAGGGAAAGATTGAAGGCAAGAGAGGAGTAGGTCGCAAAAAAATCTCGTGGTTACAGACTTCTGGCCTTAAGATAATTCGCCAACGCACTATAGATGCAAGGCACTATAAGAAGAAGAGCTGGCAATCCAAAATATGTACCAACGTGCAGCTTTTTTCCTTTGTAGGAATAAATGGCGTCCAATAATAATAAGAAGGAGCTGTCATCATTCAGGTTAGTAGGGATCACAGAGGAAGAATTGTACCGGGAATTTGAAGAAATTGCTAGTGATCAAGAATCAGAAATTTATGATGATTCAGGTGAAGAGAAGACGTTTGAACCATCAAGTTTGAACCATGAGTTTGTACTAAATAATGACCATGTGTTTAGTGAGGAAGATGTGTTTAGTGATGAGGTTGTTACTCTGCTGACGAATTTTACGCATTTTTTACGATTTTGCCGAAACTGCTGGCAACATTGTAATGAAATTTTATACGAATATGTTTTGGAAGCTGATACATCGCATGAATTTGTTTTTATATCTGATTCTCATAGAGGGCGCTAGTTGCACGGATCGTACTAAGTATTAGTCAATATAACTTTTTAAGAGTATAATTATTAATCGAAATTTCAAGTAAACTTAAACATCATTCAATTTTACACGAAAAAGGTACTCTTCATAAAACTCGATACTGTGTACCGTTTTCGGAATATTTTGATTTAAAAATTATGAAGTAATAATTGACGCTGGTAGTAATGATAAAGTTCTAATAGGTATACCTCTATTTTCTCCAAGTGTGCCATGGAAATCTGACATTTATTGATTGTTATGACGATAAATCAACAAGAATTAAAGTTTTAAAACCTTGTTATTTGTAAAATCGTACTTAAATGTTGAATACACTGACATGTTATTAACCTTAGGCGAATGTTTAGAATGTTCTAGTGCAGCTGTGACACGTTATGCAGAAAAGTTTCCTAGAAGAAACTTACCAAGTAAAAAAACATTTAGAGCCGTTGAACGACGTTGTCGAGAAACTGAGAATGTGAGACCAAATAAAATAAATTCTGGTAGACCAAGAACAACAAGAACAATTAATAAAGAAAATAATATTTTAAATTTACTTGATCAAGATCCAACAGTTAGCGTGAGGAATATAGCAAGACAAACAAATACTTAATATAGCAAGACAACTCTACTTCTTCTTCAACTACTTGGCGGATACTGAAAGACAAGCAATTACATCCTTATCTTTACAGACAAGTCCAAGATCTCTTGCCAGATGATCTACCGGTTAGAGTGGATTTTTGTGAAACATTGCAACAAAGGACAGCCCACAATCAAAATTTTTTTAAATGCATTCTTTTTACGGACGAGGCAACTTTTACGCGACATGGTATGTTTAACTCCCATAATGCACACTACTGGTGTGATGAGAATCCACGAGTCACAAAATTATCACATTACCAACACTCATTTAAAGTTAATGTTTAGACAGCAACTTTAGGTAACAAATTAATAGGTTATCATATTCTACCTGGAAATTTAAATGGTGATATGCATCTTGATTTTTTAAACAATTCCTTATTCGAGATATTAGAAGATTTAACGCTAAACGAGCGAAGATCTTTATTTTTTATGCACGATGGAGCTACACCACACTTTGATAGAAGGTGTCATAATTGGTTGAGTAATCATTTTCCGAATCGATGGATTGGTAGAGGTGCAGAAGCTCCGATCCATTGGCCTCCTGCGATTTTAACCCTTTGGACTACGCAGTTTGGTCGTATATTAAGGAAAACGTCTATGCTATAGAGGTAAATTCACGCTAAGAATTGGAAGAAAGAATTCGACGTCAATTTAATAACATCATAGCTGATCTCCTACCGTTTAGAAGGTTAATATAATTTTTAGAAAAAAAGAATAGACTTGCGTATTCGCGAAAACGGAGGGTATTTTAAACACTTAGTGTAATTGAATTTTATTTTATGTTCTTAGTCATTAATTTAATTTGTTTAATTACTAACTATTTTATACCAGCATCAATTATTACTTCATAATTTTTAAATCAAAATATTCCGAAGACGGTACACAGTATCATGTTTTACCAAGAGTACCTTTTTCGTGTGAAATTGAATGATGTTTAAGTTTACTTGAAATTTTGATTAATAATTATACTTTTAAAAACGTTATATTAACTATCATAATACTTAGTACGATCCGTGTAACTAGCGCCCTCTATGAGAATCAGATATAAAAACAAATTCATGGGATGTATCAGCTTCCAAAACATATTCGTATAAAATTTCATTACAATGTTGCCAGTAGTTTCGGCAAAATCATAAAAAATGCAAATGCAAAAAAAATGTAGATTTTGTAGATTTAGATGTAGATTTCTTCAACGCCCTGTATTATGAAAACGGGTGGCTTTACAATTTTTTTTTACTTAGCAAACCCCAATTATTTTTCAGTTTTTTACCTACCCTAGAGACGGGGCTACCTTTTTTCGAAACACCCTGTATACGATAATACGATGCAGCCAGTAAATTCCAAAAATCAATTGACAAACAATAGAAGTAAAATAAAAAAAAAATGGGCACAGAATTAACCAGAACACGAATGCAACTATATAACGGAAAAAACAAAAACTGTTATCAATGAAAAGTGATAAATTTTTCAAGTCCGTCTCTACACAAATCTAAGCTATCGGCAGTCGAACGGTGTGGGGGAGTACCTAATTTACGGCAGCCTCCCCGACCTCCAGCTCATGTAAATAAAACAAAAACATTATAAAAGTTTCAGACAACGTCATTTAAAGTAGTTTACAATCCATAACTTGTCAACTGCGGTGTCGAGAAAGGAAAGAGATGAAAGTCTCAAATGTGTGCACTGAAAAGTTCGCCGGCAGGTTAGTTACTCTTGAAAGCTTTTTGAGATTGTGAAGTTGTAGAAGTTCAAGTAACATCGTGCTAGTTTGTTTGAATAGCGAAATCTTAATGTCGAGTAAAAGTTATTTTTTTGTTTATTTATTTTTTACTTCTAGCAGTAATTTTGGTATTGCAATACTACAGAATAATGGATAAATGTATTATTACATAGAGTTATTAGCAATTTTTCGGTACAGTTATAACAAAGAATATAGACGCTTAAGCGTCTATATTCTTTGGTTATAATTTGATAATCATATACATGCCTGGAAGTGTAATATTCCTTTTTTTAGAGGTGAATTATTCCGCTTAGTTCATTATAATTTGCTAATAATGTGTTTTCACAGTGTGGTGATTTGCTTCCATTTTTAACGGTCTCTACATGGAGCTTTCCAATCTATAACGTTCATAGTTTTTACGTCGTTTTCCTCGATATCTATTGATCTGTTTCTCGTTTTTACTCTTCTTCTAGGCCATAGTAGAGTCCAATTAGTTATTTTTCGATACATGCCTTGATGTGGTATTCTCAGTATGTGTCCGATTCATTCTAGGTAGAGTGATTGGATGTATCTGACTGTGTTCTCCCTCCAGTTCGTTTTCTGTTTACATGTCTGTTTGAATCTCTTATTTCCTCACCTTCGCTTATTATTTTAAAGTCTAGTATTGCTCTCATTGTTTGTCTTTAAGATTTTAGTTAACTGTCTTCCTCGTTTTTATCTATAGTTGTTGTTTCCATACTAGCTTCTTCATATGGTGCCCTATCCAATTAGTGGATATTGGCGACAATTCTGGCATTCTTCTTCTTCTTCAAGTTCCACTCCTATCGAAGATTGGAAATCATTATGGCAATTATAATTTTATTGGTTACTCGCCTGAATAGTTCAATTGAACTGCATCCAAACCACTCACGGAGATTGCGTAGCCACGAGATTTTACGTCTTCCTACGCTTCTTCTACCTTTGATTTTACCCTGCATTATATTCCTTAGTAGTTCGTACTTTTCACCTCTCATGATGTGCCCCAAGTATTCCAATTTCCTGATCTTTATGGAATTTAAAACTTCGCATTGTTTTCCTAGTTGTTCGAGAACTTGTTCGTTTGTTTTGCGATCCATCCATGATATTTTCAAAATACGTCGGTAACACCACATTTCGAATGCTTCTAGGTTTTTAATGTTGGATTTTTTAAGTGTCCAAGCTTCAACTCCATACAAAAGGGTAGAGAAAATATAACATCGAAGCATTCTTATCCGGAGCGATATATTGATATCGCGATTACAAAAAAGTTTTCTCATTCTATTAAAAGTTGACCGCGCAATTTCAATGCGGCATCTTATTTCTTTTGTCTGATCAGTATCTTCTGTGATCCATGCTCCAAGGTATTTGTACGAAGATATTTGTTCAATTGCTGTATTATCTAGTACTAGCTTAACTTTGATGTTTTGTGCTTTTGTAAATACCATGAACTTGGTTTTCTTCAAATTGATTTTTAGTCCATAATCGTTGCAATATATATTTAGTTGTTCAGCAAGGTGTTGCAGTTCTTCTAGTGTTCCTGCCAAAAGGACGGTGTCGTCAGCATATCTTATGTTATTAAGTGGCTCACCGTTTATTATAAGGCCCTCACTGCTCTCGGCAAGCGCTAATTCTGAGATGGCTTCACTGTATAAATTGAATAACAAGGGTGATAAAATACACCCTAGGCGGACCCCACGGCGAATCTGGATATCCTTGGTCAGTTCTTTTTCAACTTTCACTTTTGCTGTTTGATTCCAATAGAGGTTACAGATGATTCTAATGTCTCTACTGTCTATGTTTTTATTTAATAAAATTTCTTTAAGTCGATTATGCTGCACTCTGTCAAATGCCTTCTCAAAATCAATGAAACAGGCATATACTTCCTGATTAATATCTAAGCATCTCTGCGAAAGAACACTTACTGCAAACAGTGCATCTCGTGTTCCCAGTCCCTTCCTAAATCCCATTTGTGTATTACTTATGCCTTCATCTAATTTCTTATGTATTCTATTGTGAATTACTTTTAAAAACAATTTCAAGACATGACTCATTAAGGCTATGGTGCGATGTTCATTGCACTCCTTTGCATTGGCTTTTTTGGGAAGCAGTATGAATGTTGATTGGAGCCATTCTTTAGATATTATACCTGTTCTATATATGGTATTGAATAGATCCAAAAGAAGATCAATAGATTCAGTATTCACAATTTTAAGTAATTCGATAGGAACTTCATCAGGCCCGGGAGATTTACCATCTTTAGCTTGTTTCATTGCATATTCAATTTCTTCTCGTATAATATCAGGCCCAGTATCATCCTTAAATTCTTTTGGTGCTTCTGTTCTGGCATACTCTTCTCGATCTTGTGTGGCTCTAAAAAGTGCAAGGGCATCAAGGTTTGTCCAATCCCTTATGTTTTTAAGCCATGAGTATTTCTTTCTTCCGATGCCTCGTTTTCCTTCTATCTTTTCTTCCATAATAAGCTTTAAGAACTGTTACTTGGAATTTCGAAATATATGACCCAGATTAGCAGTTTTTTTCTTTTTATTAGTGGCAGCAATTCTTGTTCTCTGCCCATTCGATTTAATGCTTCTACATTTGTTGTGTGATCTGTCCAGGGAATTTTAAGTAGTCTTCTAAATACCCACATTTCAAAGGCCTCCAATCGTTTCATCACATTGGCCTTTATGGTCCAGGTTTCTATACCATATAGCAGTATGGAGTAGATGTAACATTTTACAAACCGATATCAAAGCGTTAAGTTGAGGCTGTTGTTCAGCAAGGTTGTCATATTAGTAAATGCTGTTCTGGCTTGCTCAATCCTGCTACGTATCTCTATGTCTGGATCTAGATCTTCAGTTATCCAACTACCGAGATATCTGAACTTGGGAACCTTTTGGATGTTCTTGTTGTATACTCTTATATTTAATTGCATATTTCGTGTTCTACTAACCACCATTACCTTCGTCTTGTCTTTATTAATCTTCAAGCCCAGTCGTTCTCCTTCAGTGTTTATTCTATCTATTAGTCGTTGTAGCGCTTCTTGGCTATCAGTAATTATGATTATATCATCAGCATAGCGAAGATTACTACTAATAGTCCATACTATACATACCTATTAACGTTTTGTATATATTTATTTTTGTGTTTTAATTTTTTTGCATCTCAGTAAAAGGTCCAGCAGATTAAGATAGTGAAAAATGCCCACAGCGATATTTCAAAAATAAAAATATGTTGTTCCGTATCAAAAAGTATCCGATGAAAAAAATTTTTACACACCTAGACGCAAACATACCCTCATAAAAGTATTTTTTTGTTTTTTGACAATATCTTCGGTTCTAATCATTGCTAAAACTTATTATTTTTTATAATCTTCTTCTTCTCGTGCCACTCCTAGCGGAGATTGGAAATCATCATGGCCACTGCGACTTTGTTAGCAGCGCGCCTGAAAAGTTCAATCGAACTACACCCGAACCATTCACGTAGATTACCAAGCCACGATATTTTTCTTCTTCCCACACCCTTAATTTTGCCCTGCATGATGTTTCTTAAAAGTTCGTACTTCTCACCTCTCACAATGTGCCCCAAGTATTCCATCTTTCTAGTTTTTATCTCATTTAGAATTTTGCATCTTTTGTCTAAAGTTTGGAGTACTTGCGTGTTAGTGACGCGGTCCATCCATGATATTCTGAGAATGCGCCTATAACACCACATCTCGAAAGCTTCGATGTTTTTTATGGTCAACTGTTTTAGTGTCCAAGCCTCAACTCCATATAACAGGGTAGAAAAGACATAACACCGCAGCATTCGTATTCGTAACTTTATATTGATATCACGATTGCAAAAGAGTTTGCGCATTCTATTAAAGACTGATCTAGCGATTTCTATTCTACATCTAATCTCTTTTGTTTGATCAGTATCGTCTGTGATCCAAGCACCTAGATATTTATAACAGGGCACACGCTCAATCGTTGTATTGTCTATTACAAGATTAGCTCTGATGTTCTTTGACTTCGTGATTACCATAAATTTAGTTTTTTTCAAATTAATTTTCAAGCCGTAACTGTTACAGTATATATTAAGACTTAGAACGAGATGTTGTAGTTCTACTAGCGTCCCCGTTAGGAGAACTGTATCGTCAGCGTACCTTATATCGTTAATCGTCTCACCATTTATTATCAGACCAAGATCATCTTCCTCGAGTCCTCGAGTGCTTGTTCACAGATAGCTTCACTATACAGATTAAATAAAAGTGGCGATAAGATACATCCCTGCCGGACTCCTCGACGGATTTGAATTTCTTCTGTTAGTCTGCCCTCAACCTTGACATTTGCTGTTTGATACCAATATAGATTGCATATAATTCGAATATCTCGGCTGTCTATATTTTTCTTTATTAGAACTTGTCTTAGTGGTTCATGTTGTACTTTGTCAAAGGCCTTTTCGAAATCAATAAAACAGGCGTAAATTTCTTGGTTCATGTCTAAGCATCTCTGTGAGAGAACGTTCATTGCAAACAGAGCCTCCCTTGTACCCAGCCCTTTTCTGAATCCCATCTGAGTGTTACTGATGTCTACGTCTAATTTCCTATAGATCCTATTATGGATTATTTTTAAGAACAGTTTTAGAGCATGACTCATCAAAGCTATCGTACGATATTCGTTGCATTCCTTGGTATTTGCCTTTTTTGGCAGTAGTATAAAGGTCGAACGGAGCCATTCCCTAGGTATTATTCCAGTTCTATATATTGTGTTAAATAGATCTAGGAGTATTTTAATAGATTCATCGTCCATAAGTTTGAGCAGTTCTACGGGAATTTCATCAGGACCGGAGGCCTTACCACTTTTTGCTTGTTTGATTGCATATTCTATTTCTTCTCTGATTATATCAGGCCCTGTTTCATCTGTATATTCGTTTGAGATTTCTTGTCTATCTTTGTCATCAAACAGTTGTGATATGTATTCTGTCCATCGGTTCATTTTTTGTTGTAAATCTGTTATAATTATACCATCTGTATCTTTGATCTGTCCTGCTGTGTTGTTCTTCTCCTTCCTGTCATTTCTTTAATCTTTTTGTGTACATTAAAAAAGTCATATTTTCGCTCCAATTGTTCCAACTCCTGGCATTGCTCACTTAGCCATCTTTCTCTAGCTTCTCTTATTTTCTTTTTTATCAGTTTATCTGTTTCTTTGTATCTTATCGGATTATTTGTTTTGTGTACCCTTCTTTCACGCATCAACTGTAGTATTTCCTCATTCATCCATTCTTTATGTTTCCTTTCTTTCGGTGTTAAATTTTCTCTCCCTGCCAACATTACGGCATGTTTAATATTCTCCCATTTTTGGTCTATGTTATCGATATTTCTCGATCGATATCTCGATCGATATATATCGATATTTTTATAATCTATAGCATTTTAATTTGATTGTCCATATAATAGTATTTTTAACAAACATTTTTGGCGAAAAATTAAAACGCATTTAAAATTCTTTAAAACTAAAGTAAATCAAAATTATGCCAGCAACTACAATCTTAATTAAATAAGAAAATTGATATTATATATCATTTTGATTTGTCCCTTTAGATTTTCTATTCTTCTTGTTTTAGTATGTGTGTTGCTGTTAGTTGTTTAGCCGTAATTTTTTGTAAATTTACTTTATTTTATAATTTTGTACTTATTTCTCAACATCTTCCAAATATTTGTTTATTCAGTCATTTTTTTTTTCATTTATGGAGAGCATTCTTTTCTCGCCTTTTCATAGTTTTTATCTTTAGGTTGCTTTCTTTTTATAAAAAAACTATATACGGTTATTACATTGCGATGATTGATTTATTTAATTAGCCCAATGACAATAATTAATACCTACAAAAATAAATTATGGAAAAAACTATGTTAATAAACTTCAAGTATTTGTTAGGATTTTTTTGCGTAAGTATATGTAAACTATGCATAAGTACGATAGAGGCGCACGATAGCGCGCCGCGTGAAAAATCGAGTGTACGCGCATACTTAAAAATTAAAAAACAACGGTCTAAATTAAAATAAGCCCCGATTAATCTTCACAATCTTGAAGTTGAATGTTTAAACTTCAATTTAGATACTTGGTAACCTCAAAAATAATAATTTACATATGTGTTTTCAAGCCTCAAAAATGCGTATTTTCGCGTTTTTCAGACTTTAAATCGCTTATAACTCGAAAACTATTAACTTTAGAGAAAAATGACAAGAGCCCTTTTTTGTTTAAAATGACCCAAAAAACCTAAAAAAGACGTTTTCCAAATAAAAAAAAATTAAATTTGTTTAAAAAAATTGTTTAAACAATTTCTGCCCAAAAATTTTGCCCGGCACCCTTCAGATTTGTTTAAAGGGGACATTTTTGAACCGGAATCCGCGAAGAAACCGAATCAGAAACATTTTCCCAACGGGAGCGGCCTCACAGCCTGGACTAACTGGGGAACAAACGTTACTAAAAAAAAACAATAGAAGATCAAATCACGTATAGGAAAAGCATGATCAGCCTTTAATAATATGAGGAAACTTTGGTTTACTGGGGTGTTATGTATTGTTAATTTTATTATATAGAATGAAAACTTAAAAATAAGTTGGGTCGATCAGATTACGAACAAAGACGTTTTAATAAGAATGAAGAAGAAAAAAGAGATATTAAATACAATTAAAATAAGAAAATTGCAGTATGTGGGTCATGTTTTGAGAGGTGCGAGATATGCGTATCTGCAGATTATTATACAGGGAAAGATACTGGGCAGAAGAAGCATAGGCCAAAGACGTATGTCCTGGCAAAACAATTTAAGACAGTGGTGCAATTGTAACTCTGTTGAGCTGGTTAGAAACTTTGTAAAGGAGATGGCATTTAAAGAAGAACAAAAATAAGTTATTCCGTAGTTTTTTAAGCCATTGACTAAGTAGTTTTTCTATCTTTACGCAAAACAGACAACAGACATAAAAAGCCCGACAACTTACAAACTCATCTGCTCAAAGCCCCATAAACCCCGAGGCTCCGGGTGACCTGAGCATTAATTGTTCTAGCGCAGTGCATATTGAACCCATCCGTGGGCTATCGCCTTTCAATTTCGTCCTTAAATAGTCCTCGTGGTTGGTATCATATACCAGGTGATGATCCCAAACGAGTTCAATTAGCTTCTCTATGTTCATCTCGGAAACAAAACAAGTAAACGTAAACAACAGGGAGTAGTGGAAGTGATAACTGATAACAAACCTTTCAACTACTGTGCTTTAGAAATCTGCCCACGCATTTCATTTCGCCGGCGTGTGATGGGCCTCGGCTGGGTTCAATATGTGCCGGGCTCTATACCGGTAAATATTCGGTAAAATTTTTGCCACATGTAGCTACCTCCACTTAGTTTAGCCTACAGACCAATGCAGTTGCTCGGAATGTGGCACGTAAAGCCATAAGTGACAGTTAGGAATCTTATGAGGAACAGTAATGAAGAACCATCTCTTGTCTACGACGGTCCATGTGGTCGTTCCGATAAAAGGTGATACCCCTATATTACAACCCTATACCAGTTATAAGTCATCATCATCATCACTGGCTCGACAACCCTTTTTGGGTCTTGGCCTGTTCAAGGATTCTTCTCCATTCTGACCTGCTTCGTGCTTTTTTTTTCCAGTTTTTAATTTTTAATGTTGTTATATCATTTTCTATTGGTGCTACGTATCTCAGCTTCGGTCTTCCTCTTGTTCTTTTTCTACTGGCACTTGTTTGAATATTTTGTTTGGTATTTCGCCTTTCTCCATTCTTTTCACATGTCCAATCCAACGTAGCCTTCCTATTTTAATGAATGTTATGATATCCGGATCCTGGTATATGTTGTATAGTTCAAAGTTATACCTTCTCCGCCAAATCCCGTTTTCTTTTGTGCCCTTATATATGTGTCGCAAGATTTTTCTTTCAAAGGTGGCTAATAACGTTTCCTCCCTTTTAGAGAGTGTCCAGGTTTCTGAACCGTATGTGAGTACCGGTCTTATTAAGGTTTTGTATATTTGGCATTTTGTTTTTCTGGAGACGTTATCTGATCTTAGTTGCCTAATTAAGCCATGGTAACATTTATTGGCAATAAATATCCTCCTCTTCACTTCCTCTGAAACATTGTTATCAGACGTTACTAGGGATCCTAAGTATGTAAAGTTTTTTACCGCCTCAATGTTGTATTCTCCTATTGTTAAATGTGGCAGCTGCCTTATTTGTGCGTTTTTATTTGCAGGCATATATTTTGTTTTTGTCTGATTGATTTTAAGACCACTATTTTTTGCAGCTCGTTCTATTTGAGTGAATGCCTCTATCATTTCTCTTCTTGATCTTGCGATTATGTCAACATCATCTGCAAATGCTAGTACTTGCACGCTTTTATTAATTATTGTTCCTCGGGTATTAACTGTTGTGTCTCTTATTATTTTTTGAAGTATGATGTTGAATAATATGCATGATAGAGCGTCTCCCTGGTGTAGTCCCTTCTTCACATCTATTGTTTCCGTTAATTCGTTTTGTATCCTGATTTTACTTTCTACTTTTAGTGTTTCTTTTATCAATTCTATTAGCTGTGTTGGTACATTAAATTCTTTCATTGCTTTTGTTAGGAATTCTCGGTTTATATTCTGATATGCGCTTTCGAAGTCTATGAAGAGATGACGTGTGTCGATGTTATATTCACTTGTTTTTTCAAGGATCTGTCGCAGAACAAATATCTGGTCTATTGTTGACTTCTGTCTACAGAAGCCACATTAATATTTGCCAACTATTTTTTCAGCGTATGGTCTAAGTCTTTCATACATTACGTTGGACATTATTTTGTATGTCGCATTCAACAGCGTGATTCCACGGTAGTTTTTACATTCTAACTGGTTTCCTTTTTTATGTAGTGGTACAATAATGCCGCTATTCCACTCCTTTGGTAGCTGTTTATTTAACCATATCTTTCTTATCAGCTCATGTATGGCTTTAAGTAATGCGTCTCCTCCTTCTTTCAGTAGCTCCGATGATATTTGATCCGATCCCGGTGATTTATTGTTCTTTAATTTGTCCACTGCTGTTCTAATCTCTGCTATTGTTGGTGGACTCTTTTCTCTGTTGTCTGCTTGGTCTAACGGTATATCAGGGTTCATCTCCGTCCTATTCACCCCAAGCTTTTCCTTAAAATGTTCTGTCCATCTTCTAAGTATCTCTTGCTGTTCTGTCAATATATTTGTCAATATATATGTCAATACCAGTTATAAGTGATTGGTCTAAATTTAGAAGGAGTCGCGTATCTTCATCCTAAGTACAGTTTTCAGAGAATTTTCAGGAGATGGACCAGAAAGTCATCCAGAACATAAAACTGCGCTATCGAAAAGCTTTACTGTCCAACATTCTTGCTAACGAGCAAATTAATGAAAAAACTGGAATTATTTGAGCTGTGGGTGTATATAAGAATTCTAAAAATATCGTGGACAGAACATGTCACGAAAGATAAAAGAGGTTCTGAGAAGGATAAATACAGAAATAGAAATTTTAAATGCAATTAAAGAAAATTGGAATATCTTGGACGTATTACACGTGGAGAGAAATACACCTTACTCCAACTGATTATGCAAGTAATGATCCAAGGGAAGAGAAGCATAAGGTGGTGTAGAATGTCATGGCTGCGCAACCTGAGAGAATGGTATGGATGTACATCAAATGAACTTTTTAGAGCAGTCGTCTCAAAAGTCCGAATGATGATTGCCGACTTCCGCCGCGGAGATGGCACTTGAAGAAGACGAAGATTTATTAAATGTTTTTAAAGTGGTTTCTATACCATAATCGTTGTTGTTTGTTGCCAAAAATTAAACAATATTCACTCTATAAATTGTCGCCACAAAAAATTAATCCGATTACTTAACCAGTACATTTTCGGAGAATAAATTTGTCATTTTCAGTAATAAATTTTTCATTTTGCCAGACGACGTATTAATTTCACATCGCCAAACAACTTTTTTGTTTATTGTTCATGTTCTTGAAAGCACTCCAAGTAAAAAATATTTTAAAGCTCTCAAATTCCACTGTCTGAGAACTTTCGCGAGGCGTAAAAGTTTTTCTCTTCATTTTCTATCACTGTAAAAGGCGGCGACTTTTTTATTTTGGGGTTTATAAATAAACATGAGTTGATTGTAAGATTTATAGGATACTTCTTTTAACGTTTGATACTCTTTTTATATTTCAATTTCTGTGCTGGAAATGAATTTGAAAGCAAAATGTGTTACTCCGAGAATCGGTAAAAAATAAGTTGTTAGCGTTATCGCTAAAACCCCTGCTGGATGTGGGTGTGAATACTGATTAGCATGAAAGTGGGAGACGAGCTTTTAAAGCTGTACACCACAGACCAATTCAAAATTATAAAAAATGGTTTCAAAGTGCTTTTAGCAATATTGAGTGAACTGTTTAATAAAAAGAGATAATTAATACAAATAAATTAGTTTAGGCCACAGTTTCTCAAACTTAATGAGCTTTTCTTCTTTAATTGTCTTTTTCGTTACAGAGATTGGATATATATTTAAATATATTAACAAGAATTTCGGTTAAAAATAACAGTGTTTTTTATAGTATTCTTGGTTAAAGTATTGGTATTAAAAAATACTATGAGGTGATTTCATAATGTTTTCTAATAAGTAAATACAGAATAAAGTAATAAAATTAAGGAAAATAAACAAGTTTAACAAGTTTTTTAAAGAAATCTTCTATTTTCTTTTACGTTATCGTTTGACAACGATGTTTTGCAGCTATATATCTCAATCGTTCATTTGCAGAACATCGTAAGTTTGTCTTATTTTATCGTTCGACGAATCGTAAAGCAATCTGAAAAGGACAAAAGTGTATACAATGCCAACAAAAATTATGAACCTAAACTAACCTATAACAGTATAAAATTCTTATCCTTAAGGCATTGAAAATCTCGTCGGCTTTCTCATGCTGCCTGTTGTCTGTTGGGTCGTCATCTTCGTCGTCTGATAGGCTCAGGTTGTCTGGATAAAGAACCATATCAATGATGTCCTGGTCGATAAATTTACTTTCTGAGTAAATTCATTCGGCTGCTAACCACTCACGTATCTGTTCCTAGTTAATTTCGTCACATCTCGGAAATTCACTTTCTGGGTAAATTTATTCGGCTGCTAATCACTCACGTATCTCTTCTTAGTTTATTTCGTCACATCCCGGCAATTTTTTAAAGTTATACTTCTATACGCGCGCTCGACGTTTTAAATTTGTACGTGAGTGAATCTGTAAAACCATTACATATGTAAGATAATGAGTAAGAGAGAGACAAAAGATATATTTTCTCTTTTTTCCCCTCTTGAGAATAAAAAAGGTTCCTTGTGTATATATATTTAATATTATATATATATTTTATATATATATATATATATATATATATATATATATATATATATATATATATATACATAAGTTGAACATGAAAGACGTCTCTATACATGGATATCACCGAGAGAAGGCCATGGTAGTGTAATGCGTAACCAAATAGACTATATCATAATTAACAATAGATTTCGAAACTCATGTAAATGTACCAAGACATATCCAAGTGTCGACGCAGCCACCGATCACAATTTACTGGCATCTAGAACCAACCTAAAATTAAAGACAATCAAAAAGCCTTCCATTACAAATAAATACGATAGACAAGAACTAAAAGAAGAAGAATTTAGACATCACTTTGAAAAGACAATGAACGAAAAAATTCGAGACAACATCACACAAGTATACAATGTACCAACAGTCGAAGAAAGACGGGATAACATAAAGAATGGTATCATCGATACAGCAACGCAAAGTGGAACTGTCACCCATTATAAAAAGCAAGCGTGGATGAAAGATGAAATAATCGAAATGACGGACGAAAAAAGACAGCTTAAAAATAGAAATAACTCAGAGTATAAACGAAAGCATAATCTGATTCGAAGAAAAATCAGAGAAGCCAAAGAGTTATGGATGCGAGCAAAATGTGAAGAACTAGAAGAATTGCAACGAAAACATGACAAATTTAACACACATAAGAAAATAAAAGAAGTTACAGCACACAAAAGAAATACACCCATAACATTAACGAATAATGAAGGTCATGCACTATCCCTAGAAGACGAAGTAATGGAGGAATGGGAAAACTACATTAAAGCATTATTTAAGGATGATCGGGATCACTACCTAACTTAAGTACAAATACAGGACCATCAATCTTAAAAGCTGAAGTGGAAAAAGCCGTAAACCAAGCCAAAAACAACAAAGCCAGTGGACCAGATCAAATATACAGCGAATGGCTAAAATTACTCTCAAATGACAATATAAAAGAACTCACCGTACTTTTCAATATAATATATGATACCAGTAAAATTCCATCGGACTGGTTAAAATCGATCTTTATTCCTCTACCTAAGAAACCAAACGTGGAAATGTAGCGATTGTAGACTCATTAGTTTAATGAGCCATGCCGTTAAAATACTGTTGCATATTCTTCTAAACCGAATTAACAACAAGTGTAAAGAAATAATTAATCAAGAGCAGTTCGGGTTCCGGAGATGCATTGGAACTAGAGAAGCACTATTTTCTATGCAAACACTCCTTCAACGATGTTGGGAGGTAAGAAAACCCGTATATATGTGCTTCATTGATTTTGAAAAGGCATTTGATCGCGTTCAGCATACCAGACTAATTACCGCCTTGCAGAGTATCCAACTAGATGAGAAAGACATCAAACTTATTGCCAAACTTCACTGGAACCAAACAGCAATTATTAATACCAACAACAGAGAATCAAAGCCAATCAGTATTGAACGAGGTGTAAGACAAGGCTGTATACTATAGATAAAGTCACGTTCAGATGGCAGTGTACGGATATAGGATAACAGCGTTGCCAATTCTACTGCCATTGTAAGTTTTGCTACTTTTGTAAAATAAGCAGGGCCAAACTCACGGTAAACTAAGATATGTTTAGGTAAGCTAAAGTTGTTAATAGAAAATTCGTAAATGAAATAAATGGTAATAATTCCTAAAATGCTTTTATACATAATACCGCAGTTAATAGGGAAAAAAATATGAAAAATATTCTACAGGTTTTTTAATGTTCTAAACGGTAGATAAGGGATAACTGATGATAATTCCTTGAAGAATTATAGCCAATTTTGCTTTGTTTATTTTTTAAAGAAAGATGAAGTTTGGAAAAAATCATTTTTTTGCCTATTTTGTTCCTCGTGCATTTTAGGGAAAAATGTTTCAAATAAATGTTGCAGATCTTAAAAAGTTTTTTAATTTTTTAGTTTGTAAATTAAAATACATAAACAAATGACTGAGATAATTGCAAAAAACCCCTAATTGAGGCCCCTAGAACACAAGGGTGTAAGTGCAGTTGCTTATCACTTAGCAACTGATATCTAACAACAGGCACGTACTTTTGGCTTCAAACTTTCTACATTAACAACAATAACACCATCAAAAATTACATGTCATTGAAAACATGCTGAAAACTGAAAAAGTGCTACCTAGGTTTTTAAATTTATATCGAACTTTGAACAAAGATTTTTCAAAACTTTGTTTTTTGCACTTACACCCCTTGTGTTCTAGGGGCCTCAATTGTGCACTAATTTATTAAATGTTCATAACTTTATTTTTTGCATAATGACGTCTAATATAACTACTTGAAATTATGTCGATTAATGAGTTATTTAAGTGTGCTACATTTCAACCAGATCAACTAAATATTTTATTACCTTTACTGAGAAAAGAATACTCCCGAAAAACAATTTTCAATCATCTTCATTTTCATAATCTAGTTCATCTTCAGAGTCATCGTTTAATGAAATTCTAATAGGTTCAATGTCATCTTGAATGTTGTCTACTGTCCAAAAATTATTCTCCAATTTTATAACATGGTTGACGTAATTTTTCCAATGTCCATTGTTCTGTACTTTATCATAACCTTCATAAATCAATGTTTTAACGTCGTTTTGTCTGAAACTTGAATTCTTAGAGGACACGTACCGTTTCACTTCACTCCACACCATTTCTATTGGGTTCAGTTCACAGTGATAAGGCGGAAGTCTTAAGATATGTACATCTACGCGGCATTGTTCGTCACTATGATTCCTGTATTTTTCACCAATACAATCAATTTTCTATTAGTCATAAATATTTTTAAATACATTAGCAGTTTCCAGAAGTTCATTTTTTAAGTAATCTTCTTCAAAATAAATGTCCTTTTCATAGAGCTACTCCTTAATTTGACGTTTCACCCAATATTGTTTGGGAAAATTTAATTTCCTAGAGTGATAAGGTGCATTGTCCAAGATAATGACATTCTTTTTATTTTTTGGGAGATTCGGTATTAACATCTCTTCAAACCATTTTTCAAATAGATCTCTGTCCATCTCTTTATGGTAATTTTCAGCACCTTTTTTGGCAAGAAAAGTGATGTCAGCACCTTCAACAAATCCGTCTTTGTTTCCTGCATGGACTAAAACAAATCTTAATCCTTTTCCGGTCGGAGTTTTTAAACCTGTGGTAAGTCCATTTACGAAAGCCTGTCGGCTATTTTTTATTGTTGTATCTTGTCATACTTGCCCATTGGTTATTCCAGTATTAACCCATGATTCGTCCATATAAATGATATTGGCTCCTTCGTTCCTCAGTTTCTTTATTTCCCGGAGATAGTGACGCCTCCAAGCGACTATTTCTTGTTTTTCTATTAATATTGAATTTCTACCTTGTTTGCCATATATAAAACCCATGTCGTGCAATAGTCTTCTCAACGTACTCTTGGAAAAATTCGGAAGATGCTCCATTTGCTTAATTTTTTCTAGTACTACGTCAAGGGTTGGAGGAATATTGTCCATAAAAAAACAGTGCACTACTTGTCTTATTCTAGACCGAGTTGCTTCATCATATCTATTCTCACTACTATTCAAATAACCGGTTCTCTTTTTTCTTATAGGAGTTACGAGTGGACCATTTTTACTTTCACTTCTATATCGGAATATCGTTCGCTCAGAGACTCCAGTCATAGCAGAAACTTTCCGCACTATTGTTGATACACTTTTATCATTATTACTGTTCGATAAATAGTTAAAAACATTTAACACTATTTTTTTGCATTCACTATTTAACAAATTACCGTTTTTGAACTTTATTACACTCGCGCCCATTTTGACACTGACACGACACAAACGTCTGATATCAACTGAAAATTCTTTTAATGACTCTCAAGTATTTACCTGAATTTATAATTGCTGGCATTAGACAATAATTTTGAATTTATAAATAGGTATATTTTTTTAATTCTAAATTATTTTTTAATGTCTGTAACTGTAAATGCAGGTAGAGAAAGTGTGTCATTAAAAGGACATTAAGATCAAAAACGGATTATACAAATAATTATTTCATTTCCACGAATTGTAAACAATTTTGAACAGAAGATATAATTCCGAAAAGACCAGATTTCCGAAATATAACTTTCTATTTTTAAAACACCAACAGAAAAATTATATAATTAAAAAAATGTAGTATTTTTCCGTTTCACATTCATAAATATTTCCGAAATTATAATTCTTTCATAGGAGCCGGCCCATAACGTACGATTGTAGGTACGATTAAAAACTGACAACAATGTAGTTATTTCTGGCATATAGAAAGTACAGGCCTATCTCTGTAACGCTGCCATCTGAATGTGAATTTATCTATATCTACCACCCTCTTTAACGTGTATTCTGAGAATCTATTTAGGGAAGCTTTAAAAGATCAAAAAGAAATTATCATGGGAGGAGAAATAATTAACAATATACGGTACGCCGACGATACTGTGATTCTAGCTGAAAACATCGACGATCTGCAGGAGCTAATCAATAGAGTTGACATGGAATGCACAAATTGGGGACTGTCGATAAATATCGATAAAACTAAATACATGGTGACCAGTAAAGTGGATATCGGCGCAACCCAACTGATATTAAACCAACAACCGCTGCAGAGAGTTCAGAGATTCAAATACCTTGGATGTTGGATTACCCAAAATCTAGATCCATTCTTCGAAATTCGATGTAGAATTGAACAGGCAAGAAACTCATTTCAAAAATTCAAGCCTCTATTATCCAATAACTCATTAAATTTGGAAATCCGTGAAAAGTTTACAAGATGTTACGTGTGGTCTGTACTTTTGTATGGATGTGAAACTTGGACTTTAAACGCCGATATCATGAATAAAATCGAAGCGTTTGAGAAGTTGTTGTATCGAAGGATACTAAAAATTCCATGGACTAGCCAAACGAGGAACAAAAAAGTTCTTCGAAAAATGGGATATCAACGAACTCTATTTAATATTATTCAGAGGCATAAACTAGAATATCTTGGACATATAATCAGAGGACCAAGATATGAGTTCCTTCGGCTAATTCTCAACATTTTTTTGCATTCAACACCTTTTGTAGATATATGAAAATAAAAATATACATTTTCATTAAAATATTGATACATTCCTTCATTTACTATACTCCTATTACAGGTCAAATGGTTATATACAGCATACGATGAACCATATACCTATATACCTAATTATTTTTCTTAATTTTCTTCAATTTCTCATGCAATTTTGTTCATTATCCTGTGGTCACCTCCAGATATATAGTCTACGGGACACGGGATATATTTCAATATAATTAGGGAGTAATTTAAAGTAATTTCTAATCCTAATCATAATGATATCCTAATTTTCAAAAAGATACAACCTTCTGCAAGCATTAGTTCCCCGAAGAAATTTAACTACTCCAATAATTATGTAATATTCATTTCCTTAAATAGTTGACTTAAAAACAGCTCTAAAACATAATTTACTATTATTAACGCTAGTACAAAATAAACAAATGAACTCTGCATAGTAGTCAGACGTGAAAATCCAGTTAAACCGACGCTACAAACTTATTTTATGGACTAGAAGAAATAGACCGAGCGGGAAAACTATCTCTAAAAGGTCTCCAGTTAAAACAAACTCATAAAATTCAAATTTAAACTCTAAACCGGCAGGGTTAATGAGTTCTTTCTCATTTTATAAATGGAGTTGGGGTTTTGAAACTTTCAGGACTGTTCAAATGTAATTTACTTAAACTAGTTTTAGTCGCAAAAAGTAGATTTATGATAATACAAATTAATGGCGATACAGGATGAGTGACAGTGAGAAAAGGTCAGAAAGAAGTATTTTGGTTTTACTATATTGTAACAAAAATTTTACAAATCAGAAAATTTAAAAACATGAAAAAATGTTTATTTAATTGATGGATTCGACCGTTACTTGATGGAAATTCATTTAATGTAACAATAAAACTTTGAAAACTTTGTTTTCAAACTTCCACAAAATTTATTTTAAATATTATCACTACAGCTGTTTCGGCTGATTGCCTTTCTCAAGTGATCTATTTTGACTTGGGTTTACAAATTTATAGTCTCTAATGAAATAGGTTGAGGAGGGGAGAACTGTTTGTCTCAAGTTGGTCATTCAGAATTATATCTGTGTTTTTTAATTTGTTGATTTCCATAGATTCTAACAAAGATAGCTTAAGGTCTTTATTTTGAATGTGAAGAATTTTAAATTTGTCATTAAAAGAATGATTATGATCTAGAAGGTGAAGTGCGTATGTCGAATCTGTTTTTCTATTCTTGAAAGCCCTTTTATGTTCTGCTATTCGTTTATCAAAGTTTCTACCAGTTTGACCGATGTAAGTTTTTGGACAGTCGCCACATTCAAGTTTGTACACACCACTATTTAAGTGTTTTTTATTTTGGCTTTTGTTATTTTTAATATATTTGCCTAGGTTGTTATTTGTTCGGAAAGCTGGTGTTATTCCTTTCTTTTTTATGTGTTTGGCAATTTTTGTTGTTATTTTGCCTGTATATGTAATCGAGCAGAAGGTACTGAGTTTTTTCTCTGGTGGTGGAAATACTAATTTCAGGGCTTTCTTGTGTAGTTTTTGATTTAACATTTTATTAATTGTTTGTTCGTTGTATCCGTTGTTTACTGCTATCTGCTTAATTATATTTAATTCTGTCTCAAAGTTGTATTTTGACATAGGAATTTTTGTTAATCTATGTAACATACTATGATAAGCTGCCAGTTTATGTTGTGTTGAATGGGATGACGAATTGTGTATAGTCGTGTCAGTATGGATAGGTTTATGAAATATGGAGAAGTCATGTTTATTTTGAAGTCTGCTAATTTTTAAATCTAAAAAATTTATGGATTGATTTTGTTCTGTTTCTATTGTAAATTCAATATGACTATGAAGTGAATTAATATATGATTAAAATTGGTCCAGTTGCCTGTTAGTTCCTGTGAAACATACCAGTACGTCGTCTACGTATCTCTACCAATATAAAAACTGTTTGAATACGGGATGTTTTGAAATCTTTGTCTCTAGATGATCCATAAAAATATCTGATAGCAATGGGCTTAGAGGATTACCCATTATAAGTCCTGCACTGTTATTTGTATAAATTTTATTATTAAATTCAAAGTAGTCCTGGTTTATGCAAACTTCAAGAAGATGTAAAATTTCAGATGTAATTATTGGATTTTTACTATTTTGGTCTAAAAGGTTTTTTACTAGAATAAAAGTTTCTGTAGGGGGGATACTAGGAAATAGATTTTTTACGTCAAATGAAATTAATCTGGAGTTGTTAGATACCTAATTGAAAATGTTGTATTTTATTAACTAGTTCTATTGTATTTTTTATGGTAAATTTAGGTGAAAATTTAGTGTGGTCTAAAATAATCTCTAACAGTTTTTTTGAAATTTTATATGACGGAGCTGTATAAAAAGAAACTACAGGTCTTATTGGGTGATCCGGTTTGTGTAGTTTAATGAAAGAATATAATTTAGGAGGCTGTGGGTTCATGATACTGAGGTATTTCTGTTCTATTGGATTTAGTATTGATTTTGAATTTTCTAACGCTAGCTTAATTTGTTTTTGATATTTTTCTGTCGGATCTTTGTGTAAAGTTTCAATATTTTGATTATTTAAGAATTCTATAGTTTTGTTATTATATTCTATTTTATCTACACTATTGCTATAGATAAAATAGAATATATTCAAAATCAATACTAAATCCAATAGAACAGAAATACATCAGTATTATGAACCCACAGGCTCCTAAATTATATTCTTTCATTAATCTACACAAACCGGATCACCCAATAAGACCTGTAGTTTCTTTTTATACAGCTCCGTCATATAGAATTTTAAAAAAACTGTTAGAGATTATTTTAGACCACACTAAATTTTCACCTAAATTTATCATAAAAAATACAATAGAACTAGTTAATAAAATACAACATTTTCAATTAGGTACCTAACAACTCCAGATTGATTTCATTTGACGTAAAAAATCTATTTCCTAGTATCCCTCCTACAGAAACTTTTATTCTAGTAAAAAACCTTTTAGACCCAAATAGTACAAATCCAATAATTACATCAGAAATTTTACATCTTCTTGAAGTTTGCATAAACCAGGACTACTTTGAATTTAATAATAAAATTTATACAAATAACAGTGCAGGACTTATAATGGGTAATCCTCTAAGCCCATTGCTATCAGATATTTTTATGGATCATCTAGAGACAAAGATTTCAAAACATCCCGTATTCAAACAGTTTTTATATTGGTGGAGATACGTAGACGACGTACTGGTATGTTTCACAGGAACTAACAGGCAACTGGACCAATTTTTATCATATATTAATTCACTTCATAGTCATATTGAATTTACAATAGAAACAGAACAAAATCAATCCATAAATTTTTTAGATTTAAAAATTAGCAGACTTCAAAATAAACACGACTTCTCCATATTTCATAAACCTATCCATACTGACACGACTATACACAATTCGTCATCCCATTCAACACAACATAAACTGGCAGCTTATCATAGTATGTTACATAGATTAACAAAAATTCCTATGTCAAAATACAACTTTGAGACAGAATTAAATATAATTAAGCAGATAGCAGTAAACAAAGGATACAACGAACAAACAATTAATAAAATGTTAAATCAAAAACTACACAAGAAAGCCCTGAAATTAGTATTTCCACCACCAGAGAAAAAACTCAGTACCTTCTGCTCGATTACATATACAGGCAAAATAACAACAAAAATTGCCAAACACATAAAAAAGAAAGGAATAACACCAGCTTTCCGAACAAATAACAACCTAGGCAAATATATTAAAAATAACAAAAGCCAAAATAAAAAACACTTAAATAGTGGTGTGTACAAACTTGAATGTGGCGACTGTCCAAAAACTTACATCGGTCAAACTGGTAGAAACTTTGATAAACGAATAGCAGAACATAAAAGGGCTTTCAAGAATAGAAAAACAGATTCGACATACGCACTTCACCTTCTAGATCATAATCATTCTTTTAATGACAAATTTAAAATTCTTCACATTCAAAATAAAGACCTTAAGCTATCTTTGTTAGAATCTATGGAAATCAACAAATTAAAAAACACAGATATAATTCTGAATGACCAACTTGAGACAAACAGTTCTCCCCTCCTCAACCTATTTCATTAGAGACTATAAATTTGTAAACCCAAGCCAAAATAGATCACTTGAGAAAGGCAATCAGCCGAAACAGCTGTAGTGATAATATTTAAAATAAATTTTGTGGAAGTTTGAAAACAAAGTTTTCAAAGTTTTATTGTTACATACAATGTTTATTTAAAAAATTTCCTTTATAAAAGGTATATTAATAAAAAAACCCTATCGAGCTACATCATAGAACGTTTTGGAATAACTATTCTATCATCAATGCGTTTATCAGGTCCGTTTAAGCCACTAAATATGTGGGTAAAAGCCTTTTAAATGCAATTTAATTAACTTTGGATTACATCTTTGATATTTAAAAACTATGATGTTTAGGTTATAAAAGGACTCCACTGGGGTTGTTAGTCTTTAGACCAAATGTCTGTGAGGACTTGATAGCAACTCACTAATAAGAAATACCTTTTAAATTTATTTTGAAGTTTCGATTTTCAATTTAAAAATGATTCATGCCAATTAAAAAATATATATTTATTTTTTATTACAGAATTATGCCAGGGGCCTACAAGGCCTGTAGCTTTTTTAATCGAGCTTTCAATTGTGTTTACAATAATTATCAAGGGTTGCTAAAAAATACAAAATATCTTACAAAGTTAAGCTAGAACGAAAAAAATTTTGGTAACTCACCAAATAAAATTAGTTTGGTATATAAAACTGCTGCTAACATATTACAAAAAGTATCAATATAAAAATGTTTTAAACTAATAAATGCTTCTCTGAATTTTTATATAATTTTGAAAAAGTTTCTTAATACAAAAACAAGTGAATTTATAAATAAATTTGAATATTGACAATTACGTTGCCAAAAATAAAATTTTATTTAACGATTCTTTTTTGTTTAGTAACAAAAAAGAAGAAGATTTATTCATCATTGATAGATGCCTGAAAAAATGTAACAAATACATGGAAAATTATGACAAAATGTGTTATTTTACTGGTTTCATATATAAACTACATAGAAATAATATAATTATAAATTTTGTCTTAGATTTTGAATTTCTGACTTTTTGTTTAAATTATTATCACTTTTGCTAATACAAACCATTTCCAAAAAAGTTCTTTTGAATTTATTACTTTCACTACATAAAATTTTAATATTATCAAAATCCATAATATGGTCTTTGTCGATTACATGCTCTGCCAAAGCACAAAATGGTTTCTTAATTCTGCAATCACTTTTGTGAGAAATAATGCGATTTTAAAGATTTCTTCCGGTCTGACCAACATACTCAGCTTCATATTGAGTACAACTAATGCTGTATACTACATTTGTTTTATACAGCATACAGCAGTTTTATATACCAAACTAATTTTATTTGGTGAGTTAACAAAATTCTTTCTTTCTAGTTCAACTTTGTAAGATGTTTTGTATTTTTTAGCAGCTCTTGATAATTATTGTAAACACAATTGAAAGCTCGATTAAAAAATAGTTAACAAATAGCCCCTTTTATTGACTCCAACCTATCCAAAACAGTTTTATATTTTTTCCAAACGAGTCACAAGTACTTCTTTTTTTACTCTTATATATATATATATATATATATATATATATATATATATATATATATATATATACTACATAATTTTATAATAATTGTAACCTTAAACGCTGGACCTCTGAAAAGTGTTTGAGCTAAATTAATTCATAATTAAATATCCGCAGAAGCCTTTCTGGAAAATTTAAAGGATATAATCATATTATTTATAATATAATATTTATTGCAATATACTTGTTTTATACTGCTATGTATGTTTTTTTAGTGAGGATGACAATCTACTGCACAAAGATTTCGAAGAAATCAGTAAGAAGGAAAAAGCATTGCAACGCAGGAAAGAAGTTTTGGCTCAGGTATTATTCTTTCTTTATATTTGGTTTATTCCTGTTTGTCAATATTAAAGTATATATCACTTATTATATACTGTGTAAAAAAACTAATGAAACTAAAATAAAAATTCTATAAAACTGCCATTCTACAGGGCCTGATATAATCAGAGAAGAAATAGAATATGCAATCAAACAAGCAAAATGTGGTAAGGCCACCGGTCTTGATGAAATTCCCATAGAACTGCTCAAACTTATGGACGATGAATCTACTAAAATACTCCTAGATCTATTTAACACAATATATAGAACTGGAATAATACCTAGGGAATGGCTCCGTTCGACCTTTATACTACTGCCAAAAAAGGCAAATACAAAGGAATGCAACGAATATCGTACGATAGCTTTGATGAGTCATGCTCTAAAACTGTTCTTAAAAATAATCCATAATAGGATCTATAGGAAATTAGACGTAGACATCAGTAACACTCAGATGGGATTCAGAAAGGGGCTGGGTACAAGGGAGGCTCTGTTTACAATGAACGTTCTCTCACAGAGATGCTTAGACATGAACCAAGAAATTTACGTCTGCTTTATTGATTTCGAAAAGGCCTTTGACAAAGTACAACATGAACCACTAAGACAAGTTCTAATAAAGAAAAATATAGACAGCCGAGATATTCGAATTATATGCAATCTAAAGTGGAATCAAACAGCAAATGTCAAGGTTGAGGGCAGAGCAGAAGAAATTCAAATCCGTTGAGGAGTCCGGCAGGGATGTATCTTATCACCACTTTTATTTAATCTGTATAGTGAAGCTATCTGTGAACAAGCACTCGAGGAAGAAGATCTTGGTCTGATAATAAATGGTGAGACGATCAACAATATAAGGTATGCTGACGATACAGTTCTCCTAACGAGAAAGCTAGTAGAACTACAACATCTCCTTCAAAGTCTCAATATATACTGTAACAGTTACGGTAAATTTATGGTAATCACTAAATCAAAGAACATCAGAGCTAATCTTGTAATAGACAATACAACGATTGAGCGTGTGCCCTGTTATAAATATCTAGGTGCTTGGATCAGAGACGATACTTATCAAACAAAAGAGATTAGATGTAGAATAGAAATCGCTAGATCAGTCTTTAATAGAATGCGCAAACTCTTTTGCAATCGTGATATCAATATAAACTTACGAATACGAATGCTGCGGTGTTATGTTTTTTCTACCGTGTTATATGGAGTTGAGGCTTGGACACTAAAACAGTTGACCATAAAAAACATCGAAGCTTTCGAGATGTGGTGCTATAGGCGCATTCTCAGAATATCATGGATGGACCGCGTCACTAACGCGCAAGTACTCCAAACTTTAGACAAAAGATGCGAAATTCTAAATGAGATAAAAACTAGAAAGATGGAATACTTGGGGCACATTGTGAGAGGTGAAAAGTACGAACTTTTAAGAAACATCATGCAGGGCAAAATTAAGGGCAAAAGAAGTGTGGAAAGAAGAAAAATATCGTGGCTTCGTAATCTACGTGAATGGTTCGGGTGTAGCTCGATTGAACTTTTTAGGCGCGCTGCTAACAAAGTCGCAGTGGTCATGATGATTTCCAATCTCCGCTAGGAGTGGCACGAGAAGAAGAAAACTCAGACGGAGGAATGGTGTAAATGAGGATGGTAGAAAAATAGGCACAGCAAACTGGCAACAGTTGGCAATGGATAGAACTAACTGAACTGAACTGAAAGAGAGAGCAAGCCTAATGCATACAACAAAAAACAGGAAAGCATATCGTATGATGGTTGCAACTATTTGACAACAGTACTTTCCTGCAGAACTTTAGGAATTTAACATAGCACGTCATAAAATTTATGACGTGCATTGAAAAATATGTTTTATTCTAAGTGTAGATACTTTTTACGAAAATGTGATAATTATATAGTAACAACGGTTTACTGTACATTAATCCTACTTTACTTGTACGAGTTTTACAATTTTCCATAAAAATGATGAAAACCAGCAATGTTTGAAATGAGTTTCAAAAAGTAATAATGTCAAATAAACCAACCGACCATTTAAAAGCTTTTTCAAATATACCAGTATTTCGTTATTTAGGATTAATCGATGCTTATGATAACCAAAACCAATAACAATCATTTCTCATTCCATTCCAACCTTTCAAAAAATTAATCCCTGTTTATAAACCCCCAGTTTAATCAGAAACCGTTAATAATCAAACTCCAAACCGATAAAAGTCCAATCTATCATCATAAATCACAAACAAGCGGGCAATCGGAATGCGGCCACGATTTGAGATTCCATTAATTCGGACATTTTCCTCCTTTGCAGGTTTTTGTGACAAGTGCAGTGATGTTAAGCGCGGCAAGCTGTGGGATGCCGGTGGGATATTCTGCCGTTCTGCTGCCGCAGCTCAAATTTATGAACGATTCGATGCAAATTGACGACGAGATGGGATCTTGGATAGGTATGTCAAATATGATTTTATCTACAGGGTGATTTGATCAGCAACAACATCACTTTAAAACGAAAACGTACATTAAGAAAAATACGTATATTGAAAAAAATACTATCGAAATAGATCTATATATAGAATTCTGCTTATAGTTTTGGCATAGATTTAAAAAGGAACATTAAATCTAAATATTAAACACAACTTATGCGAAAAAATTATTTATTTATAAAAAATATGGCATTATTCAAAAATTTTAAATTAGCTTTGTTGATAAAAAACAAATATAATAAAATAATATCTATATCATTTGTTTCTAACCCTGAAATACTATCGTGGGGTCAAATTTGACCCCAGGACTTGTAATTTCGTGCGCCACTGGTAGACAGTTTGGCGAACGACCTTATTATTCTATGTATTCTCCCAATTAAGTACGTAGTTTAGCATGCCGCTTAGTAGCAAACGATCAGTAGGATAGTGCGCACGCGCTGCTGAGTTCCGGTCGGATTTGACCTCACCATAGTAGTTACGTTATTTATACATTAAAATGGCTTTAAGAATTAGCGGAAGTACGGTGACAAGTGAAAATGTTTTTGACTTTCTCGAATCTCTGGAGGAACCAACCGAAAATATTGACACTTATAGTGACTCTAATAACAGTGATACTAACACTGAAAGTGAATATTCGGTTCACGACACAGATCTAGAAATTGACGTAAGTGACTTATCAAGCGACGAATGTGAAACAGCATCTAATAATGAAACAAATTTTTACTATGGACGGAACAGATATAAGTGGGCTAAAAATGCTCCGGCCCCATCAAAAATTCGCGCACAGAACATTATTACACACCTTCCTGGTCTTAGTGGACCTGCCTTCGAAACAAAACCATCCAGTCCACTTGAATCCTGGTCAGTTCTTATAACTCCTGACATGTTGGTCTCTATTCTAGAGTAGGTACACAAATGAAAAAATTACCGAGCTCAGTGTAAATTATGGGGATACATGTACATTTGTCGATCATCTAAACGAAGGTGAACTTAAGGCTTTTTTGGGTCTTTTATACCTTTCAGGTGTACTAAAGTCTAATCATGAGAATGTCGATTCATTATTTTCGACAAGTGTTTTAGGCAGGCCAATTTTTCGTGCTACAATGTCAAAAGAACGCTTCTTATTTCCTCTCACAGCAATAAGATTTGACAATCATGAAATAAGAGAGCAAAAGAAGGCCAATGGAGATCGAGTTGCAGTAGTGTCCTATTTATTTAAATGTTTCGTATCTAACAGTACAGCAAACTACACCTGTTCCGAATATGTTACAGTGGACGAGATGTTGGTTGGGTTTAGAGGTAGATGCCCTTTCAGAATGTACATGAAAGCCAAACCAGTCAAGTACGGCATCAAGATCATGTGTTTATGTGACGCAAAAACACATTATTTATTTTAAAAGTTCTATAATTTTTATTATAGCATCTTAATTTTCTTGAAATAAAATTTAAGTTTACAAAAAATCTCTTTTTTATATACACATTCATTTGTCAAAAATACAAAAACAATAAAAAATATATTTTTATATCTTATTTGGAGGTTTTTAAAATTCGGGTCATCTATGACCCCACGATAGTAGTTATGTGGGTGTAAATACACGATAGTAGCTCAGGGTTAATACCCAGTATTTTCTCCTCGGACTATTGTAATAGCATGCATACATTTTTCCACTATGGTAATTAAATTTTGGACATGAAATGGGTCTAATTTGTCTTATGTCTCCTGAAGAGCCACGTTATATCGTCACGTAAGTAGTTGTTTGGAAGGGGTAGCCGTTAGAGGAGCCCATACATACTAATAACGTGTATGGGCTCCTCGCTCCTCTAACTTACCTAACTTCTGCACAACGTCTAAGTATGCTTTCAATCACAGGTTGTATAGTTTTTTGATCTAGATGTTGTTCCCATTCTTCCACGAGAACTTCCTTGACATGTTGTAGGTTTCTCATTGGCTGACGATCTTTCAAGCTCTTCCCGAGTGTATATATTCAATGGGATTTAAATCTAGATTCCTCGCTGGCCACTTCATAACCTGAATATTGTGTCAAATAATTTTGCACTATCCTGGTCACGTGTAGTCTCGCATTAACTTGCTGAAGGATAAATTCTGGACTCATATCTTCAGCAAATGGGACACGTGGTTCACGAACTTCGGCCCTCACCGACTAATTGCTAGGTCAGAGCGGCCATTTAAAGTTATCCAACCCCAAACCATAATTGAATCTCCGCCAAAAGAATGGGTTTCTTGAATTGTGGAATCCAAAACCACTCATCTGGTCTTCTCCAGACTCTAACACGTCCGTCAACGTGATTACGTTACTCCATTGTGACATGATCCAATTCATGATTCTTCTTCTTCTTCTTCTTCTTCTTCTTCTTAGGGTGCCTGTCCGTTCCGAAAGTTGGCGATCGTTCTGGCTATGATGATTTTGTTGGTTGCTATACAAAATAGCTGTGTTGAGGTATTTCTATACCATGCTCTCAGGTTAGCAAGCCAGGATATTCTTTTTCATCCTGGGGCTCTTTTTCCTTTAATTTTACATTGCAAAATGCATTGGAGTAGCTCGTATCTGCCTTAATTTCTCATTATATGAATTCATGCGTCTTCTGCAAACAAGCGTCTGGCTCCACGATGTGTAGGGGTCAAAGGAGGTACTCTAGCTGGCCTTCTTGCATTCAACCCATGTTCGTGAAGTTTATTACGTATAAATTAAGTATTTATTCTGGTACCCGTAGCTTCTACCAACTGCTTTTGTAGCGTTCAAGCCGTATTTTGACGATTTCTGACGGCCCAAAGTATAAAAGTCGATTCTCTCTAGCTGTAGTCACCCTAGTACTATGCGTATAAGAACCCAATACATTTTATGTCCAGTCCAGGACATTTATGTTAAATCCATCATTAATTCTTAACAACATTAACGTAAATATCGACAAAAATAATTTAGTAACGAAATAAATGTGATTCCAAAATATATCAGGTTTTGATTTTGTATTGAATACAAGAAAAACGAAAATAGGAAACTTGTTTTTGCCTTTATTTTATTTATAAAAACTATATGTGTTTACTGGGTGGACGTTCAGATTTAATTTTCTACCTTATGCATTAAAAAATTTACATAAAATTAAGTTAGTGACTACTTTTTGATTTGGATCAGTGTATTATATTTTATAGTGCAAGCTAAAAAACTTTCTAAACCACCACTAATAATCTTTTCCTTAACGGTTAGTGTACTCAATAAAATAATATCTCAATAAAAATCAGTTTTGATGATATACCTTACTGTTATTATATTTCTATTTTTAACCATCATTTACAAAATCGTTAACCTTCCTATGCCATTAACCGATGACGTCCCATCGAAGACGGAATATTAAAATGCACAGGGCCAATGTTAGCATCATTTATTACAATTCAAGTTATTTAAAGGTCGTTCACTCTTCGCAGCAGCCGCCAAACAAATTTCTATGATTTAACGTGATGACGTTATGAAATAGGTCAAGATCGCTTATATCAAATTTAAGGCAATCAAACTCGCATCAATTTTTATTGTCTCGGTTTCACGGTCTTCCTTCCTGTATTTGTCACTTTTATTCTTACAGACTCGATAGTTATTTATCGCACTATTAAAATCAATACCAAAGCGGAATTGTTTTTCCACACGTTTCTTGATTATTCGAATTAATTAAATTGTTGCAAGGGAAATTAAGATGGTGCCTTTTAAACATAATAGAGTCAATATATACATAGATAGCCAAACGGCTATGTGCTAAGACAGAAGTAGCTAGTCTAGAGTAGGGCTCTAGGCTAGTGTATGAATCTCAAAAAGTGCAGAACTTAACGAAGGCACACTACATTCACAATGAAAGACGTAATGAACTTGCTATATAGAAAAGGATCAGCTACAAAAAGCTTCGGCACAGAATAATAAACAATCAGAATTTCCAGTCTCAGATGCCGCCTTTGAAGTTTTTTAGCACGCGCGCCATGTTTTAGAAGGGAACACATAACACAGACATATGATTTGTGAGGTTATGTAATTGTTTATATTTATGTTTAATTATATTATATTTATGATATTATATTTAACAATGTTAATATAATTGTATAGTATGTCAATAAAGATGAAAATAAATATAAAACCATCAAGAATAAAATCAAATATGAAATCAGAAAGGCTAAGGAGGAATGGATGAACAAAGAATGCCAGGAATTGGAAGAACTCAGCAACAAACATGACACCTCAAACTTACATAAAAAAATTAAAGAACTTACAGGCAACACCAGACAAAGAAGAACACTCATAACAAGAGATAATAATGGAGAAATACTTACTGAAGAGAGCAAAATAAAGGAAGTATGGGAACAATATATAATCCATCTTTTCCATGACGAGAGAGAAAATGAACAAGATATAGGTGAAGAAAAACAATACCTACAAATTTTACCCTCAGAAGTAAAGAATGCCCTACAGAATGCAAAACAAGGAAAAGCACCGGGTCCTGATCAAATTCCAGTTGAACTGTTAAAAGCTTTAGATGACGGTAATATAAAGAGACTCACCCGAATTCTCAACCACATATATGTAGAGGGCAACATCCCGGAAGAATGGCTTAAATCGATATTTTTACCTCTACCAAAAAACAACAATCCCAAATCATGTAATGACTATAGATTGATAAGCCTAATGTGCCACCCTTTAAAGATTCTTTTGAAAATTGTTCAAAACCGAATTTATAAGAAATGTGAGGAACAGATAGATGAAACTCAGTTTGGCTTCAGAGGAGGCATGGGTACAAGAGAGGCATTATTTGCGTTGACGGTACTCTTGCAGAAATGTCGGGAATATAACAAGAGTGCATATGTATGCTTCATAGACTTTAGGAAGGCCTTTGACCGAGTGCAGCATATGAAGTTAATAGAGGAATTAAAAAACATCAATTTAGACAAAAAAGACATTGAAATTATTAAGGCTATATACTGGAACCAGAAAGCAGTAGTAAAGGTGAACGATATAGAAACAAATAATATACCGATTGCGGGAGGGGTTAGGCAAGGATGCGTCTTGTCTCCGACGCTTTCCAACGTGTACTCACAGGTCATATTCAGAAAAGCCTTATGGGAAAGAAAAGAGGGAATAAGAATTGGTGGAGAAATCATAAACACCATGAGATTTGCAGATGACACGGTAATTATGGCTGAGAGTATAGAAGATCTACAAACTTTACTAGATGCAATAAATAGTGAATGCATTCAAATGGGACTTGACATCAACACAGATAAGACCAAATTTATGACAGTATCTAGGAGTCCAATAAATAATGGACAACTAACTCTTGGTGGACAGCAAATAGAGAGAGTGACAAAATATAAATATCTGGGAGCCTACATCAACACAGAATTAGATCCAGACCAAGAGATCCGGGTACGAATAGAAATGGCAAGGGCAGCGTTTTTAAAATTCAAACAATTGTTCTGTGACAAAAATCTGAATATTGCGCTGAGACTGAGGTTTGTTGAATGTTACGTCTGGTCGCAATTATTGTCGGGGTAGAAACATGGACACTAAAAGCGCAAATAGTTAAAAAGATTGAAGCCTTTGAACTTTGGATATACCGGAGAATGTTGAGAATCCCATGGACTGCCAGGGTCACCAATGAGGAAGTGCTGAGAAGAATGGGTCGAGTCCAAAAATTGTTGAGAACGATAAAAGTACGCAAGACTGCATACCTTGGACACATACCAAGAAATAATAAATATAGTCTTCTGAAGGTCATCATGCAGGGTAGAGTCGATGGCAAGAAGGGAATAGGCAGAAAGAGGAAGTCATGGCTGCGAAATATTCGAGACTGGACAAACATGACTGTAGACGAATTATTCCACGTTGCAAAAGACAGAGAAGCTTTTAAAAATGTGGTCGCCAACCTCCGTTAATGGGGACGGCATAGGAAGAAGAAGAAGTATGTCTAGGATTTGCCGTAAGTCAATTAAACCGGGTTAATTTTTCTATGTAAGTACACCACATAAACAACACTGGTTCCCTCTAAAACATGGCGGAACGTCTGCGCGAAGATGAGCGTACTTAGTTTTCCATGGAGAGTGGGCATTCTGATTGTTTGTTATTCTGTGGCTTCAGTCTGGAGACTTTTTTGACTTGGTAACAACCTAGGGTCCATATAGAGTCTACGGCTCTAGACCAGCAACCCCAATTGGGAGTCTTACGTTGTCATGAAGTAAATCTGTTTAAAACTTTAACATTATATAAATTTTTCAGCAAAGATATAATAAATAACAAATCTAATTAACATTCAATGAGACGAAATGGATTATAGTAAAAAAAAATTCAACAAACGAAAAATGAATACTTCCCTCCACCAAAACCTATCTCCAGAGCAATGAGAGACAAGAAAGTCAAGATGCCGCTCCCAGTGACATTAAAAGGCATTAAACAATATACCTTATACAAATATCTTCAGTGAAAGAAAATTTATTTTGGTACAATTGTTAATAGTGATGTAATAAAAATTAATGTTTAAGATGGTGAAAAATATAGAAATTATACAAGAGCTTTAAATGAAGAAAAATCAATAAATCTCATATGAAAATAAGCAGGATAGGCCAACAAAAGATATTGTTGCTGATTTAAAAAAAAAGGGCTATAATAGAGATGAGACAATAGTGTTTTCCAATACCATAGAAGGGCTGCAAAACTTAATGAACAAAATAAAGGAAACAAGTAGAACATATATGGACTGGATATAAATACCAGCAAACCCAAGCTAATGATCATCAACAAGGAGAACATAACTGGAGCAAATTTGTATGGGAATCAAATGAGAATTGAACGTGTCTCAGAGTACAACTACTTAAAAACTATAATCAATGAGTCGTGGGACAATACCCAAGAGATTAAATGTCACATCGGAACGGCAAAAAGTGCATTCTTGACTACGATCTCTCTATTCAAAAGCCGTGACCTTACCCTAGAAACAAAAATTGGGCTCCTTAAATGTTACGTGTACTCAGTGCTTCTGTATGGAGTAGAAACATGGACATTGAAGGAGGAAACTCTATCAAAACTTTAGGCTTTTAAGCTATGGTTATACAGAAAGATCCTGAAGATACCAAGGACAGACAAAGTCACCAATGAAGAATTACTACGGAGGATGAATACAACCGCGGATTTGGTCAACATCGTGATGGACCGTAATCTGCAGTACTTAAAACATATAATGAGAAATCAAGGCAGATATGAGCTACTCCAATGCATTTTGCAAGGTAAAATTGAAAGAAAAAGGGTTCCAGTAATGGTATAAAAAGACCTCGCCCCAGCTATTACGTATAGCAACCAACAAAATCATCATAGCCAGAATGATCGCCAAGGTTCGGAACTGACAGGTACCCTAGGAAGAGTAGTAACCTTTAGACAAGATTAAGATGTCAATAAGATTTATATGCTTAAGCACATCTTTTGATTGCGAGTTATGAGGTTTAAATTAGTGTCATAATGTCATATGCCATATACATAATGCCATATACATAATGCTAATATGCCAGAAAACCCTCATATCTTAAATGCACAAAAAGCATTTAACCAAAGATTGTGGCAAGCCAAAAAATGCAGAACCAAATTGAAACCAAACCACTGTGGTAATAAATATTGTTTTGGATAAAATTTAACAGATCACTGGTTAAATGATACTAGATAAATAATAATGAAAAAAAAATGCAATATTTTGTTTGTAAACAAATTAGCGAAATTAACTGGTATTACTCATTATTGTTGTCTGTACAAAGAAGGTCAACTTACCCTTTGGTTCTTTTGATGTATTCGTAACAGGCTGAAGAGTTGGTCGCGGTGCATCACGATGCCGAGGCTAATAACACGATCAATGGTGCGTTTCGTTCTCTGTCTTAGGGTGAAGTCAGAAAAGAACCCTCTGGCCACACTTCGAAGCGGTCAGTAGGAAGAGGGTACATCAATAAATCACTTTATTGTATTGTGATTTTGAGTGCGATAATTTAAGCTAATTGTCACGGTAATACGAAACTTTACACTTGTTTCTATTTTTGTGAGTCAAAATACAAAAGAAAAAGCCAAATTCTCCGTAGTTAAAACATAGTAAATGAGATAGCCAGTTTAAGTTTTACGAAATAACAGGAAGCAATATATTCTAACCAAGTCGTTAGAATACAGCATTAAATTAGATCACATTACAGTACCGTAACAGAAAAATATTAAATGTAAAAATATAAAACAAAATAATACATACTTTCCCAAACAAGTATCCTGCCAACTACAGAGGGTGTATTGTTCCAAAAGAGATGCAGAACATTAAAAACAACAATACACAATCGGTCAACCTACCAAATTCTTCAGCAAGAATACTAACTAAAAACAAAGAAAATGCTATTAATTGGAAACAAACAGGGAGAGCTATTGTAAATAAGAAATGTAGCCATATATTAAAAACCAACAACGCAAATCTGCAAATGCAAAACCAAGATGAGAAAGAATCAGATTTTACTTTACAGCTTATACTAGATAAACTAAGAAGCCTGGAACATAGCGTTAAGACAAGGGCTTAAAGAATGAGGAGGAAGAATATTTATATATATATATATATATATATATATATATATATATATATATATATATATAATTTTATGTTTAATTCTTTAGTAACTTCTCTCTCTATTTAACTTTCTATAAGTTCACAAACCTTCGTGGATCTTTGCTGCTTTTATGATTTTTCTACATCTGTTTCAGT